>JAYESA010000015.1:153747272-154347272 GCA_036927795.1 Iris macrosiphon
TATATATTGTATCATGTTCCCAAGCCGATCATATGTTAAAGCTAGTACTCACACACATAGTCATTAGTATTCGTGTTCATTGGCATATTGTTCATTATTGCATTCATTCCAGTATTTTCTTATTGTATATATATCTATATCTCTCGTATATATTGTGCATCTTGTATATTCATATCTATTTACTGTTACATAGTTTTTATCATTGATTAGAACTGCTGTTACAGATTTACTCTGCTCCTTTCCTGACTGGATATATTTTTCCTAGATGACACTGAGGACTGGTACCCTACACATTATGGACCTCAGGATGTTGTGGGCTTAGAATCTGAGACCCTAGCTCAGGAGGGACTTATCCCAACTGAGACAGTTGACCCAGGTTTAGTAGTTCCTTAGTATTCTTTTGTACTGGATTTGTCTCCAGCTTATCTCTTAGAATTCTTTCAGACTCATTGATGTATTATTTTAGACTCATGAGTTGTATATGACTATTCTATTCTTTATCTGATTCGTGCTTATTTTTATCTTAGTTCTGTGATTGTGTATATTGATATTGTTGGTGGTTCATTATATTGCTAGATAGATTATCCAGACAACGTTCTACTGCCGATTCTGTGGCGTAGGCTGGGTGTTGTTTCTGACTTGCATCCTTACATCGGGTGCGGGTCATGACATATTTTTAGTGGTGGCCCATACAGTTCAAGATTCGCAAGTTATGCGATATCGTGGTAGTGCGACAATTTAGTAGTTCTTCTGCGAGCCTGCGATAGGATATAGGATGTAGGCTATAGGCTGAGAATACTCAATCACATCTAGAAAAATTCTTTTTATTCAACTTTTCTCCTTTGATATTGATACTTGATGTCTTAAACTGTCATTTCTTTGAGTATCTTACATCATGTGCCATATTGATTCTATTCCAGCTTTAGCTTTGTTTGATAGTGGTGTTTTCCATAGTTTTGTATCTTTTTTTTTACTCTGAAGCATGGTTTGGTAGCTGAGTCTTTGCTTAGGACTTGTAAGATCATGACCGGGGGAGGCATTATCCTGATTAATAATATTTGCAAGGATTAGAGAGTTACTCTAGGAGGTCGGGAGTTGAGTGCATGTCTACATGTAATACCACTTCCGAGCTACGACATTGTACTCGGGATGGATTGGTTGAGTAGGCACTGTGCTAGCATAGATTGTAGAGGAGGTAGAGTGGTATTTTGTCCGCCAAGAGAGCCAGAGTTTGAGATGTTGAATTCTCTATAGACTTGGTACCAGGTGCAGAACCAATTTTGCAACATGTCTATAGAGTAAACAATAGCAAGTTGGTCGAGCTGAAGAAGCAGGTGGACGAATTGCAGGATAAGAGGTTTATCAGATCGAGTTCTTCACCGTGGGGAGCCCCGGTACTGTTTGTACCGAAGAAGGACGGATCGGTACGCATGTGCATTGATTACAGGGCATTGAATAATCTCACTATCAAGAATAAGTACCCTTTGCCACTGATTGATGATCTGTTCGATCAGTTGAGTGGTGTCAAGGTATTTTCTAAGATAGATTTGAGATCAGGCTACCATCAGGTAAAGGTGAAGCCGATAGACATACCGAAGACTATTTTTAGAACTCGGTATGGTCAGTACGAGTTTATGGTGATATCATTTGGGTTAACTAATATGGCGGCGGTATTTATGAACTTGATGAACAAGGTATTCCATCAGTACCTTAACAAGTTCGTGGTGGTGTTCATCGACGACATACTCATATACTCGAAGACCCTGAAAGAGTATGAGGAGCATTTGAGGATTGCGTTAGATGTGCTGAGGAAGGAGAAGTTGTATGGAAAGTTGTCCAATTATGAGTTTTTCCTAGACAAGGTAGAATTCTTGGGGAATATTGTGACTGTGATGGTATTTTAGTGTATCTGAAGAAGATGGCAGTAGTGGAATCTTGGAAGATCCCGAGTTCGGTAGCAGAGATCAGGAGTTTCTTGGGATTGGCAGGCTACTACGGGAAGTTTGTGTAAAAATTTTTGAGGATTGCCGAACCGATAACCAGACTTACCAGGAAGGATGTAGAGTTTGTTTGGACGGAGAATTGCCAGGTTGCTTTTGAGATATTGAAGAAGAGGTTAACGTTTGCTCCTATTTTGACGTTGCCATCAGGGTCTGGAGGTTTCACTATTTATAGTGATGCATCGAGAAAAGATTTGGGTTGTGTTCTTCAGCAGAATAGAAAAGTAATTGCCTATGCATCCATGCAATTGTGTCCTCATGAAAAGAACTATCCTACCCATGATTTGGAGTTGGCAGCAGTCATCTTCGCTCTGAAGTTATAAAAACATTATTTGTACGGAGAGCGTATGGAGATCTTCACAAACCACAAAAGCTTAAAGTATGTTTTTACGCGGAAGGAGTTGAACATGAGGCAGCGTTGGTGGTTGTTATGACCCGCACCCGGAATAGGGGCACGAGAGCGTGGGTACGTCCAGCCTACGCCGCAGCATCGGCGGTAGAACGCTGTCTAGGTCATAGTAATACTATATAACTAAACACCTGTCAATGATATCCATCTCTACAAGGAGGTCAATACACATCTCACAATAATCTCACAACGTAACTTAATCACCACAACTATAAGGCACGATAAAAGATAAAAGAAATTACATAGTTAAACACCATGTCTCAAATATAAAGATAACTCACAGTCTAGCTGTCCAACACAAGTCTCCAATTAAACTTAACATGAGTCTATACATAAACCGAAATAACCTCAATAAGTCTCAAAGCATCATAAATACTATCAAGATAGCTAAAGGTAATATCTCATCTAGAGGCATAGTCTCCTCTAGGATCTCTGGTGCGTAGTCTGCATCTATATCTGGTCCGTAGTGTGTGGTACAAAACTCCTCAAGATCCTCTGGAAAAATATATCCAGTCAAGATTGGAACAAAATACACCTCTAATAGCAGTTCCATATATATTGATAAAAACTATAACACAGTGTAAAAAAATACAAGACAGATAGGAAACACTGGCAATAAGAATACTGGAATAAAGGAAATACTGAAATAAGAAATACTGGAAAATCATTATCAATATACATCTAGCAATTAATAGAACTACAAGTACACGCAAGAACAATGAACTGGTATGTAAGTGTGTACAAGAACAATAACTAGAACATGTGGAAATATAAGATCAATATACCAAGAGATACATGTCAAGAATTATCTAACTAAGTGTGTGAAATATCAGCATATTATGTGATCGGCTTGGGACTATATGACTCATTACATTGATTAGCGATCATCCCTAACAGGTCAGGCTAACCATATATAACAACGATGAGGCATGTAAGGGTAAGGCTGTACCGACGTGAGGTGTGGGTGGGCTATGATGCATGCAAAGTTGGGTATGATCACATAAGCTACAAATATTTCTTCATTTATCCCCAGCTAGCACGATGGATTCGAATCCCGACTCCTCGTGACAGGTCTCAATGATGCCAACTCGTATGAACAATAGTGTCTGAGTCATGTACGCTATACAACAAGAGTTATAGAGATAATTAACATAATAGAAACTGTCAGAGAATGTACTCGCCTGTGGTCCTTAGCTGGCAATACCAATCTCCGGGTTCCAAGGTATCGTCTGAGTGATCCAATAGTCCTATAGATATATCATAAACACAATACTGCATCAGATATTACACCAATACACAATCAACACCATGATCTTAGGGACTATGCTAGAGGGTCACGTCTGTCATTGCTGTGCATAACAGACAGTCAGTGGTACGGTCTTGCCAGTACGTCCATGTATATATGGCAGTCTTCTAACACGCTACATGGTCACAGGTTGATGTAGTTACTGGGTATCCGTGGTTACATTCAAGTCATCTACATAATATGATCTAACATATACATAAATATCTATTAGTTATAATTATATTAGATATATGTATATACATATACTTTAAATAGAATTTATACCTTGTATCTATATTAAACATATACTAGGGAAATATATATACAATATATATATACCAAAACACATTTAATCCTATTCTAATATATGTACCCTACATATATATACTAATTAGGTTCGCATACGTTATGGTTATACATACATATATATATATATATATATATATATATATATATATATATATATATATATATCAATGTACACATAATAACCATATACGTATACCAATACTAATACGTACCTACGTACTCATCAATTTTATATATCTATATACTAGCATTCAACATAGCAAGTAAAAAAGCAACCAAGGGGAACTACACGTATGCGTGCACGTATATGCGAGAAGGAACTCGAACTTGTGCACGGGAACGAGACATGCATGTCGCGGCGTCATCGAGTCGAAGGGCTGCTCCGGTCGGGTTCAGCGAGGTCAGCGGTCATCCGGCGTGCAGGCGAGTCGTCGGCATCTTGCAGTCGGGGATGGCGAGGTTTGGGCTGTGCAGGCGAGTTCTGGCCTGTCGAGTTGCTGGTTTCAGTGCTCCGACGAAGGATGAGATGGGTGAGGGTCGAAGTCCGGTGGTCTTTAGTTCAGCGGGTTCGTCGAATCGGGTTGCTGTCGAGAGCAGCGGGTCATCGGGCTTCAGCAGCGGTGCAGGCGGTTGTCGGTTGCGCCGTTCCGACGTCGTGGAGGGGATGAAGTCTGTCGGGGATGGGAACCGTCAAGATGGATGGTGGTGGCGACCGACGGGGTCGCGCGTTGTCTGGGCGGAGGAGATCGGTGAGTCGGTAGGGTTATCGTGTGGAGGAGGGGATGAAGTGCTGCTGCAGGCGGTCGACTCGGGTCGAGGGGGTTGGTCGACGACGTTCAGCGGGTTTAGGTCGGGGTTGTCGTCGGCAGGGAGATGGCCGACAGGTTGATGGGAGCAAGGAAATTAGATGAATATGGGTTTTAGGTTTTAAGGAAAAGAAAGAAAAATAAAGGAAAGGAGTATTTATATGCAATGGGTTTGGGGTGACCTAGGAATAGGCTTGGTCAAAGCTCTCTTGGGATTGGGCCTTGTCATGGATGTTTTCAAGGGCTAGGATTCAAATAAATTTGCTAGAATTGTATTGGTTCAAGGTTTTTGAAGGCCATGGTTCAAGGTGGTTGATGTTGCATTGCACACTCCCAAAAATTATAAAAAAATATAATAAAAGATAAATGGGTATCTATCACGTGTCGTGTCCAAAGGGGTGGACACCTTAATATGCTTTTGCATGAAAGTGCCCAACAATTTAGAAAATTGCACAAAATAGATTTATTGTTTAATTAATTAAAAGAAAGATGTAATTGGTGTTCTAAAATTAATTAGAAGTTCAATGGTCTGAATTTGAGTGGGACACAAGCATCAATTAACGGTCTGACATGTCTAGGACAACGGTGTGAATTTGTTGGAAGGCAATGGCTAGCGTAGCATTCTAATTATCGAATAATGATAAAGCACAACAATCAATTATGGTCATCATAATTAAATTAATTATCATAAAATCATTTACTTATTAATTACAAAAAGACAAAAATACCTTTAATCTGAAAAGTGGGGGTGACAAGTCTACCCTCCTTAAAAGAATTTTGTCCTCAAAATTAAAATAAACTAGCACAAGAACAAGCAATCAATAATAAATTATACCTCAAGTCTCGAATAGATACGGATACTGCTCGCGCATTTCGTCCTCTCTCTCCCAAGTTGACTCTCCTGGAGAGTAATTCTCCATGCAACATGAACCAAGGGAATAGTCTGGTTCCGCAATGCCTTCTCTCTACGATCCAAGATCTCAACGGGTTGTTCAGGATAGCTGAGTGTCGGTCCAACTTCGATCTCCGAGTGGTCTAGTACGTGACTATGATCTTCCACGTACCGTCTCAGCTACGACACGTGGAACACGTCATGCACTCCATCAAGAGCAGGCGGCAAGTCAAGTCTATAGGCTACTGTACCGACCCTTGCAAGAATACTGAAGGGCCCGATATATCATGGACTAAGCTTTCCACCTCTGCCAAAATAAATCGTGCCCCGTGTCAGAGAAATCCGTAGTAACACCAAATCACCAACCTATAACAACAATCTTAACACGCAATCTAAACAAAACAATCACAAACAAAACAAAAACAAATCAAAACAATACCTAAAACTCTAGGGGTCTACGGTGGCTATCTGCCCAATGCCGCTGTCTCTCCTGCGCCACTCGCAGTCTGTCTCTGATAAGTTTTACCTTTTCTGCTGCATCCACGACCATTTCTGGTCCTAACAAGGCTCTTTCTCCAATATCATCCCAAGATAAAGGTGTATGACACCTCCGTCCATATAAAGTCTCGAATGGTGACATCTCAATGCTGGCTTAGTAGCTGTTGTTATAAGCAAACTCTACCAAGTGTTGATGATCCTCCCAAGAATCTCTGAGATCCAATATACAAGTATGTAGTGTATCTTCAAGAGTCTGAATAGTCCTTTCAGATTGCCCGTCTGTCTGAGGGTGATACGCGGTACTGAACTTGAGCTGAGTGCCCAAGCTAGACTGCAGACTCCTCCAGAAATGGGAAGTAAAATGGCTATCCCGATCTGAGATAATACTTACAGAAACTCCATGTAATCTGACAATCTGTTGTACGTACATCTCTGCTAGCTTCTCCGTCGATGTACCTACTTTGAAAGGTAAGAAGTAGGCTGATTTGGTCAACCTATCTACGATGACCCAAATCGCGTCCTTTCCTTCTGGAGAACGAGGAAGTCCCGAAATGAAGTCCATAGTCACGTGCTCCCACTTCCATTCGGGAATGGGTAAAGGTTGAAGCAATCCTCCTGGCCTCTGTCGATCTGATTTCACCTGTTGGCACACTAAACATCGGGATACAAAGCGTGCTACTTCGCGCTTCATACCATACCACCATACATGCTCCCTCAAGTATCGATACATCTTGTTGGCTCCGGGATGCATCGAGTACTGAGAGCGATTGGCCTCCTGCAAAACTTCTTCGTGCAGCTCTCCACATGGCATGCACATCCTCGTGCCATGTCGTAAGGATCTATCATCCATAATAGTGAAGTCATCTATCAATCATGTATGAACTTGTGCTATAATATTCCTTAGAGTCTCATCATCTTACTGCGCAGCTCTAATTTTGTCTATCAGCTCTGATTGTATCTGCAATCCCCACATCTGAATCTCATCTCTTGAAACTAATACTTTAATTCCTAAGCTCTCAAGACCAGCTAATAATTGTCTATCCGAAGTCAAGCACATAGCCATTGGATACCTGCTCAAGGCATCGGCGACTACGTTAGCCTTTCCTAGATAGTACTGTAATGAGATATCAAAGTCTTTCATCAACTCTAACCACCTTCTCTGTCTCATGTTCTGCTCCTTCTGTGTAAACACGTACTTCAAGCTCTTATGGTCTGTGAAGATCTCCACACGCTCTCCGTATAGACAGTGCTTCTACAGCTTTAGGGCAAAGATAACTACCGCTAACTCCAAATTGTGAGTGGGGTAGTTCTTTTCATGAGGGCATAATTGTCTTGAAGCATAGGCAATTACTTTCTCGTGTTGTTGAAGAACGCATCCCAAACATTTTCCTAAAGCATCACTGTAGATAGTGAATCCACCTGTCCCTGAGGGCAACGTCAACACTGGCGTTGTTGTCAATCTTCTCTTCAGCTCATCGAATGCGGCCTGACATTCTTCTGTCCAGACAAATTCCACATCTTTCTTGGTCAGCCTAGTCATTGGCTCTGCAATCTTGGAGAAGTCTTGTACAAATCTTCTGTAGTATCCTGCTAGTTTGAGAAAGCTCCTGATCTCAGCTACCGTACTGGGGGTAGCCCATGACTCCACTGCCTCTATCTTCTTTGGGTTAACTAAAATTCCATCACCCGTTACCATATGTCCAAGAAATTCAACCTTGTCAAGGAAGAACTCACACTTTGAAAGCTTCCCGTACAATCTCTCTCTCCTGAGAGTTTCTAAGACCATTCTTAGATGCTCTTCATGCTCCTCTGGGGTCTTTGAATATACTAGAATGTCGTCAATAAACACCACTATGAACTTGTCAAGGTACTGGTGGAATACCTTGTTCATCCAGTTCATAAATATGGCTGGTGCGTTGGTTAAACCAAACGGCATTACTGTAAATTCAAACTGGCCATATCTGGTCCAAAAGGCTGTCTTCGGTATGTCTTCCTTCTTTACCTTCACCTGGTGATAGCCTGACCTCAAGTCTATTTTTGAAAACACCTTCGCTCTGCTCAATTGAGCGAAAAGGTCATCTATCCTCGACAGCGGGTATTTATTTTTGATAGTGAGGTTATTCAAGGATCTATAATCGATACACATGCGTACCGTGCCATCCTTCTTTGGTATAAATAATATCGATGCTCCCCATAGCGATGAACTGGACCTAATGAAACATTTGTCTTGTAGCTCCTCTACTTGTTTCTTCAATTCTACCAACTCGTTGTTGTTAACTCTATAGACATGTTGCGAAATAGGCTCCGCTCCTGGTATTAAGTCTATAGAGAACTCAATATCTCTGTCTGGCGACAAACCTAGCAACTTCTCTGGAAATACATCCAGGAACTCTGCTATAAGTGGATGTGGTAACTCTTTTTCTTCCATCCTGGCTCCACAAAAAGTGCCTCTGCTCCGCTCCTCTGCTCCTCTGGCAATCTCAATCTCTGGCTCTCCTGGTGGTCGAAATACTACTATACCTCATTGACAATCTATAGAAGCATGGTGTTTACTTAACCAGTCCATTCCGAGTATAATATAGTATTCCAGAAGTGGCATGACGAGCAAACTCATGCTCAACTCTCGGCCTTCCAATGACACTCTCCGATCCTTGCAACAATTATGGACTAGGATAATGCCTCATCCTGTCGTGATCTTGTAAGTCCTATCTAATGGTTCCATTTTTAAATAATGCTTAAGGGCATAAGATACCGATACAAAACTATGAGAACTGCCAAAATCAAACAATGCAAGTGTTGGAATAGAATCGAGTAAAACTGAACCTGAAATCACGTCTCCAGCTGGGTCGGCCTTCTCAGTAGTCATGGCATAAGCTCGTCCTTGTGGTGCTCCTCTCTGCTGCTGCTGGTGCTGAGCAAACCTCTCCTGCTGTGGTGGAAGTGGAGGTCCTCTCTGCTGGCCTCCTGGTACAATAGGTGCTCTGGCCGGTCCCCTCTGAGCTGCTGCTCCTCCCTAGCGAGTTTGAATAGCTGGGCAGTCCCTCAGCTGATGTGCTGCTGATCCACACGATAAGCAAGTGCCCAACCTTTTTCTGCAAATGTCTCTTGTATGTCCCATCTTTTTACAATTTGAATATGGGGCAACGAGTTGATTATGTCTCTGTGGTTGCTGTTATTGAGCATATCCTCGAACTGGTGCCTGTTGCTGGTGTTGCTGCTGGTACAGCCTCTGTTGTTATTGTTGTTGCTAAAAGTGTGGGTGCTTGGCTGGTCCTGTGTTACCTCCTGATGCTCTAAAAGTATCACGTCCTCTCTTGGGCCTGAGGTCCAAGTCGTCTTCGACAATCTGGGCATCCATCAGAATACACTCAAATATAGCAGTATATTATCCCAAAGTATGAGACTTGATCTCCCTATTTAACCCCTTTCTGAATTTTTATGCTCTATCTCCTGGATCTTGAATCTTCGATAGCGCAAATCGACTCAATCGATAAAACTCTGCGGCATATTCGTCGACTGACATACCTCCTTGGACTAAGTCATGGAACTGACTTTCTAATGCTCCCAAGACTACGTCAGGAAAGAATTTCTCCTTAAAGTCCTCCCAAGTAAGTCCTTTAGTGGCGAGTCTCAGCTCTGTATGATACCATGTTAGTGCGATATCAAACATCTGGCTGCCATCGGCCTCTATGTGAAGAATCTCTGAAATCTGTGATAAGCGCAAGTTTCTCTCTATGTCCTCTAACCATTCATTAGTATAGAGTATTCCTTCAGTGCCCTTGAACTCTCGAGGCATCATCCTTTTAAAGTCCACTATGGTACCGGGCCTCTGTTATTGTTGTTGACCCTGATGTTGCGGTTGTCGTGCTACTCTTTCCACAGCCTAGAGAGCCACCTGACGAGCATTCTCCATGCTCTCTCTCATCAGTTCGGTCTGCGCCTGGTGTGCTTCTGCTTGCACTCTCTGAGCTTCAGCTTGAACATGCTGAGCTTCTGTTGTCACTCTCTGGGCCTCTAGCATGCCCTGCATCAGTACGAACATCTGTGCCCCGTCAGTGGGCACTCCTCCGGGAATCGGTGTCTGTGGTGGTGGAAGGTTGTCTGTCATAGCTGGGGTAATCCTCTGAATAGGTGGAGGAGGAATCCCGTTAGCTGCAGATACTTCCACACGAACAAGAGATGTAGAAGGAACTCCAGGTGTCTGTTCGTCAGGTTAAGAGGTGGCAGACCTCTCTGAATTTGCTGCTCCCACTCTCATGGATCTATTATTCGATGGCATCCTGAATACAGATCAAAAGAATCAATTAAGGTGATAGATATGATATTATCAAGGAAGGATAGTAAAATGCTAAAGGAAGCAATCAATTAGAATAGTAATATGAAGTTCAGAATTTCCTAGTGTGATTGAGCATACTCTCATCCTAGATCATATTTCTCATATCCTATTGCAGGCTCGCAGCAGTACAACTAAGTTGTCACACTACCACGATATCGCACAAATTATGAAACTCGACCTGCATGGGCCACCACTAAAAATGTGTCACGACCCGCACCCGGAATAGGGGCACGAGAGCATGGGTACGTCCAGCTTACGCCGCAGCATCGGCGGTAGAACGTTGTCTAGGTCACAGTAATACTATATAACTAAACACCTGTCAATGATATCCATCTCCACAAGGAGGTCCATATACATCTCACAATGTAACTCAATCACCACAACTATAAGGCACGATAAAAGATAAAACGAATGACATAGTTAAATACCATGTCTCAAACATAAAGATAACTCACAGTCTAGCTGTCCAACACAAGTCTCCAATTAAACTTAACATGAGTCTAAACATAAACCGAAATAACCTCAATAAGTCTCAAAGCATCATATATACTATCTAGATAGCTGCAGTTAATGTCTCATCTAGAGGCATAGTCTCTTCTAGGATCTCTGGTGCGTAGTCTACATCTATACCTGGTCCGTAGTGTATGGTACAGAACTCCTCAAGATCCTCTGAAAAAAATATCCAGTCAGGATTGGAACGAAATACACCTCTAACAGCAGTTACACATATATTGACAAAAACTATAACACAGTGTAAAGAAATACAAGACAGATAGGAAATACTGGCAATAAGAATACTGGAATAAAGAAAATGCTGGAATAAGAAATACTGGAACATCATCATCAATATATATCTAGCAATGAATAGAACTACAAGTACACGCAAGAACAATAAACTGGTATATAAGTGTGTACAAGAACAATAACTAGAACATGTGGAAATACAAGATCAATATACCAAGAGATACATGTCAAGAATCATCTAACTAAGTGTGTGAAACATCAGCATATCATGTGATCGGCTTGGGACTATATGACTCATTACATTCATTAGCGATCATCCCTAATAGGTCAGGCTAACCATATGTAACAGCGATGAGGCATGTAAAGGTAAGGCTGCACCAACATGAGGTGTGGGTGAGCTATGATGCATGTAAAGTTGGGTATGATCACATAAGCTACTAATATTTCCCTATTTATCCCCAGCTAGCACGATGGATTTTAATCACGACTTCTCGTGACAGGTCTCAATGATGCCAACTCGTGTGAACAATAGTGTCAGAGTCATGTACGCTATACAACAAGAGTTATAGAGATAATCAACATAATGAAAACTGTCAGAGAATATACTCGCCTGTGGTCCTTAGCTGGCAATTCTAATGTCCGGGTTCCAAGGTATCGTCTGAGTGATCCAACAGTCCTATAGATATATCATAAACACAATACTGCATCAGATATTACACCAATACACAATCAACACCATGATCTTAGGGACTACGCTAGGGGGTCACGTCTGTCGTTGCTGTGCATAACAGACAGTCAGTGGTACGGTCTTGCCAGTACGTCCATGTATATATGGCAGTCTTCTAACACGCTACATGGTCACAGGTTGATGTAACTACGGGATATCCGTGGTTAAATTCAAGTCATCTACATAATATGATCTAACATATACATAAATATCTATTAGTACAATTATATTAGATATATGTATATACATATACTTTAAATAGAATTTATACCTTGTATCTATATTAAACATGTACTAGAAAAATATATATACAATATATATATACCAAAACATATTTAATCCTATTCTAATATATGTACCCTACATATATATACTAATTAGGTTCGCATACGTTATGGTTATACATATATATATCAATGTACACATAATAACCATATACGTATACCAATACTAATGCATACCTACGTACTCATCAATTTTATATATCTATATACCAGCATTCAACATAGCAAGTACGAAGGCAACCAAGGGGAACTACACGTATGCGTGCACGTATATGCGAGAAGGAACTCGAACCTGTGTGCGGGAACGAGACTTGCGTGTCGCGGCGTCGTCGAGTCGAAGGGCTGCTTTGGTCGGGTTCAGTGAGGTCAGCGATCGTCCGGCGTGCAGGCGAGTAGTCGGCATCGTACAGTCGGGGATGGCGAGGTCTAGGCTGTGCAGGCGAGTTTTGGCCGGTCGAGTTGCTAGTTTCAGTGCTTCGACGAAGGACGAGGTGGGTGAGGGTCGAAGTCCGGCGGTCTTCAGTTCAGCGGGCTCGTCGAAGTCGGGTTGCTGTCGAGAGCAGCGGGTCGTCGGGCTTCAGCAGCGGTGCAGGCGGTTATCGGTTGCACCGTTCCGACGTCGTGGAGGGGATAAAGTCTATCGGGGATGGGAACAGTCTAGATGGATGGTGGTGGCGACCGACGGGGTCGCGCATTGTCTGGGCGGAGGAGATCGGTGAGTCGGTAGGGTTATCATGTGGAGGAGGGGATAAAGTGCTGCTGCAGGTGGTCGACTCGGGTCGAGGGGGTTGGTTGATAGAGTTCAGCGGGTTTAGTTCGGGGTTGTCGTCGGCATGGAGATGGCCGGCGGGTTGATGGGAGCAAGGAAATTAGATGAATATGGGTTTTAGGTTTTAAGGAAAAGAAAGAAAAATAAAGAAAAGGAGTATTTATATGCCATGGATTTGGGTTGACCTAGGAATAGGCTTGGTCAAAGCTCTCTTGGGATTGGGCCTTGTCATGGATGTTTTCAAGGGCTAGGATTCAAATAAATTTGCTAGAATTGCATTGGTTCAAGGTTTTTGAAGGCCATGGTTCAAGGTGGTTGATGTTGCATTGCACACTACCAAAAATTACAAAAAAATATAATGAAAGATAAATGGGTTTCTATCACGTGTCGTGTCCAAGGGGGTGGACACCTTAATATGCTTTTGCATAAAAGTGTCCAACAATTTGAAAAATTGCACAAAATAGATTTATTATTTAATTAATTAAAAGAAAGAAAGAAAGATGTAATTGGTGTTCTAAAATTAATTAGAAGTTCAATGGTCTGAATTTGAGTGGGACACAAGCATCAATTAACGGTTTGGCATATCTAGGACAACGGTGTAAATCTGTTGGAAGGCAATGGCTAGCGTAGCATTCTAATTATTGAATAATGATAAAGCGCACCAATTAATTAAGGTCACCGTAATTAAATTAATTATCATGAAATCATTTACTCATTAATTACAAAAAGACGAAAATACCCTTAATCTGAAAAGTGGGGGTGACAGTGGTTGGAACTGATGAAGGATTTTGATATATCTTTGTAATATCATCCTGGGAAAGCTAATGTAGTTGCTGATGCTTATAGTAGGTATCCGGTAGCTATGTTCTTAACGCAGGATTGATATTTGCTGGAGGACTTGGAGAGCTTGGACATCGAGGTGATAGTTCCTGTTTGTGCTATGCAGATGTGTGGATTATAGATACATTCAGATTTGATGGCCATGATCAAGGCAGCACAGTATGATGATATATCTCTGAGGAGCATCAGAGCTCAGGTAAGAGAAGGATTGGAGGATGATTTCACCATTGCTGAGGATGAATCTTTAAGGCATGGAGTTAGATTGTGTTTGCCTAGTGGGGAGCTGCATGGGGAGGTATTACAGGAAGCACATCGCTCTCAGTATTTTGTGTATCCAGGTGCCAATAAGATGTATCAAGATTTGCGAGAGAGTGTGTGATGGTATGGCATAAAGAGGGAAGTGGCACAGTTTGTATCTAGATGCTTAGTGTGCCAGCAGGTGAAAGCCGAGAGACAGAGGCCAGGAGGTTTACTTCAGCCATTACCCATTCCAGAGTGGAAGTGGGAGCACATTACTATAGATTTTGTGTCCGGACTTCCACGATCTCCAGGAGGGAAAGATGCGATTTGGGTCATCGTTGATAGGTTGACTAAGTCAGCCCACTTTTTGCCTTTCAAGGTGGGTTTGTGCACGGAGAAGCTGGCAGAGATGTATGTGAGGCAGATCATTAGGATACATGGAGTCCCCGTCGGCATAGTCTCGGATCGGGATAGTTATTTTACTTCTCATTTCTGGAGGAGTTTGTAGGAGAGTTTGGGAACTCGACTCAAGTTCAGTACTGTATATCATCCCCAGACAGATGGACAGTCAGAGAGGACTATTCAGACTCTCGAGGATATGTTGCGCACTTGTGTAATAGATTTTAGGGGTTCTTGGGAGGACCATCTCCATTTGGTAGAGTTTGCTTACAACAACAGCTACCAGGCTAGTATAGAGATGTCACCTTTTGAAGCTCTGTCCGGTTGGAGGTATCATACTCCCTTGTCATGGGAAGATGTTGGAGAGAAAGTTTTGCTTGGGCCAGAGATGGTTCTAGATACAGTAGAGAAGGTTCAGTTGATCAGAGATAGACTTCGTATGGCGCAGGACAGACAACGGCATTGGGACGATAGCCACCGAAGACCTTTGGAGTTCGAGGTATAGTTTAGATTTTATTGGTGCATATTATTGGTTGTTTGTTATATATTAAGTTCTTAAGGTTGTGTTTTGTTCTAGGTGGGTGGTTTGGTATTTTTGAGGATTTTTCCGACACGAGGCACGATTCGCTTCGGTGAAGACGGAAAGCTTAGTCCGCGATTCATCAGATCTTTCACTATTCTAGAGAGGGTCGGTGTAGTTGCTTATAGACTAGACTTGCCACCTATATTAGAGGGAGTGCACAACATATTTCACGTGTCACAGTTGAGATAGTACATGGCAGATCCTAGTCATGTATTGGATCACTCGAAGATAGAGGTGGGCCCTACTCTTAGCTATCCAGAGCAGCCAGTTCAGATTCTGGATCGGAAAATGAAGGTGCTAAGAAACCAGACTATTCTTTTGGTTTGCGTCGCATGGAGGCATCACTCTCCGGGGGAGAGAGGATGAAATGCCAGAGCGTTATCCATATTTATTTGTGCTTTGAGGTATGTTCTTTCCTAATCATGTTATGTTCTTTCATAGTTAATTCTGTTCTTTAGTTCTGTATGTTCTGGGGGTAGTTTTCGTCTTTGAATTTCGAGAAAAAAATTATTTTAAGGAGGGTAGACTTGTCACTACCATATTTTTTAGGAAAGGATATTTTAGTAATTTTATATTTAATTAAATATTATGCATAAAAATAATTATTATTGTATTATTTAATTGTTGTTAGATGTTAGTTATTTATTTTGGACTTGTGTTAGTGGACCTAACTAGTTTAGTTTAGACTCATGGACCAATATATATTAATTGTTAGTTTTGAGCCCATTTAGAAAGACCATTGATTAGGAGATAGATTAAATTAATTAAACCATTAGACTAGAAGCTTTCCTCCTTAATTATTTCTTTATGAGAGGCCCTAAGGGGTAGATTAGACAATTTATAGTGACATAAGGAAGGGGAAAGGGAGGGCCGACCTATTTAGAGAGGGAAAATTATTCTCTCTCATCTTTTCATTTGAAAATTAGATCTAGAAATTATCTCAACCAAATTTCTTCATTCCCACTTCATTTGCCTACCAAATTTTATTCTAATTCCTTCCTAAATCACCATTGGAGACTAGTGGAGCGAGGATCTAGAAGGAGAAAGCAAGGATCTATAAAGAGGAGCAAGGATCTACAAGCCAATTTTATCATATTTAGAGGTTGTATTAGGAATCCATCTTCCAATAGGTACAATTCAATTTTTCTCCTTAAATTATGTTCTAAATATAAGATTTAACTATGGAAAATCAACCCATATGCATAGGCTACCCATAGAATTTGGTTTTGTGTTTATAGGAGGCCTATTGAGAAAGTTATGGTACTTTTTGTGTCAATTTTGGAAGAATTTCGAGATTGACAGTTGTTGTGTGTGTCAATTGGTCCTATAGATCAATTTGGCATGTGCTTGTGTGTTTGGAGCTAGTTTCGTGTCCACAATTGGGTACGTAAAGGTCATATCCCAATAATTTGGTGATACGTGTTGATTTGGAGATTTTCTCTCTGACACGGGACTTTGAGCATGTCACATTTTGACACGGACACGTAAATTTGTATTTGACTCTTCGTATTGTTCATAAATAATATATATATCTTGTTCATGTCCTTCGGGGTACGTTTGGATGTGTGGTGGACTCGTGTCGCATGCATATCCTAGATCTAGGGGGATACAGAGTGATACGTTCCATGAGATATATAATTTAATGGTAAATCTATTTCTTTTGTGTTCTTATTCATGGAGGAATATAATTATATATATTTATGTTATATATATTATTGTTACATATATTTATGCATTAGATATATATATATATATATATATATATATATATATATATATATATATATATATATATATATATATATATATATATATATATATATATATATGTATGTATTGTATATTTATGTAGTCATGAGTTTACATATGTAAGATCTACTAGTTATTGTATATACATATGTGGTTGTGTTGTGTATATGTGGATGGTGGTGAACATATATATATATATATATATATATATATATTGCGTCTTAGATCTATGTACCTATATATATACTATATGTATATATTTGTTGTAGCTATTCTTTTACATGTAGTATATTTATATATATTGTAGTATGTATAGATATATTAATTAGATATGTATATGTTGTTATATTATATTTATATAATGTATGTTACCTATTAGTGTATAATTTATTCATACGTATATTTATGTGTTATATATATATATATATATATATATATATATATATATATATATATATATATATAAGAGGGGGAGAATATGAGCTTCAGCGACAGTGAGATGCGTAGCAACAACAAACGTCACAGCAGTCGTAACACAGCAGCAGCGGCAGCTAGAGAAACATCGACAGCAGTTAGCAACAGTTGTAGAAAACTGTCGCTAAAACAGCAGCAGTATTAGCAGACGTATCAGGATCTTTAGCGATGATTTTGGCGACGGCAGCAGAAATCTGTCAATAAAATAGCAGAGTATCAGCATCAACAGCAGTCTTCAGCGACAACTGGCAGGGTTTTAGTGACAATTTGGCAGATTTTCTCTCTCTCTCTCTCTCTCTCTCTCTCTCTCTCTCTCTATATATATATATATATATATATATATATATATATATATATATATATATATATATATATATATATATATATATGTATGTACATGGTATTTAATATATATGTAAATATATTCCTAAATGCTAATAGTATTTATTGTATACTATATGTATAATAATTAGTATAGTGTGTATATATATCTACGGGTAGTTAGTATAAACAAGTTTGGGATATTACCTTGAGATACCAAGGTAAGTACCAAGGTAATTGAGGATACCCAAGGTATTAGGTTTGGGTATCAAGAATTTGAGTTATTGTTGTGATGCTAAGTTGGTTCGAAACAAGGCACCTATTTAATGTTATAAGTAGGATTTTATATATATATATAATTGTTTGACATATATATGCAATATTTTACCTATTGATTTACGTATCCGGAGATACGGTATCCTAGTATTTTAAGATATGGTTTTGTGACATAGAATTTAGTTTTTGAACCCAATATCCTTGTGTTAGACTTGTACAACCTAGAAATAGGCAGTTGACTATAGTTGACCATAGTTTGACCATAGTTGACTTAGAGATGACCTAGTTTGACTTTTAACTTAGATATGACTTGTTGACCTAGAAGTTGACTAGTTTAACTTATTTTTCTTTCCGGAACCTTGTATTGATGTTGTATTCTATATCTAGGTCTTCGAGGCACCGTATCAGACATTTGTGAGACTATTCTTTGAACTTCAGGCGAGTACATTCTCTGATAGTTTCTCATTTATGATATCTTCTATGTTCACTATAGCTAGTGTAGATATCCATGTTCTCTTGATACTATGGTTACACGGATTGGTATATACGGATCTCGTCATGAGATGTTATTCCTTGGTATATGGTGTATATGGTGCAAGTATTATTTTATTAGTTATCTTGTACATGTACAGACACTGATTCTCGAAAAGAGTTACTATCTTCTTGGAGAATCTCATGCCATAGCATACCGTGGTTAGATCTATTATACTAGTCGAGGGTGGAAAGTACTTTAGTGTAGATATGTGATCATACCCCTATTGTATCAAGTACTGTTATTAAATAGTGTTAATCATACACCGCACTTATGATTAGCTAGACCATATATATTGTATCATGTTCCCAAGCCGATCATATATTAAAGCTAGTACTCACATACTTAGTCATTAGTATTCTTGTTCATTGGCATATTGTTCATTATTGTGTTCATTCCAGTATTTTCTTATTGTATATACCTTCCGTATCTATTGTGCATCTTGTATATTCACATCTATTTACTGTTACATAGTTTTTATCATTGATTAGAATTGCTGTTAGAGATGTACTCTGCTCTTTTCCTGACTGGATATATTTTTTTCAGATGATACTGAGGACTGGTACCCTACATATTATTGACCTTAGGATGTTGTGTGCTTAGAGTCTGAGACCCTAGCTTAGGAGAAACTTATCCCAACTGAGACAGTTAACCCTGGTTTAGTAGTTCCTTAGTATTCTTTTGTACTGGATTTATCTCCAGCTTATTTGTTAGCATTCTTTCAGACTCATTGATGTATTATTTTAGACTCATGAGTTGTATGTGACTATTCTATTCTTTATCTGATTTATGCTCATTTCTATCTTAGTTCTGTGATTGAGTATATTGATATTGTTGGTGGTTCATTATATTGCTCGATAGATTATCCAGACAGCATTCTACCGCCGATTCTGTGACATAGGTTGGACATTGTTTCTGACATGCATCCTTACATCTGGTATGGATCGTGACACGTGGATGGTTTATCCTACCACATATGCCGAGTTTTCTAGCTGGCAAAGACTAGAGCAAGGCACTCCTTCTCGATGGGGTAGTACCTGTGCTCTGCGCTGACCAATATCCTACTGAGATGGTAGATGGCCTGCTCGTGACCTGCATCGTTTGTCTGGGCCTAGCAGAAAAGGGTCTTCCTACTACAGGGGCCACAATACTGGGGGATTCATGAGGTACTCCTTGATGTCGTCAAAAAGTGCGTTGGCATTCTTTGTTCTAGACAAAGAAGACTCCCTTCTTCATAAGCTGAGTGAACGACCAACAACATCCAAAGAGGTTTGATATAAACCTCATGATATAGGCCGGTCTTCCTTGAAGGCCACGGAGTTCTCTGAGGTCCTTCGATGGCATATTTCAAGGATCGCTTTGGTCTTGTCAGGATCTACGTGACACCTTTCGAAGTTAGGATAAAGCCCAAAAAATTTGCCGCTGGAGACTCCTAGGAAAAATTTGGTAAGGTTCATCTTGAGCTGGGGCGTGCGTATGAGGTCGAACACAATCTTCAAGTCCCCGAGGTGCTCATCTTTGGAGCGACCCTTGACGGCGATGTCATCAACGTAACACTCGACCGTCTTGTATAGATGCTGACGGAAGATGGTGCTCATAGCCTGCTGGTATTTAGTACCAACGTTCTTCAGACCGAAGGGCATGACTGTGTAGTAGTATACTCCTATCGGTATTTGAAACGATGTATGCTTCTCGTCTTCAGGAGACATGTTGATTTGATTGTAGCTTGAAAATCCATCCATGAAGGACATACGCTTGAAGCTATAGGTATTATCGATCATTATGTCTGTGATCAAAAGAGAAAACTCATCCTTAGGGAAGGCCGTGATCAGATCACAGAAGTCAATGCAATACGGATCTTCCCATTCTTTTTGACGACGGGCACGATATTGGCTACCTAATCTGGATGTTGTTCTTCATGGACGAAGCCACTAGCTATCCGTTTGTCGACTTTAGCTTCCATGGCGTTCATAATGTTCGACCAGAACCGCTGTTGATGCTGCTTAACAGGCTTAGCATTCGGCGAGATATTAAGCTTGTGGACCACGATTTGTGGGTCAAGTCCCAGCATGTCTTCGTAGCCCCAGGAGAAGACATTAATGTATTCCCTGACGAGCTGTAGGAGGAATTCTCGATCCTCATTAATTAGACTGTTGCTGATAAAGACAGATTTAGGGGAGGATTCGTCGTCCAGATTGACTTGTATGACTTTATCTTTGGTAGAAGGTTCTCGTTATTTGAACCACATCTTCCATTGTGCTTCTAGGCATTGGGCCCACGGTTCTACTTCAAAGAGTTCTGGCGGATCCTCGTCGTCTTCCTCAGGGTCAGCTGACACCTTGTTGGCAGACAATATTTGCTTGAGCATATCTCCGATACTGACGTCGGAGTCCTAAAAAGAAGGCTCTGAAGAGTGAGAGTGTAACTTATATTCTTTATCTGAACTTTCAGGGGTTGTCGAAGGCTTAACATACCCTAAGCCATGCTTGGTCTTATGGTAGTAATCCTCGGATTTGCCTTCCGGAGCAGTAAGGCATATGAAAAGTCGTCGACCTTTGCCGTAATTCAGACCTCAGTTTCTTTTAAGATCATACCCCATCTTCTGGATAAGGCATTTGGCATGACCACTGAACCGGTAGAGTTATATTTTGCCAGTATCGGGTTCTAGATCTTGTTCTTCCGGGATGAAGGACCGGGGATATTCAACCCTGCCGAAGATTATGGGTTTGTCTCCCCTCCTTATTGGAACTGTGAAGTGGGAACCTTGGCTAGGGATGATCTGGTTTACTACATAGGTAGTAGTCACATATGTTTGCAGGCACATGCCTAGACCATGCTCCATGGAATATAGTGTGCATATGTGTACAGCTTCAAAGTAGTTCAAAGATAGCCCTTTATTTACAAAATAAGATATCACTTCTTCAGGAATTACATCGTCCAAAGAAGGGACATTTGCGTGAGCAATTACGTACTCCTCCAGCTCATCCTTCTCGAGATCTACCCCAGTATGAGCGATGGCTTTGGAGGTTTCCTACACAGCTTTACTACCAGAGGCTTGGATGTTGTAAGAGACAGCGTGGCATCCTTCGGAGGTTGACTCAGCCTGTGAAGGCGAACGACTAGAGGTTTGGACGTGGTGGATGGTTCCAGACCTTCCTTCGGAGGTCGATTCGTCCTACGAAGGCGGACGATCAAAGGTTTGGGTGCCTTCTTATATAGTTTTACAACAAAGGGAGAGGTTGTGTCGGGAGAATGTGCCTTTAGACGGACTCTTAAGGTCATTTCTGGTGTTGTCCCAGCCTATGCCTCATCATCGGTGTTATTTTCACCTTCATCTTGGTAGACCTGTTTGTACAGGATCGAGTCAAATTAATAGGCTTCGATCCCTTTGAACGGATCGACATCAGCAAACTCTATTTTGACCGTGCCGTATTCGTCAATGTACTTCAGGCACTGGTGCAGGGTCAACAGCATGATTATGTGTTCGTATATCCATGGTCGTCCGAGCAAGACATTGTTGGATACATCTATGACAATGATGTAGCAAGTGACCTCTATTTTTAAGTCATCGATCTGGCATTTCAGGCGAATCTTGCCCATAGGGTAGCTCCTTCCTGCGTTGAAGATATTAATGGAAGTATTGGTAGGTTCCAGGTAATGCATTAGAATGCTAAAGGTCTGAAGCAGACTCTGCGGGATGATGCTGATTGACAAACCAGGATCGATATGCATCCTATCCACCTTGATGGCACCAATGTACCTTGTATAATATATAGGATGATCGTGTCGGTTATTTTTTAGCAACATGTCCTATTACGAGAATGTAATGTTGGGCATTGCCTTCATGATATTATTGAAGTGGGGACAAGCAGTTGGATCTTTAGCTGGCGGCTTGACCTACTCTAGATATGTGTCGGTAGTTTGCAATGCCTCGCTAAGAGCAGCCCAAGTATCTTTGGAGAGTCAGAGAAGCTCGAATGGAGGCAACTTTGCTGGAGTATTAGTGAGCTGGGCAAAGATGTCAAAGTTGTAACACCCTGTTCCGTTCTAACGGACTGCCGACTCAATCGGCAAAAGTGCAACTGTCCCGACCCGCTTTGCCTCGATCAAGAAGCAAAAGATATCCAGACTTGTCCCTACAGGAATCCGGCTTGGACTTTCAGAGGCTCGCTTGACGTATCGCTCTACCGAGGTGAATCATCGCTAAGGTGGGTGGCTACGGTAAACTTGTCTTTGCTTAGCCAGCACACATAAAATCTGGAATATTTATGCTAGTCGCTAGGTGATTCACCCCCTGCATGCTAATAAATCCAACGCACCTAGCTAAGGGAATAATCCCAACTTGTATTGCTTGCTAGAACATGGAAATAAAATACTGCTTATATTCAGACCCTCGCATGCTAAGTCCCTTAACGGTTTTATCTCTCGGCTTACCTTCGGGTGCGAGCAACGTGTTTACTTATGTTCCTTAGAAACGCATGCTTGTCTGCTTGAACGATGCCTTGTTTTCATTCAAACCTCGGAAGACTACCAAACAGTCGTTTCGTGCATGATTTTACCTGCAAGTATCTAAGACCGTTGGGTCATCAGGCAGCCCCGAACCAGGGGAATGCATCAAGACAAGTCAATCACTGTACAGAATCAAGATTCAAGTATCCGTGTTCTCGTGTTCAAAGTGCACTTGCGTCTCAAGTTCCAGTGCACTCCTGTTCCCGTGTATCTCGTGATAATTGACTGACCCAACAACTGCATGTCACGGACTAGTTCCACGGACGGTCACCGGGGCACTGGGGCCGATCCGGTCTGAATGGAGCTCGTGTGTAGTCTCGTGTGCAGGGAGGATAGCTTGCAACGCATCGTGTTCGTGTGCCTCGTGTATACGCGTAGCATGCTATCCTTCTCCTCGACTACGTCCAGTAATGGCTCCGCCAGCGACTCCTGTTCATATAGATAAGTCATCCTCGCTTAGCGGCTATCCGCGTGCGAGTCACTGCATCGCATCAAGAACAAATAAATACCTGAACGATCCTATTAAAATGACCCTCGTGTTTGCATATGCTTGCCTCCTGAATGCTTATACTTGCCACGTGCATGAATTAACATGTTTGCCTCAAGTTTGCCTTGGACAGGGAAGGAGATGGTAAGTCTCGCCGTGTTTCCTCAAACATCGCATGGCGCACTGCCCGACACGATCCTGTCTCAACAAGTTCATATATATATATTCTGTTTCGAACTCGTTCCATACCGGACTTGTTCATATATATATTCTGCCTCGAACTTGTTTCTGTATCTGACCTGAGACCCTGACTTGCATGTCGCGGACAACTTGTAAAAGGTGATCTTCGGATCTCGTTCCGCGGGCGGTCACCGGGGCACTGGGGCCGACCCGGTCTAGACGGAACTTCTGGTAGTCGTCTGTTTTGGCGGGATAAGTACAAGACTCTCCGTTTTCTGCATGCTTGCACTTCATCCTCGACCGTGAGACTACAAGCGTAGTCGTCTGTTTAGGGCGGGATAAGTGCAAGGCCCATCGTTTCTGTTGCTTGCACTTCATCCTCGACCCTGAGACTACATCTGGTCCTTTATGGCTATGCCAGCGACTTCTGTTCATATAGATAAGTCATCCTCGCTTAGCGGCTATCCGTGTGCGAGTCATTGCATAGCATCAATGAACTGAACACCTGAACGATCTGAAAATAACGACCCTCATGTTTGCATATGCTATGCTCCTGAATGCTTATACTTGCCGTGCTTGAATTAACAATATTTGCCTTGGACAGGGAAGGAAATGGTAAGTCTCGTCGTGTTTCCTCAAATGTCGCACGGTGCACTGCCACACGAACTAGGCTATTCAATATCTGCATGAAACTGATCCTAAGGCAACTAGAAAGACAACTTAATAGTTGTGCACGGAACCTGTATTACGTGTTTGGATTTGTCGAGCGGGCGAGTAGCTTCCCCACCAGTGCATCCAATGTACTGATAATCCACCAGTTTATATGCAGGGTGCGGGAGAACCTCGTTCGGTGCGGACGCCTCCAACGTGCGTGCTAAGGCGTGGATATCACTCCGAAGCAATGGTGCGTCCGGAACAGAAGCACATATACAAGACATAAGTTGTGAACATCGCCTGAACATCGCCTCTACAATCATTCCATAATTGTAGCCACTTGGCACGCTTTTACTGTTTCAGAGAGAGAGGCTTGAGCGACTTGTAATCTCGGCTATACGCCGCCTATAACACATGTTCATATCAATAAAAGAGCTTGCTTACTTCAACTTGTGTTTCAATGCTTCCGCTATATTTGTCAACTCAGTGAACTTGTTACCGAATCGCTATGCGTTCATGACTCCGCTGCACTCGGACAATCTGTGCGACTCTGTGGCTTAGAACTCTTATCGCCAGCCAATGAATCAAGGCCTTGCACGGGCGCGGTTTACGCTCGTGCGGCATCACGCCCGGATGGGTCAAGCGATCGTTCCGCGGGAGCGCTGGCGAGGGTGATTCCCGCCTAGCGGGAACGGCCGATTTGCCTGCGGAAGATCGGGGCGTGACAAAAGTTGTAGGATTTTTCTATCCCCTGAGCTGAATCTTTTTCCAGTGGCTTGTCGAAGCGAGTGTCTTTTTGCTTAGACTTGTCCGCTGCTGGAAGCTGGGATGGACCCGGATCAGATGCTGTGGGTGCGACTATTGGAAGTGCACCATCATCAGGGATTTCGTACTCGTGTTGGTATGCTAGGCCTGATCTTATTGTTCCTTCTTTGGCTTCCTCAGATGGGAGAGAAACCATATAGCAGGACTTGGACTTCTTGCCCTTGGACTTGGTGGCAGAGGATGTTGTCTGTTGCATAAATTCTAGATCAAGGTCGAGGTGAAACCACATGACCTCCCTACGTGGCATAGTGAGAGGTATCAGCCCGGTCGTTTGGTCACGAGCTTGCAGAAGATTGACAACCTCCATCGTTGCCTTGGGAATTAGGGTTATCCCGTCCTGGGCTTTTGTAGCCAAAAAGTTGCTGAACTGGAGCGATACCATGTTAGCGGGAACCATCTTGTCATCGATATCCAAGGTGAGGGCCTTGGTTTTAAGAAGACGTTAGATGTACCTCTTTAGCGTGTAGGAGTCTTGCGTCGCATGATGGACATAATGATGGTAATGGCAGTACTTTGGATTATTCTCCTCGCTTGCCTCAACAGGGCATTTTACGTCGGAGAGCCGACGCTTACCACCCTTCATCAGTACATCGATGATGGGCATGACATCGTCATCTTCGAAGGATTATGCCTTCTTGGGCTTTGGAACCTCAGCCAGCTTTTGCTCGAACTTCTTGGTTAAGTTGGCCGCCAAGGCCTGCTTCCATTTTTTATCGCGGCTGCTATTGCCGTTGTTGTTGTTGTTGGGACGCTTTCCCCTATCATCGGCGATAAGGATCTATACTCCCAAGAGCCAGGCGTCTTTGACCTTCTTCTCAGTGCTAACAACGCTTATGATGAATATCGTCCACTCTTTAAACTGACCGTCGCCCATCCAGAGGATAACTACTGGAAGTAAGTTTTGGCGGCACATGTCTATCAATGTCGACTCGGGATTGCCTGGGGGTAACCTCAGTGCTGCTTGTCGAAAATGATCGATATAATTTTGAGCGAGTTCCCTTTTTCCTTGGGTGACATCCATTAGGGAGGACATCGTTATGTCGTTTCCTCATCATAGAATCTTTTAAGAAAAAGACTCTTGAGATCGTCAAACGACGAGATACAATTATCTTGTAGGTTGTAAAACCTGTCTAATGCTATCCCGGTCAATGTCCCTATAAAGAGCTTGGTGAGGAGTGCATTACTAAGAGGTAGGTTCCCTGTTGCAGTCTCAAAGTAGCTCATGTATTGACGGGGGGAAGTCTTCTAGTTGAATGGGTTTAAGTTGAAGGGCTTGTATTTGTGTGGGTATGACACATCCCTCCACTCGCGGGGGTATGGTTGTCGTATCCCAATCTGCGCAGTGAGTCCCGATGGCCCATGGAATCTAGGCAAGCTCGGAGTTCCCAGACTTCCCTCATTGCTTCTCTGGCTTTGCCTCTGATGGAAGGGACAGATGTAACCTCCGTATCCTAAAATTCGTGCTTAAATGTTGTTATTAGGTTAATTTGGGGCTATTGGGATTTTTTCACAATTTTTAGTTAATTAAAAACTAGTAATCCTAATTTTCTAGGACTTTCAAAAATTTATTTTAGAGTTAAACATAATTAAAAATGTTCCAAACTTTTATTTTAGGTTCTAAATAGTCAAATATATTTTCTAGAATTTTTTGGAAATTTTTTGATTATTTTTATCATTTATTTTGAGTTAATTATGAAAAACTGAATTAAAAACTAATTTCTGAAAAAGAAAATCCAAAAAGTAATTAATTCTGCCCAGTCAGCAAATAGGGGGCCCACCTTTCAGCCTCCCGCAGGGAACAGTGCCGGGCCCACCTGTCAGTGACCGCGGGGTGGGTGCGAGCCGAGCCGAGTCAGAGTTCGACTCGGACTCAGCTGAGCCAAGCCGCATCGAACTGTGACCGTCTGATCTGAGCGGGCATCCTTGGATTGTTGCCACGTGGCGCACTGTGAGCCGCGGCTGCTTTCTCTCTCCTCTATATATATAATAGTTTAAGTTATTTTCTAGGGTTTTTCTTGAGCCAATTTTTGGAGAATTGCCATCTAGGGTTCCTTCATCTTCCAGAAGCCATTGCGCATAGCTCAGGACTTCAAACGAGGCCTAGTTTTTTGTGTTAGAACGATATTGAGGTTATATTTCTGATTATATAATTTTTTTTACGAAATAATGAGTATTAAATTCTGGAAAATTCGTAGAGCATAGCATGTCCAAAAATAGACGTGTTTCAATGTTTTCGCGATTTCGGGAGAACCAGGAATCAAAATCATGAACCGTTTGAAGTTTCGGAAAGCTAATGTCGAGAATCTTGACATATGTTTTTCCCAAAATTTAATTCGAAGTATTTTTATACTGTTAATTCTGTAGAACTTTTAGGTTAGAATTTAACCATCGGTGCACGATACGAAACTTGTATGTGCCATAATTCTCAAAAGAATTTGAATTCGGATGAGCCATAAATTCCAGCATGTTTTTGATGCTGAAATCTACAGGAAATCATGCATGAAAGTCAAGTTTGTGTCGGTTGACTTTTTGGTCAACAGATCGCCTTGATTTGCGTGCCATGAGTCTCGAGTTGATAAAATTCAATTCATTTGGACAAAATTTAGGAATTAACATAAAAATCAGAATAATAAGATTAAAATAGGATTTTAGAGTAATTATTCTAGAATTAAATAAATTAAAATAAATTATCTTTTGACATGGTAAAATTATAATACATAGGCTATTTGGACTGTGACTTGGACTCTGATTCATACCAGTAGCAGGATCCCAGGCGAGTACATTCTCTGACAGTTTCCATTATGTTGATTATCTCTATAACTCTTGTTGTATAGCCTACATGACTCTGACACTGTTCTTTACACGAGTTGGCATCATCGAGACCTGTCACGAGGAGTCGTGATTGGAATCTATCGTGCTAGCTGGGGAAAATAGAGAAATGTTAGTAGCTTATGTGATCATATCCAACCTTACATGCATCATAGCTCACCCATATCTCACGTCGGTACAGCCTGACCATTAAATGCCTCATAGCCTGTTACATGTGATTAGCCTGACTATTGCTCGCATCATAGCTATCCGGATGGTTAGCCTGACCCTACATGAATCATAGCTAATCATATGTAACAATCCTGATCAGTCCCAAGCTAATCACATGATATACTAATGTTTCACACACTTGGTTAGAGGATCATTGACATGCATCTCTAATATATTGATCTAGCATCTCTACATGTTCTAGTTATTGTTCTTGTACACACTTATATACTAGTTCATTGTTCTTGCGTGTACTTGTATTTCTATTTTATTGCTAGATGTATATTGATGACGATGTTCCAGTATTCCATTTATTCCAGTATTTCTTTATTCCAGCATTCCCTTATTCTAGTATTTCTCATTGCCAGTTTTCATATCTGTCTTGTATTTCTTTACACTGTGTTATAGTTTTTGTCAATATATGTGGAACTGCTGTTGGAGGTGTATTTCGTTCCAATCCTGATTGGATATTTTTCCAGACTGTGACATAGAGGACTTGTTTCCGACATACTTGGAGACTGGATGTTATTGATTGCATCTTAGACTATTTATTGTTGTTTAGACTTATCTTGTATTTTATTGCTTGCTTCGATATCTCATCGTGCCTTAGCTTATGTGATTGAGTATATTCCATATTATATTATGATATCTGTGTCTCCTTATGGAGTTGAATATTCATGTGAGATTGATTAGATAGTTACATGACCTAGACAACGTTCTACCGCCGATGCTGTGGCGTAGGCTGGACGTACCCACGCACTCGTACCCTATACCGGGTGTGGGTCGTGATACATTTTTAGTGGTGACCCATGCAGGTCAGACTTTGCAAGTTATGTGATGTCGTGGTAGTGCGACATCTTAGTTGTACTACTGCGTGTCTGCTATAGAATATAGGACATAGGATACTAGGATGAGAGAGGATACTCAATCACAAAAATTCTTGAGAGATTTCTGGGACGATCCCTTGAGAATCTTATTATAATTTCCAATTTAAATCTTTTCCTTGTTTTCGTCCGCTCTCGCTTGTGGTTATTGAACTTGATTCTTGTTGACCAGTTGTTAAATTTAATTATTGGTATCATTGTTGAGTTTTAATTTTATATCAAGATAAATTTTACTGGCTAAAATTTATGGTATCATCTGATGACATATATTGATGAGGACAGTGAGAAAGGTAAAACGTCTACTTTGGTTATGGAACCTAGAGTTTATCGCAGCCATATTAGCTGTCATGACGAGAACGTAGGAACCTGACTTGGATGTACATACTGTAGTTATGAAACTTAGAGTCTCTCGCAGCCATATCGGTTGGCATGGCAAAGATTCTAGATGACATGATTATAGAGTTGCATACCTTAGTTACGGAACCTGTCGTTTATCGCATCTATGCTTACTGGCATGGCGAGGATTCTGAGTGTCATAATTTCTGACAGACGTGTATGATTATCAGGTTGTATCTTAAATTGGTTCTTAAATTATCATTTCAATACTTATCTATTTCGTTATTACATGACTTTGTTCCATCGCTTCTTTTCTTTACTAGCAGTAAAGATACCTTCAGTCCTTAATCCCGTTCCTTTTTGAGCTTCTTTGAGGATTCCTTGTTAGTATGGTAATTAGTGACTTGTAATTTTGGTTGTGTCTTGTATTAGTTTGACTGAGTGTGACTTGCGAGTTTGTAAGTATTTCTTAGTTGGACATGGGAGCAGTAGGCATTAATCTAGAGATACCCATAGCATAGTACCTTATAGCAATAGTTCTATGATAGGTATTATTATAATTAGTATTGGTATTATAGAAAGAGGAATAAGAGTATCAGTGATAGTTCCAAGGGTTAGTATCAGAGCCAGCATACCCGTCTTGGATAGTCATGAAATTATGTAATTTGATGATCTATGTAAACAATTAAGTATTAAGGAATTGTGTTAAAGATTTATGGAGCATGATGTTCAATTTGATGATTGATACTGGGTGTATCAAGAATAAAGAAATGTATATGCATAAAGGGTTTTAATAAGATGCCATGAGTAGAGAGATACCAAGATTGGTAATAAAAGTTGTGAAATATATCACAGATTAGTTTAACAGGCTGTAAAAGGTTTAAGAGATATGCTTATACATCAATCGAGATATGGAACCATATGCCTGCCCTTGAGATTGAAGTAAATTATGGGTATTATAGAAAGTGCAAGTGATCGTGAGTTGTAATAAGTTTGATGAGATAATCTAATGATGGAACTAGTGTTACCATACCAATAGTGCTAGTGATTCTATATCAAGGATTTATTGAGAATGGTGCTAATAACATTAAGTTCTTCGTGTGATGATAATTAGATTGGTGTATCAATTAATATAGATAGAAAATCATGGGAGAAAATATGTGTGATAATAACTTTAATTATTGGGAGTAATAGTGCAAGTAATCCGGGTAGTACAAATTTCAGTACACAGTTGAGGTTGTAGATAATTTGTGTATTTGTGTGCACCTTGAGGATTAGAGACTGTGAGTATTTATATGTATACTTATGGATTTAAATTTATAATTTGAAGAGTGGAAATGAATTTTAATTTTTAAGAATTATTGAGGAGTTAAGATTTATGTCATTAAATTTTGAGGATTCAAATTCAATTCAATAAATATAGTCAAGCTATAAAGATTTTTTGGAAGTGATTAAAATTTTATTTCGATATTTGAGCATTTGAGTTTTGAGGAAAGTATATGCATTTTATTTTAAATTGTTCGAGAAGTTAAATATTGATGATTTTATTTTGAGGATTAAATTTATGGTGGGTAAGAAATGTATAACAGTATATGAGTTATTGGTGTGCATGTGTAATGATCTATTGGCTTGAGAATGCTTGAGATGGCACTGCAAACAGACTTGGGTGTCCACCTAGAGTTGTATTAGATTGAGTAGTACTTAGTGTGGTGTGTTGCACTTGGTGTGCACTTGAGTGATAAGAAAAAAAAATAGTATAAACAATTGTAGTAGGTAAGAGAGCTAGCAGTGAGTATGCTTGTAGTAGAAACAGTGGTACCTAAAAGGATACATGTATCAAACTTTAGATGCATCATTTGACCGATGATTATGTTAAGAGGTCCTTGGTATCATATTTTTGTATTAAATAGACAGATGTGTGTAATGTGGATGCATCCCTGGATATCTTGTGGACTAGTGATTAGTTGATATGGGTATCAGTGTATAGGGACAGGAATTTGTGAATAAATGCGACAGAGTTAAGTGTATGATAGAGGTTGTAGATGTCCAAGCAATGGGTTAGAAGGCTATGTTCTATTCTTTTCTGCTGTTCTTTTTCGTCTATTTATATTAAAAAATTCTTAGTACCGTAATTGTATCAATGATTTTTTTTTTGCTAGAATATAGTTAGTAGTACACCCTAGAAGAGGCTACAATACCATGACAAAAGTGACCATAACTATATATGTTTTCTCTAGATTTCATGTTGTATAACTGTAGGTAGGATTTTCTTAGACCTTAATTGTTGGGGGTTTGACCGTAGTAAAGATTTATGAAGAGGATATGACTTGACAAAGAGAGACAAGGTGCTTTAAATATCGAGGATAAATATTAAATTAAATAAAGAGTTGAGAATTTAAAATGACAGAATTGACGATTTGTTAAAATCATAAATTTTTATGAAGATTGTGGTATGATTGAATGTCACTAACATTTGAGAAAATTAAGGAGATTATCATTATATTCATTGGCCTGCAAGTTATGAATTTATGTTTTGAATGTTGCATTTGAAGATTTCATAAGTACTACATTGTTTGAGTATTGTGTGAAAAAAAAATCGAGGATTAAGATCACTAATGGATTAGTGTTGAATTCAAATTTTGGGATGAGAATTTAAATTTATAAATATACATTGATTGGATTTAAAAAATTAGAGGATTGGATATTAAGTTTTGTATTTAGTGATTAGAATAAAAATTTTGAGGAGATTTTGATAAGAATGGAATTTGATTTTTAATTTTAAAGGTTTGCGAGAGTATGATACTTATAGAATTTGGAATTTTTTTTTTGTAAAATAGCAATATGGATTCACTTCATGATTATGGGATTCGATGAATTTAAAATTTTGATGGAGAAATAATATAAATGAATACATACAACTATTGAGAATCTTAAATTTCGAGGACAAATTTTTTTTTAAGGGGGGGTAGACTTGTAACCTCCGTATCCTGAAATTCGTGCTTAAATATTGTTATTAGGTTAATTTGGGGCTATTGAAATTTTTCCATAATTTTTAGTTAATTAAAAACTAGTAATCCTAATTTTCTAGGACTTTCAAGAATTTATTTTAGAGTTAAACATATTAAAATATTCCAAACTTTTATTTTAGGTTTTAAATAGTCAAATATATTTTCTAGAATTTTTTGGAAATTTTCTGATTATTTTTAGCATTTATTTTGAGTTAATTATGAAAAACTGAATTAAAAACTAATTTCCGAAAAAGAAAACCCAAAAAGTAATTAATTCTGCCCAGTCAGCAAAAAAGGGGCCCACCTGTCAGCCTCCCGCAGCGAACAGTGCTGGGCCCACCTGTCAGTGACCGCGGGGTGGGTGCGAGCCGAGCCGACCTCGAGCCGAGCCGAATCAGAGTTCGACTCGGACTCAGCTGAGCCGAGCCTCATCGAACTGTGACCGTCCGATCTGAGCGGGCATCCCTGGATTGCTGCCACGTGGCGCACTGTGAGCCGCGGCTGCTTTCTCTCTCCTCTATATATATAATAGTTTAAGTTATTTTCTAGAGTTTTTCTTGAGCCGATTTTTGGAGAATTGCCATCTAGGGTTCCTTCATCTTCTAGAAGCCATTGCGTATAGCTCCGGACTTCAAATGAGGCCTAGTTTTTTGTGTTAGAATGATATTGAGGTTAGATTTCTGATTATATAATTTTTTTTTACGAAATAATGAGTATTAAATTCTGGAAAATTCGTAGAGCATAGCATATCCGAAAATAGACGTGTTTCAATGTTTTCGCGATTCCGGGAGAACCAGGAATCAGAATCATTAACCGTTTGAATTTTCGAAAAGCTAATGTCGAGAATCTACATATGTTTTTCCCAGAATTTAATTCGAAGTATTTTTATACTGTTAATTCTGTAGAACTTTTAGGTTAGAATTTAACCATCGGTGCACGATACGAAACTTGTATGTGCCATAATTCCCAAACGAATTTGAATTTGGATGAGCCGTAAATTCTAGCATATTTTTGATGCTGAAATCTACAGGAAATCATGCATGAAAGTCAAGTTTGTGTCGGTTGACTTTTTGGTCAATAGATCGCCTCGATTTACGTGCCATGAGTCTCGAGTTGATAAAATTCAGTTCATTTGGACAAAATTTAGGAATTAACATAAAAATTAGAATAATAAGATTAAAATAGGATTTTAGAGTAATTATTCCAGAATTAAATAAATTAAAATAAATTATCTTTTGACATGGTAAATTTGTAATACATAGGCTATTTGGACTGTGACTTGGACTCTGATTCATACCAGCAGCAGAACCCCAGGCGAGTACATTCTCTGACAGTTTCCATTATGTTGATTATCTCTATAACTCTTGTTGTATACCGTACATGACTCTAACACTGTTCTTTACACGAGTTGGCATCATCGAGACCTGTCACGAGGAGTCGTGATTGGAATCCATCGTGCTAGCTGGGGAAAATAGGAAAATGTTAGTAGCTTATGTGATCATATCCAACCTTACATGCATCATAGCTCACCCAAATCTCACGTCGGTACAGCCTGACCATTACATGCCTCATAGCATGTTACATGTGATTAGTCTGACTATTGCTCGCATCATAGCTATCCGGATGTGTCACTACCACATTCTGAAAACAGGGGTATTTTTGACTTTTTGTAATATTTAATATTATTGTAGTTACAATTAAATAATTGTATGAATAGTATATATTTAAATTAAATAACTGTGTGATGTGTACTTTAATATATTATATTATAGACAGTGTTCATTTGTGTTTGTGATGGTAGACTTGACCTAGAAGCCAGTAGATGAGCACCTGTCAGAATTATGGAATTTTGAGGTAAATTGTTTTATTTAGAATTAAATTATTGGAGATTGTAATTAGTTACCGTATTTTAATTAATTATTGCGCATTGCCTTTGCTTCGATATTTGGAGCGCTATCCTGACTTTTGTCTTCCAACAAATTTCACAATCTTGCCCTAGACATGCCCGCCTTCCATTCTGCTATTTTTGTAACTCATAATCGTGCTCTCTGTGCATTATTTCTAGCCGCACAAAAATCGTCGCGGACGTTATTTAATAAATTCCTATTTTGTATCGTTGTGCCTTCCAATCGAAAATTGGAGGCAATCTTGACCTATTTTTCGTGCGGCCCAAATTAGGATAATATTCTATTCTGAGTCTTCTTCATTATTGGTATTGATGACCTGACCTGATTTTGGCCCCATGTACTCCTAATTAATTATTGAACACAACTTGCATTTATTTTTAATTAAATTGAGGATACTATTTAAACCAATTCTGAAACCTCAATTTAATTCCAGTGCCCTGCAAATTGAGCCTGTACCGATTTTACAGCGCCCCCTGACCCTACAAAACACCGGACACCGAATCGCCCGCCAAATTTTTGTCATTTTATGCGTTTGTGCAATTTCCCGAATTTAAGGGGCTAAGTTGCAATTATTCAATTGTAGGTGTCATCACCCATTGTCCAAGACCAAATGGAAAGGTTATTTATTTGTGGACCAAATTGCATTTTCCCCATATGAAATTTCCTTCATGAACAATCTGGATCACCCATTTAATTGGATGCATCCTCACCCTCTGTAATCCCCCTGATTTTCATAATTTTGAATTTGGAATTTCTCACCATTTTCTGAAATTTTCTGTGAATTTTCTGTAATTTTTAGCAATTAAACTTAAGCATTTTAATTATTCAATAATTTTTAAATAATAATAAATAATATTAAAATGTGATGAAAATTATATTTTCTAATGTAAAATTTAAAACCGGACATAGGGTAATTTTCCGGAAATTTATTGGGCCCCGGACCTATTTTTAAAATACCTAAAAGTAATTATTTATTTAAATTTAATTGTTTAATTGTTTAGTTATTTATTTTAGTAATTAATCCCTATATTCCGGCCCGGCCCAACTCCGGCCCAAGCCCGCACTGTTAGCGGGTCGGATCGGGTTCGGTCGACCAACCCGACCCGCACACCCCTGAGACCCGACCCGCTACCACTTCACCTTCCCCGATCGTTCTGCCGACGAATCCCCTCCCGCCGCTGCCGTTACGCTGCCGGCCGACAGTTCAGCCCCGCCGCCGGAACGATCACCGCCGCCACCAGCGACTCTGGCCCTTCCTCTCCCCGTACCCGCCGGCCGTCCCTCTCCCCATCTCTCCTATAAATTCCCCCGCCGGCCACCCATTTTCCCCTCTCCGCCTCACCGACGAACCCGCTGCCAACCACCGCCCTAGCCACCGGACTCGCCGCCTGACCCCGGACCCGCCCGCTGCACCTCCTACTTCCCCGGCCACCGTCTCCCTCCTCCCGCTCGAACCCCGCAGCACCCCGAGCTCCCAACCACCTCGCTCGCCTCCAGCTCCTTCCCCTCCTCCGCCGAGAGCCCGCCTGAGCCGCCACCAGTGAGCCGACGACCGCCCTAGCCAGCACTGCCCCCAGCTCCTCCGGCAGGCTGCCTCCGCCGCAGAGCCGCCCATCTCCGGCCAAAACCCTAACCCTAGGGTTGGGTTGGGTTGGACACAGGACACTTCGCGTCGTGTCGGACACAGTTTTCACCCAGTTTTCAACCCCAGTTCTGGTACTCCTATCTCTCTCTGCTCGAAGCTCTGTTTTCAATTCCGTCTTTTGCGTTGTGAAGCCTGTATGACCCCCTCGGTGCCCGTGCAAACCGCTCGGGGCATCGCGTCCTGAGGTGATCGCGAACTGCGATCCAAAAACAGGAAAAACCCAGACCCTGTTTCACCCCGGAACTGAGTACGCCCCGCCAAACGGGACGACTTGGTCGCGTACGGTCTTCACCGATACGTGAGTGTCGTTGATACGGACGTGCGGGCTTTCGCAGAAGCTGATTCGGATGTGCGTGCACACCGGAATCAGTGCGTATCCGCGGACACCGCCCCGTATCCGTACTTTCTGTTTCTTACTGTAACTTAGTGTACACAAGTCAGATCGAGACGAAACTTACGCCATTGGACTCGTAGCAATACGCTGGTCCTGTGAGCCAAGTTTGGTTCGATTCTGAGAACGTTGACAAAATCGTGTGTTGTGGGCCCCACAGGCTCCATCCGACGGGCGATTTTGAGAACGGCTCATCGGAATCTAATTCTGGAAGTTCCGTTGGGTTCGTATCATCGTTCCTGACCTGTTGACACTAAGTTTGGTAAATTTGGAGACATTTGACCCTGATACATTTTTTGGTGCAAAGCGGGCCCACATATGGACCCCGTCTTGACCCGAAAATGACGTTTTTGCCCTTGTCTCCAAATTGGACTCAAGGACAGGCGATCCTAGCTGATTAATATTTTCTGGATCTGATGGTGATGTTTGTTTCAGCAGCCGGAGTACTGCCTGCAAATCCAGCTATTGCCAGAGCTACACTTGGAGCTGAAAACCCAGGCAAGTGTACCTTGCCATAAATGCAGTTTAATGATTCATTTCTCTTGATTTATTTTCCTGTGATTATTGTACTTGCTCAACCCTAGGGCCGTGTGACTTGCTTAGCGTCCGATCATAGTCGAGTGCCAACACCGTACGCGGGGTTGGGCAATGTCATTTAGAGATGGATATCGTGACATTTATAATCTTGTACTTGCCCTATCAAGTACTTATTACCAGGACACTTGACACAGAGCATGAGACAGAATCTTCCTGAAATATTCAAGGTGATTCTGTGTAGGTTCTATGATTTATGACTTAGACATTACATTCCTAGACATTATGTTCATAGACATAGTATGACTTACTGCATTAGATATGATCGTACGTGACGTGGACATGAGGCATCGTGGACATGATATGTATGATTACATTGGGTGGGGAGAGACACACAGGTTAAAGGCTGATTATATATATATAAAATTTATAGTAAACACATAGTAAAATTCATAGTATAACTGCTACCGGCTCCCCGACACAGAGCTTGTAGTGGTATCAGCCTAAGTTTTAGTGATGCTCTCAACTTGCATTTTACATAGATGGTTATATAGTTGACCCTATTGTTTCATTAACTGCTTTACTGCATTTATTTTGGCTTGTGCTTTCTTGTACCTTGCTATGTCCCCTGAGGACCTGGATCCGGATTATGTTCCCATGATTTGCAGACGAGGTTTATCCAGAGGTCTACGGAACAGGTGCTCTTCACGGAACAGTACCCGTAGCTGAGGACGAGGTGATCGCTGAGGACTTCTCCTGAACCATTGCTTCGCCATGCTCAGTCGTTATTTCCTGTTTAATTAAACTCTTTAATTTCTGTTTATGAGATCATTGTACCAGACTTATATCGGGTTGTTCCCCGAATACTTTGCTGAGACTGGATGTTTAATTTACTTTCTTTATTGCTGTTGATTTATATTCTTTTCTGTGGATGAGATTAGTTCTGACTTATTGTTATAGACCTTATATACAGCTTAAGTATGCCCGATGGATCCATTAAATTGGGTTTGTCCATCGGTGCATGTTGCTGGCCATAATCACGCATCCGGTCCCTCGGTATTTTGGGACTGGGGCGTGACATGGTTTTTGTGGTGGCCCATGCAGGTCAACGACTAAATTGTTCGGTTTCAACTTAGGGACCGAACAGGCCTGCAATAAGATATGATAAGTTTTTAGGATCTCATCCACTTGCTTGAAAACGTTCTTGATATCTGTATCGTACTCGAATTAATTTTTGATTTGCATCCTGCCTTGAATCTTGTGCGCTTCTTATATTTTATTTTGGATGCAGAAAGATGGATCCAAGAATTGAAGATAAAATTCCTTTGAGTACGCCACAAGACGCTGTGGTTACCTATGGAGATGGAGTTACACCAGAGAACAGAGGGCAATCCTCTCAAGGTGGTCAAGCTGAACCGCATAACTCAAGGTTCAGGCACGATGATATCCCACCTCCGTCGCAGTTCCCTCCACAGATGCCTGTCTTCCCAGCAGGACAAGCAATGGACGGGCAGCAGATGTTCCAGATGTTTTACGCCATGATGCAAGCCCAACAGCAAGTTCAACAGGAGTCACATCGTCAGGAGGCAGAGTACCTAAGAACCATCCTAGTAAACGCATTGGAGCAAGTGAACCCACAAGCTAGGCGACCAGCGACGGGATCTATCACTGATTTCCGTCAACTCAAGCCCTGTACCTTTTCGGGCAAAGAAGGACCAACTGAAGTTCATGAGTGGCTCACCAACATACAACACCAGTTGGAAGCAGCTGAACTTCCAAGAGAACGTTGGATGACCGCCGTCAGGATGCAGTTGCCGGACAATGCCCATCACTGGTGGATATCTGAAGAGACCAGGCTCGGACCAGACCGAGTCACTTGGGAAGAGTTCTCCAGACTCTTTCAAGAGATGTACATTCCGGCCATCGCTCGATCAGAACTGAGGGACAAGTTCAATCGTCTCACTCAGGAAGCTATGACGGTGGAAGAGTACAACGCTGAGTTCATTCGTCTGAGTCGTTTCGCTCCTACTTTGATCTCGACAGAAGTAGAGAAGGCCAAAAAGTTTTTCGACGGACTAAACATCGAGCTACAGAAACTGATCGGATCTGTCGTACCCACTTCGTACTCGGACGTTCTCGCTGCAGCCCGACGCATGGAACGCGTCACCAAGAGAGAGACCAGTCTGAAACGGTCTTCCACATCAGCCAGAGCACCACAAGAAGAAGCTGCAAAGAGGCCTCATATACACCAGCCAACCAGAGCCTCTCCGCAGACATTACCTACATGTCAATACTGTGGCAAGGTAGGCCATACTGAGAAGGACTGCAGACGCAAGTTGGGATTATGCTTGATTTGCGGGACCAATCAACACTTAGCCAAGGATTGTCCTTATTATCGAGGAGGAGTACCAAGATCAAACCATCAAGCTCTACCAGCACCAGGAGGATATCAACCAAGGCCACCATTGGCACCACAAGCAGCACTCTTTCAACAAGTCCAGCAGCAGCAGCAGCAGCAGAGGAATCCACCACAAGGACGCGGACAAGCCTTCGCGATGACCTTGGAAGACGTACAGAACCATGGAGTAGCTAATGCGAGTAAGTTTTTATAGTTTTTCCGTTTCTAGTAATTCTGTAGTTCGTGCCTGCTGGTTCGTGACCCTAGACTTACCCTGATTGCTAATGATTGATAACTTAGTGTTAACCTGATAAATTTTTGAATTTGCTAAATAACTTAGAATGTTTTATAAATGTTAAACAGATAAGTTTTTTTAAAGAATAAAACTGGTTTTCTAAAACTGTAATCTTCTAGATTTCCCACAATTGAGAAATCATATAACTTTTAATGCTTAGGGAAATAATTTTTCCTAGGCGTCACTCTCAACCTTGATTGTCTTATTCAAATAAGTTTTGCAACCGTGTCATCTTCGTTGACTGGTTATTCTTTGATTGCGAGGACGCAATCCTCTTAAGGGGGGTAGATTGTAATCCCCCTGATTTTCATAATTTTGAATTTGGAATTTCTCACCATTTTCTGAAATTTTCTGTGAATTTTCTATAATTTTTAGCAATTAAACTTAAGTGTTTTAATTATTCAATGATTTTTAAATAATAATAAATAATATTAAAATGTGATGAAAATTATATTTTCTAATGTAAAATTTAAAACCGGACATAGGGTAATTTTCTGGGAATTTATTGGGCCCCGGACCTATTTTTAAAATACCTAAAAGTAATTATTTATTTAAATTTAATTGTTTAATTGTTTAGTTATTTATTTTAGTAATTAATCCCTATATTCCGGCCCGGCCCAAGCCCGCACTGTTAGCGGGTCGGATCGGGTTCGGTCGACCAACCCGACCCGCACACCCCTGAGACCCGACCCGCTACCACTTCACCTTCCCCGACCGTTCTGCCGACGAATCCCCTCCCGCCGCTGCCGTTACGCTGCCGGCCGACTGTTCAGCCCAGCCGCCGGAACGGTCACCGCCGCCACCAGCGACTCTGGCCCTTCCTCTCCCCGTACCCGCCGGCCGTCCCTCTCCCCATCTCTCCTATAAATTCCCCCGCCGGCCACCCATTTTCCCCTCTTCGCCTCACCGACGAACCCGCTGCCAACCACCGCCCTAGCCACCGGACTCGCCGCCTGACCCCGGACCCGCCCGCTGCACCTCCTACTTCCCCGGCCACCGTCTCCCTCCTCCCGCTCGAACCCCGCAGCACCCCGAGCTCCCAACCACCTCGCTCGCCTCCAGCTCCTTCCCCTCCTCCGCCGAGAGCCCGCCTGAGCCGCCACCAGTGAGCCGACGACCGCCCTAGCCAGCACTGCCCCCAGCTCCTCCGGCAGGCTGCCTCCGCCGCAGAGCCGCCCATCTCCGGCCAAAACCCTAACCCTAGGGTTGGGTTGGGTTGGACACAGGACACTTCGCGTCGTGTCGGACACAGTTTTCACCCGGTTTTCAACCCCAGTTCTGGTACTCCTATCTCTCTCTGCTCGAAGCTCTGTTTTCAATTCCGTCTTTTGCGTTACGAAGCCTGTATGACTCCCTCGGTGCCCGTGCAAACCGCTCGGGACATCGCGTCCTGAGGTGATCGCGAACTGCGATCCAAAAACAGGAAAAACCCAGACCCTGTTTCACCCCGGAACTGAGTACGCCCCGCCAAACGGGACGACTTGGTCGCGTGCGGTCTTCACCGATACGTGAGCGTCGTTGATACGGACGTGCGGGCTTTCGCAGAAGCTGATTCGGATGTGCGTGCACACCGGAATCAGTGCGTATCCGCGGACACCGCCCCGTATCTGTACTTTCTGTTTTTTACTGTAACTTAGTGTACACAAGTCAGATCGAGACAAAACTTGCGCCATTGGACTCGTAGCAATACGCTGGTCCTGTGAGCCAAGTTTGGTTCGATTCTGAGAACGTTGACAAAATCGTGTGTTGTGGGCCCCACAAGCTCCATCCGACGGGCGATTTTGAGAACGGCTCATCAGAATCCAATTCTGGAAGTTCCGTTGGGTTCGTATCATCGTTCCTGACCTGTTGACACTAAGTTTGGTGAATTTGGAGACATTTGACCCTGACACGTTTTTCGGTGCAAAGCGGGCCCACATCTGGACCCCGTCTTGACCCGAAAATGACGTTTTTGCACTTGTCTCCAAATTGGACTCAAGGACAGGCGATCCTAGCTGATTAATATTTTCTGGATCTGATGGTGATGTTTGTTTTAGCAGCCGGAGTACTGCCTGCAAATCCAGCTATTGCCAGAGCTACACTTGGAGCTGAAAACCCAGGCAAGTGTACCTTGCCATAAATGCAGTTTAATGATTCATTTCTCTTGATTTATTTTCCTGTGATTATTGTACTTGCTCAACCCTAGGGCCGTGTGACTTGCTTAGCGTCCGATCATAGTCGAGTGCCAACACCGTACGCGGGGTTGGGCAATGTCATTTAGAGATGGATATCGTGACATTTATAATCTTGTACTTGCCCTATCAAGTACTTATTACCAGGACACTTGACACAGAGCATGAGACAGAATCTTCCTGAAATATTCAAGGTGATTCTGTGTAGGTTCCATGATTTATGACTTAGACATTACATTCCTAGACATTATGTTCATAGACATAGTATGACTTACTGCATTAGATATGATCGTACGTGACGTGGACATGAGGCATCGTGGACATGATATGTATGATTACATTGGGTGGGGAGAGACACACAGGCTAAAGGCTGATTATATATATATATAATTCATAGTAAACACATAGTAAAATTCATAGTATAACTGCTACCGGCTCCCCGACACAGAGCTTGTAGTGGTATCAGCCTAAGTTTTAGTGATGCTCTCAACTTGTATTTTACATAGATGGTTATATAGTTGACCCTATTGTTTCATTAACTGCTTTACTGCATTTATTTTGGCTTATGCTTTCTTGTACCTTGCTATGTCCCCTGAGGACCTGGATCCGAATTATGTCCCCAGGATTTGCAGACGAGGTTTATCCAGAGGTCTACGGAACAGGTACTCTTCACGGAATAGTACCCGTAGCTGAGGACGAGGTGATCGCTGAGGACTTCTCCTGAACTATTGCTTCGCCATGCTCAGTCGTTATTTCCTGTTTAATTAAACTCTTTAATTTTTGTTTATGAGATCATTGTACCAGACTTATATCGGGTTGTTCCCCGAATACTTTGCTGAGACTGGATGTTTAATTTACTTTCTTTATTGCTGTTGATTTATATTCTTTTCTGTGGATGAGATTAGTTCTGACTTATTGTTATAGACCTTATATACAGCTTAAGTATGCCCGATGGATCCATTAAATTGGGTTTGTCCATCGGTGCATGCTGCTGGCCATAATCACGCATCCGGTCCCTCGGTATTTTGGGACTGGGGCGTGACACCCTCCATCAAAACCCTCTCCCCTATTTAAATATCACATCAACCCTAATCCCTAGAAAACCTAGGTAGCCCACATCCCCAAGCAAGCCCCCACCTCTCTCTCTCCTCTCCTCTCTCCAACGTAGGGAACCAACCTCTTCCCTTCTTCTTCTATTTTCTCCTTCTCTTTTCTTCTCCTTCTTCCTTTCTCCTTCTTCTTTCCTTTTCATTTGAAATTTGAATTTCAATAGGGGGAACACTGTTCACCCCCTACTGTTCACCCGGCGGTCCCCAAACCCGATTCCTGTTCTCCGGCGGTTCTCTCTGTACTCCGGCGTTCAGCCCGGCGGCCGAGCCGTTCGACCCCGGCCATCAGCCGGCCAACTCCTCCTCGAGACTGCTCCCTCCATTTCCTCCTCCTCGTGGCACAACCCTCCGGCGGCCAACTCCCCGGCTGTGCTCCTCCCTACCCCATCCCTTTGCTGCTCCTCCCGTGCGATCTTCCTCGGGCCAGCCCTCTGCACCCGACTGAGTCCCCGACCTTCCCATCAACCCTCCGGCGGGCCGCTGACAGCCGACCCTGACTCCCTGCTGGTCCAGTCGAGCTCCTCCTCCATTCGCCCCACTCTTCCTCCTCCCTGTACTCCGGCCGGCAACTCCCTCCACCACCATCTTCATACACCGCCACCACCATCATCAGCATACTCCTTCCTCATCCTCCCTACGTCGGGCTCCATGCTGCTGGACTCCGACTGAACCGAGCTCCTTCCAACCAATTGGACCGCCGACCTGTGCATCAACTCCGGCGGCCTCCCAACCGAGCCTGCACACTCCGGCGACCCCGCTGGCCTGCTGCTCCTCCAACCACTGTAAGCTTCTCTTCTTCTCCCTCTTCCCTCTTTATATATAGGTATATATATATATATATATACATACGTATACGTATGAGTATATATAATACATGTATATGAATGTTATTTAGTATATGAATGCAATGTGTATATGTAATTGTATATATTAATGAGTAGGTATATGTGTATAGTATTATTTTAATTAGTGTTTAATAGTATATATAATATTGGTATACGTATAAATATATAATTCGCGTATACTTAGTATACATGTATTTTATTTATATTACTTAGCATATTTCAATACATATATATATTTAATTGGTATGTATAGTGTATATTTAGTATATGTATGTATTTAAAATATGTAAAATGTATATTATTTATTTATTAGTAATTAATTGTATAATTATAGTATGTATAATAAATTGAATAAGTAGGTATTTAAATTAATGCATATGTATATTGGTATGTATTTTGTGTATGTGTATATTATATTTTGTATATAGTATAATTATTATTTTGGTATAAAAATATATATATGTGTATATATATTTTGTATGGGTATATATTTAATAAAAATGTATTTTGGTATAAATGAATAAATATGTAAATAACCGTATTTTGGTATCAATATATATGTATTATGTTTAATTATTAACAGTATGTTTAATTGGTATATATATATGTGGTAGGTATTAATGATTAAAAATAGGTAATGTGTTTTATCCCTACTAGATAACCCTAGTTGACTAGTGCCCTGCCTGGCATGGCCCTGAGGCCAGTGTTTTGACTGTGTGTAGCGTAGCTTCTGATGCAAATATTATATTGTGTTATGTCTATAGGACTGTTGATCCCAGGGGATACTCTGGAACAGGACATCCATAAATACCAGCTAAGGACCAAGGCAAGTACATTCTCTGATAATTTCTAATTCTTGATAATTTCTATAAGTTCAATGATCTTGAAATATTACAACTGAATCTTTGACACTGTGCTACACGGACTAGTATATAGCCTGGATCTGCAGTCATGAGATGTTACCTTGATTATCGTATTGATATTGTACACGACATGTATATTAGACATCGTACATGATAGACTTGACTTGCTCGTGTATCGCGACGTGTCATGGTTGGATCCACAGTACTAGTTGGGGGCGGGGAAGTAGTTAGTAAGAAATGTGATCATAACCTCTTATTGTAGTATAGAACAATTGTAAGTGTTAATCATGCTCTTCACCCATGATTAGCCAGGCCCTGTAGCTATCGTACATGTTCCCAAGCCGATCACATTTTGAAACTACTATTTCAAACACTTAGAATAGATTACAGTTCCCTATTTTAAATCATATACTACATCACCCGTATATGATACTGTTCCTTGTTCTTTCATGTTCATACATGCACTGACTGTATTATATTGCCTGTCTCTTTACATTGCCTGTCTCTCTTAAATTGCCATTGCATTTATTTCACTGTTTTCTCAGTAGCTAGCATGACATATTTTATTGTATTATAGACATTATCAATTAAATGGAACTGTTATTTGAGATTTGTACTTTGCTCCTTCCTGACTGGAAATATTTTTCCAGACTATGCCTTAGAGGACCGATGTCCGTCACTTTATGGACCATATGGTGAGTAGCTACAGACTTGGTAGTTAGTTGTGATTCCGAGAGGCCAGCCGGAAATTACTATATTTTAGTTAGTTCTTTCAGTAGATTATTGGTACCGGATTTGTCTCCGGCATTGTTTATGAGACTTGGATATTGTTGAGTTAGAATATTACTTGTTGACTTGTGTTGTATTTAATTTTAATTTCTGTTTCGAAATCTTATCGTGTTGTAATCCTGTGATTGAGTATTTGTTCATCTTATTTGTGTCATCCGTGCCTCCTTATGGAGATTGGATGCTTGCGTGACATTAGTTAGATAGTATCAAGACCTTGACAGCGTTCTACCGCCGATGCTGCGGCGTAGGCTGGACGTACCCAAGCACTCGTGCCCCTAAACCGGGTGCGGGTCGTGACAGGATGGTTAGCCTGACCCTACATGAATCATAGCTAATCATATGTAACAAGCCTGATCAGTCCCAAGCCGATCACATGATATACTAATGTTTCACACACTTGGTTAGAGGATCATTGACATGCATCTCTAGTATATTGATCTAGCATCTCTACATGTTCTAGTTATTGTTCTTGTACACACTTATATACCAGTTCATTGTTCTTGCGTGTACTTGTATTTCTATTTCATTGTTAGATGTATATTGATGACGATGTTCCAGTATTCCATTTATTCTAGATTTTCTTTATTCCAGCATTCCCTTATTCTAGTATTTTTTATTGTCAGTTTTCATATCTGTCTTGTAGTCTTGTATTTCTTTACACTGTGTTATAGTTTTTGTCAATATATGTGGAATTGCTGTTGGAGGTGTATTTTGTTCTAATCCTGACTGGATATTTTTCTAGACTGTGACATAGAGGACTTGTTTCCGACATACTTGAAGACTGAATGTTATTGATTACAGGTTAGACTATTTATTGTTGTTTAGACTTGTCTTGTATTTTATTGCTTGCTTCGATATCTCATCGTGCCTTAGCTTATGTGATTGAGTATATTCCATATTATATTGTGATATCTGTGTCTCCTTATGGAGTTGGATATTCATGTGAGATTGATTAGATAGTTACATGACCTAGACAGCGTTCTACCGCCGATGCTGCGGCGTAGGCTGGACGTATCCAAGCACTCGTACCCCTATACCGGGTACAGGTCGTGACAAAAGATGAGCCAGACAGAGGGTAATTTTTGCCTTTGGGCAAAGCTATTATGTCAGAGTTTGCGTTGGTCCCAGGATCCAAGCTCGCTTGTCCAGAACCGCTTGCTGGTTGGAAAGTCATATTTGCTTTAATTTTCAGCATTACCTAAGTCAGGGCTTACATTGACGAACTCACTGTCTGCATCATGGCATCAAGAGCCTCAAGGTATTGTCGGTTGCTGGAGCCTTCGTGATTATTCCCTGTCATGGGGAGAGATGGATAGGGCAGTGGATGCCGTACTTTTCGTCTTAGATTCTTGCCGGGAGTAGTCATCAGGTAGCGTCGCCTCCTCCTCGAATTTGGAGAGAATACTGCCCCATCGTGGGAGGCTATGTTATTTTAACGAGGGCGGCTATCCCCAGGGACATCGAACTCTGTTCCTTGGGAATCCCTGCCTTCTCGGAACGTCGGGTTGTTGTATAGGTCTCTGGGTTCACTACCCCCAGCTTATGCAACCCCCAGGGGTCCTGAGGAAGAACTACCCCTAGCTGCCGATAGCTTTTTCTTTGAGCAGGTCCCTTGAAAAACACATTCTGCAGGTCCCGCTACTGGTCCTCCTGGTAGTCGTATTCTCGATATGTTGGTTGAAAGTGATGGACTGGAGGTACTGGGCTTCCTTTCTCGCACGATGGAAGGGTCCTTCTGGGTAGAGTAACATGGAGAAAAATGGTAATTCCTCATCCTCTGGTGTTTGCACCTGATTTTTGGGTTATTGTCGGCTAGGTGGCTTCGGATGCGATCGTTGGAATGCCAACTGCCTGTTTGTTGGCACTACTACTTTAGCACAACAGTAGTTGATGATAATGTTGGCACATGGGTATCCTGGAGGGGACATCTCACATGCCATGGTTGCTTCCCTTATTTTGCGTATGTGGTTGATCAAGTTGTGCAAATCAAGCGATGGCTGATCTACCTTTACACCCTTGTTATGAGCCCAGGTAGAGACCGAGTACACGGGTGTTTAGGTATTTCTTTTGCTCCCTGATCTAGGGTTCATAAAAGAACTTTCTCCAGATCGTCAGTGAAAGACTTTTGAGATGGACCCTGTGCATTTGTCGCTACTGACGGGACGCATTGGGCGGTCTTATATAAATTTCCATTAGGGGTCTGCATAACGGTTAGTGGTACCTGCTGATGGTTATCCAAAAGGACAGTTGCTTGAGCTTGACGAGCTCGTACTGCCCTAGACTTCTTCAACTTAGCACGCGTAGGCACATAGTACAAAGAGTCCAATGTTTGGTTTTTCTCAAAGCGACGCATGGGAGCACAGCCAGACGAGTTTTTGTCAAAGACAAAGCTTCTGGGGTGCCAGAGACGCATGTGGCTGAGCTGGACGCCGCATACTGCTTTTTTCTCTGCATCCTTCATCTTGAAAATTATCAATGGGCGGTCCATCATACACAATCTTGGGATATCGTTCCCTCCCCATGTTCTAACAGCTTTTAAGTTGCCTAAATAACCCTACAGTTATATGGAATTCCATGTCATGGCCACATGAACATTTTCCTTAATGATGTCGTACAGAGTACGGGCACACTTAGTATGAATCCTTATTAGTATATATAGAGTTAAGTCTGGATTCACCCTAAGTGTGGATGCAACATTCAAGCAAGCAATATCCTATCCATGCTATGGTTATTGACTAACCCCCGTCCCGTTCCGAGAAAATAAGAATGTATAATATCATACACCGAGCAGGATCTCATGTCACACCGTAGTGTTCATGTTGGCCAATGTCCTACACTTATTATAAAATTAAGCCATATAAACAGGTATGCAGGAAAAGTGTATTAGCACGGATACAAGTGGTTAAGTTAAGTTACCAACCTATAAGTCAATTGTATGAGGTCTGGCCTATGGCAATACGAAAGTTATGCTATGCGCTTGGGCTATTTAGTTACTAGGCGCATAGTCTAGTTCCACCCCTGGTTAGGTCTAACACATGGTTACTAAGTTCATCTACACTTGCAATCATTAAAAGCAACACCTAGAAGCACAATTATCCAAACCAAGCAAATCAGCAAATCGTGTACAAAATATCACTAAGGATAGCATGTACGTATGAGAAACCCCTTGCATAAGGATTTCGCATGGGATACGAGCTGCATGGGACCAAGTCGTATGGACTCCTAACCGCATAAACTCTGGCCGCATGAACAAATGGCAAGGTTCACTCCTAAAAAATTGTGCTGAGTGACGGGCTATAAATGCATGTTAGTGATGAGACAAATATGATGTGACATAAATGAGTATCAGAAGAAAAAGATAAAACATGAAAATATATGCATGAAAAGACGTGTAAGAAAAAGATGCATTCTCAACCTCATGTCTGACACTGGCCGCATGTGGTCCTGGCAGTATAGGATCCTGGAAGCATGAACTTCCATGCGTTCAGTTCAGGGACGCATGTACCAATCAGTTATGAGCCCAATAACATGGTCGCATGTTGGAAGATGCCACATAAAGCATGGCTGCATGAGACCCTTCATCCCAAAATTAGTACGAACTCCATGGAAAAAAGTTTCAAGAACCAAAAACTTGTTTCCTTCATAAAAGCTTTATTTTAACTCCAAATCAAATGAAACAAAATCCAAAACTTCCTGAAATTGAATGCTCTATCTATTGGAATAACTTGTTTTCAAAGATACCAAGAATGCACATAATTTATCTTATTGAGAAAGAGAAATCGATGTCTTACTCCATAGATTTAAGGGAACAAGAGAACAATAGCTTGACAAATATTTTGTTCCGTCCGATTCGGGTGCGAATTCAGGTGCCCAATCAAATAGAATCGACCATTGATTTAATAATTGATAAGTTAAATACCCAGTCCATTCAATGCTAGTTTTAATAGATCAAAACCAAGAAAAATTCATGGAAACCATGAAAACTCTAACTTAGAAATGTAGAGAAATTAGAGCATGAAATACACTATCTACAAGCAAAGCTACACATTGTAGAAGAATGAAAAATACGTTGGATAGCTCTACGCAGCATGTTGATGCAGAGCAGCGTAAACAGAGGACCCTAGAGCCATCAGGCGTGCAACAGAGATTTTTCGCTGAGCACAGCGTAAAATATAGGCTCAAGGACCATCCGCGTAATACAGCATGTCCAGGCTGCTTCAGCGTAAAAAGGGTGCTACATCGCCTTTATGACGTAAAACTCATCCACTCTTAATGCAGCATTGAAGTGTACGAGGGACGCTTCGTATTCCCCGAAATGAACCTGACAAGTCGTGCAATGAACCTGACAAATCGCGCAGTGAACCTGACGTCTGACTCCTGACAAAAAGTACTCCACGACTACCCAGGCGACGGCTATAATGATGGCGCGACACTGCAACCCAGGCTGTCATTTACTGCCATTTTCTTGGCGTAGATCGCTTCTACGCGTACAAAGGAATACGCCGCCTAGTTTTACACAGGCAGATATGAGCTGTTTACGCTTCGCAGAAGACAAACAGCCTGCCACGTCAAAAGCTGCTCTTCGTACAGGGCTTGAGGCACGTCTCAGCATTTAATGCGCAGAGCGGTGACAGGTTCTCGAGGCACGTCTCTGCATTTAAGGCACCGAATACTGACAGATGCCCCAGGCACGTCTCTGCATTTTATGCGCAGAAAAGTGGCAGGCCTTCAAAATATGCCTCTGTATTTAATGCGCAGGATAATGGCGGATCTCTGCATTTAATGCAGGAGATTTGATTAAATGTCACCGAACCGTCGTCTAGTGACATTCCCTTTGCGCCAACTGCTCTTACACATACAAAAGGGATACGCTGTCCAGTTTTACACAGGTAGACGTGAGCTTCTTATGCTCCGCAGAAGGCAGACAGACCGCCACATCAGCAGTTACTCTTCGTACAGAATTTGAGGCGCGTATCTGCATTTAATATGCAGAATGATGGCAAATCTTAAAGACAAGCCTCTGCATTTAATGCGCAGGATGGGGACAGATCTCTGCATTTAATGCAAGAGATTTGATTATATCTCCAAGAGCCGTAATTTTGGCTAAAATGTCCACATCACCTCGGCTTCTACGCCTGCTAGGCTTCTATGCCCATTCGGCTTCTATGCCTGCTCGGCTTCTATGCCCACTCGGCTTCTACGTCTGCTAGGCTTCTATGCCCATTCGGCTTCTACGCCTGCTCGGCTTCTATGCCCACTCGGCTTCTACGCTTGCTCGGCTTCTATGCCCACTCGGCCTCTACGACCACTCGGCTTCTACGCCTACTCGTCTTCTACACCTACTCGGCTTCTACGCCTGCTCAGCTTCTATGCCTACTTGGCTTCTACGCCATGGTGACAGTTATTTGGCTTCTACGCCAACCTCTTCTATACAAGGGATAACTACCTACGTGGCTTTTACGCTGTGATCTTCGTAGCAGTTATACGTGTTTTTTGTCCCTTAGTTGGACACGCGTCACTTGCTCATTCAAAAGGTCATCTATACGCAGGCATTGGTTATTTTAAACCGTCATGTAAAAGGGTATTGTACTTTCCACTACTCGGCTTCTACGCCGACTGTGTGGTCACTGTCACTAAAAACTCTATAAATAGAGACCTCTATCAACAGAGGAAAAGGTCGAGAGAAAGAAACTGGTCAAAAAGATTGAAGGTCGAACGATCGGAGATTGGTCAAGGAATCTAGTATCAGACCCAAGGTCGACAAAGGGGAGAAAACGGTCGAGAGAGAGAGAGAAGAATCCAGAGCTCGGGCAAAGAGAAGGGATCGACGACTTTGGCATCGGGCATCCACCCTCTTTAGCAACCTTCGAAGCTGCTTTCTGTCTTCCACGGCACTTCTTCAACATCGTGTGGTCCAAGGGCCAAAGTGATCGACTGCAGATCAGACACCTATAGCAATATTTACCCAGATTAAATAAATTATACTTAGATATCCTCGTATAGGATTAAATTGTACAATCTTGTTTGTAAACACCGAAGAAAGGACGGGTTTTCGTATAAGACCTCATTTTCGTATTCTCTCTCGTTTATTATCAAACACAAGATGGCGACTCTGCTGGGGACATCTTTCTCTTCTGACGAGGAAGCAATTGCTCAACACGATGCGGTATCCGTGGGATCCGTGAAGAAGACACTGGTCGTCCAGTTCGACCAGTCTGCCTACGAAGACATGCTTCGAACCGGGGGTAGCTCTCACTCTCTCTCTGTCCAAGACAACAGGAAGCTGCGTAAGGTCTGGATGCCCAAGACATCCTCTACCATTCCTATGGACTCTCCGACCTCTCCGATTTCTTCGACCAACGAGGTTGTAGTATCGCTTCCTCCGTACCTTGGGCATAAAATTCAGTCGCCTGTCTCTGGCAGGGCAGACAAAACTTCTAGCAAAGTCTCAGCGCTAACCCAGAAGTATACTCTGCGCTCTGCACGTAAAAATCAGTCTTCCGTCCCTGGTGGAAAAGATGAAACTTCGGACAATGCCTCAGCGCTAGTCCAGAAGCCTATACCGCGCTCTGCGCGTCGTCCCTAGCGGAACAGACAAACTTTCTGACAATGCCTTAGCGCCAAGTCAGAAGTTCCAAACGCGCTCCGCGCGTAAAAATGCATCTGCCTTCTACGAAAAAGTAGATGATCCCTGCAATCTACGCGAGGGAAAGCAAGCGGCGGACTACTCAACTTCTCGGCCTTTACGCCAGCAAGGGAACAATCTGCCACCCTCCTGATTATGCGAGAAGCTGACGGCCGACTGAGGACCTCCTCGGCTTTATGCCAGTCCAAATTACGCCAGGAGAAGCCCCTCAGCGTAAGAAAGGCTCAATTTGCGAAAAGACACCCTCCACGGGGATTATCCGCCACCCAGATGGCCAACCAGTTGTATACAGGTGGCACAGGGAAAACTAGGGTTCCCAACATCCGCATGCCCACTGATGTGAATAGAAGAAACAAGCCGTCTTCTTCTTCTGTAAATCCTCTTGACCTACGCAAGTATCTAATCTAGAAACGCAAGGAGAGAGGATCTTCCAGCATGTCTATTACGCCTCATAACGAGCACTATTGTAATAGTCATAAGATTGTAATTAATTGTTGCTGTTCTGAAACAAAACGGTCAATTTTTGACCGGTTGAGCTACTCTCCATCTTTCCAGGAAGAAGAGCCCATACATGCATCGGTGAACATGGCTTCACACATACCTAGAGGAAGATCGGGCTCAAGACGTCATCCCTCTAGAGCTCCGAGCCGAAGGAGATTCAACCAGCTCCTTAGGAACACTGAAGCTGGGGTGTTCTGAAACACCCGTTCGAGGTTGCGACAACCGACTTCGTACTCCTCTGATTTCGAAGCTGGGGGTCGCCAGTCTCCCGAATCAGATACTGAAAGTATAGAGTCAACTTCTACAGAGACCTATACTAATCTCTCAATGACACCCAGGGAGATGGGAGTTTATGCCATTGGAGATAAACACGAGGAAGCTTCCCCGTCCGGGAGCGCTGAGCAGCAAATTACTGTACTGGAGACATCTCTGAAGGAAATACAATCCATGATGGCGAACATGCACCAGATGATGCTGACTCAACATACAGCTGCTATGGCTCAAGCGTCGGTCCCTCCAACTCAGATACGTGTGGGGGTGGACTTACCACCATCCAACGCCATCCAAGAGCCTGCTCTAGATCAGGAGTTAGTAGTTCCTCTGCTTCCTCACTCGGAGAATGTATTACCTCCCGTCGGAGTCGTGATACAATCAATTCCTCACCACTCCGCGGTCCCGCTACCGGCTGAAGATCCGATGCAGGCAGTACGGGAGTTGAAAGTCCAATTTGATGCCCTGAAGCACAAAGATCAGCTCAAGAAATTGGGAATCAACCAACCTTACCCAGCTATCTGGGAAGAGGTCCTTTTTCCTCCTAGATACAAACCACAGACTATGGCTTTGTTCGAGGGAAAAACATCACCATGTCAGTACATGAACTACTTCAGTATGATGACGGTGTTGCTACAGGGGAATGACACCCTCCTCACTGGGGTATTCAAAGGTTGTCTCTCGGGGGTGGCTTATCAGTGGTACCGAAGTCTGGCGGACAACTGCATTAGTTCCTTTGAAGACTTCAAGGCTCTATTCTTCACACGATTCTACGAGGGAGGGATGGACATGTCTATGTCCTCTCTCATCGAAGTCAAGCAGAAGGAAAAAGAGAATGTTCGCACTTTCATCGAACATTTTTGTCAAGCCACTTTGCAAATGCCTCCAGGAGTTCCAGACTCGGCATTGGTAGACATCTGCAGGAAGAACCTTCTCCCCGTGATCTCGGTGTTCACAGGACCATATCAGTTCCATGATTGGCCCTCGTTCATCATCTCAGCGGTAGCCACGGAGGACAACAGTCAGAAGGCGCACGATAACGGCATCATGATCTCGGCCTCTGATAAAGGCAAGAGGTCATCCTCCAACATCGACCATCCTCGGGGTACCAAGGGTAAAGAAGCTCTGGCGATCAACACGTCCAGGCAAAAGACTGTGGCTACCACACAGATGAAATCCGGGATTACCAGGCCCATTGAAGTGTACTCTTTCGATGACGACGATATTCCAAGCATATTCGAATACCTCGTCAAAAGCGGCAAGATTACCCTTCCTGAGGTGAGACAGCCCCATGAGGCCGGCAGTACCAACAACCCCAAGTACTGCATCTTCCATAGGTACATACACTACCCCACAAAGGCGTGTTATATACTAAAAAGGAAGATCCAGGAGCTGATCGATGCTAAAGCCATCACTCTGCGCAACAGCGAGAAGACGGTCACAGCCAACATGATCTCTCTACAATTTGGTGATCTGCCTCCCCAAGAAATCCCGGATGGTGTTACACCTATTTCCCGGACGACGATGAACATCGTTAATCTCCCTCCAGCTAGAGGTCAAAATCATGACCTGGTACCACTATCTACCCAGCGATGCGAGATTATGTGGGTTCATCCAGATTTGGTGCCCGGGATCGAGAAAGAGACTCAAGCTGTTAAGGCTAAGAAGAACACGAAGCGCAAACCATGTCACATGGTTGCGGCAGACTCGGCATCAGAAGATGAGGTCTTGGCCACTGGAACCCGTTCAGGGAGGGCTTACCTCAAGGACCATGAAGCCAGCCAGGAAGATGCACCGGCAGACGCTTCAGCTACCAAGCCGTCAGAACCAGAGCCCGTCGTACCAGGGGCCGGTCCTTCGAGACCAACAGCGGCGGACAAAGGGAAGCAAAAGGAAGTACGTTTCGACAAACCTGTGAAAAACATTCAAAACAAAGGTTTAAAGAAGCCGTACAACTTCGACATCCTGGCCCAATTGGCTAATACACCAGCCAGGTTGTCTATCTTCGAACTACTCAGGCTCTCCCAAGACACTCGTCTAGCCCTAAGCGAAGCACTGATGCAGACGGATGCATACTTAACCCAGCTCAAGTCCCCTGACAAAGAACCAGTGGCGTGTCCTCAATGCCACAGCGTGATGGAGATGGTCCCAAACATCACTTTCACTCAAGATGACTTACTGTTAAAACATAACAGGCATGACCGACCCCTCTATTACACCGGGTACATCAGTTCCATAGAGGTCGACCGGATTCACATAGATCTGGGATCATCAATCAGCATCATTCCTCATAGTCTTCTCAGACCGCTGAGGATTCCTACCAGCTAATTGGCCTACACCACCACTACAATCGTGGGTTTCAACGCCAGAAAGAGTAAGCCGTTGGGGAAAATTTGCCTGAGGATCCAGATCAGTAACCTCAGATCAGTGGCCACATGTTATGTCATTGATTCAGAGGTATCCTACAACATTCTGCTGGACAGACCTTGGATCCACGACCACAATTCCTTCAACTCTACATCAATGCTTCAAATATGTAGACGCCCAAGGAACAGTACAGACAGAGTTTGCCGACCTGAACCCATTTAGAGGAGTAGAATCCTACTACTCTGATGCCGTATTGTACTCTCAAGACAACACGGAAGAGGTGTCAGCCGAAGCAGAGAAGGAATCCTACCGGGAGCCAGAAGAACCCTCTACCGAACAACCGCTGTCAATCAAGGTGAAAGGACGGACTACTCGTCCAAAAGCCATAGAGCCTGTGGCGATCCACCTGAACAAAACCAGGTCAGGGAAAGGGGGTGATCCTCTAGTGATCACTCTGAACCAGAAGCCTCCATCCTTGGTCATCAACCTCCGGCGCAGCAATCAGCCGATGGATGTAAATACAACCGGAAACGAAGTTTCAGATGATAATAAACATCCTCTTTTCCAGTATATTGACGCCCAAATTTCGAATCAGGAATCCTTTTCCCATGACGATATTGAAACTATAGCACAAAAGTTCTTGGGAGCTATAGATTCCTATCATCCGTATATGTGGGAAGTAGCATCATTATCCAATGTCACCACGACATATGGACCACATGAGGATTCTATCTTCATTGTCCCGCCTACTTACAGCAGTCAGCATTCAATAGTCTTCGGCCGCATGCGCAATGGACCGACTGTACAAGAGGATTCTCCCGACGACGACGTTGGTAAAATGCAGGTTCACCGATACAGCCCGCAAGCTCTGAAGATCATGCAAAGTATGGGTTATGACTTGAAGCTGAAACCAGGTCTCAACTACGGGAAAGGCAGATGAATGTCGCTGCACGGAGATCCTTACTATCAATGAACCAGTTTCGGGTTAGGGTATACCACCTCCCTTGCAACTTCTGAGTCAAACGAGGATATCTTTTCCTCTTCTCAAAATGGCTCAGCGCCCTCCGACTCATCTCATGCTCTCGAACGAACATTATCAGTAAATATGGTAGTGACAGATCCCTTCGAAGCAGACGAACAAGAATATGAACTGTTCGAGAATGACGCTTGGGCTCAGCAAATGGATACACAATGGGAGTTCCGCTTCGAGCAGAGAGAACCTCCCACTGAAGATAAAGTTATCCAGATTGACGTTGGGGATGAACTTTCGCCAAAGCCGATATTTATCAGTGACAATCTTTCTGAAGCAGAAAAGAAAGAAATTATCCAGCTGATAAAAGAATATATCGACGTCTTTGCGTGGAATTATGAAGACATGCCAGGTCTTGATCCAAAGGTGGCTACTCATAAGCTCAATATATTGCCCAATTCAAAGCCTGTGAAGCAGCACCAATGCCGGTTCTGCCCGGAGATGATGGACGCCATCGAAGCTGAAGTCAAGAAGTTGATAGCCTGCGACTTCATCCGAGAAGAACAACATCCCGATTGGGTCGCTAATGTTGTCCCGGTCATGAAGAAAAATAGGAAAGTATGTGTCTGCATCGATTACCGAGATCTGAATGCAGCCTGCCCCAAGGATGAGTTTCCTCTTCCCATCACATACGTCATGATTGACAATACATGCAGTTTTGAACGTATGTCTTTCATGGATGGATTTTTAGGATACAATCAAATCAAGATGCATCCTGAAGACGAGAAGCACACTGCCTTTCGGACGCCATTGGGGGTATATTGCTATACGGTCATGCCATTTGGATTGAAGAACGCCGGGGCCACGTACCAACGGGCTATGAGTAATATATTCCATGAGCATTTATGCAAGATAGTGGAATGTTACGTGGACGATGTAGCTGTCAAAAGCCGCCTCAAGGATAATCACATCCAAGACTTGAAGACAGTATTTGAATTGATGCGCCAACATCAACTCAAGATGAATCCTACAAAGTCCTTTCTGGGGGTATCTAGCGGCAAATTCCTGGGATTTGTCATTACCGCCAAAGGCATTCAAGTGGACCCTGATAAAGTCAAGGCCATCTTAGAAATGCGACCGCCCCGTAATCTGAGAGAACTCAGGGGATTTCAAGGCCGTCTGGCTTATATCCGGAGATTCATATCCAACCCCTCTGGGAGATGTTAGCCCTTTTCTCGTCTCATGAAAAAAGGTGTATCCTTTGTATGGGACAAAGCCTGTCAGCAAGTGTTCGACGATATCAAGCGCTACCTCACTAGCCCGCCAGTTCTGGTACCTCTAGTCATAGGAAGACCGTTCGTGCTGTATGTTCGAGCGATGGATCATTCCCTGGGAGCTCTTCTCGTGCAAAAGAACGATATGGGCCATGAATAGGCTATCTACTACCTCAGCAGGATGATGGTCGGAACCGAACACCGGTACAACCCAGTGAAGAAAGAATGCTTGGCTCTGATGTTCGCTATCCAGAAAATGCGACACTATGTCACAGGCCAAACCATTCACATCATCTCTAGGGTCAATCCCCTTCGGGTACTGATGAACAAGCCAAGTGTTCTTAATTCCCGACTTACAACTTGGGCGATGTTATTAACACCGTATGATATGGTGTACGTCCCTCAGAAGTCTGTCAAAGGCCAAGCATTGGCTGATTTTCTAGCTGCTCATCCGATCCCGGAGGCCTCCAAACTGTACGAGGATATTCCAGACGAAGTTGCAGAGTATAATTTTGCAAGGAAAGGCGATACATGGCAACTATTCTTCGATGGTGCCTCCAGAACTGGTCCTAGGGGAAACGTGGTATCGGGAGTAGGAATTTTCCTGGTTACTCCTGATAAGCTCGTCATCTACCGGGCATATTATCTTAGCGAACCCTGTTCTAACAATGTGGCAGAGTATAACGCTCTACTAATTGGGCTCCAAGTCGCTAAAGAATTGGGCGTCGAATCTCTGAAAGCTTTCGGTGACTCTCTACTGATCGTCAATCAAGTCAGAGGAATATATGAAGTCCGAAATCCAGACCTCATCCCTTATCACCGAGCAACGGTCGAGATAGCCATAACATTAAAAAGGTTCTTCCTGGAACATGTGCCCCGATCTCAGAATTTGGAAGCTGATGCCCTAGCCAGTCTAGCTGCAGATTTAGCTATTCCTATAAGAAGGCAGAATTCGGTAATCCTTCTTAGCAGAGATTTATTCTGTGTGAAAAACAACTTTCACATAGAATACAGCTACGCTGTGAACACAGATCCTCCCAAGAGAGACTAGAGAAGTCCCTTTATAGATTTTGTAGCATACAGAATCTTGTCGGAGGACCCTAAAGAGGCAGTATCCGTCAAGAGACGATCATTATACTTCTATTTCGAGGCATCCTCACAGTGTCTATATCGCCGGACCTACAACGGACTGCTATTGAGATGTCTCTCAGATAATGAGGCACAGAGTATCATCCGTGAAGCTCACGACGGCGTATGCAGAGTGCACCAACCCGGTCCTAAGCTACAGGATCGCATCAGGAGAATGGGCTATTACTGGCCTACTATGATCACAGATGCAATAAAGTATGTGAGACAGTGCAGAGCCTGTCAGGTCCATGCAGACTTTATCCATCAACCTCCTGAACATCTACATCCTACGGTTGTGTCCTGGCCTTTCGAAGCATGGGGTATGGATATCATTGGTCCTATTCACCCGTCTTCTTCTAGAGGTCACCGGTTCATACTGGCCATCACGGATTATTTCTCCAAATGGGCAAAGGTGATCCCTCTTGCTGAGGTGAAGGCATCTAATATGATCAGCTTCATCAAGCATCACGTCATTTATCGCTTCGGGATACCCCAGAGAATAATTTATGATAATTGGCCTCAATTCATCAGCCAAGCGTTTCATCGATTTTGCGATAAAAATTGGATACAAAATATGGCCTCTACGGCATACAATTCTGCTGCTAATGGTTTGGCGGAAGCTTTCAACAAAACCATTATCAAGCTCTTGAAAAAGTTTGTCTCTTCGAACAAGAGGGATTAGAATAAGAAGCTGGGTGAATGTCTCTGGGCATACCGCACAACAGTACGAGCACCGACAGGTTATACCCCATTCTCATTAGTTTACGGGAGCGAAGCAGTTCTCCCCATCGAGATCCATATTCCGTCACTCAGGATAACCTTGGCTAATGAGTTGACTCAAGAAAAGAATGACCTTTTAAGGCTTCAAGAGCTAGAAGGATTAGACGAGAAATGCCTCCAAGCTCAACAGCACATCGCGGTCTACCAAGCACGTATTTCCAGAGCTTTTAATCAAAAATTAAAGGAAAGAGTGTTCAAAGTTGGCGAGCTAGTCTTAGCTGTGAGTGTAATGCCCCGTTCCCCCTATTCGGGGAGCGCGGCCAAGAAATACTTACGACCGTCCGAACGGGACAGATTGAATTAAGATCCTTTCCTCGTTATGGATTGGTTTCTTCGGAATCAGGTCCCATATACAATGGATTGTGCCTCGAGGATGGACTCGGCGGCAGAGTCGAGAGGGGCCTTTCCGTTGCGTTGGTTTCTTGTCCGTTTTCGTGCCGCTTGGATGCTTTCTTGTTGGTTTTATGACTTGCGTTTTCTTGAACGGTTTCAATGGATTTTATTGCTTTCGTTCTTAGGATTTAGCATTTCGTATCGAGCCTTGGAGACCGAAGCAGGAGGTATTGATCATCCGTTGGTGCGTGCAGGTGATCGTGTAGACGACGCGCGAGCGGAGTCTTAGGGGTCTCTCCTTCTTCTTCCTATTCAACCAAACTTGTGAGTGGCTCTATTTCGATAAGCACCTTCTTTCCAAGGGCTCCGTTCATAATAAAGATTGACTCAGTTGGGCATTCATTCAAACGACACCAAATGTATATAAAGTTGAATGAAAAGATAAGAAGTAGGCTTGGAACATTCATTGCTTGTCATTCAGAACCTTGCATAAATTCATTAATGCATGCCGTTCTTTAAATTCTTATGTGTTAACTATGTGTTTGGTGGGTTGGTGTTAGACAAACTTGTATACAAGGGGTAACGTTCTACGAACGGTCGCCGGGGCACCGGGACCGCTTCGACCTGGGTAGAACATTTGCTAGTGTAGTCCTAGCGCTTGGATGGGTCCGTGCGTCCGCCAAAGGCTAGCTACCTGAGGCGGAATGTCAGCCGATCCATCCTCCGTCCAACCAAGAAGATGTTGTATATTTAAACTGTGCAGACTAACTATGTCTTCGTGACAGGGAAGGCTATGGTAAGTTGTACAGGTGGTTCAGACGGTACAGGTAAAGTCACCGAACGATGGCATGTGAAGTTATGTTACTTTGTTCTTGCATACCTGCTAAATGAAATCTGAACTAGGCAAGAATAGAAACCCACCTAAGAACATAATTGTAGCATACTCATTAGATCTCATCTCATGAGCTTGGTAAAGTTGAGCAGCTAGCCTTCACCAGTACTTTCCGAAGTACTGACCCTCGTTGTAGCAGGTTCCCCGGCGCAAGGCAACGCGGCGAGGAGCTGAAGTTCTCTCCGAACATTTTGGGATCCTTGGCGGTTCGTGGCCAAGACTTTTGGAGGCTCAAGCTCGAAGCCTTTCACTCTCTCCGTTGCTGAATATCGCTAAGGCGATGGTGCTTACTCGCACCCAAGGTGTTTTGTGTTTTTAAATCTATGTAAAGGGACATAATGTATGGATCGGCTATCTCATTTTGCGTCCAAGTTTGTAAGCCCGTGGGGCGTTTTATACTTTTGAGTCAAGCGATGTAAAAAGATGTTCATTATAAATAAAAGAGAAACTTTTCTATGCCTCAACCTTGTGTTATCTTATATGTCTACTCTGTTGCATTGTTCTAAAGAATATCCTTATGCCTAAGGCCTTGTGCACGCGCGCCCTACGCGTGCACGGCATCACGCCCGGGGGACGATTATCGATTAGCCGAAATCGGGGCGTGACATATTGGTATCAGAGCATGCTTCAGATCCTTTGATCTCACAAAGAAAGTTTCTAAAGAGGACCTTGTTCCTTCCGAGTAGACCCTTGAATTTGCTTGGCCAAAATGAGATACGTTCCATACAGTGAGTCCATAATATACCTTGAGACTAATACAAGTTACTTTCCTTTCAAGGAACGACTTCCGAGCCGGGTGCACAAGCGCAGATGGTGGCGCAAGTGCAAGCGAGTAGTTCAGGCACCTCGGGCAGCTCTGGGAGTCCAGCTGCCGCACCCTCTGCCGATCCGTTCGAGCGAATGATGCGTTTGATGGAGACGCAGCAGAAACAAGCTAAACTACGGCAGAGTCAGTTCGAGTCACGGATTGAAGCTCAATTCGTGGCGCAGCGACTTCAAGCGGATACACAGCAAAAGCAGATGAATAGTCTGCAAACAATGGTGACGAATATGGTCGCCAACAATCATTCTGCATCCGCCCCCGCAACCGTGCCAATAGTTGCTGAAGCCACCGGACCGCAGAATTCCCAGGGTACCTTACCCTCAGGCGAGAATGGGTCAATCGTGTCGATATCTGAATTTAAGAAGATGTGCCGTGCTACGTTTAAAGGCACCGAGGACCCATCCTTAGCGATGGACTGGCTGGTTGAGTTGGAGGACCACTTCGAAGCGCTGTGCCTAGACGAGACCAAGAAAGTGGCGTGTGTCCAGCTTCAGCTCCGACAAAATGCACATGATTGGTGGGATGTGCACAAGCAAGCTATTTTGAGTGAAGGTGGCACAACGGTTATCTCCTGGTCCGTGTTTCGCAAGGCCTTCGTGGAGGAATACCTTCCACCCGCCGTCCGTCGCGAAAAGGAAGACGAGTTTGCACTACTGAGGCAGGGAGACATGACGGTGCGTCAATATGCCTCAGAGCTCAACCGACTTGCAAAGTTTGCCAAGTCGCAAATCGCCGACGCTGAAAGTCGTACACGAAAGTTCGAGCTCGGACTACGACCTTCTATCCGTGCCCACGTCATAGCGACTCAATATCGTACCATGCGGGAGTCCCTGAATCATGCACTGTCCCTTGAGCCGCAGTATCCTCCAGTTCGCACCGGCGCTGTGCAAAATAACAATCACAAGCGTCCTGCCAACACAGGAGGAAACAACGCGCAGAAGCGCCCCAACAACGGCGGTAAACAGGGAGCAAACCCGGGAAGGGGTAACGAAGCCGTCTGCTACCGATGCAATCGTACAGGACACATCGCACGGAACTGTCGGGTGTTCAATGGATCATGCTTTAAATGCGGTCGTCAGGGCCACATGGCAGTGAACTGTCGTGCTAGCGGGCAAGAGCAGCAGCAGCAACAAAACCAAGAGCCTCAGCGTCAGGGGCAAACTCAACGAGCGAACGAAGCACCGCCAAACGCTCAGGGCCGAGTCTATGCTTTGACTCAGGACGAGGCACTTGCATCGAACACAACGGTGTCAGGTATATTACTTTTTAATAATGTACCTGCTCGAGTATTGTTTGATTCTGGTGCAACACATAGCTTCATTTCGGCAGATTTTGCCGCCGAACACAAATTCTCTATGACACCGCTAGGCTTAAACCTAAGTGTTAGTACTCCTTCGGGCGTAGATTTATCGGCTCGCTTAGTCTGTCGTAAAGGAAACATTTGCATCGGGGGACGGAGATTGTCATTAGATGCGATAGTTCTAGACATAAGGGACTACGATCTTATTCTGGGGATGGATTGGCTCGGTGCTTGTTCAGCTACAATCGACTGTGCGAAAAAGGAAGTCGTGTTTCGTTTGCCCGACGAGATCGAGTTCCGCTTCACGTGCAGTCCTGAGTCGAAAGCATCGAATACCTACATGGTGATCTCAGCAATGTCTGCTCGACGGATGATTCACTCCGGCTGCGAAGGGTACTTAGCGTCCGTTCGAGACACTCGGCAAGATTGCGCAAACGTTGAGTCTATCCCCGTTGTGGCGGATTTTCCTGATGTGTTCCCCGACGAGTTGCCAGGCATGCCGCCCGATCGAGAGACAGAGTTCACTATAGACACGTTCCCAGAAACTCGACCAATTTCCAAGACGCCGTATCGAATGGCCCCGGCAGAATTGAAGGAGCTTAAAGTACAGTTGCAAGACTTGCTAGATCGAGGATACATTCGGCCTAGTGTATCTCCGTGGGGTGCGCCAGTACTGTTCGTAAAGAAAAAGGATGGCTCGTTGCGGCTCTGCATCGACTATCGAGAATTGAATAAAGCAACCATTCATAAGCCTGGAGGCATAGGCTATCACTCGATCTCGCTGCATAAGTACACACCCCAAACCTTGCCCGGACGCGTCGCTAAATATTTGGAATCCCGAGATCTCGTCTGGTAGTGCAAGTAACGGGGCAGAGGTGAGGCGATGCTTTAACTCTTTAAACGAAGCTTCGCAGTCGGCGGACCACTCAAATGCGACTCCCTTTTGTGTGAGGCGAGTCAGAGGTAGTGCAAGTTTGGAAAAATCCTTTACGAACCGTCTGTAGTAGCCCGCTAGCCCGAGGAAGCTTCGAATCTCGCTAACGGATGCAGGTCGCTTCCACTCGACAATGGCCTCCACCTTCTTCGGATCGACTGAGATGCCTCCCGCAGAAATGATGTGCCCGAGGAAAGATACACTACTTAGCCAGAATTCACACTTACTCAGCTTAGCATATAGCTGGTTGTCCCGAAGAGTTTGTAGCACGGTCCGCAAGTGCTCTGCATGTTCTTCCTCACTCTTCGAATACACCAAGATATCATCGATGAATACTACTACAAACTTATCGAGATAGGGCCGGAACACGAGGTTCATTAAACTCATAAAGGCAGCGGGTGCATTGGTTAGTCCGAACGGCATCACCAGGAACTCATAATGGCCATAGCGAGTTCGAAAAGCTGACTTTGGCACATCGTCTGGCTTGATCTTTAGTTGGTGATAGCCCGAACGGAGGTCGATTTTAGAAAATACCGTGGCAGCTTGCAACTGATCGAAAAGATTATCTATTCTTGGAAGAGGATACTGGTTACGAATGGACTTAGAAGAAATGGGCATCGAACTCCGAATTCGATATCGTGGCGCGCGGGTCGCTCAAATGCGATTCGTACCCAACCTAATAGAGCGGGTCACATCTACTCAAAAAGACGACCCTTTCCTAAGGAAGATGCACGAGCAGATTCTAGCAGGGAAGGCGAAGGACTTTGCAGTAGATGAAAATGGAGCGTTGCGGGTGAAGGGAAGGCTATGCGTCTCCGATGATTCAGAACTCAGAAAGGAGATCCTTGCGGAAGCTCATTACGCAGCCTATATGATCCATCCCGGGAGCACGAAGATGTATAAGAACCTCCGAACGACCTTCTGGTGGCACGACATGAAGAAAGATGTTGCACTCTTTGTGTCCCAATGCATAACTTGTCAAAGGGTGAAAGCAGAGCATCAGAGGCCGGGCGGGGAGATGCAAAATCTTGCTATCCCGGAATGGAAGTGGGAGCACATCTGCATGGATTTTATTGTTGACCTGCCAAGGACGCAACGGGGGAACGACGCAATCTGGGTTATCGTCGATCGGTTAACCAAGTCTGCACACTTCCTTGGGATCAAAAGTACTTGGAGCGCCGATCGCCTCGCCCAGACCTACCTTGACGAGATAGTCCGGCTGCACGGAGTGCCAGTTTCTATAGTATCAGATCGGGACGGGCAATTCATCTCGCGTTTCTGGGAGAGCCTTCAGCTGGCGATGGGGACCAAGTTGAAGTTTAGCTCAGCCTATCATCCACAAACCGATGGTCAGACGGAATGAGTGAATCAGATACTAGAAGACATGTTGCGCCTCTGCGTGATCGAGTCGAAGTCAAGTTGGGACGTCTACCTGCCGCTGGCCGAATTTGCATACAACAACAGTTATCAGTCCAGCATCGAGATGGCTCCGTACGAGGCTTTGTATGGGTGGAAGTGTAGGTCACCAATCTGCTGGGACGAAGTCGGAGAACGGCAAATCCTTGGGCCGGAGCTGGTTGAACAAACCGTGCAAAAGGTTCGGTTGATTCGTGAATGGTTGAAGACAGCACAAAGCCGACAAAAGAGTTATGCCGATGCTCGACGTCGCCCCCTTGAATTCTTTGAAGGGGACCATGTGTTCTTGAAAGTCTCACCTATGCGCGGAGTCATGCGATTCGGAGTAAAAGGAAAGCTAAGTCCGAGATTTGTTGGACCGTTTGAAATTCTCAAACGGGTTACTCCGGTCGTCTATCAAGTTGCTTTGTCGCCTGCCCTATCAGAAGTACACAATATTTTTCACGTTTCACAGCTGAGAAAGTTTGTACACGACCCGAACCACATAGTCGACTTGGGTCAGTTGAATCTGCAAGCGGACTTGTCGTACGCGGCAGAGCCTGTCCAAGTTTTGGATCGTAAAGAGAAGCAGTTGCGGAACCGAACCGTCTCGCTAGTGCGCGTCCTGTGGCGGAACCACTTGGTCGAGGAGTCAACCTGGGAACTTGAAGCTGATATGAGGGAAAGGTTCCCCTCATTATTCCTTAGTGGTAGGTTCTATTCCTAAGTTTCGGGACGAAACTTTCTTTTGGATGGTTATGATGTAATGCCCCGTTCCCCCTATTCGGGGAGCGCGGCCAAGAAATACTTACGACCGTCCGAACGGGACAGATTGAATTAAGATCCTTTCCTCGTTATGGATTGGTTTCTTCGGAATCAGGTCCCATATACAATGGATTGTGCCTCGAGGATGCTTTCTTGGCCTTTCCGTTGCGTTGGTTTCTTGTCCGTTTTTGTGCCGCTTGGATGCTTTCTTGTTGGTTTTATGACTTACGTTTTCTTGAATGGTTTCAATGGATTTCATTGCTTTCGTTCTTAGGATTTCGCATTTCGTATCGAGCCTTGGAGACCGAAGCAGGAGGTATTGATCATCCGTTGGTGCGTGCAGGTGATCGTGTAGACGACGCACGAGCGGAGTCTTAGGGGTCTCTCCTTCTTCTTCCTATTCAACCAAACTTGTGAGTGGCTCTATTTCGATAAGCACCTTCTTTCCAAGGGCTCCGTTCATAATAAAGATTGACTCAGTTGGGCATTCATTCAAATGACACCAAATGTATATAAAGTTGAATGAAAAGATAAGAAGTAGGCTTGGAACATTCATTGCTTGTCATTCAGAACCTTGCATAAATTCATTAATGCATGCCGTTCTTTAAATTCTTATGTGTTAACTATGTGTTTGGTGGGTTGGTGTTAGACAAACTTGTATACAAGGGGTAACGTTCTACGAACGGTCGCCGGGGCACCGGGACCGCTTCGACCTGGGTAGAACATTTGCTAGTGTAGTCCTAGCGCTTGGATGGGTCCGTGCGTCCGCCAAAGGCTAGCTACCTGAGGCAGAATGTCAGCCGATCCATCCCCCGTCCAACCAAGAAGATGTTGTATATTTAAACTGTGCAGACTAACTATGTCTTCGTGACAGGGAAGGCTATGGTAAGTTGTACAGGTGGTTCAGACGGTACAGGTAAAGTCACCGAACGGTGGCATGTGAAGTTATGTTACTTTGTTCTTGCATACCTGCTAAATGAAATCTGAACTAGGCAAGAATAGAAACCCACCTAAGAACATAATTGTAGCATACTCATTAGATCTCATCTCATGAGCTTGGTAAAGTTGAGCAGCTAGCCTTCACCAGTACTTTCCGAAGTACTGACCCTCGTTGTAGCAGGTTCCCCGGCGCAAGGCAACGCGGCGAGGAGCTGAAGTTCTCTCCGAACATTTTGGGATCCTTGGCGGTTCGTGGCCAAGACTTTTGGAGGCTCAAGCTCGAAGCCTTTCACTCTCTCCGTTGCTGAATATCGCTAAGGCGATGGTGCTTACTCGCACCCAAGGTGTTTTGTGTTTTTAAATCTATGTAAAGGGACATAATGTATGGATCGGCTATCTCATTTTGCGTCCAAGTTTGTAAGCCCGTGGGGCGTTTTATACTTTTGAGTCAAGCGATGTAAAAAGATGTTCATTATAAATAAAAGAGAAACTTTTCTATGCCTCAACCTTGTGTTATCTTATATGTCTACTCTATTGCATTGTTCTAAAGAATATCCTTATGCCTAAGGCCTTGTGCACACGCGCCCTACGCGTGCACGGCATCACGCCCGGGGGACGATTATCGATTAGCCGAAATCGGGGCGTGACAGTGAGAAGGCCGATGATTCTTACTCACAGGAGTAAGGACAAATTCCAGTCCAAATGGGAAGGCCCTTATGTGATCGAGACGACGTTCTCAAACGGCGCTTACAGGTTAGCCAAGCCTAATGGAGACCTGTTAATGGCTCCTATCAACGGCAAATTCTGGAAAAGGTACTATGCTTAACCTACTTTGCTCAAGCGGAATATGGCGAGAATCTCATTCTGACAAAACTACTTCTAAAACGAAACTAGTTGGATCGTATTCAATCATGTTCATATTACCTCTGAATAGATGCGTCATGCTAAAACTTACCGAGAGTATATCACGTCCATATTACCTCTGATATCACTTTCACCCAAACCTGTCATTTATATTCCTAAATGATGGGTCCACAAAGTCAGATAAAAGCCTCTTTATTATTCCCAAAAAAGAGTAAGAGTACATTAAAAAGCAAAAAAAAAGTACATCATTGGAGGGGAACGGTCAGGTCGCGAATCTACTGCGCCAGAGCAACCATTCTCTCATCCCGGGAGTTCAAGACGTTGGCACGAGCCCGTTCCAACCTTGCCGCATTATTGTCCGAAGAAGCTAGCTCAGACCAAGCCCGTACAAAATTAGCATGGATAATACCCACGTGTTTCAGATTCTGCTAAACAGTCGCCCGTCGCTCCTTCAGCGCATCTCGGGCTGCCGACAAAGAGAGAGCCTTCGCCTCTACTCGAGCGAGCTCATCCTTCAATATGCGGGCCTGCGCTGCCACTTCCTCATATTCGACTTCGCACCGGGTCAACTCGGGAACGACGTACCCCAATTGGACACGTTCTTCGTCCATCTCCTGCTGCTGAGCCTCGATGGACTTGTTCAGACAGGCCATCTGTTCAGCAAGCTGTGCAGTCAGGGAGTCGTACCTAGCTTGAATGAGACCGTCAATGTTGCATCGAGCTAGCTGCAAGTACTCGTTAATGGGTTGATCCAAACAATTAACTATCTCCTCCAGCGTGTCAGCTACCCCGGTGTCGTTGAATTCTCGGATCGGCACTATAGAGGCCCGGGAGGCCCTCCTCAGCGACGCAAAGCCCAAATTCTTCTCCAACACCATTGATATTAACATTTTCAAGGTGGCATAGAAGATACGAGTGTACTGCTCGGTCACAGCAGCTAGATCCGAATGGACGCTGGGAGTGGCCGCGATAGTGGCGAGACCCCCTCCAAGAACAACCGCAGACGATGTTGCCATGGCCGTCGCCTCAATAGGAGGTACGACAAAAGAAGCAGCGCCAACACCGGACGAAGTAACCGGCATACTCAAAGGAGGCATTGTCGCAACGACAGGCTCGTCCTCCTCTTGAGATATCGGAATCTCTTTGACAGGCGAGCCGGCACCCGAAGATGTCTCCTCTTCAAAATTAGGCACCTCCGTGTCGCCGCCAGGACCTGACACAGAGCCAAAGGGCTCATCTACACTGCCCTCCCCGAAGATGTCTTCCCCTGAAAAGAAGACAAAAGAAAGTTAATATCAGCATGACGTTAATTTTCCTAAAAGAAGAGGCATGAAAGACGACATTTACCCATGGCCAATGGTGTATATGATGCGTCCGTCGCTAGTACAGCTAAATCATTCCTTAATGATGCTAGGCAAGCTGTCATACCTGGATAAGGGGGTGCTCTAAGGAGCACTGGCGAATGCTCTTCTAGGTCCTCGTTAAATTCCAACCGAGGTTCATCGGCTGGAATCTCGCTGGGAGCACTGACAGACGCGGCAGGGGTTTCTCCCGATGCTGATCCGGATAAAGATATCCTTATTCGGCTCAACCCCCGAAGGCGATCTCGTTCCACTGCCCGAAGTGATAGCAGCGACAGCAGCCTCCAGCAGGAATTCTCCGGCACCGCCAGCCTGGACTGTCCAGGTTCCCTCTCTAAAAGGCGAGTAACCTCCAATCAAAGAATCATCCCCGACATGGGGAGATGCAGGCTCATTTCTAGGAGCCTCAATACCGGGAATCCGAAGAGGACGAACAACCGTCGTCGTCTTCCTCTTGCGAGAGGAAGTCTCCATCAGAGCAGGAGCCCTTCGCTTCCCAGAAATTACCAGAGGCCCTGCAGGCAGAGGTACTTCACCCCTCGATACCGCCATCAGAGGCTCATCTGGATTGACGGACTCCTCACCCTCGTTAGAAGAAACCGAGGGGACTTCGACTCTTCCCCCAGACTTGGAAGAGGGCACCCTAAAACTTCTATGCATATCAAAATCGCGATGGAAGATGTTGGTTGCCACGTAGAACTGGGCATACGAGTGGAGAATGCGCAGCTCCGTGGAGAGTGAAATGACGGGCACGTTAAAAGTTGCCTCAGTGCAACCCATGATAAAATATCGCCATCTTTTGGCTCCATCAATGAGTCCGCCCCTGGACCTGAAGCTGGTGACGGTATTGCCCACGTGCAACTGGTCGTACCCGAATTGCCTGGCGAACCGACTAGGCAAGTAGGGCTCGAAGAAGCAATGGTCTTCACTCCTGTACAGTAGGTGGGAAGGTCTAATGCAGACCAACCAATTGAAAGACTCAGGAGAAAGAACAGTCTTCCCGGCGCCTACGTCCTGAAGTCTGATCCCCTGTTGATTGAGATATACAGGGGGAAGAGTGCAGAAGAGCTTCCAGCTGTGACTAAGATTCAGCGCCCGCCGACAGTCTATAACTGTGGTCATGTTCCAGGAGGATTTTTGATAGTTCAACAAGAAACTAGCCCCCGAACTACTGCCAGAGCCGGAAGACATAACCCTGGGGTTATGAAGAATTAACCATCCCATCAGATACAAGTATGGTAATTCTACCCTGGGAAAGCTATCGCGCCGAGTTTCATCGGTGAGCAGCCCGTCAGTCATGGCCCTCAGGCCAGCTTGAATGCGGTACACCATGGCAGGGAGCAAGCCCAGCCTTGCCCCAAACACCAGACGTACTGCAGGCCATAGAGTGTTGCGGTGAATGCGGTCCGCAGATGCGATGCCGGGTACCACCAGTCGGTGCAGCCATATGGAGAGGAAGCCAGCCAGTTGAGCTTCCTTGGACAGAGGCCAGTGCCTCAAATAACTATAGGCCTTGGTGCCTACAGGATACTTCCCTATCCCTTCGTCGAGGATCAAGTCTGGAGCCCCAGCGTCTTCCATGAGATCGTTAACTACCTGAGCATTAAGCACACTCAGAGGATTCAAAGGCAGATCCTTGCCTTCCAATACCTTCTCCGGCTTAGCAGTCCTGGACCGATGAAAGAAGAGGTAGGACGTCCATTTACTGAAGTGAGCTAAATCCGAAGGCTCGTCATAAAAAGCGGTGCAAACGAGGTAGTGGCACATCAGCTCCTGATACACTTCCACTACCTGAGGGTCTGAATCCCCAGCTCCCGGTTCGTGGGAACATACTCTTCATATGGAGTATCCCCCATCGGCAGCCTCGAGATCTCTGCCATCCCGTGGAGGGCCAATCCCAACTCCCCCAGTGGAGTGGCGAAAGTTCCGGTGAACGAGATATTTCGCTCCATCAGTGCCAGAAACAGGTTGGGGTTGAGAGGCAACCGAACACTGGTGGCACTCACAGCTGCAAACAGACCAACGTTCTCCAACTCGGTCTGAAAATGCTTTAGGGCCCAATCAGCTAAGCGAGCCCATCGAAGATTTGTGGGGGTGATCCACCCGCCTGTCTGAGGGTTCACCTTAGGGTATACTCCCCCGTACCCCATGAAATCATTGTAGAAAGTTGGTAATTGGACCGACTGGATCACTAAACTGTCTTCACTCGGGATACTGCCCGGGTATAGTCCCCTGAACATCGTCACATTGCCGGTAGGGCGGCTGACAAAAGACCCCTGGTCAGCTCCTTTCAGATGAAATATCTTCCCTGGCCTGCCGTGAAGATCAGGAGTCAGCGTCCACTTCATCCTCCTGGGATGTGTTGCATGGAAGAATGCCGAGATGGGATAGTCCCTCGGCATCTTGGACAGATACAAAACCAAGTTCCCGGCAGGGAAAACCCAGAGCTCTTTCTTGGGCTTCGTCTGGGACTGCTTGTCGATCATGTCCCCGAAGAGGAAAGCCAGCTTTATGTATTGGTCCCCGTCTATATACGTCAGGGGCTCTTCGTTCATCATGCTCAGCAGCATTCGCTCGCCCTGAGCCAATATCAGAATTTTCCTTCCTCAGGATACTGGGGCCCGGAGATAGGAAATGTAACGTGCGACAGATCCTCCAGATAGTAGGAGTACAGCATCCCGGCGGCAGAGCCCATCACATCGGCTAGCAGAGATGCATGCAAGTTAACTGCAAAATATAAGAAAGACAAGTCAGTTTATATAATCTTACAACATATACAGAAAGATCAACAGTCTGTGCTTTACGCCAAGACTGTAAAAACTTGATCATTACGCTGGAATCCATTTCCTAAAACGTAAAGTTCAAGGCTGGCAGTATACGCAAAGTTTGCGACAGTCTGTGTTTTACGCCAGACTGCCAAAATTTGGGTTATTATGCCGGAATTTCCATCCCTGCGTAACACTCAAATTATATAGTATACGTCAACTTTCGGCAGTCAAAGCTTTTACGTCAGACTGCGAAAATATGGAGTTTTTGCGCTGATACATTAGAAATATGGACGTAAAAGATGAAACATCTCTGTGCATCATCTTCCTCGAAGAGGATATTAGCACAGAAGATGACCTAGCACGTTCACGTACAACGTGTGCGAAGGGTTTTCAGTCGCTCATTTTTGTCCCAAAAAGCTCTACCTTCAAGGCCGGGTGCACTGCTCGTCGGTGGGAAACTTCGCTCAGAAGGAAGCTCGCCGTGCCCGACGAAAGTCGCCCCCACTTGGGCAGAAGAACGAGAAGAAGAAGCAGCCTTCTTTCCCTTGGAGGAGGAGACTTGTTTCGAGACCATTACTGGGAACTTCGAAGACTCAGAGAAGAAACGAAGGAGAACTCGAACAGTCAAAAGCTTTCTTTCGCAGAAGACGGATGAAAAGTTTTTCTCTCAGAAACTTGGGATATATATAGAGTTCGGATGGACTCCTCGAATCCCGAACCAAATCTCATATTTAATATTTGGTTATGATTGGGGACTACGTTAGCCTATTTACTCAGAGAAGGCGGACAGTCAGCGAATTCAAAAAAATTTCGTGTAAAGAAGACTCGTGGTTTTTACGCTAAGGAGCTTTCTACGCTCGACGGCTACGGATCTATGGTTTTACGCTCACAGGCTACTAGTCTATGGTTTTATGCCCGGATGCTTTTATGCTCGGTAGCTTTTATGCTCGAGAGGCTACGAACCTACGACTTCACGCTCAGCAGCTACGAATCTATGATCTCACGCTCGGTGGCTTTTTACGCTCAGAGGAAACAGATCCACGACTTCACGCTCGGAAGATTTTCTTTTCAGAAGCTGCAAAATCTACAGTTTTTACGCTAAGGAGATTTCTACGCTCGGCAGCTACGGATCTACGGTTTTATGCTCACAGGCTACTAGTCTATGGTTTTACGCCCAGATGCTTTTATGCTCGGTAGCTTTTATGCTCGAGAGGCTACGAACCTACGACTTTACGCTCAAACAGCTACGAATCTATGATCTCACGCTCGGTGGCTTTTTACGCTCAGAGGCTACGAACTGATAATTTTACGCTCCACAACTTTCCGCATATTTGAAAAATGTGCAGGCCAGTACAGTACATCTGAACAATTCTCAAGGCGGTCAATTACAGGAGTTCACACAGAAGATACTCCTCCTTGACCTCAAAATATCTCAAGTACCCAAGGCATACAGAGTTCAAACATTGAAAGCTACTCTTCTTCATGGGTCGATTCAAAGTTCATCCAGAATCCAGTCTGAATATTTTATCTACAGTTCAAGATGGCGACTCAGTCTTCGACAGCCATTTCTCGCCTTGTTCCAAGGGATTTTCGAGAAAATCATTCTTGAAGACGATGGTCTGAACAAGGATTCTGTTTATCAGAAGTAAAAATAGTTCAGAATTCTACGCGGTTCCTCATTCCTAACAGCAGGACAGTTCGAACACTCGACTGCTAAAGCGACTTTCTGCGCATCCTTAGTTATGCGTAAAAGACAGGACAGGACCTAGCACTCTTTCTAAACAGAGTCGGCGTAAAGTATCAGACGTGTCAAAGCTATACATATTCAGACTTCACAACAACATATGGCAAGATGATCATATACACAGAAAAAGACGATTTTATTAAAATTAAAAGCATGATTACATATGAGGGAAATCCAGTCTACAAGGGTTTTTCTTCATTTTCATGATTACATATGAGGGAAATCCCGTCCACAAAGGACTTCCTCATCATCGTCTGAAGATCGCGCCCAGAATCTGTTCTGCCAGGTTCTCGCATGGGCGAAATTCTTCATCCATCTTCTCCAGCAGCCAGTCGTTGACCGCGAAACAACTGACATATGATCAACGGCGAGAGGATACAAAACTGGGCCTAGACCCATCCTCCAATACGAGGAAGCAGGGTAAATATGCTTTCCTACGTCTAGTGCCGTGACAGATTGAGTTGAGATATTTCACCCAACTCAATCTCGGACAGTAGCTAGTTCGTCTGCCCTCGTCCGCAGGTACCGAGAGAAGGCACCGCTTGCTCTCTCCCGAAGAACCGCCATACAAAGATGTTGATTATCCCGAGCAAAGGAGGCTATGATATCCTTCCATGATCCATCATTGCAGAGAACATTTGCTCGAAGATGCTGTCTTTTTTAGCTCCTTATATGCTGGAAGAGTATGGTCTCCTTCTTCCTCAAGTCGACCCGACGAACTCCGGCCATCATCTCTGTATGGTAAAGGAAATATGGGAAGAACAGGTTAAACTCCTCAGCCTTTTTATAGGCAAAAGAGATCACACCGATCCCCAATAACTCCGCCATAAAGACAGCCTTGAAAGAACGTGTCAGACTTGACCGTTTCAGAGCGTTTCAAATTACGAGGAACGGTTCATGCTTCATTCAAAGTGTTTCAAATTACGAGGAATTTAAAAGCTTTGAAGGGGGTCTTGTAGAAGCATAAAAAATACGCTGGATAGCTCTACGCAGCATGTTGATGCAGAGCAGCGTAAACAGAGGACCCCAGAGCCATCAGGCGTGCAACAGAGCTTTTCCGCTGAGCATAGCGTAAAATATAGGCTCAAGGACCATCCGCGTAATGCAGCATGTCCAGGCTGCTTCAGCGTAAAAAGGGTGCTACATCGCCTTTATGGCGTAAAACTCATCCGCTCTTAATACAGCATTGAAGTGTACGAGGGACGCTTCGTATTCCCCAAAATAAACCTGACAAGTCGTGCAGTGAACCTGACAAATTGCACAGTGAACCTGACATCTGACTCCTGACAAAGAGTACTCCACGACTACCCAGGCGACGACTATAATGATGGTGCGGTACTGCAACCCAGGCTGTCATTTACTGCCATTTCCTTGGCGTAGACCGCTTCTACGTGTACAAAGGAATACGCTGCCTAGTTTTACACAGGCAGATATGAGCTGTTTACGCTCCGCAGAAGACAAACAGCCTGCCACGTCAAAAACTGCTCTTCGTACAGGGCTCGAGGCACGTCTCAGCATTTAATGCGCAGAGCGGTGACAGGTTCTCGAGGCACGCCTCTGCATTTAAGGTGCCGAATACTGACAGATGCCCCAGGCACGTCTCTGTATTTTATGCACAGAAAAGTGACAGGCCTTCAAAATACGCCTCTGCATTTAATACGCAGGATAATGGCGGATCTCTGCATTTAATGCAGGAGATTTGATTAAATGTCACCGAACCGTCGTCTAGTGACATTTCCTTTGCGTTAATTGCTCTTACGCATATAAAGGAGATACGCTGCCCAGTTTTACACAGGCAGACGTGAGCTTCTTACGCTCCGCAGAAGGCAGACAGACCGCCACATCAGCAGTTACTCTTCGTACAGAATTCGAGGCGCGTATCTGCATTTAATGTGCAGAATAATGGTAAATCTTAAAGACAAGCCTCTGCATTTAATGCGCAGGATGGGGGCAGATCTCTGCATTTAATGCAAGAGATTTGATTATATCTCCAAGAGCCGTAATTTTGGTTAAAACGTCCACATTACCTCGGCTTCTACGCCTGCTAGGCTTCTATGCCCATTCGGCTTCTACGCCTGCTCGGCTTCTATACCCACTCGGCTTCTACGCCTGCTAGGCTTCTATGCCCATTCGGCTTCTACGCCTGCTCGGCTTCTATACCCACTCGGTTTCTACGCCTGCTCGGCTTCTATGCCCACTCGGCCTCTACGACCTCTCGGCTTCTACGCCTACTCGGCTTCTACGCCTACTCGGCTTCTACGCCTGCTCGGCTTCTATGCCTACTTGGCTTCTACGCCATGGTGACAGTCATTTGGCTTCTACGCCAACCTCTTCTACACAAGGGATAACTACCTTCGTGGCTTCTATGTCATGATCTTCGCAGCAGTTATATGCATTTTTTGTCCTTTAGTTGGACACGTGTCACTTACTCATTCAAAAGGTCATCTATACGCAGGCATTGGTTATTTTAAACCGTCGTGTAAAAGGGTACTGTACTTTCCACTACTCGGCTTCTACGCCGACTATGTGGTCACTGTCACTAAAAACTCTATAAATAGAGACCTCTATCAACAGAGGAAAAGGTCGAGAGGAAGAAACTGGTCAAAAAGATTGAAGGTCGAACGATCGGAGATTGGTCAAGGAATCCAGTATCAGACCCAAGGTCGACAAAGGGGAGAAAACGGTCGAGAGAGAGAGAGAGAAGAATCCAGAGCTCAGGCAAAGAGAAGGGATCGACGACTTTGGCATCGGGCATCCACCCTCTTTAGCAACCTTCGAAGCTGCTTTCTGTCTTCTACGGCACTTCTTCAACATCGTATGGTCCAAGGACCAAAGTGATCGACTGCAGATCAGACACCTATAGCAATATTTACCCAGATTAAATAAATTGTACTTAGACATCCTCGTATAGGATTAAATTGTACAATCTTATTTGTAAACACCGAAGAAAGGGCAGGTTTTCGTATAAGACCTCGTTTCCGTATTCTCTCTCGTTTATTATCAAACAGACACATGCAATCATATCCAATCATATAATGAAGAAAAGTAACATCAAACTGCATGGGTGAGCGAATTACGAGATTCGAGATACGAAGGCATTAGAATAAATATACCTTCCGAGTCGAATAGGTATGGATACCGAGATCGAATATCATCCTCGTGCTTCCACGTCGACTCCCCCAAAGAGTAATATCCCCAAGCGATATGGACAAGACAGATAGTCCAGTTCTTGAGAACCATATCTCTTTTGTCCAAAATAGATACGGGTTACTCCTTGTAAGACAAGTTGGTACCAACGACTAGCTCAGAATGGTCGAGGATATGCGTAAACTCCCTCGACCAATTTAGGATTCAATTTAAATTAAATAGAGAGACTTAGAATTAATTGGATACAATTGGAATAAATTAGCAATAATTATTTGTCCTAATATACCTTGCCGTTGTTTCGAGAATGGAGCACCACACCAGTAGTTACCTTCCACCGAAGGTCACGAGCATCTCTTAGACATGCCAGGCTACCCCTCTAACTATTGTACAAACTTAGATACTCGTCATTGCGTCTCACCTTAGCTTCACAATATTCGTAAGTGAGCGTCTTGCGCATTAATTTGTAATTTAATTAAGTTGAGGCAAAGTTCACCAAAAATAGGACTAGACCAAGCTCGTGTACACCTTAAATATGGACCAGCCCCACCCTCGAGTCTTGGCCGGCCCAAATATCAAGGATAGCTCATGAGAGCCAACACCTATAAATATACATACTCCCACATGAAACCCTAATTTTACTATTCATCAAAACCTTGGCCAAACCCTAGCCGTTTCCCCCTTGCACCCGAGATCCACCCGACTGCCCGACATCACCGGCCACCACCAGTCTACCGCGGTCACTGGACCCCCTCACTGCTGGACCACCATCCCAGCCGCCCAACGCTGCCGTCAACTTCACCATCACCAACTCACCCATCCACATCGGCCATAGCCGCTGCCGAGTACCCCCGCCGCCTCTGGCACCGCCGACCACCACCGTGAGGTCTGTCCCAACCTACCCCCACGACGTATCAGCCACCCCACGTCGTTCTCAGCCGCGCAGCTGCCGCCGCTATAACTGCAGCAGCTGCCGCCGCTGCTGTCGAGACTTGCCGTCGACGTCGGAGCTCCGCTGACCACCAGCGAGTGCGCACGCAGACGAGCAGAACCCACCTCCCCACGTTCATCCTCGAATAGGTAACTCTCATTGGCCTCCTTCCCCTTTGTATCATGAATAGTTTTATCACCGTGTCGTCGTGTCCTATTTTGGCATGGACACGAAATAGTAATTCGAAAACCCTAATTATGAATATATGTATGCCTAATCAGATTTCTTAATAACAAATAAGTTAGTAATCAATAACTTAGTGAACGTCCTTGTAAGTAGAATTGTTATTTAAGACTTGTAAAGCATCATTAAACCTGGACATCGACAAGAATGCTTAATACGGATGATAAGGACCAGTAATTATACTAAACATAATTAGTTGGTGACTTCTGACCTTAGCATTTTTACTATCGCGGGATACACGGTGATTGAAGATAAGACACGTGTGTATCTTAGCTACATGCACCCGCGAGTCTATATTCGACCGACATGATCCTTGCGTCAGTACTGAAGAGCAACATAGTGTATATATTACTTAGTGTCTGATGATGGATTGCTATATTATATTGGTGTGTTTAGGATCATTGGATCAGCCAGGAGACACCGCAGGAGCAAGCTATTGGCATTCACAGCTTGAGGACTCAGGCAAGATACCTTGCCATATTTACTGTCTAATTTAAATTATGCATATGTTGTATTGTATCCTTGTTGCTTTTATTTTATACAACTGTGCGCGTCCGAGATTGACTCGGGTGCATTCGACGGATACGTCGATGATTAGTATACCTGACCTAGTCATTAGCAGACTCACCCCATTGGAGGATACCCTGTTATCTTCTGAGACCTGACACCTTACACGTTCACTGAGATATATTCATATTGGGATGCGGGTTTGCGCACTCGACTAGCTATCGGTGCATGTAACCTACATCACGGTTAGTACGTAGTTCAGGTTATATTTTATTGGTAGAGACTTGGCATATAGATACGTGGTACGCACGTCGAGTATTCAACTTGTGTATCTACATTGGGCGGGAAGGACATTAGTAGGCGTATGGGATACACCCATTGGAGTTTGTAGTATCCAGAGGAGCCACAGATCCAATGACTCCCTTTACACTACTGCCACATTCTTCGGAGCGATATAGATGATATACTGTACTGCTGCCACGTTCTTCGGAGAGATATGGACGTTATACTGCACTGCTGCCACGCTCTTCAGGGTATTGAACGTTATGCCTACGCCTACCCATACGTACCAAAGTTGACCTCACATTGCATTCACTTAGATGGTTAGCACACCATTTATGGTATTTATTTTATTCAGTATTTATATATGGCATGCTTCTATGTATCTTGTTACGTCCCTCTGAGGACCTGGTACCTTTTCAGATTTGGACGAGGCATATTACCCCACAGTGTACGGTCCAGGACAGGAGATGAGGTTCGCTACCACAGAGGAGCTAGAGGTACTACCGTCGAAGTTTTCGTGATCACTTGGTAGGCCTTCTGTCTAGGATTGGGAGCATCATTATCTAGTCAGTCGATGCCCTAGTCATTATCTTTAACCTATTATTTCAGTATTTTGTTTCGTCATAGTAGTGGGTTTGTTCCCACCAGACATTATTGGTTGTACTATGATATCTTGAGACTAGTGTTTATCTTCCAGCAGTTATTTAGTACTTCTTGCTGTTTATATTATGGATGAGATTAGTTTACCTGTTGTTGACTGATATTGGACATGTTAGTATTTTAGGACAGCGTAGCACTCTTCGTTATGATCCATTAAATTGGGATATCCTCGGAGATGTGACAGCTGGCTATTGTCACGTGGTCTGGTCCCATATATTTTGGGACTGGGGCATGACATGGTTTTAGTGGTGGCCCATGCAGGTTGACTTTTTCGCTTGTGGTATGGTAACATGCCCAGCGAGCCTGCAATATGATAAAAAAATTTAGGTCTTATCCACTTTGATTTCGTCTTTGAATTTTTTTCGTATTGCTTCTAAATATCTGCATCCTGTTTGCTTGATCCCGTACTCTTTTAATAAAATCTTGTCTCTTACAGCAAGATGAACTTGCGCAGTAGACGAGGAGCACCCAGTGCCGTGGTGCCAAACAACACCACCTAAGGAGAAGAAGTACCCCAAAGACTACCTAGAGGGCAACCACCGCCATAGGCCCCGCTGATTCATTGGCACGAGACTTCTCAGAGTGATCCTACACAGCAGCCAGAGGGACAGACTTCACAGACGATCCCCATACCGCATTTTGAGGGCCATACTTCAGGAGCTACACCGATGCCGCAGACCGAGAGGCCGACATCTGAGGAGACACCTACCGCACAGCCAGAGGTTCCACTACCACCACCTCCACCTTATCCACCCCAGATGCCACAACAAGATGGACAGCCACAGCTGCTTCAGTTCTTTCAGACTATGATACAAGCACAGTAGCATCAGACCGAGATGTTGAGACAGAGTTTGATGGCAGTACTAGAGAGGACACCCATCACAGCACCAGTGCCAGCACCTGCACCAGCCCAGACAGGTGGCACTGTAAGATGGTTCCGACAGATGGGACCAGATACTTTCTCGGGCAACGAGACCGTAGAGCAGATCTCTGATTGGGTCGCCAACACAGAGATGCTACTAGAGGCTTCAAAACTGCACCCAAACCTTTGGATGACCGCATTAAGGGCCCAATTGAAAGGCAACGCCCATCACTGGTGGGATTCTATTAAGCGAAGTGTAGGCAAGAGCCAGACTTGGGAACAGTTCTTAGAGTACTTCAATGTGAAGTATTTCCCAGCTACAGTCAAAAATGCCCTATACTCCCAGTTTCTACATCTAAAACAGAAAAATATGACTGTTGACGCCTATGATACGGAGTTCAGCCGCCTTAGCAGATTTGGTGCCATCCTGATACCCAATGATCTACAGAAGGCCCAGAGATTCTATCATGACCTCACCTTTGAGCTACAGAGGTATACCACCGCACAGGCAAGAATTTCATATAAAGAGGTTCTTTCAAAGGCGAAAGTCCATGAGGCCATCGGCAGAGGAGCAAGACGTTCCAATACAGCCGCACCAGCCAGAGCCCAGCCCAGAATAGGAGGACCGATCCGTCGTCTCGGAGCACAGACACAGCATGGGACAATGCCATACCAGCAAAGGGAGCTTCTGACTTGCTACCACTGTGGGAAGAGAGGACATTACGAGAAGGACTGCAGAAAGAGACTGAGGACATGTCTGATTTGTGGGTCAGACCAGGACCAGGTCCGAGACTGCCCACAGCGCAGAGAGACAGCACCGCCGGCCGGACAGAGGCCAGCAGCACCAGTTTCGAGGATACTACCCCCGCTAGGAGGCCAACGTCCACCAGCACCCGGAGGATTTCAGAGGAGACCACCCTTGGCCCCACAAAAGCACAGTTTGACCGAGCTCGACAGTAGACCGGAGGACAGAGGCACGGACAGGCCTTTGCACTAGCAGCTACAAAGGAGGAAGCAGAAGGGAAAGCTATCACAGGTATAATTTTAGTTGCGTCATTACCTGCGACTACATTATTTGATTCTGGAGCTACCTTATCATTCATATCTAGTAGATTTATAGCAATGCATAGAGTAGCTACTTTCCCCTTACCTAAGAGTTGGAAGATTCTTACCGGAGGAGGTATCATGTCGGTTACCAGCACTATTAGAACATGTTCGGTAGTCGTATGTGGTAGAGAGATGAGAGCGCAATTCTTGGTATTACCCATGCCATACTTTGATGTTGTGCTTGGCATGGACTGGTTAAGCCAGTATAATGCCGTACTGAATTGCCGGAAGGGTAGCGTCACCTTTAGACCGCCAGATCAACCGGAGTTCGAGTACATGTGAGGGACCGTCGAACAAGGAGTAGGACAGATAGCTGGAAATTATATGGCTATGGAGATGGTACCCCCACCAATAGTTGCATAATTTGAGGATATTTTTCCTGAAGAATTGCCAGGCTTACTGCCAGATAGAGACGTGTAATTCACTATTGAGCTAGTAACCGAAGCAGCACCGGTATCTTCTAATGTAGACCGATTGGCGAAGAAGGAACTAGATGAGCTGAAGTTACAATTAGAGAAGTTGCAGAGCAAGGGATTTATCCTTCCTAGTGCATCACCTTGGGGAGCACCAGTATTGTTTGTACCTAAGAAGGATGGAACGGTAGGCATGTGCATTGATTACAGAACCCTTAATGCTTTGACTATCAAGAACAAGTACCCCCTTTTGAATCTCTTACTATAGATGACGCTACTGAAGGAGGAGCTGAGTAATAAACTTCAACGAAAGACAGACGACGGATGACAGACGACGAAATTATTTTAAAAGACTAGTACATTTTTTACAAGCTTTATGCAAATAAAATATCATTTACAAGTTTCTATTTTTTTGGTTACTTAATGTTATAATACATTTATAATTTAATTGCCATTAATAAAAAAAATTCATCATTTTCTTACTTAATGTTGTTAGTTGTTTACATTTAACTTCTTTATGTCTATATAGATCACTTCTTTATATACTTATAGATTTATATTTAAATTCAAAAAATAGATTTATACATTTTTTTATAAGTTATTAAATTTTTTTAAAAAATATTCAACTTATAAATATTTAGATTTTAATTTATACTTAAAGTTATATAAATATTGATATAAAGAAATTAAATAAATTTTCTAACAAATAAATTTGTAAATTTTAAATTATACTTAACATACAACTTATAAATTTCAAATTATACTTAACATAACTTATAAATTTCAAATAAATTTATACTTAAAGTTATATACTTAAAGTTATATAAAAAACTTTCTAATAAATAACTTATAAAATTTAAATAAATTTATACTTAAAGTTATATAAAAAAATTTCTAACAAATAACTTATAAATTTTAAATTATACAAAAATAACTTAGTAACAAAAAAATCTATAAACTTTAACTTGAATTTATTAACATATAACTTATAAGTTATATTATATAGATTATATATAAAATATATATAAATAAACTAAATTATAAAAAAAAATCGGGCCGGCCCGGCCCGGCCCGACTGTGAATCGATCTGGACCCAGATCGGTTCGGCCCAATCATCCCCTGACCGGGTCATGGATCCGCATGGATCCGGGTTTGGCCGGAGTTATTTATGATCGGACCGGGCCGACCCGGTCCGCCTCTTCACTAGGATTGAGTCCTGCCTAAACCGGATCGTGTCAAATCCGATTGACTCGGACCACAGGCCAGCCAGGACCGACCCAATACACATCCTGACCATCAGAAATATATCTTTCACCTCCCATCTAATAATAATAATAATAAATTAGAAAGGAAAAAGAAAAAGGAAAAAGGAAGGGGCTTTTTCTTCCCTTCTCATCACGACACTCCTCTTCCTCCAAAATCAATTCTCCAATTTCTACTCTTTCCTCCTCCTCCAATCTCCATTTCTCAGCTGGGAAATTTCTGGGTAAGTCTCATTTCCTCTCAAATCCCTCTAATTCCTGATAAAAAATTGATCTTTGGGTCCAAATCTTGTAACTTTACTGCAATCGTACTATGTTGTTCTATGTTGATCTGTGATTTTTGGGGAAGATTTCATTAATGGGAAGTGAAATTGGGTGAAACCCTGATCTGGGTTTCCAGAATCCCTTGCTAATTTGTTGATTTTGGGGAAGATTTCAGTGTTGGGGAGTGAGATTAGGTGAAACCCTAATCATGGATTCCTTCAAAATTTTCTACTGGGCATAAAAAATATGGTCTTGGATCCAGTGGTCAGTCACAAAATATAGCTTGTGGTGAGGAAATGGAGAAAAGTTTGTTTCTTGGTTTTGCTAGGAGGAAATTGATGATGTGGGTGATGAGTTCTAGTGAAACCCTATGCCATTTTTTGGTGCGCGGTTCGTTTTTCCGTAAGTAGTGCCAATTACTGCAACACGGCTAAAATGGTTGCAGCGCCACTTACAACAGCATGTGTTTTCACCATTTCCTCTTTTTGTTCAATGCCACAAAGTCCTGACCGAACAACAACTTTCTTCTTTTGCAGCAACAAAGTTGCAACAAACATTATAGTTACATTGCTCCAAACACTGGATTTGTCAACATCATTAATGGCTGGCCAAACACTGTATTTGCGATGCCACTAACAACAACAAACAAATGTTCTGTGGTGGTTTTTTTACGGTCAACCGAACATCCCCTTATGTGGACATCATTCGGCATTTTTAGGGGCATTAAATATGGTTTCATGTTTTTGTTCAATCTAGTGTTTGGTTGTATAAGGGTATTCTAGCTCAAATTACACAACCACAAGTTAGGTCTACCTGCCTGGCAACTGAAAAATGTTAGGGTTTTTTTTTACAAGGCCTTCTCCTCAAGGCCTAACTTCACATTTGGCAAGCGCCCTTTATCCAACCTGGTTGTGACTGGAAATAGTATTGGCTTGAACTTATCGTAATGAATTCTTGATTAGATAATTGTTCTTGCGTATGTATTGAATAATTGATACTTTTGAATAATTTGTATCTCGCTTCGATGAGACGCATACAAAGTTATGAAAAGCACACTGCGACACAAAGGGTGCACATGATCGAGGTGTGAGGCTTACTAAGGTGTGGTGCACATTTACTAAAACATATGTAAAAATATTGAAAAATCATATATAACTATGTAGTGAGATGGCAATAGGCGATAGTAGTAGAAGGTAGGGCTGATTGGGTTCACATGAGGAAAGAGAGAAAAAAAAAACATAAGCTTTAGATGTACAAAGAACATATGATTTAAGAAGAAGAAAAATAAGAGGAAGAAATCAGAACACGGTGTTCAAAATTAGAAAACTAAAAAGGAGCAAAATTGAAGGAAAAAAAAAACAGTGCAAACAAATCCAGTGGTAGAGAAGAAAAGGTAGAGGAGGAGGAGAACATTTGGAACATAATCTAGGCTAAGGGTAGAGAAGAAGAATTAGAGGAGAAGAACATCAAGAACTGTAAGCAAGGCTTCATAACCGACAGAGAGTAAGAAGATTTTAGGTTTGTCTTTTGATTGTGAGAGTAGCTTCAGATTCTTATCTTATGAAAGACATTAACTCATGGGTCAAAAAATGATCCATGCCCATATAAAGCAAATCTATTTTTAGAAAATAAACATATAAAAGAATAGTACATGGATGAGGTGTGCCTCAGATGGACATGAGGCTCACCTGGAGGTGCCAAGAGGCATGCTCCTTGTGGAGGGAGCCCTGCTCCACATATATTGATGTGCTGAGATTTGAGCCTCGTGCCTCAAACACACTTTTAGCAACAATAGATGTGTGCCTCACCTTGCACCTATAACCTGGTACTCATTTGCATCATGAGAATACTGCAATTATCTTTAAGAAGTATGAAGTGGAGAACACTTGTTACTCGTAGTTTTAGATAGATCTTTCTAACATCTATGTACTATTATCGAAGTGATCATTACGTTTAATTGAGATAAAACATAAAATGCACAAGAATAAGAATATAGACATTCTTTTACGTGAAAATCCAAATTGAAAAAAAAAACAAAAAAAACCACAAACAACAACATTCATTTTTGTGTTCTGCTTGTTTCAGATGATTCAATATAGAAGATGATCTGATGATGACTATCTATAAGACTATACGCATCCCCTCTAGAAACCCTGAATACCTTTAGGGAAAATAATACACAAAATTCTGAAAATATCTCTCTATTAATCTTTGGTACAAGAAATACAATATATATCAAAGAAATTAGTTGGGGGACCGTTAGCTGCTGAACCCATGAACTTACTCTGCCTCGCGCACGTGGCATGTGAATCCACGTGGACACCCTTCGATTTGGAAGGGTCTTGAACATTTGATGTTAACTGAACCGACTTGGGGACAAGGCGATTAACTTAGGATTCAAGACATTCCAACAATCCTAGAGCCTACATGTTTCTCTAAAAATATATTCAAGGGGGGTACTCAGATTTGAAAATGTGACCATTTGATCTTCCCTTGCACTATTTTTATCTTCCGATTCCTTCTCTTTAGCTCGTGCCTCCTCCCACCTCCTTACATATCCTCCCCCATTCCTAATTCTTTACATTTTCCTCATCCAAGGATTTGGTTTGAAGTTCAAACACGTACATGGGTCTTCATCGGTTGAAGGGGAAGGGAGGAAGACAACAGTTTTGAGGTTAGAGGAGGAAGCAAGCTTATTAAGTTTGCATGAGGCTACGAGATGACAATCTACAAAGGCCTAGCCGGGACCTCGAGGTGGCGAGGCGGGGGCCTCAACACTAAAGTTTGTACCGTTGTAGATAAGTTAAGATAAACCTGTAATTTAGTGTTGTGGGTAGGGTTTCTAATCTTTTATTTGAACAATGTAATATTTTACGACTTTGTTCATTGGTGTCTCATGTTGTTCCAAAAAGAAATAGATGTTACCTATCCTCTCCATATTCGTCCAATCTCTTAGACATACAAGTAAAAATATAAAAGGAAAGAGAATCTGAAAGGAGAGATACTTATGGAGTTTTAAAGGTTAACTGCTAGCCCTGGTGCCGAGGTCGGTAAAGAGAGACTAAGAAAATAGACTTCGTGGTCGGAGAAGAGAGACTAAGAAAATAAACATAGACTATGAGAGAGTCGAACTCAGTGACCTACTGGCAAAGGAATCAAAACATCAAAAGGAGAGAGGACGTTCCTTTCATAATTTTATTTTTGGGGGGGGGGGGGGGGGGGGGATTGGGTTCCAACTTAAAAATTAAATGGGCATGGACCAGATTTTTTATTCAAGTGAGATGGGTCGAGGCGGGTGCCTTACGTACTTAGGTGGACATTAATACCAAAACATCTCAATCCTTGTGCCCTAGGTGGCCCGTGACGTTTAAATTCTTTAATAAGAGGTTAAAGCAGTAAATGCTCATGTCAGTATGTGCCGTATTTGTCATGTGGGTGTTAAGTTAGATGAGCTATTGATGAAGGACCTCTTGGTTTTAGCTAAATGCTCATGTCAGTTTGCGCCAATGTTCGTGGTATTGGAATCAGAATGGGAATCAATAATGTATACTTCCTAAGAGTATCGGGATCGGCGATATTGCTAATATCGACAGTTTCAGATCGGAGTGTCAGATATTTTAGTATTGGAAAACAAATAATTATTAGTAGATTACTAAAATTTAGAAAAATATTTTATACATTTAGGCATAATTTTAAGTATTTTCTATGTTATTTCTTAGTAGTTTTGGAATTTAATAAAATAATAGTTATCCTTGCGGTTCGGTTTACAAACGATAAATAAGTTTTCTTCATTTACATGTTTTTACAACCTTACTATACTTTTACACCCTTGTTAGTTGGTCTTTTTCGTTCATTTTTTCTGCCGATTTGACTGCGAAAGAGACTCCCATCGTCGGCATCGGTCAGTATCATTATCTATAGTGGTAGATATCGGATTGGGAGATGTCAAACCTTATTGATATCGGTCGTATTGTATCGGTATCGGCCGATACTACAACTTTGTGTTGTATTTGTCATGTGGGTGTCTTTGATTCGAATCTTTTCGATAGTCAGAAGTTTGATCTTTTTTACCGAGAATGTCTATGGTTCGAGTCCGTATAGCCCTAATTCCATTTTTGTCTAGACATTCTATTTCTTTTTTGAGTATAGTAATCATTTCCTCATTAGTATTTGTTTATGGGCTGGCCGGGGTTGGTCCATCAAAATGAAAGCATTACCACATACTCATGTAAATACATAGGGACAATCAAATCAAAACAATAATTCATTCCAACGGATCCAATCGTGAGTTAGATGGCAATTGATAAAGGACCTCTTGGTTTAGCACATGATGTCGATAATTTTTAATATGGGTAGGTAACTGCTCCCAACTCAGGTGATGCCTATTACCATGTAATAGGCATTGTTGCATGCTACCCTTTGCATTCATCAGCTTGGTTTTGTTGTCACTGTTGTACTGTCATTTTTTGTTTAAAAAAAGGAGAGAGTGTGAGTCATAGATGTTGGCATGCATGTTCCAGCAGCATAAGGCCACAAAGACTAAAAGGCCTAGTCGGGGCCTTATCTATGAGTCCCTAAGTAACTCATTTTCATTGAAATCAAATCCTAACTAGGACTATGCAATCGACTCGGACACAATATTGTCCCCCATCAATCTTCTTGACTTAAGAAAAGTGCACCACCTTGTGAATATGATATTGGCATCATGAAGCTGCAACCGGGTGAACTACTTAGAACTGTCTGAAAAAATGGGTGCTTTGATTTCAGGAGGAAGATTCATCGTTCTTTGTGAATTAAGCCAGAATCATCTCATCTTATATCTTATGATTCCACGTATCAGTAATCCTAACTGTGCTTCAAATTCAATCATTAGTTTCTTATAATTTTAGGACTACATTGGTCGCATATTCAACGTTTTTTATTGTTCATAAATCATGCTTTTGCCTATTATTTGAATTTGTATTTGTGAATCAATACGTCCTATCAGTCTTGTAGCTTTGTACCGTATCTGATATAGTATTAAAGAAATATCATTTAAACTAAGTTGAAATCTAGTTTCATAATACTGAGATATTTGCAGCTTATGCTAGAGGTGTATAACAACATCAGAAAAGGTTTATGATTCTGCAGGTTACTACCCTTGCTATAGTAACACCCAAGAAAAAAAATATGCCACGTACGCAACAATAAAGTTTGAAATAAAGAACCCCATGTAAAATGACAAAAAAGTCATGAAAGCGCTGAATGATTGTACATGCCATATATAGCGGTATATGCCTATTTCTTATCTACAGTGTTGATCCTGGAATGACAACTACATTTCTCCTTTGGTTGTGGATCATGGTATTCTTAAAATAAACTCCAAACTCGCCATTCAAATGATGGAGCAATACTGGTGCAAATATATTGTCACTTAGAACCACACGGTCTAGCGTTGTATTGGTAGCATGCATTAAGTGGTTCAGCTTGTATATCTTTTCGGTGAAAGTAGTTTTGGTGTTGTTCAATACTTGGTTAGTTCTAATATCAGTTTTTTCAGGACCAGCTTGTAGGATTTCTACATTGCGTTTCAGGGAGCTCTTGTTCTCGGATTTAAACATGTACAACTCCATCCCTCTAGTATTTTTTTTTCAATCATTGTCATCTCTTCTTTCATGAAGAAGGATGTACCAAAAATGTCGAAGCTATTCAGATAGCTGATGTTATCCCCTCAGGTTGTTGAGGTGTTAGGCTACTATTCTCTAACATCCTCAACAATGCGAGAGTCATAAGATCAACTATCAGTGATAGCTTCGACACTTTGAGCACATCCTTCATCCTGAAGAGAAGGATAAGGATACTAAAGAGAGTTGTCCAAGTTTAATTCAAGACTGATAGTTCCCTCAAGCACAATGTAAAAACTTGTTAGCTGGTCTTGAAAAGGATGCTATTAAGAGTAATCAAGTCTTGAGCTACGTCAATGCTACTATCTCTAAGAAGATAGGCGAGCAGAACCAGGTAGTGCACTTTGTCAATGCAAAGATAAATACTACAAAGTTTGACGTGAGAAGATACTATGACACTATTGTCTTGTCACTACCTGATGGTGTGTGTTTCGAAGTCATTTCAGAATACCATGATCCACATCCCAGAGGAGAAATATAATTATCCTTGCAGGATCCACCCCCAGAGGAGAAATAGTCATCTACCAGTGGTGGACGGCACCATTCAGTGCTTTAATGGATTCCTTGTCATTTTACTTGGGGGGTCCTTTCTGTCATTCTTCTTTTCTCATTATACTATATACTTCTATGCATGCTAGTGGCATAGTGTTGCATACTTCTTCTCCTTATAATATATACTTTTCTTAGGGATAGAGTTACAACATGGGTGTCTACCTACACAAACATTTTTCCTCTTCTTATGTTGTTGTATATCTCTGGCACAAACTGCTGATATTTCAGTATTAGGAAACTAGATTTTAAACTTAATTTTGAAAGTATTGTTCTGATACCAGATTGGATGCATGGCAAAGCTACATGGACGTTCAGGATGGATCGATTCACAAATACAAATTTTCTGGCTATTCTTACCATTCTTTAGATGCAAACCACCTCCAAATGCTTTAATGGATGCTCACTCAGTTTTAAAAATCTTAAAGGAACAGAGACCTTGAAGAAATTTGGTTTCAAATTTAAAATCACTTTACTAGCTCCTCAAGCATCGTATTCCTGTGTCTTCCATTGCTGCTGCAACTTCCGTACTTTCAATTATCAGTAACAAGTTGCCTACATTCACTGACTAAGTTCTTCCCAATTCTTATTACTTAGTACCTCCTATCAGATTAGAGGAACCTACTATATGAGCTGATGTTCTGAATGAAGGCTCTGCACTATTCTCCATCTTACTAGGTTGGCACCAATATATACTGGTCAAGTATGAAGTAACAGTTTCCATCATGCTTCTATACACAATTCATTGTCCACTTATCCTTTGGTAGTGTATTGTCTATTTTCTCTATGAAAGCTAGAAGTCTCTTTTCACTGTATCCATCAATCCATCCTGTCTCAACGCAAAGTTCTGATATCATTTACCTCATATGGTGGGAAAACCTTGTTTACTTATAATGCTTATGTCCTTAACAGTGTAATTCATAACGGTTTAGCTACTACTGACTTGTAGCTGTTAGTGAGGTTTGTCACACTGTTGGATTCCTTGGAGACCTGTTGGTGGGGAATAGTGCTATTTGGACTTAGGTTGCTAGGTGATAATTTACAGTATATTGGTGACATGAGTTTCAACAGTTTTGTAACTTTTTTCCTCCCGAGTTCTGTTAAATCACCACTGAATTAGTGAGCCACATCACTTTGCCATAATTCATTCATAGGAAGTTATTGACCCCACATGAATTAATTCTATGCATGCTAGTGGCCTAGTTACTACTCTATGTTGCACGGAAATGGCAAAATGGTGGCCGTATTCATATAGTGGCTGTACTCGGTATCCGTGTTGGTAGTGTGCAACATAGATGACTACTTATTGTACCTATCCGAAAATGTGTATCCTACATCCCGTATCCATATTGTAATCCGTGTCCCTGTACGTGCAACATAGTTACTATTTTTCTAGCTGAATTACTTAATTGGAGCCAGAAATCCTATATGATTCAGCCAGGATCAAGAGTGAACTGGGTTATACATGTAATTATAGATTTGCAATGTGCTCTCAGATTGTTCAATAATCAATATACATGTTGGCAAATCAATCATTACATCTTCAATCTATGATATAAGTTGAGGTTGGCGCGGACATATATATCCTAAAGCTTTTTATTTTATTTTTTCATTTTCTCATCCAAGACTTCTGTGCAGCTGCTATCTGAAACCCAAATGTCCTACGAAGACAAAGCAATCCCAAGCAGGAGTCCTTCTCCGAAGACTCCCCCTCAAGGATCACCATGCCCTGGTCAATCCATCACCTTTAATGCCAATGCAACAGAATCACCACAGACACCTATTCAGCCAATTGAGGCCTTACAAGGACCAGTTGCCATCCTTTGGGACATGGAGAACTGTCCAGTTCCGAGCGATGTCCGCCCAGAAGATGTTGCTGGTAACATCAGGTTGGCCCTCCGCGTTCACCCTACCATCAATGGAGCTGTGACGCTGTTTTCAGCCTATGGGGACTTCAATGCCTTCCCACGTAGGCTTCGTGAGGGATGTCAGAGGACCGGTGTGAAACTTGTGGATGTACCGAATGGGAGAAAGGATGCTGCGGACAAGGCCATCTTGGTTGACATGTTTCTGTTCGCACTGGACAACCGGCCACCTTCCTCAATCTTGTTGATCTCTGGTGATGTAGACTTTGCGCCGGCTCTTCATATCCTTGGCCAACGTGGATACACAATTATCCTTGTCATCCCTTCTGGAGTTGGCGTTTCATCGGCTCTGACCAATGCTGGGAGGTTTGTCTGGGACTGGCCTAGCGTGGCTCGTGGCGAGGATTTTGTTCCCCCAAGAACCTACTTGCCTCGTGGGCCTGATATCGGCAGCAGCTACTCCATGAGCTGCAACTTTGGGAACAGCCAAGAGATCCCAAATGAAGTAGAAGCCATTGTGTATAGAGGAGCTTCTCACGGCAGCCAAATTTACTGCTACAACTCGGTGTCGCAATATAGCAGCAACAACAACTTGTCACCAGGGCTGCCTAACATTTCTTCTTCGAGGTCGCAGAGTCTGCCTTGTTCTTCTTCGAATGAAGCGCCAGCGTGCGATCAGAATGGGCTGCTGCAGGACTGCTGGACTCAGCCAGGAGATATCCAAGGTTTGAAGAGCCAGCTGGTGAGGCTACTCAATGTTTCTGGAGGGAGCCTGCCTCTTGTTCGAGTCCCCACGGAGTACCTCAAGAACTTCGGACGTCCGCTCTACATGGCGGAATATGGAGTCTATAAGCTGGTGAACCTTGTCAAGAAAATGGAGGACACGCTGGTCGTGATAGGGAAGGGAACCAAGAAGCAGCTCTGCCTTCGTTCGGACAGGTCCATGAAGAATTGCCCGGGCCCACCACCTACGGCAAGCAAGGATGATAAGAGAGGGAAGCATGTTTGTGAGGAGAGCGTGGATGTAGGCATCTGTCGGAACCTGGACAGTTCCTCTGATGACTTCTCGGACGAAGAGAGGAACGGAGAGTATGACGAACGGCTGGACAGCTTCAAGCAAGAAGTGCAGGAACTGCTCGTGTGTTGTTCTTGTGCAGTTCCGCTAGCTAATTTTGAGCCTCTATACAAGCAGCGCTACAAGAAGGCCCTCGACTTCCAGAGCTTTGGAGTAGACGGGCTAGTAGAATTGTTGGAGAAGGTGCGGGATGTCGTTGAGCTGCACGAGGAAGAGGGGAGCAAGAGGAAATTTCTTTTATCTAGTTGTTGCGCAAGTTGATAGTTTCACCCTCCTCCTCTGATGGCTCCTGACACATCTTCATAACGGTTATCATCGTCTAGATATTGCAATTTTGCTTATGTTTTGCTCTCACAGTGATTGCATCATCTATACACGGTTGTGCTAAAATTTGTTTAATTACTGATAAATTATCGTTTCATGAAGAATGTGGATGAGATTATGTGCGATATGTGTTGAATGGCCTTTTCTCTCTCTATGCGGTTGTGGTTTTTGAATCATATAATATATCCACAGGATGCCCAGTTATGGTGTGCTTGTCAGGTTATTCGTTTACACTGATATGCTTTACAAATGTAAGATGGATGGATGATAGAGAGATCCAGAAAATCTGGGAAACGCATACCAAATCCCCCTGCCCATGAACCATCTGAACTGAATCAATTAAGACACCGTTAAAAATCTTGAGCTTAAAATTGATTGCTAGAACAGAAATATATATATATATATATATATATATATATATATATATATATATATATATTTCAACTACTTAAATTCAAATTAGAACTCATGAATTGAACTTGCAATAAAGATATGACAAGTGGACAAAATTTTTCAGTTTAGTCCTTTGTATTTTCGCATTTAGATCCTTTTGAAAAAGTCAAAAGGTAAGATGGATATAATCCAACAATTGTAAATTGCATGAGTTCCAAAAAGTAAGGACTCATGAGTTCCTCTAGAAAATTTGATATATATATATATATATATATATATATATATTTGGAATAAGATAATTTTATTAATAAATAACTCAATACATCCCAACCTTACAAGTGAGGCTTCTTGTGTCTCTCTTAGAAAACATATATCTTGTTCAATATTGTGTAGTATCCCAATCATAATAGTACTCCGACCTTCAAATATTCGGTTGTTTCTTTCTCTCTCCATGCATTCCACGCCGCTGCCGCTAGTCTGATGCGGGCCTCTCGGAACCATTTCTCTCCTCTGCTCTTTGTCGTCCTGATCGCTTGCATCACTTCACCGATATATTACCTCTGTTGTCTGAACGCAATTGAAGCTTCACCGCTTGTGTCCTCCATACATGTCGGGACTCTTAACACTCAAAAAAATAAGTGCTTCCTTTCATGTACCATTCTAATCTGGTTATATGCAACTGCGCATTTGAATTTTGGCCACCACTCCTCATCTATGATCAGTTTGTCTACTTTCTCCTGCCGCATAGCAGAGTTCAGCTGAAGGCCCCCCACTTTCTCGAGCAAGGTGCTGTGTTGGATCCAAGGATCCAACCACAGTGACGTCTCCTCTCCTCCTCTGAATACGCGGCTTATATTACGCTTCACTTCCTTCCTATGTTTCAGTATTTGTTCAAAACCTACGGACTCGTTATTATTCGAGGTATACTCCCAGAAATTGGTACCCTTTAGATATCGATTCCCCATCCATTTTGCCCACAAGGACTCTCCTTTCAGGAACCTCCATCCCCGCCACCGTCCTGGACATACGCAAGGATCGAAGTCCTACTCCCCCTTCGTCACGGGGTCTGCAGAGATCAGACCAAGCAATAGCATGTACTCCATCCCTCCATATAAAATTCGGACATAACTTTTCCAATATCATGACCGTTGAAAGTGGCAGCATGATCGATTGGAACCAATATCCCGTAATAGCCATAATCACTTATTAGACTAACTCAATCCTGTCGCCAAATGACAAAGTTTGAGCTTGCCACCCCTCCACTAGCTTCTGTGCATACTCTATCATGTTGTGACACTCAGCGGCCCAAGCATAATTAACTGATAGCAGAATCCACAAGTATTTCACTGACAATTTCCCGTGCGTGATCCCAATTTATGTCGCCCTCTCCTCCTTATGCGGACACCCCTTGCTGAAATATACTTGTTAAGTCTGAGGCAAATTTCCAAACTCCTCCATAAGATCCGAGAGCACCCCAAGTCCTTCCGTTGATGGCACTAGAAAAACAGCAAATCATCAGCATATATTAAATGAGACACATGTGGTTGTACCTGTTCAAACAATGGCTCAATCCGTCGTCGTCACACCGCTATATCCATCAGACATGTGAAATACTCCATAATCAATGTAAATAAATAGGCCGATAACGGGTCCCCTTGACGCAATCCTCTATTGCTTCGGAAAAAACCATAAGGTTGGTACAAAGAAGGAAGGCGTGGAGATGCATTCTCGAACTAATGCGACCCACGAATCATCGAATCCCATAGCTCTCATAATATGACACGCAAAGTCCCTATTGACTATGTCATAAGCCTTTCGCAGATCCAATTTGACACAGGCTTTGTGACCCCCTAGTTTGTTGAAGCTTCGTACCATCTCCTGTCGAAGCAAGCAATTCTCCGCAATGGATCTCCCTTTTATAAAAGCAGCTTGATTATTTGATACCAGCTCCTGCATAATAGACTCCATCCTACGACACATCAAGTGTGCAATTATTTTGTAGATATAATTACAGAAAACAATGGGTCAAAAATCTGACACCGAGGTAGTCTCCTCATTCTTCGGGACCAGCGTAAGGAATGTGTGTTTCATCTCCCTCATCAGTCGTCCATTCGCAAAGAAATCTCTGACCATATCCAACACTATGTCCTTTAGCTCCCCACAGTGTAGTTTGTAAAATTTGTTTCCAAATCCATCCGGACATGGTGCCTTGTCCGGATCTGCCAATTTAATAATAAACTCCACCTCCTCCATAGAAATTGGTGCTAATAGCCCTGAGTTGCCTTCATCCGTCACCACCCTCTTGCAAGTAAGATCCAAAATTATAGTGGGGTAGTCACATTGATTATAAAGTTCGGTATAAAACTGTACCGCCACGCTTTGTATATCCGGCTGGGTCTTGATCTCCTTGCCATCCACCCCAATGAGCTTGCTAATACTATTACGATGTTGACGAGTCTGCACCACATCATAAAAGAATTTGGTACATTTATCATCTTCTTTGAGCCAACTGCATTTAGCTCTCTGGGCCATATTAAATTTTTCGTACATACGACGCATTAACCTTCTTCACAAGCTCCCGTTCCCGCGAGGCTAACTCTGTATTGTCCAAGTCCACCTGCAACTTTCATTGGAGATCAAATAGCTCCTTCTCCATGTTTTTCAACGGTGCCAAGGGTCTGACTTTGACCCCATGTTTCTAACGCCTGTTTGATGCGCTTCAGCCGCGTGACAATTCGGAACTGGGGGTTCCCCGCCGTCGCACTGCAAAGCCCCTCAGCCACCACAATATTGTATCCATCGAGCAAATGTCATCCATTATTATACCGGAACGGTCTTGCCCTTCTTCTTTCTGAAGTCGTGACACACCTGTAACGGGGAGTGGTCACTCGTACCGGCAGCGAGTCCCTCTGCAACTGTATTGGGGAAAGTTTCAAACAAGTATCGGTTTTCGCATGCTCTTTCTAACTGACAAACCACCCTTTTGTGCACCGATTTATTATTCCATGTCCAAATATGTCCGCTTATTTCCAATCCATGTAGGCCCGACTGCAATAGGCAACTTTGGAAGTCTTTGGCAGTATAGCCACCGGAACTCGTCTACCCCGACTTTCTCATGCCCATAAAGAATTGCATTGAAGTCCCCCATAACTATCAGCAATATTTTCATAGTTCGTTCCACCATATTGCTTAGCTGAATTAATTCCTGCCATAGTCTGTCCCGAAGTCGCCGATCATTATGTCAATAGAGAGCACCAAAAATAAATCGGAGTCCCCCTTTATTAGCGAACGCTATAGCAATAGTCTGTTCCGTCATCATTATCACCCGGCCATCCCAACTTCCTTTGTCCCATCTAACCCAAATCCTGTGTCATATTACACAAGTGTAAATTGTTTACCTGAACCCAATTTGCTCGGGTTCGTCGAGCCAACATCCGTTCGAATTTAATTTTTGTTTCCAGGAGAGCGCTTATTGAGCACCGCCTCTTGCACAACAACTCCTTAATCTCTTTCCACCTCCCAATCGAACATGCACCACGTACATTCCAAGTGATTAAAGACATTAAATTATTTAAGTCCCCCATTGCTTCCATGGACCTGATATCTGGGGGATTACCAAGTTCCGTCGTAAGCATATCGATCTCCTCTGTTCCATCTGCTGCAATGGCCTCCCTCAGCATCAGAGCCTGCCACCGTGGCTTGTATCGGACTAAGTTTGCCCCACCCTCCAGCGAATCATCTCCTTTAATAGGCTTTCCTATTAGACTCACAAGTTTCATAAGCATACCTGTATTCCAGTACGGAACAGGAAAACCCGGGAAGCGAACCCATACATGCACAGTGAGCAGGATATCTCGTTCACATCTGGAGCTCACCGTCCACTCCTTCAAAATAATTAGTCTACCAAGGGCTGTCTTGAAGAATGCGGTCCACATCCTCCCTCATACCAAACTTCACGAGAAAGAAGCCTTCCTCCCTAGCAAAGAAATCCATGGTTCCTTTTGGACGCCATACCCTGGCCGCATATGCCCGAATTTGTCCATAGAATGGTTTGTCCCCCATCACATATAGTACTATCGTGTTACGCCAGTATTCCGTAGTTTCTGCTATATACAGTAAACACTGCCCTCTGACCTCCCTCCACCTGCTTTGGTTCAACATAATGCATCTCGTCATTAGCCTTTTCCATCCCCCCCTGGACATAGATTGGCCCACGTCTGACCTTCCTCCCTCACAAGGGCCTTCCCCTTTTCTTTGTCTCCAAGACGATTGTCATCTTCTCCCTGCGTCGACTGTCTTCCTACCGAGGTCTCTACTTCAATTGGGCTTTGAGTCAACCTATTTTGTATCGGTTGAAAGCCCCTCATATCGTACGCCTGGCCATTGCTAGCCCTTCTTGCGGTACCACCCCGGTTGCTGGATGCACTCCGGCGCTCCCCTCCTCCCCTCCCCCCTCCCCCAAATTTTTTATTATGTATGTATATGTTAAGTTACTATATGAGCCAAAAGCCCATCCACACGAAAGAGCACAAATGATCATCAAATTGGTAAGGAAACACGGGCCCCAACGATAAACTTAATAAGAAAAAAGATTTTTTAGGTTTTTTTGAAAAATAACTCATTACTCTTGTTGCTGGCCGACAACATTAATCTAAAAGAATATTCTGAAGGAGAAACTCATAGTTCTTTGGCCGCCACAATTAGCCTTAACTTTCCACATCCCCATGTGAGTTATATATATATATATATATATATATATATATATATATATATATATATATATATATATGGAGCGGATCCGGAGTCCCGCTCTCGTAGCCCCACGGGAGCCCCGTCGCTCCCAACCGTTGGATTGCGGAGGCCCCACGCGTGGCCCCCATGCGCCCCCCCTTGATCCGATTGTGCAAGAGGGGGCGGGACTTCGGCGGGGCTCCGGGAGCGGGTCTTTTGATCCGCTCCCATAATAATAATAATAATAATAGTTGTTGAATACATTTTTATATTTATTTGCAAAAAGGTTTTATATTTTCTCATAAAAACGTATTTATATAACATGGCAAGTGCATAAATTGTAATAACTTAGGTTATTGTATATTGTTTCGATACTCTAATTATTGACTTATTTGTGGTTGATTTATAATGTGTTGAAAAAAAATGTGTTTATACTAATTGCTATAGTTATTCTTGTCGAGTCGATCTCGTGGACGGAGTCGAAGCCTACTAATGAGTTTTATTCCTAAAAGACCTACTGGGATCAGTCCATTTCCATTAGGTGAGCTTTACAATTTATTAATATATATTTTTGTTAAATTATTGTTGATTATCTTTATTTGTGATTGTCTGGTTGCCTAATTTATTGATTTTTTTTTTTCCATTTGATTGCATAGTTATTCCTATTGCAATTGAAACCAACTAATAGAAAAATTAAGATTTTTTTTATATTTATTGTTGACTGTTTAGTTGTCGTTAATTATTATTATTTGTTGAAAAATTATAATAATGTCGGTTGATTGTATAGTGTTCGTATCTAGATTATCCATTTGAAATATCATGTGATATATTGTGGTAATATGTTTCATTTTTTCCTATGCAATAGTGTTCGTATCTAGATTATCCATTTGAGGGCACCATTTTTAGAGTTCGCCTCAGGTCTCAAAATCTAAAGTCTGGCACTGCTTCTGGGTGATCCTAGGACCATAATGATTAGAAAAATTATAACCAATTGTAGTGGCCATCCTTTAACAACTTGCAACATACACAATGGTTATTTCTTTGTCCTTTGTTTCCAGGGAAATGTCATTACAAGACCTTCAATCTTAAAGATTGACTCTGAATCACCTCATTTTCTCTGTAGGATTCAAGGAGACATTTTTGGACCAATACCCCCCCCCCCCCCCCTCCCCCTATAGACCTTTTTAGATACATTATGATAATACTTGGCGATTTAACTAGATGGTCCTATGTTTGTCTTTTGTCATCCCAAAAATTGACTTTTTCTAGTATATTGACCAAAATCATAAACCTTAGAACCTATTTCCTGGTCAAGAATCAATAAGACTAGATAATGTAATTGAATTCACCTCTCAAACCATCAATGATTTTTGCATATCCTTAAGAATATAGGTTTAGCATCATGTTCCTCGTGTCCATAACGGCAGAATCCCTATCAAAAGACTCCGATTCATAGCTAGACCTCTCCTAATGTAGTCAAGATTACCCATCAGTGCTTGGGGTCATGCAATTCTCTATGTTGCATCCTTAATCAAGTTAAGGCCAACATCTTATCATTAGTTCTTTCCTTTACAGTTAGTGTTTGAATATCAGCCAAATCTTTCTCATCTTTGAAAATTTGGTTTTGCAGTATATATCCCTATTCCCCCCACCTAAGAGAAGCAAAATGGGCCCCCTAATGTCGATTAGGAATTTATGTTGGTTTTGAGCCTCCTTCAATTATTAAATTTTTAGAACCCTTGACAGGAGATATCTTTATCTCAAGATTTGTGGACTGTCACTTTGATGAGAAAGTATTATGGTCGTTAGGGGGAGATAAAAAGGAAGATAAATGCCTTGGTCCAGAAGAACGTTGTGAATTATCGTGGTATACTTTCACTTTATCTTATCTCGACCCTATAACTCTCCAATGTGAACATGAGATTAGGAAAATTATTCAATTGATGTTAATTATAAATAAATTACTCGATGCATTCAATCATACAACAAAAGTGTCTAGGTCGCATATATCACCTATGAATGTAGCTGCTAAAATAGAAGTAAAAACAAAAACCCCAAAAGGCAGTAAATGAATTAGTTCAACATTAAAAACATGGAAGACATAAAGGTTCTAAAGATTCAACTTTCCGAAATAAGAGACTGAATAATATAACACACACTAATGCTCCTGAAGAAGCAACTCTTGAAGTAGCATATATTGTAAAGAAAGTCATGACGGCCTGGAAGATGTCATGAACCAAATATCCAATTTCTCCAAAACAAAGCATATCGCTTCGGTCAAGAATATGCCTCATATCCTAGAAAAAATTGAGAAAGAGGTATGGGTACCCAACAATAATGAGAAATATATGTGTTTTACAAATACTCAGAGGAAATTTAGAATCGAAAATAATTTGTTATGAATGATATTTTATCATATGAAGTAGTAGATGAGATTAAAAAGGGTGATGAAAATGAGGATAACACTAAACTACGAACAATCCTTGAATGTTGAAAAAGGCACGATTGACTAAAATAGAAAGATGCGCCTACGTGCTCCGACTTCTTGGCCCCTACTAGAGATGAGGGGTCTGGAAGGTGTCGTGATGTTTTGGTGACGAAGGTCACTGGGGTGATGGTTTATGGATGGAGTGGCGATCCATTCACATCAGTTTCAACCAAATAGAGGAAAAAAGAAAGTCTGTTTGTGCCAACATTTTTTTTACATTAAAGTCGAACTAGATTCCCTCGCAAAATATAAAGTGTTCGGTCCTATATTACAAATCCCTAAAAGGAATAAACCATATAGGTTTTAAATACTTATTTGTAATAAAACAAATAAAATGAATAAGATCCAAAGGCATAAAACACAATTAGTTGCTCAAGGATTCTCACAAAGATCATAAATAGATTATAAATAAATATATTTCCAGTCATGGATATCATTATATTTAGATAACTGATCCTAAACTCAATACCTTGACCTTGATATTTACCTTACCTTAACATCTTACATATTCTCTACCTTGACACATACTCAAGGTATTTGCATATCTCATGGATACCCTCATACTAAGATACTCAAGTAACTCATATCTCTAATGCAACTTGCCACTGGGATACTCATATCCCAATTATCTATGATACTTGAGATACCTCTTATCTCGACACTAAGATACTCCTCGTATCTTGGTATCTTGATACCAACAAACCTATATACTAACTTACATATACTCATTTAATACTAGCTCTAACCTACACATAACAAACACTCATATACACTCACATCTATGACACTCAAACTTTCACAAACACACACTTGCACATAACCCATAGACACACACACATAATCCACAATATGCTGCCCTGGTTCTATAACATTGCTGTTGCCCAAACAGTGGCTGCATTCAGATATAGAACCCCTCCCTCGAACTGTTGTTATTGTCCTTGCTGCCACTGCAACAAGCTCCTATTGCTGCTGTCCAACAACAAGTTGTTGTTGTTGCTGCTGCTACTCTATGCAGAATGCACAACTGTCGTACAGGCAGTGCAGTGCACTCTCCCCCTCCCCTTTGCACATGCACACAATCTCCTAGGTGCACACAACATACTACATCACATGACACTCTAAGAGCCCCACATCCACAAGCAACTTCCCTCATGCTAATTTGACACTTACCTCAATGAACACTATCAAATTGATACTAGTATACTCCACCCTCAATGATACTCAAACTGCATGATACCAAATTATATTGATACCAAGTGATACATGATACATAACCACACCCATGTTGACACCACTACTTCCATGATACTAACTTCAAATCCAAAATCCAATGATACACAAGTATCAATTGATACACAAATGGGGTACAACTCATAAACCAATCTATAAGAATATATATACAAAAATTGACATTAAACATAATGTGTATATATATAATTAACCTACAAACCTAATATGACATATATGAACACAATTCATATATTAAATACTAATTCTAGCCATGTGTATCATAATATATCATGGCACGAATATGTATCCTATTTAGGACATAAGGACATAAGCACAACTCAAAATATCACACAAAATTCTTTTGGAAACATGTATCAAACACTTGGTGGACACAAATTCGTAGTTATCTCAATTTGGTCATTCTAACATATAGATATTCTAGGAATTGGTCATCTACAAACTTATTCGCCACCTAGAGGGTTAGATCTAACTATTGGGCGTCTTCAATAGGTCTAATTAGAATTTTCACAATAGAATTTGGGGAAAAAAAATAAGAATTACCTATTGGGAGTGGGTTTCCAATGTAGATCCATGAATTTGGGACACAAGAAAGAAGAATTGGATACGATCCTCCTTGCTTGGCACTCTTCCCAAGATCCTCTTGTGCTTCCAAGCTCTAGCGCTATATTAGATGAAGAATTAATGGTGAATTGGGTTGATTTGGGGATGGTGGAAGAGAAATTAGGGTTTGGAATTGGGTTGGAGTGGTGGAGAAGATGGCTTGAGGAGGAAAAAGAAGAAGTGGAGGGAAAATAAAATAAGACGGAGAGGGAATATGGCCGACCACAATAGTGGTTGGGTGTTGATAGAAAATTATAAGTTTGCCACTCCTCTTCCCTAATTCAAATTCTAGATTTAATGGAAAAAAGAATCAATTTGGTTAGGATAGAATCTAATTAGTTAGAAAGGTATATTATATCCATGACTAAAATATAATTAAAGACTAAGCCAAACTAATTAAATTAGTATAACTAATGTTATTTAGTAAATAAAATAATTTGACAAAAAATATCCTAATTTTAGATTTTGGAAAACGGAGGTTACAAACCATCTTCGTCTATTCGCAATTGGTATAACCCTCTATAACCATGTTTAATTTCATCAATTTTTTTTATCTTTTGATCGAGCAAATTCAAGACCAAAGTTGACTAATCGAAATGGTCATTTTCGTAAAATTCTTTAAACTCGTAAACCCATTTTAAAATTTGGACATAGGATCACGAATCAGACACCACCACTGAATATGTCGTTTTAGCCTAAATTCATATATAAGTTATTTTTGACTCGAACTAATTTGGCTCCGTTTCTGGCTTTTGGTGGCCCACTTTTGGATATCATCTGGCAGAAAAATATCGATTTTTGAACTCGATCTATTTATGGACATTCTTATATGAATATTTGGTATTTGACATCATTCAGACTCATTGATAATAGTTATATATGCGTTTGGGCTTGTTTGAAGAGACTTCTTTTTATTTTTGGACCATTTTTTTGTCAACACGTTCGTGTCTAATATGTCAACTTTAGATCTTCTTTAAGCAAGTACATTACGCTTACTGTCGCCCTTTACATTATAAATTCTATCATATTTTTTCTTATCATATATTGCTATGATGGTTTGTGACACGATGACTCATACAAGAGAGAGAGAGAGAGATTAAATTTGATTCAAGCTATTATTGTGATTCGTATATTAGTCTCCATTAATTAGCATCACATATAGTACATTGAGTATTTGGCGGAAGAATATGCTAGTAGGCATGTGGTCAGCCCAAACCGTACCGGTATATATTTATATACGAGATGTAGCTATCGTACACTATGAGTATCAACATGCCAGATTATCCTCACCCGTCTACATGTCGAATGTTGTATTCTAAATTACACGTGCACATTTATATACTTTCTATTTCTATTACTCACACTTCAATTATATTAGTTTAATGATCATCATTTTTTTTCTTATTAAATGTTATTAGCCCTTACTATGTCTTGACATATTTTCCAGTTTTATTACTTGTTATTACAATCTTCTTCTATATGGTAGTTCACTTCAGATAGATTCATTGTGTACTGTATGACTTTATAACTATATTTGTATTTGCTCCTATCATGACTGGATAACATGGATAACTTTAGGTGAGGATGACTTGTACCCTGCTGATTATGGATCCCAGGTGGACGATGTGGACATCTCGACCGACCAGCTCTAGGTTGGCATGTTATTCCTTATAAATCTAGTATGAGTTATCCCTTAGTAGTTTCAGTTGTAATTTTCTTTTAGCATCTATTTGACCGGGTTTGTTCTCGAGAAACTTTTATAACATGTATTTATTATATGGATTTGGGATGTACTTAGACTTATAGATTCTCTAGATATGATGCATTTTGGAATATATATAATTGGAACTTTCTTTTTTTAATCTTATTTGCATGTTATATTATTTTTGTGATTGGGTTAGATAGTTATTTGAGATCATTTATTGTTATCAGTGGATGACATATGGATTGATGTATATAAAGCGTACTACCACCGATGTTTCTAGTAGGTTGGACATACTCAAGTTCTTATACCCGATAATTTAGGAGTGGGGCATGACACTAGCATTCTTTATTTCATTTAGCGAATTTTTTCCCGAACTCCTTTATTGTGGACTTGGCTATTTAAAGGACTTTATATAATTTCTTGGTTTGGGCCCATTGTTCCTTTTAAACCATATGGACATTAATTAATTAAATAAATTATTGTAGACTTTTTATATGTTTTTGTATCCATTGTTTTTTTTTCTATCTAGATATTGTGAATGAGTTTAGAATCATTATAGATGTGATATATAATTGTGATAGAATTATTATGTAGTTCATCATAGCGGATTGTGTGGATATATATATATATATATATATATATATATATATATATATATATATATATATATATATATATATATATTTGTGAGAAGATTGATATTGTAGAGACAATATTGCATATTTATGTGGATATTGTAATGAATATGGAATTTTATATTTATTTGATTATAGTGGTATAGATAGCGTAATACCGTCAACATTGCAAATTAGGCAGGGCTTGACCACACACTCATAGAATTATTTGGAAGCAGATCAAGACAAGTTTTTATGGTGACCCAAACAGGTCTAGAGTAAGGATTTGGATTATAGTAACATTAAGTAAGACATAGGCTAAATTCTAGATAGGAGTATATCTATGTCTATGACTATGATTAAGCAATATTAATAACTTTAGGAAGTTAGTGCTATCTAACTCATTCATAATTAGGATCAATTCTTTTATTGTATCTATAATTTTTAAATTTCATGCTTTCCAATTTCTTTTCTTAAGATTTCTAAGTTAATTCTTCTCTCTTGTTATCCATTTTCAGAATGGCTGATGTTAGGAGCACGATTCGCATCCCTTAAACGGGAGGGTCAGCCTCTCAAAAGCATGAGCTTGACTTTATGACCCCCATCATATCATGAAGTAGTACTACGAGTGGAGGTATTGCTTGGAGTACTACAGGGTATAGTAGAATCTCAGAGGAATCAAACCGAGATCTTATAACAAGCTATGGTTAGAGTGGATACCCCATAACTGAGGGTGGAGAATGTGAAGAACTTCAAGGATATGAGGCTGATGGATTTCAGTGGCACAAAAGGAGTATTATATGCGAATGAGTAGATAAAGGATACAAAGATACTTCTAGGAGATGTCGCGCTACTAAAAGACTTGTAGATAGAGGCAGCATGGCTAAAGGTGAAGGACTTTGCATGAACTTTATAACCCCTGTTTTTCAAAAAAATTAAAATTTCTTGATTTTTAAAATTAACTTTCAAATATCGTTTTTAGATTGTGATATCTTTTGGAATTTATAAAAGTCTTTTTGAGTTTCAAAATTTTAGTTCAAGAAAAAAGGTTTAAAATCTTAATTATTTTTTGTTAATAAAAAGAATTTAAGAAAAGAGTTATTAATTTATAATTTTTGTATTAATTGAATTATAGTTTATAGTGTTTTCTTGACTATTGAATTAAAATAAGGCTATTCGAATAAGAAAGTTTTCTTGATTAATGAGTCATGGTTCATTAGTAACTAATGGGTAATTAGTCATCCTCTAGAAAGTTCTAGAAGGATTCTTTTTTATCCTCATCCATATCTTTGCATTTTATTACACACTTGCCCCTCCATCATTTGCTTCGGGAGCAAGCTCAACCCACTATTTAGAGAGACCTATCCTTGCATTCTTTCGCTAACCATTTCTAAATCCAAACAATACCACTACCACAGCCACAACCACAACCATCACTATCCACTGTGTCTGTGTCCACCATGTCAGCCTGTGTCAGCCTCGGGTTTGACCCCGGGTGTCGTATCTTTTATTTCTATATCCAAGCCCAATACATCCAGTATACAATCATCACTATGTCAGATTTTGACACAAAAAACCTCAAACCCAACTCTAGTACAAAAATTTATAACAAAATCCTCACCGTGTCCGAGCAGCCGAGTCGCCGGAGCTCCTCCCCTGGCGTTGGATCTGTGAGTCCTCCTACAGATTCACTACGAGCTCTTCATCTCCGATCTTCCATGTCTCCTTCTGTGGTGACGACTGTTAGCCCAATGATAAGTTGAGTTTTTGAATATGACTAATCGATTATGTTTAAGATTATGATACTCACTAACAATTATGCAATCTCTATAATGTTGATACTTAAACTTAGTATTGTCAAAATATATATATTAAATGTTATTATATTTTCTTCTGTATATTACTTTGTTCGTCTAACATGTATTTATAAAAAAAGCAATAAGCAGGATCTGCATGGACATATGCAACGAAGAAATAATGATGAACCAAAGACAACGTTATACAAGAAGATTTCTCTAAACCGCATACGACATCTCCGGAGCGTCGCACTCGGAGGTCCCGCTGCCTGGTCAACGGACGGGGGTCGAGGGGACAGCACCCCTTGTGGGGGTTCGGGGGCGAAGTACCTGAAAGGTATACATATTTTCATATATGTTTATCTTTGGACAACTGTCGTCGAGGAAAAAGACAACTTCAATCTGCTCAAATGTCAAAAGTTTGGCATCAACAAAGTGCTAATGGTTTTATCATTTGTTATAGCTTTTCTATTTTGTTTAAAGGACAAATGTACATCGGGTTTGCAGTTGGTACTAGGGAGCTTAAACCCATACTAAACCAGAACCTAGTCCACTCAAAATAGCCCAAAACATGAACCCAATATTATGGAAACTGTCTAATAGAACTTGGACCGAACTCGAGCCAAACTCGGTTAGGGTGAAATCTACTTTCCTAGTTTGACTCAGTCTTCCTGAAGAGCAGGCTCTAACGTTCGAATTTCTGAACGTTTGGGGACCGAACTCAGTTCCAGTAAATCCTATAAATAGAGATGATTTTCCATCATTTTAACTCTCATTTACTTTAATATTCTCTACTACCCGAGATATAAACCTTCCCATTGTAACGCCCCGCAACCGCTCGGAGCGTTACGCTGAGTCGGATTAAATAAATCAAATGCTGGTTACATTTGAAATATTGGATTTCGGGAAGAAGGATTAATCGAGTTGGTTTCAATGTGCAGATGGCTAGCGGGTTCGATGGAAATCAGGTGTTCATTCAGAACAGTACTGAATAGCTGGATGGAAGCGATAATACCGTCTTCCTTAGTCCGATCGTTCGGATGATTTGGATAGCACGGCCTGCTCGCACGGTCATACCAGTTGAGTAGATCGCGCTTGCATCGGACCACGGGTTCAAGGAATTGGCCGTATCGCCAGGACAGGATGCCTAACGGGATCAAACATTGTGAGTGGGCTCTTTCCCTTCTCCTCTACTCCTTCATGCCTAATAATATGAAAAACACGTAAAAGGCTTGAACACTTGGGCTGAAATATTGGAAATCACTACACTGAGGCGTGAATAGAGTGTACGTCGTTGGCTTGGTAGGATTGTGGCTTGAAATAATTTACGCGTTGGATAGTTGGAGCGATAGTTGGATTATGCATTTGAGGCAGTCGGTTGGATAATTGGGATTATGCTTGGACGGTTGGAATTATACGAGTTGGAATGATACATTTGAGGCAATGGGAATATCGAAAATTCGGGCAAGCGAACGTGCATCCGTGCACGAGTATCACTGAGTCGCTTTATCTTGCAAAGCGAGCAGTTGTGGTTCAAAACCGAACAACTGCATCGGCGAGGGTGTTGTGCCGCTTGATGGGGCATTGTGCCACTGAAACGGCATTGGGCCATGGGTGTTGCACCAATTCGGACTATGTGTTGAGAAGAGGCATTGTGCCTATGAAACACTTGATATTTTGGTGCCTTGGGCTATATATTGAGGTCGAGATTTGAAATCCTTGGTTGGATATGTTGGAAGAATGGTTATGGATATTTGGTTGGATATCGGTTGAACGAGTCTAGAATTGCTTGGTGGGGCGAGAATATTTCGATCCTCTCGTCATACCTACTGTGTCTGCATTATCACAGACAACCTGTGTGGCACAGGATTTCGTTTCCTGGAACGGGATAAGGCACCGGGGCACCGGGACCGTTCCACCATGGAGGAAACAATGGGCATCGCGCGATTGGGCGCAGTGCTGGTAGTCCGATACCACCAGGCGGGAGTAGCTGCCCAACCTTGGATCGGGTATGATTGCCCTATTGATCTTGGTCCGATCAATGTCCTTCGTGGCTTCTGGCCAGTGACTTCATATAGTATAAGTGATGGCTTTCTTTTCTTTGGTTGGTTTGTTGCATCGTGTAGGCGCGGCCACCTTGCCTCGGCAAGAGTGTGCACTTGAGATTGGAATATATATAAACTTTGGTTGAGGATAGATTTTGTGGCGAGACTGATGGTTCAATATGTATTTGTGCAAACGATGGCATTGAGTAAGACGGGTCGGTTATATATATTGCTTGTCATTTGGTTTGAGATTGAATGCTTGTATGCTTAAACTGCTTTACAGCTTTCCTTAACATGTCATCCATATTCCATGAAACGAATCTAGGATTCAACTAGAAAGGTCACCATATAACTGGTTGCATTCACTATTTTACTTAGTGTCGGTTTAGGCGAGTGGGTTACCCCGCTCACTAGTACGGTTGTGTACTGACCCACGTTTGTGGGCAATATTTCAGGTACACAGGCGTAGTGGCGCTGCTTGGATATACGGGACAAGATGTATGAACTGTAAGTACCTTTGTGGGCTAGAGAAAATAGCAAGAGCATTTCATCGTCTTCGTGGCATAGCCTTTGTGGCATTGCCTTCGGGGCATTTCATTTGGACCCTATCGTGAGCTTCGCTGCGTATACTCTGTTTGTGTGCTTGGTACAATAAACGGCTTCCGCTGTAACTTGGTTGTTTTGATGATAACTTTGGTGTTTGACAACATCGCCTTGTACGAGCGCAACTCCAGGCTCGTACGGCATCACGTCCCGATGGGAACGATCGTCCTGCGGGAGAGCTGCAACATGGTGATTCACGTTCAGTAGGGACTATCGAGCTTACGGGAGATTGGGGCGTGACAGATTGGTATCAGAGCGTCTGGTTCATTTTTTCGGACTTGGTCCTTCGTTTTATCACAAACTCTAAATAGCTTCCGCGTGTCGTTTAGCTCTTGACTCTACTCAGTGCCGCATCGGATATTTCATGCAATAAGTCTATTTATTGCTAGTTGGGGCTGCATGTTATTCTTGGTTGTGTTGCCTTGGTTGATTTTCGTTAGATCGCTTAGCCTCGTTAGGCGTTGTTGTATTCGTGCAGCAAGTTGGGTGGCGTTGTTGCATTTGTGCAACAAGTGTGGGCTTTCGTTGGGTTGGCTTGGCTTATCGTTCAGGGTGTTTCTGATTGCCTCAATGGATCAGTTGGTTGGCTAACGAGATTTGGTTATGCGGCATGTTTTGAGTAGAAACATTCGATGAGAATGGATCCGTGCACGAGTTGCTCGTCTAGCGATTGTGTTGGGTATAAGTTGGAATTTTGGCTGTGGCGCATCGGTTGAGCAAGTTTGAGTTCGGCTCGGGAATATCAGAATAGTTGGCACGAGTTGCTCGTATAAAAAATGAGTGGAACCATTGAGTATTGGGTTGGAATACTTGGAAAAGATCGTTGCACGAGTTGTATAACGAAATTGATGGAAATAGTTGGATAATTCAAGCATTGCCTGAGTTTTGTGTCAAACTCGAATTGGGAAAGGCATGATCATGCATGAAGGATGGTTCGAACGGATCTTGGATTCGTGAAAGGAAACGTAATGTGAGTAGTGACTTGATTCGGAGTGGTATATGGGATACCACATTTTGAGCAAGGCATTGAAATACTTAAGTTGGACATCAAATGGGAATTACCTGAACGGACTCGGATATTTGGGAATACAAGTTGGTTGGTGCACGTCGGCTGAGTTGGAAAGAATAAAAATGAAGCAAGTGAATATTGAGTTGAGTATATCGAGAACGGACTGGTGCAAATGGAAGCATCGTTAGGCTTAAGAGATGGATGAGATCGGAATAAACAACTGAGATACGCTTGAACGAGCGATGGGTGAATCAAATGATAGCGAGCACGGACTACGATTTTGGGCAACACATTTGAGTTGTTGGTTGAGCAATGAAACACGATTTGGTTTGGAGGGACAATGCGATGGATTCACACAAACTTGGAAGATTTTGGATATTGCTACTCGAAAAGTCGACTCAGGTTTAGCAAAAATGAAATTTTGGGCAAGATAGTGCAACGATGGTAAACAGGACATGAATTTAAGCAAGTCTTGAGTTTCGAGAATCATTGAAATCGATGGTGCGAGTAGGCGAACATAGCAATTCAGAAATTGATGGATTCAGGGCAGAACGACGGATTGATGGAAGACAGTTTCAACGAGCGCGGCTCTCGGATTCGGAAGTTCGCTCGGATGGAATAGTTGGAATTTTGATTCGGATTTGCATATGAGATATAGCATGGTTTATAGTAACTGTCCATCGTGATGATTACAATTAGAGCGTAGCTTCGGGACAGCTGACCCTAGCGACTTGTCCGCTGAATTAGATATGAATATGGTAGACCCATAGAACGACCCTTGAGGTGACGTATTTGGGAATGCGTCGAGGGCAGATGTGAGCAATATGATTTGGCTTATCGACTGAGTGTTGGATTCGAGAGACCCTTGGGATAGTCTTCAGCTGAAGATGCAGCCGGAAGATCGAAGCGATGGTGGAAGTAGCCTAAATCAACTGATGAGATTCAGAGTCGCAGATTTTTATCGATGGCATCGCCTCTGACTCATCGTGCCCTGGAAGGGAATAGCATTCATATGAATTGACGACTGTGAAACTAGCTCGTGAAGTTAAAGCAACGGCTCGTTCAGATCAAATCCTTGCGAATACTGGAAGGGACAGATTTGCCTCAGATTTACAAGATATCTCGGAACTTAGTCTGGGAAGCGTGCTCGTTCGGAAGGCAAAGGTGATGTCCTAATGCTTCGAGGCAGTGGAAGCAGCGCGAAGGACTATTCCATGCACAACCTAGAAATTGTGGCGAGTGTGTCCACGTTGAAATTGTGGCGACACTATCCTTTGGCGTGGCGACGAGATCTTCGTGGATCACACGAACCTCAATATAGATGTTCACCCAGCGAGATATTTGAGATGGCAGAAAAATGTGTTGGACTGAGCTGATCTAAGCAAAGTTGATATTTGGGTAAGTCGCCTAGCTGGGGTAGTATCAGTTGTGATAATCGTTCGGTGCATGAGATATATTTGGAGATGTTGCTAGTACTGATATTCAGAAATGTTGGAATGGAAATCATAATTGATTCAATTGGGAAAAAAGCAAATGGATGCCTCGAACATAAAGATACCCTTGTAACTTGTTCAAATTTGCTATAGCAAAGCTCGGCTGAAATGCATGTATTTTAGGGACGCCTTAAATATATGTACGATCCAAAACTAAGCGATACAAAGAATTCATATTGAGCTGCAAGGAGGATGTGAGAATTCGTAAAATTTGTACGAGCGTTCAGCAGAACGAGATGCGGAGTCAAAATCGTGAATATGTGAGTTGCATAGAGCAGATCCATGGAATTGGATTGTGGCATATGATAGGAATGAGTACCAGCACGGTTCGTGGACGAACCTGATTCTAAGTGGTATATTATGTAACGCCCCGCAACCGCTCGGAGCGTTACGCTGAGTCGGATTGAATAAATCAAATGCTGGTTACATTTGAAATGTTGGATTCCGGGAAGAAGGATTAATCGAGTTGGTTTCAATGTACAGATGGCTAGCGGGTTCGATGGAAATCAGGTGTTCGTTCAGAACAGTACTGAATAGCTGGATGGAAGCGATAATGTCGTCTTCCTTAGTCCGATCGGTCGGATAATTTGGAGAGCACGGCATGCTCGCACGGTCATACCAGTTGAGTAGATCGCGCTTGCATCGGACCACGGGTTCAAGGAATTGGCCGTATCGGCAGGACAGGATGCCTAACGGGATCAAACATTGTGAGTGGGCTCTTTTCCTTCTCCTCTACTCCTTCATGCCTAATAATATGGAAAACACGTAAAAGGCTTGAACACTTGGGCTGAAACATTGGAAATCACTACACTGAGGCGTGCATAGAGTGTACGTCGTTGGCTTGGTAGGAGTGTGGCTTGAAATGATTTACGCGTTGGATAGTTGGAGCGATAGTTGGATTATGCATTTGAGGCAGTCGGTTGGATAATTGGGATTATGCTTGGACGGTTGGAATTATACGAGTTGGAATGATACATTTGAGGCAATGGGATATCGGGAATTCGGGCGAGCGAACGTGCATCCGTGCACGAGTATCACTGAGTCGCTTTGTCTTGCAAAGCGAGCAGTTGTGGTTCAAAACCGAACAACTGCATCGGCGAGGGTGTTGTGCCGCTTGATGGGGCATCGTGCCACGAATGGGGCATTGTGCCACTGAAACAGCATTGGGCCATGGGATTGCTTTTAGCATGGGTGTTGCACCAATTCGGACTCTGTGTTGAGAAGAGGCATTGTGCCTATGAAACACTTGATATTTTGGTGCCTTGGGCTATATATTGAGGTCGAGATTTGGAATCCTTGGTTGGATATGTTGGAAGAATGGTTATGGATATTTGGTTGGATATCGGTTGAACGAGTCTAGGATCGCTTGGTGGGGCAAAAATGTTTCGATCCTCTCGTCATACCTATTGTGTCTGCATTGTCACGGACAACCTGTGTGGCACAGGGTTTCGTTTCCTGGAACGGGATGAGGCACCGGGGCACCGGGACCGTTCCACCATGGAGGAAACAATGGGCATCGCGCGATTGGGCGCAGTGCTGGTAGTTCGGTACCACCAGGCGGGAGTAGCTGCCCAACCCTGGATCGGGTAGGATTGCCCTATTGATCTTGGTCCGATCAATGTCCTTCGTGGCTTCTGGCCAGTGACTTCATATAGTATAAGTGATGGCTTGCTTTTCTTTGGTTGGTTTGTTGCATCGTGTAGGCGCGGCCACCTTGCCTCGGCAAGAGTGTGCACTTGAGATTGGAATATATAAACTTTGGTTGAGGATGGATTTTGAGGCGAGACTGATGGTTCGATATGTATTCGTGCAAGCGATGGCATTGAGTAAGACGGGTCGGTTATATATATTGCTTGTCGTTTGGTTTGAGATTGAATGCTTGCATGCTTAAACTGCTTTACAACTTTCCTTAACATGTCATCCATATGCCATGAAACGAATCTAGGATTCAACTAGAAAGATCACCATATAACTGGTTGCATTCACTATTTGACTTAGTGTCGGTTTAGGCGAGTGGGTTACCCCGCTCACCAGTACGGTTGTGTACTGACCCACGTTTGTGGGCAATATTTCAGGTACACAGGCGTAGTGGCGCTGCTTGGATATACGGGACAAGATGTATGAACTGTAAGTACCTTTGTGGGCTAGAGAAAAGAGCAAGAGCATTTCATCGTCTTCGTGGCATCGCCTTTGTGGCATTGCCTTCGGGGCATTTCATTTGGACCCTATCGTGAGCTTCGCTGCGTATACTTTGTTTGTGTGCTTGGTACACTAAACGGCTTCCGCTGTAACTTGGTTGTTTCGATGATAACTTTGGTGTTTGACAACATCGCCTTGTACGAGCGCAACTCCAGGCTCGTACGACATCACGTTCCGATGGGAACGATCGTCCTGCGGGAGAGCTGCAACGTGGTGATTCACGTTCAGTAGGGACTATCGAGCTTGCGGAAGATTGGGGAGTGACACCCATCACCAAGAAAACTCTTTCAGCCTTCTAGTACCAAGTGCGATCTCGGTTAGAAGTCTGTTCGAGTTGTAAAGCTTGAATTTATTTTGTTTAAAGTCGGCAAACTCTTCGGATCAAAGCTCGTGGTTGTAAAAAGTCGACGTGCCCTTTAGATCAAAGCACATGTGTACGCTATTTGTGATAATAGTGGATTAACTCCGAACAAGAGTACTTGGGACTGGATTAGTCCTTCATAAGGGAAACCAGTATACATTGTGGTAATAGCATTTGTGATCTCTGAACTCTATTTACTTTCCATATGCTTTCTATTCCTGTTATAGTTTTAGTTGGTTATTAGTCTTAACTTTTGTTGGGTAATTATTCCGTTGCACTCTATTCACCCCCTCTAGAGTTGCCTTACGACAACGCTAATCGCAGCCACGCCCTTTCCATTTTTATCGACATCGCCAATCTGTGAGTCCTCCTCTAGAGTTGCCTTACGACATCGCCAATCTGTGAGTCCTCCTTCAGATTCGCTACGAGCTCTTCATCTCCAATCTGCCATGTCTCCTTCTCTGGTGACGACTGTTAGCCCAATGATAAGTTGAGTTTTTCAATATGGCTAATTAATTATGTTTAAGATTATGATACTCACTAACAATTATGCAATCTCTATAATGTTGATACTTAAACTTAGCATTGTCCAAATATATAATGTTATCATATTTTCTTCTGTATATTACTTTGTTCATCTAACATGTATTTACAAAAAAGCAATAAGCAAGATCTGCAAGGACATATGCAACGAAGAAATGATGATGATCCAAAGACAACGTTATACCAGAAGATTTCTCTAAACCACATACGACATCTCCGAAGCCTCGCACTTGGGGGTTCCGCTGCCCGGTCAACGGATGGGGGTCGAGGGGACATCGCCCCTTGTGGGGGTTCAGGGGAGAAGCATCTGAAATGTATACATATTTTTACTAGATTTTTTTTTCAAAAGATTTTTAACGTGACAGTGTAAGTCACACTCACTTGAATTCCTGAAGAATACATTGTACTCTTTTATTTCACTATAATTTTTTCTTCTTCTAAAAATGAGTTTTTTTCTTGAAAAAGTTTTAATAAGACAATAATTAAAACGCGCATCCAATGTAAAGTGTTGTCAACCATGATTTATGATAACCACAAATAGTGGCTACCCATATCTTACGGACGAGGCTAAGTAAGATACACACAAACCCTAATCTTTCCTCCCCTATATATTTGTGTTGATCAATTATTCGGCTACAATATAGTCTCTCTCTCTCTCTCTCTCTCTCTCTCTCTCTCTCTCTCTTAATAATTACAACATCATTTTAAACAACCTTTAGTTCAGGGTGTTTGGTAGCCGAGTTTGAGCTGACTCGGCACGATTTTGACTTGGTTTGGTCCGGGTCGGGCCAACCCGGTCAAATACTCTGGGCTTGTTAGAGTCGAACCTTGATCCAAAATTTCAAACAAAGTCTAGGCCCAAGTAGAGTCGATCTCAGCCGAGACCTGGTCGCTTGTATTTTGTTAAAAAATATATTTAAAAAGGGGTCAAGCCTTGGGTCTTGATTCATTATTTAAAATAACAATAGTAATAAAAAAATTGATATATTTTACATTAACATAGTCAAAATATAAAAAAAAAATCTAAAAATTTAATGTTTTTTAAATTTATTTGTGGAAAAGCTGAAAGGTACAAAGTTCATATTCAATTTCGATATGTATCTTTGTACCACAACATTCTCCTCTACTTATTGTTTTTACATATCATTTTCTGATATATGTTAGTCTTGTCAGAAAAGTATTTGTTGATATGACTTGTGGTTATGTTTTGGTTCTAAAATTCTCTTCGAGTTTATTTTGTGGTACTTGTTATTAGGGATTCACTCCTCTGATAACCAAATATCGTAGCAGAGTTTGAGAATCTACCACCACTTTCGCTCAATTATGATATATGGTTATACAAACCAAGAGAATGATGAGTAAAATGGTAAGAACATGAGAATTATTGCAGGTAATTCTTCAACTAATACATGATAATTGAGATCACCTCGTTCATAGTGTACTAATAGCTAAATAAATTAAAATAGATATTTCATCAAGATATTGATTTCGTAACGCTCAATACTCCATGTCCCATGGTCTTTGCCTTATTCAAGAGGGTATATACTAGATACAATAATCTAGATAGATATGTAGTATTTCCATGCCATTTTAGATACCCATTTTATTCAAGTTCTACATTTCATGCATTCAACATGAGTTACACCTCTAACTCATGTAACATTCTCATAATAAATTCTGCCAAAGTGTTCCCAAATACTGGACAAACTACGACAATGAGATCCTTCTCCCCTATAGCCTTAATTATGTAGTGAATATTAGAAGTTTAGAACTAAAAACCTTGGAGATGAAATAAATAAGACTGAAAAGATTTTTGAATTGTGAATTTGTGATAGAAATAGATAAAAGAAACCATATTTTTAGAGTTTTAGAATATTAAAATAACCACAAATATCCTTGTAATATAGTCTTTTATGGCGGTTATGAGTATTTTGATCATTTTTAATGACCAAAATGTTTTTGAATAATGTCCATAAATGATTCATGAAAATATATTGATAAAATATCCTCCAAGAGACTATATCACCCCTATAAAATGATAGTTGGGAATTTGGATTTTTTTTTTTTTTTACCAAAATGCTCATCAAGACGGGTAATAACAATCAATAGGGCCTTTCAAAAAAAAGAAAAAAGAAATCATTAGGGGCACATTTTGGTAAAACACCCACCCCCAGATTTTTTGAAAATGGGGAAGCAGCCCGACCTAGATGGAAGACAGGAACGGGCCCAAACTTTGACCAGACCAGTCTCGGGCCGCTTTACAGGTTGTCCGGCCCACCAAACAACTCTGAACTTTAGTATCCACTTAGAACAAGATATAAACAAAGGAATCACCAAGTAATCCGAGTAGCAAACTCTCCGTATCATCATTTAACAACAAAAATGGATATCAACATGTTGATGTTCCCATATGTATAAGATACAAATGATTTATTTCCAGGTATCTCTCTAAACATTGGAGCAGCAATTAGTAGTAGGCATCAGGACAGACACATCCATCCAACCTGCATCATCATCTAACTCGATGCAATAGGCTTCGCAACCGCCTTCTTAATAGCTTCTGCATACGTCCTGTGCTGATAAGTCAGAGTCGACTCCAGCAAATCCCAGAGAGAGGTCTTTGGGTTCCAACCTACATCCATTTACACACACAACGCTCGTAACACTGCGAGGCTTTCTCTAGGACATGTTGTTATACGAAAATAAGTATACTCAAAGTGGGGAGGACATACCAAGTTGTTTATTGATAATGGTCATGTCAGGAATTCGTTTATCACTATCATCGTATCCTTCACCATAGAACTCCTTTGAGCTTACATCCACTGTTGGAACCTCCCGGGTTCGTTCTCCTGATACCTTTGAGTACACCTGTGATTGAGAGATCAGAAAGCAACAGTTTAGAAGAATGGCAGTGAGCTTGTTTCTAAATCGCCAGCAACATCTAAATCAAGTACCTCGCTCATCATTTCTGCAAGTTGCTTCACTGTGACCTCGTTGTTAGGATTTCCCACATTAAAAATGTGGCCATTTGCTCGAGCAGGATTTTCCTGTTACAAGAACAATTTTTTTTTGGGCTCTTCTCTGTATAATAATATAGAAGCAATGGGAAAAAAAGGAGGAATAGTAGACGGCAACTAACGATCATCAGTAGAACAGCTTCTATGGCATCCTTGATGTACACAAACGTCCTCTGGGACTGCCCACCATCCACGAGTTTTAAAGGTTCGCCACGTAAAAGATTCTGCATGTGGATAATATTTGTTAACCTTCTTGAAAGTACTGACGGGTGTTGCTATGAATCCTTCGAAATGAAAGCTTCGTACTTACATTGCTGAAACACGCCAGGACCCTGGGAACACCCTCACTTGGACCATCAATACCAGGAATAAAATCCATCCTTGGTCCAATCCAGTTGAAAGGTCTGACAATAGTGAAGTCGAGCCCATTTTCGGCACCCTCGGCTAGAAGAGGTTAAATATTTTAAATGAAAATTGACAGCGGAGAACAACACAACAACATGCATGAAAAGAGTACCTGGAGGACTTACCATAAATCAACCTTTCAATAAGTTGTTTCGCACATGCATAGGACCATCTCTGTTTCTCAATAGGGCCAAAAATGCATGGGGACACATCTTCTTTGAGGACATAAAACTTCGGATCCTATTACAATATCAAATGACATTGACCAATCAGTATTCAAGAACCTAGAAAGTTACTAATTTCATATGGAAAAAAGCAATGTGCCTAGTGCATTGTTGTGGTAAGAAAAGAAGAAATCCCCAAATATTTTTGACAAAATCTGCGTTGTTGTGGTGGTGTAGGGAGGAAAAGATGAAAAAGGATCAGGACAGCTTTTTACCAACAAGACATTATCTTATATGGCTAAGAAATTAACTTATACACAATTATTTTGATGAGAGATGTCTTTGAAACCTTGGGGCCCACAGTAAAAGCCTCATGTATAATATGAAAATAAGGCCATCTCTAATGGAGATTTCTAAGATTGAGTTTCTATCCTATGTGGCATTGTAGTATAAGGAAATTTTTATCCTTGTTGGCAAAGTTTCTAAATAGAAATTGCACCCACAAAAAAAAAAAACTCCAACGGTTTTCAATTTTTATCCTACGTGGCAGAAAATAAAAAGGTCAATTTAATGATTTATTTTGAGAGTAGGACCCAATATTAATTGCTATAAGAGAAGAATAATTTCTATGAGAATTTCTACATGTAGAAACCCTTTCATAGAAGTTCTCCATCCTACATCAACGCCACGTATGATGGAAGGAAATTGGGATAGAAACCACTGTTGGGGGAAGTTTTTTCTTTCTAAAAATGATTTCTACCATAGAAATAGGGAAGATAGAACCCCCATTGGAGATGCCTAACTACTGCATAGTAAAGATGCCTGGAATAAAGGAAAATAACTGTGCGAAGAACACCATAATTAGCTGCGTTATTATTCAGATAATCTTCACTTAAACATACTGAACTATCAACATTTTACTGCCAAGGTTAACTAGCAAAAAATGTTAGTAAAGGGTATATATGTAAAAAATAAAGTTCTAGGTATTTAAGTGTCAAAAGTTGATAGTTCCGGGTATTCAAGAGAAAATTAACCTTACTATTGATGAGGAAGCACTATAAGATAACCTAGCAACCATTTAAACCTACATACTAAAAAAACTGACACTGACACAAAAAATTGTGAGAAAATGACTAGCAATTACCAAATGGTAGAATGTATATCCAATTCCAACTTTCTTTTTAGTACAAGAACAATGATTGTAGCAAAAGGGAAGATTATAAATAAGTAAATAACCAACCCAATTAACAAACAAGCTCGTGTTATAAGAAACTATAAACAGTAAGCTCGTGTTATAAGAAACTATAAACAGTACAAGAAGAATGGTTATTACAAGAAAAAAAAACCGTAAGTTTATAAATAAGCAAACAACTAACCTATTTCACAAAAAAAAGACTCATGATATTAGAAACAATAAAAAGTAAAACAATGACTAACATCCACCATAATCCCCAGCTTTTCACCCACATAGTTGGCAACAGAAAAAAAAATCAATCCAGGGTACTGACGACAAAAATATACATCAATCCAGGGTACTGACAACAAAAATATTGTCCTAAAAGAAGAAAGGTTTACCATTAGGAATGAAAATAACTTTGGTAAATTAAAATGTTGCTTAACTACTTATTTGTGAGTGAGTTGTGCATCGAGTGATGGCAGAAAGCACATAACACCTCAAAGAACCAAATGGCATATGGGACACAACAATGAAGCGAGAAATGTTTGTGGATAACAAGCTATTTTGCAGATGAAAAATTGAACATCTGCAAGAACCAAAATCATAAAAGAAGTACAATGGCTCAAAAGCAGGTCCAACAAATAATTGAGCAATCTTTTGCTTCAAGGGTGACAGTTTATCCATCTGTGTCATGGTTAATGGTACTGAATTCTTGTTGCTATTACTCCGATCGCAGATAATGATGGAGGTCACATTGGGAAGCTACTAGCCAGAAGATAATTGTCAGTGGTTATGGCCTAAACCAATGAACAATATCATCCTCTGCAATGCTAAATAAGCAAAGGCGGTTATGGCATTAACCAAAAGGGTTCAGTTGCAATGACATATTCAGTAAAATGAAACGTGGGCAAGGGTGAGAATGGTTAGTACAGAGATGTAAAAGAACAACAATACCCACTATTAGAAATATGTTCTCTCATAAAAACCAATTAAAAATATTTTATAGAATGTTTTAAAAATATTAAAAGAAAACAAAGAGAAGAAAACTCACCTCAATCCCTTCCTCCACCCTTGAAGGGAAGGGGGGTTAATAGAGTGGCCAGGAAAGTGACTTATACAATGAAGGGATGGGTCACAGCCTCCAGTAGAGAGTGGTATGGGTCACAGCCTCCATGCAGCCATGGTCCGCCGCCATCTCCTCCGTCTACCCAAGCACAATACTTACCTAAATCCAAACCCACAAAGCATTTCAACCCATCCCTCACCGCCAGCGGAGGATCCAGCAGCTTCCGCCCCCTATCCTGTGGCTATTCTCCTGACTCCAAAAACAAGTCGAAGCTGTCAATATTCTTTTCAAAGTTCCTTTTGGTTCCAACTTCCGACGTAGATTCGCTCCAGGAGTATGCATGGCGATGGTGTGCGGACTCTCTGTTCTCTACGACGTGGAGTCAGCACAACATTACCAATGTCTTCCTCCGCTAGCCAAAAGCCTACCTTCTCTGTAGAATCATCCCTACCCTCCGCAGCATGTTCAAGATCTTATTTGTCAAAGGTGGTGTTGTCGGAACCCTCCACCCTTTCCCACACTTTGGCCCCTCCACTCAACCTCTCCAGCTGTAGAATCATCCCTATCCTCCGCAGCATGTTCAAGATCTTATTTGTCATAGGTGGTGTCATCGCCACCCTCCACAACTCCTTGGCCCCTCCAGTTGCAGCATAGGATGATACCGTTTTGTCCAGTTTAGCAAAAGAATATTTCAACATCCTAATCAACTGTTCATGCCATTATTCACTTTTACCACTATCAGCCCAAGTGTCATTCTCATTTTAATCTAGCAGAGAGCTTTATTAATTTATTAATCTAAAACTCAAAAACAAGATGTCAGTGCAAAAGAGGGTCTCTTCCTAATTCCATGATTTACCTGTATGACCATAGATCTACTCTCCTCCCATTGTTGCCTGTTCCTTTCTGTACACACCTATAGCTAATCGGAACCACCGTCATGTCGCACGTACCTCTTCCATGATCGTTCCCACCACCTCCTGCTGCTTGGCAACCACCCATGTCGCCTGTACCTCTTCCATGAATCACTGTTGAACACCTGGCTTTTCTCCTCTGTCTGCTTTCCTTAGCCAACACTGACACTATTGACTGTCACGTGGATAACCACAGATTTGTAATATCTCACAAGTCAGGTCTAGGCAAAACGGTCAAAACATAAACTAGTATAGTTCCTGTGGAGCATTAACAAGTCTATCAGAATTTGGCCTGACACCAACCCACCCAATTGCCCCCATAAGGTTTTCCTATTATTTATTCTTACTATTTACTAAAACTCTGTACCATCGGGATCAACTCATAGTCCAACATAATTTATATGAAAAGTCTATTTGAAGCAAAATTGTACATGTCAGATATCAGGGACATTAAAATGTTGGATATCCATTTTAGGCTACTTAAGGCTTTGTTTGGTAGGAATGATGGAAAAGTGGAAGGAAATAAAAAGAGTGATGTATTTTCCTTCCCTATGGAAAGGAAAGATCATTTCCTTCCTTTGTGTTTAGTTGGAATGATGGAAAATAGAAGAGATTCACTTTCCTTTATTTGGTATAGAAGAAAAAGTAAAAGAAAAGAAAGTAAAAAAATATAGGTTTTACCAATTCTATCCTCAACTAAAAACACTTATTTACCATTTGACTTCATTAATAATTTTTAAATAATGCCATTCATATGGGGTATAATTGTTAATTAATATAACCCTCCACTTTTCCTTCTACGTTTCCTTCAATTTTTGGAGGGATTGAATTTCTTAGGTTAGGAAGGAAATGTAATCCCTCCACTTTTCCTTTCTTCTACTTTTCCTTCCATACCAAACAAGAGAAAATGAATCATTCCCTTCCACTTTTTTCTCCTCCATTTTTCTTCCTCCCACTTTTCTCTCCTACCAAACACACCATAAATATACAAGTATAATTATATATATACTAAATGTCTTAAAACTAACAAATGTTATAACAACTACAAGTACAAATATACAAAACTAATAAAATTAAAATATCGTACCAAGTAATTTAACAGTCTAAATAAGACTATAACTACAAATAAAGAGCATTTGTTTAGAAGTCTAAATGATTTAAAAGAGTTAAGTAATTGAACATTTAAAACATACATGTAATGTTAAGACTTAATTTAACATTTAAAGCCTTCATCTCAAAAAGACCTCAACAAAAACCAATTAACTAAAGTGTTGGACGACATTTGAAAAAATCTTGGTGGATGATGTATAAGCTTGGGTCCGATATACCAGCCTATATATTGTACAATGACATAAATGCTATATTTTGTAAAACCTTGTCATTTTACCTATGAAACCAGCATATCAACTGATATGTTGGTCGACATCTACGACCAAGATTCGAAGTAAATCTTTTAGCTGAGAAAAAAAAAATTGGTCTAGTTTTCACTTAAAGAACATGAATTTATCAATTCACTTGAATAATGAGCTCTTTTTGTTCACATGACTATCATAAACTACTTCAGTCAATTTACTTTGCTACCATCAACTAAACAGATCTAGGACCATCCTACCCTAAGATCAGAAAAATACATCACCTCACCACCCACACCCAAACCCAAACCGTAAACCCTAACGAGTGTGGTGGAAGGTAGGAGCCTGGTATTCATTACAGGTAGGGTGTTGGTTAGCACAAATTACAACATGGAAGAGAGGAAAGGAAGATGGTAGTGGTGTGTTAGGATTTAATGATAATGAAGTTGGACAATGATGATCATCTCAATCCTTATTGTGTCAATACCCGTATCCATGTCTGTATTCGTGCAACATAAGGGGCTACATATGTACCTATTTAAAATTCTGTGTATCCATGTCAGTAGCCATGTCAGCATTCTTGCAAAATATGAGGTATAATCACCGTTGCCCATTATATTGACAATTTCATTAGTGCACGATATTAAAGTGGTAGTATCATTGCAAAAAAAAAAAAATCATGGTAGTACCGTGAAAATTTTCCGTTTAGTTATAGACTTGTGCCTAATCAGGTTTGAGAGACTTGAGATAATAGGGGTTTGCCAACAGCCAGCCACGCACACTATACTATATGAATCCATTATTGCCAAATGTGGAAACAATTTTCGTTCCCAAAGGATATTTGTCTCTGTTTCAGTGGTTACAGAACAAATACTACGCCAAGTGTAAAAGGCAGGTCTACCTGTCGCAGAGGATGATCTTTGGGGAGGAAGCTTCCGATGGTCTTCCCGTAGATTTCGCAGGTGGAGAAGTGGATGAGACGCTTCCCATTCTCCGAGCAATACTTTACCTACAACACAATGCAATGCAACCATAATCAGGCTTCTGCATGGAGAATATAATAGAAGCAAAAAAGCTCCATGTAAAGTATTTTTATGAATCTTCTACTCATCGACATAAATTGCATACATTTACGTATACATACATCAATGACGAAAAGAAAATAAGATCTTCGATAGGAGCCTTACAACTGGGAGCGCGTCGATGAAGTTGCTGTAGATGGTGTCGAGCGGACGGGTGTTGTAATCGGCCGGTGTGCAGATCGCCGCCAGATTAATTGTCTGCAGCAGCGAAGTGAGGACATCATCATCAAAATAAAAAAAAATATGCAGCAACAGTTATGGCACAATTTTACATCAAATTGTTCGAAAATCGCAGCTCAACATCCTAAATTCACCATTCAACCAAACACTAGATCTACAAATCCCTCAAACATTCCGTGTGTCGCCGTGGCACATTTCTTCCTAATCATAACGTCATTCCGTGTCCGACACACCGATCCACTTCAAACAACTCAAGGGCACGCCGAAACCGGTGCCGCGTCCGTTTCATCGTGTCCGAACCACAGATCACCAAGGAACGAACGATCGATAGATCGAGAGAGAGAGAGAGAGAGAGAGAGATAGAGAGGGAGAGAGAGAGCACGTACGAGATCGGACATCTTGATGAGTCCCTCGAGCCTGGAGTCGTGCTTGATGTTGATGCGGTGGAAGTGGATCCTCCCCGCCCAGGGGTGGTGGCCGGCGTTGGTCCCGGCGTCGTCGAGGAGGTGGCGGATCTTGTCGTTGTAGACGTCGAGCGCCAGCACGGTGTGAGGGGTCTCGCTCATGAGCTTCTCGCACAGGTGCGAACCGATGAACCCTCCCGCGCCGATCATGCAGATCGTCATGGCCTTTATCGGGTTCCCGTTCAGATCCGACCGACCCGACGCCACCGCCATTGCTAGAGAGAGAGAGAGAGAGAGAGAGAGTGAATCGAGTGAGTGATGAGTGGCAGAGCCGAGTGAGAGAGAGGGATGGAATGGGGAGACGAAGGGAGTGTTCGCCTCTCTTTTTTTCTTTTTTTTTTTTGTTCGGCTAAATTTTAACTTTGATACTCTCATCTATCCGTATATCCGTGTTTTGGCAACTTAATTTTCTAAAATTTTAAAAAATCAACTTAATACCGGGAAAAGTAAATTCTAGAAAATATTTCCTTCTCCAGCACTCCCCACCAACTATACCCCACCCCATGCTGCCCCTCCCCGTCCTCCATCCCCTCCTTCCCATTGTTCATCCGCGTGGTGCCCCATTCCCCCTTTTCGGAGAGCGCGACTAGAAAATACTTTCGCTATCGTTCGATCGGGATAGATTGAATCAAGATTTTTTTCTCGTTATGGATTGTCTTCTTCGAAAACAATTTTTATATTCAGTGGACCGTGTCCCATGGACGAACTTAGTGGCAGAGTCAAGAGGACCTCTCCGCTACAAGTTTTATTGCCTAGTTTTCGTTGTCGCCTTGTTTCTTTCGTGCTTTTGAGTTGGTTTTCGAATTTGCGTTTTCTTGAACGGTTTCGATGGATTTCATTGCTTTCGCTTGTTTAACTGCATTTTTCGTTTAGAGCTTGAAAAAAGGAGAAGATGTATTGATCATCTGTTTGTGGCTATACAGGTGATCGTGTAGTAGGCGTTGCGCGAGCGGAGTCTTGAAGCACCTCTTTCATTTCCTCTTCCCACTAACTTGTGAGTGACTATAATTCGATTTAGTTGACCATTTTTTCAAGTTTTCACATATAAAATCTTGCCTTCTTGATTGTTCCGATCAGACGATACCATAATAACTAAAATATGTCAAGATAAAAATGATTAGACTTGGATTACTTTATGCTTGTCAATCAACTTGTGAACGGTCACCTTGTTGTATGCTAGTTCGCTTATAATGTTCTTTCATCGTGTTTTAATTCTAGTTGAAATTTATACTTCTTCTATTATTGTGCTATGTATAGAGCACACTTTGCTATGCAATAAAATGATCAGTAAGACTAAGCAAAATAGATCATGTCATGTTACTTGTCTCGTGCTCGTGTTGATTTGAACTGCATCAATTGATAACTTAGTATAGACGTCGCTTGATCACGGACAACTTGTGCACAAGGTTCTATGGTTCCTGCGGACGGATGCTGGGACACTGGCGCCGATCCGATCTGGATAGAACTTCACGATAGTCTCATGTGCTGGACGGGATGGCTTGTAGCACCTCATGTACTTTCGTTGCATACCATCATCGTCCAAGACTATAACTCGTCCACTATAGCATCATGCCAGAGATCCCCACGTATATTTAAACTGTGCAAGCTAACTATGTCTTCGTGGCAGAGAAGGTCATGGTAAGTGTTGTGTAGGTGGTTCAGACGGGCATGTAAAAGTTACCAAGTGGTGGCATATTTATTTCAGTAAATTTCCATATCTATTGCTTGCTTGTAAAATTGAACTAAGACAAGATAGAAAGATAACAAAATAACTTGCATATTTCACATAAATAACGTGTTGATTGGTATAATTGGGTTAGCTCGCATTCACCAGTGCATTTCGATGTACTGACCCTCATTGCAACATATTTTCCGCACCAAGGAGATCCTGCTGGAAGCTAAGAGCGACTTTCCAATCCAGTCCACTTACCGGCACGTCATGTTTGTGCCCTAGAAGCGTGTTTTAAAGTTCCAGGAGCTCGTGCACATACATTATGCAGCTCAGTGGAAAGGCGATAGTTTTGTCCGAAGGTGTCTATATGTCATGTCCCAGTACCAGAATACGGAGACGGACATGGCCAGCTACCCCGTATAAGGTACTATACGTCGTACGACGATCACGACTGTATAAGACAAGGGGGTGCATGCTACAATCAAGTCTCCCATGGTCAAAAACTTCTATGTCTCAATCATTCAAATAAGAAACAATAAACATAGAGCATATATGATAAGAAATAAGGCGTCTCAAACGCTTTCTCAAAATGTTCTGAAGTCCAGCTGTACAAAAATAAGAAGTTAAAAAAGTAGCAAAAGTATATGACAGTGATTCAGCTGTAGTCTGATTTAATACAATCATGTAAGGAAACTAATGTCCAGACAAGCCGGCTAACAAGTGTCGGTGGCTAAACGCCCAAAAAAAAGTAAATGTGCAAAACGAGCAGGGAAGAAGAAAACTACTCGATATCCCCTGCGACCATATTCCTGGTGCGCGCCATGAGTTGGGAGAAAGAATGCTGGATCCTCAGGTGTTGGCTCGAGACCCGGCCATACAAAACCAGTGGGGTTAGACCCTAAATAGCAAGTACCACAAAGGAAGCACGAAATAAGAAACAAAAATCCAAAAATAATAATATAATATTACATAGGTTCAATGTCGTAACTTAGGTCCATGGAATATCCTAATGCTAAGGCTCAACCCTACAACCAAACAAGGACAAGAGTTGAACCCTCATACTATGATAGTCCATTTTCCTAGGCTACTAGCTGAAATAATACAATCACAAACAATTCCATTTCTTATATCGGCCAATCATTTGTACGGCTTGCTATTTTGTGGAGTTTAAGATTATCTCAGAATAATGCATAATAAGTATCCCCAGATCACTCCAGTGCCGAACATGAGCTAACCGAACTAATATAATAAAACAAGCACTTACAGGATGCACCAGTCCCCTATAGGGCCACTGCACTAAAAATATGGTATTAGTGGTTCCAATATTCCTATATTGAAATAATGGCTTGACATAATAATAAGTCAGATAATGTACTCCACTAAGGCAAATGATATACAGTATCTGTGGTGGCCAGCCCACAATGTACTTCGAATGAATCTCTATGGGAAGGTTCGTTGGCATGATCTCGGGATACCGTTTCCTCCGATGTTACTACCACTTTTCGTTACCTAATTAGCCCTAGGTTGTATTTGATATCTCAAGGCGTGGTCACATGAGGATTTTTCTTAAGAGGTCGTACAAGGTATGTGCACGCTAGATACGAATTCATGGAAGTCAAATCTGGATTCACCGGAGCGTGTATGCAACATTCATACAATCAAAAATCCTAGCCACGATTTGGTAGTTTGACTCTCTTATTATGTCCGTGCTGGGTAAACAATGCTCATATTTATAATATCATGCGTTTAGGATTATGGAGGCATTCTTGATGCACAACCCAAATATAATCACTTAACACGAGACACGATATGTCGTACCTCGGCATACATGAAAACAAGAATAATTATCAAGCAATAGTAGTATCAGCACAGATACAATATTCGAGTCCAATTACCAATTATGCATTGGGTCACATGAATTAAGAAAATATTCGATCAAACAAGCAGGGCCGCATGGGTCTCTAGGCCACATAACAATCCTGGCCGCATGAGAAGTCAGGCCGCATGACAATCCTGGCCGCATGAGAAGTCAGACTGCATGACAATCCTGGGCGCATGTAGTCAGGGCTAAGGTCTACTCATCGGGATAAGTGATGGAGCGACGAAAAAATAAATAAAGTGTCAGTGATGTGACATAAAGTATGATGTGACATAAAGTGTGAGATAACATAAAGTGTGTCAGGAAGAAAAGATAAAACCATAGAAAGATGCGCCAAGGATGCGCCAAAGTTCAGAGTCATGCATCCAAGGAAAGGTGGCCGCATGCTCTGCTTGCCGCATAAGTTCGATGTCGCATGGAGTTCGATGCCGCATGGAGTGTCTTTTGGACTAGCGAATTTCTCATTCGTTCAGCGAGTGAATGCACAAAGTATTCAAGGACACTTGTGTAGATCAGCAATCATGCGTCCAACCGGATGGACGCATGTTGTCAGTATGTGGCAAGAGTTCAACCGCATAACCTTCTCGGGCCGTATAGTACTCCCAGCCGCATAGCTCGTTGGCCGCATAAAGGCTTCTTCTTCTCCAACAGCAGGTTCAGCCATGGCAAAAACTCCCAAAAACTGAAATATTATTTTCTTCATAAAAACCTCATTTTAAGTCCAAATCAGGTGAGCCAAAAGCCAAAATGCTCTAAATCGAAAGATCTAACATGAAGCAAAAACTAGTTTTCAAAGACACAAGTTTATTAGATCAAAACCAAAAAAAAACTTATGAAAACCAATAAAAACCTAAGTTAGAAATACAGATATACACTAATCCATCAATCAAAACAGAAGACTCCAAGAACTAAAAGTGCTTAAAAACATATAATAAATATACTGGAACAATAATATAAAGGGTTTCTCCATTTCTCATGCAAGATGTACTTGCCTATGAAATGGGGGAGAGAAAGCTAAAGAAAGAGGAATAAATGAAGAAGTGAAGAGAGAGAATAAAATATTGGTTTATATATGCTAGGGTTTGAGGGTTGAACCAAAGACACTCATGAGTTGAAGCAACCCACAAAATAAACCATAAACCAGGTTAAACCAAAGAATGAGTCTAGTCTCCATGCACATGCAACCATGCTAAAATAAAAATGCGTTCCAAATACGTATATCGGGAACGGGGAGTGACATCTCTATCCACCTTAGAAAAATTTCGTCCTCGGATTTCGAATTCATGTAATAGCTAGAGAAGTCAGGACAAGCACGATTAAACCTACTAGCAACTACTCATGCAAGCAATATCATCACAACACCTAAGTGATCACCTGATCACATAATTCTGAGATATGAAGGCATAAGATAGAATATACCTTCCGAATCGAACATGTGCTGATACCGAGATCGAATATCATCATCGCGCTCCTACGTCGATTCTCCAAGAGTGTGATATCCCCAGGCCACTCGGACAAGAAAAATAGTCTTGTTATTGAGTACTTTCTCTCTTCGATCCAGAATGGATACGGGTTGCTCCTCATAAGATAAGTCGGTACCAATGACTAATTCAGAGTGATCGAGGATATGACTTGGATTCGGAACATACCTACACAACTGAGACACATGAAATACATCGTGTACCTCATGTAACGAAGGAAGAAGGGCAAGACGATAAGCAACATCGCCTACCCGCTCGAGAATATCGAACAGACTTATGTATCTGGGACTAAGCTTCCCGCGAACCCCAAATCTAATGACTCTACGGGTAGGCAAAATATGCAAAAATACGTAGTTGCCGACACAAAACTCTAAAGGTCTAAGATGTTGATCTTTCCAATGACGATGCCTATCTTGTGCAATCCGAAGTCGCTCTCTAATCTGCTTGACAACCTCTACTGTCTGCGTGATCATTTCAGGGCCTAACATCTTCCGCTCACCAATGTCGTCCCAACCAACGGTAACCTATACTCCATGCAGTACAATGCTTCAGAAGATATCATCTGAATACTAGCATGATAACTGTTATTGTACGAGAATTCCACCAAGTGAAGGTGATTCTCCTAAGATCCACCAAGGTCTAAGGTACAGGCTCGTAGTATATCTTCCAATGTCTGGATGGTTCTTTCTGATTGCCCGTCTGTCTGGGGATGGTAAGTTGTTCTGAATGTTAACTTGGTGCCCAAGCTCTGGTATAAACTTTTCAAAAAATGAGAAGTGAACCGTGTGTCTCGATCTGACACGATATTTACTGGAATACCGTGTTATCTTACTATTTGTCGCATATATATATTTAGCCAATTGTTCTGTAGACTGTCCTACTCGAAAAAAAGAAAGTGAGCTACTTTTGTGAGACGATCTACTATCACCCAAACTGTATCTCGACCAGTCGGTGATCTAGGTAAACCAGTCACAAAGTCCATCATGATGTGTTTCTACTTCCACTCTAGAATAAAAAGCGGTTGTAAAAATCCTACCAGTCTCTGTTATTATGCCTTCACTTACCGACATATTAGACATCACGATATGAAGCATGCTATTTTCCTCTTCATTCTGTTCCACCAAAAAGTGTTGCTTGATATCTTAGTACATCTTTGTGCCTCCTAGATGAATAAAATACTGGGAACTGTGTACTTCATTCATAACTTTTTGTCGAATATCTTTGCTCGGTATGCATAGACGATTCCCAAACCTTAGCATTCCATCCTCATGTATTGTCAACTCCTTCCGGAGACCTGACTCATATTCTTCTTGGAGATCTTGAATCTTTGGGTCATCTGCCTGAGCTAGCTTGATTCTATCTGTCAAAGTTGACTGAATCTATAGGCTAACCTGAACACCTGTACTCTGTGGAAGTACTATCACGATATCCATCTCTCTTAAGTCTTCTAGAATGTGATTATGAGTAGTCAACATAAATGCTCCACCTCTTCTACTAAGTGGATCAACTATTACATTTGCCTTGCCTGGATGGTACTAAAATTCTACGTCTTAATCTTTCAACAACTCTAGCCACCTTCTCCGCCTCATGTTCAGGTCCTTCTGCGTGAACACATACTTCAGACTCTTATGATCAATGAATATTTTTACTCGATCACCATATAAGTAGTGTCTCCATAGCTTAAGTGCAAACACTACTGCTGCTAACTCCAAATTGTGAGTTGGATAGTTCTTCTCGTAATTTTTGAGCTGCCAAAAAGCATATGCTATCACTCTCCCTTGTTGCATCAAAACACATCCAAGTCATTTTCCAGATGCATCACAATATACAGTGAATCCTCCGGAGCCTGTTAGAAGAGTAAGGATTGGGGCAGAGATTAACTTCTTCTTCAACTCTTCAAAGACTATTTGACATTTCGCTGACTACACAAATTTAACTTTCTTGCACGTCAACTGAGTCAAAGGTGTCGAGATCTTAACAAAATCTGACACAAATCTTCTGTAGTATCCTGCCAAGCCCAGGAAACTACGCACTTTCGCTACCGTCTTTGGGATTTGCCAGTTCTCTACTGCCTCTACCTTCTTGGGATTAACTGTCACTCCTGCTCCAGAAATAATGTGTCCAAGAAAGGATATACGATCCAGCCAAAACTCACACTTACTAAGATTTTCATATAACGGGTGCTCTTTCAAAGTATGCAGAACTATCCTGAGTTGTTCTTCATGCTCCTCCTCATTACGAGAATACACCAGGATGTCATCGATGAATACTACCACAAATTGGTCTAAGTTAGGCATGAAAATACGGTTCATCAAGTCCATGAATACCGCTGGAACATTAGTCAGTCCGAATAACATAAATAAGAATTCGTAATGCCCATATCGTGTCCTAAATGCTGTCTTTGGTATATCTTGCTCCCGGACTCGCACCTGATGATATCCTGATCGTAAATCTATCTTGGAGAAGACTCTTGCTCCACTTAATTGGTCAAATAAATCATCAATCCTAGGTAATTGATACTTGTTCTTTACGGTCACTGCATTAAGCCGCTTATAATCCATGCACAACCACGTCGATCCATCCTTCTTCTTTATCAATACCGCTAGTACTCCCTACTGGTCCTAATAAACTTTTTTGCTTTCAGTTCTTCCACGTGTTGATATAACTGATCAAGCTCTGATGGTGACATTTGATACACCTTCTGGGATACTGGTTCTACTCCTGGCATCAACTCTATATATAACTCTACAGCCCTAACTGGGGGTAATTCAGAAATATTAATGGAAACGACGTCCATGAACTCTTCAACTATCTTGGGATGCAAGTTTGCTTCTTTTGCTAATGTTGTAACTCCTTCCTTGTGCTGGTCTCTTGCTATTCTGCTAAGGACAAACTCTTCTAGACCAAGAATTCTAAACAACACTCTACCCTCATGACAGTCTATCATTGCATGATTGTCTCTCAACCAGTCCATACCTAAGATAACATCAAAGTTATCCATAGGGAACTCGATCAACTTTGCAGGTAATAGATGCCCACATACTACGACTGGACATGCTAGGCACACCCTACTAACTTCTACAATCCCATTGCCAGTTAGTATATTCAGCCTCGCAGGCAATGTCTCAAACTTTAATCAAATACGTGTCGCATATTGTGCCGATATAAATGAGTGCGAAGCTCCAGAATTAAATAAAGCTATGGTAGAAAAGTTTGTAACAGAAATGTTACCTGCCACTACGTTGCCTGACGTCATTGCTTCCTCTAAAGACAAGGTTAGTGTCTGTCCTTGGCCTTGTTGAGCTCCTTGCTGTTGTCTTCCTTATTGTCATAGTTGTTATCCTTGCTAATTCTGTTATTGCTTCCTATAAAGCTGGACCTGCATCGACAACGGATGCTAAGCTAGAGGTCGTACTGCTACTGCTGGTCCTCCTTGTTGTACTTTTCTTGGAGCTGGCAATATAGAAAACTGTTGTACTGGCCCTCATGGCCTCTACATCAATAGGCACGTGGCAATCTTGTGATCATGGCTCCCATATCTCAAAATACGAACGCCAGGGGATGGTGCTGATATTCGAGGTACTGGTCCTCCCTCATTGTTCTATCCATGAGGCCTCTTCCGATCCACTCTTCTTGATGCCATCATTTGAGAAGTAAGCTCAACCCTCTTGGCTGCTATCAATACCTCCTCGAAGGTATGGTAGTCGTGCACCTCTACTATGTGCAAGATCTCCAAGTAAAATCCCTTCTGGAACCTTATTGCTCTTTCTAACTCTGTTGCCACCATAGTTGGAGTAAATCTGCTTAGTCGACAAAACTCTGCCGCATAGCCATCTACCGTCCTTCTAGCTTGCTTGAGGTTAATGAACCTCTGCTGTAACTCACACTGAGCTACAATCCCAAAGTACTTCACCCTGAACCGGGTCCTAAAATCCTCCCATGAAATATGATGTCTCAGTCTTACATCCATCGTAGCCCACCAATCTCTTGCTAGATCTTGGAGTTGTAGGCGAACCAAGTCAACTTGTTCCTCGGGCGAAACTTTAGCCGCTGTCAGAATGGTCTCAATATCCTAGAGCCAATCATCTGCCATGATTGCGTCCTTCGTGCCATCGAAGTATCTGGGGTTCAGTCTGCAAAATCTAACAAATTTTCCAGAGTCTATTCTCTCACCTCGTTTTAGGGCCGTTTGCAACCCTTGACTCAATATGATATTCTGTTACTGCTGTTGGAGCTGTTGTTGTTGTTGTTGCACCACCATCTGGTGTTGTTGTGCAGCCAATAATCCATGAATAATCTCTAGCAAGGCTGGGGTATCCAGTGCTTCCGGTACTGCTGGAGGTATGGGAACACTTGAAGCCTGTTGCTCGGTCCCATTCATCGTGGGTTCAACTCAGATCCTTGGCTGAGGTTCCACAGGATCTAGTTCCACTGGCAACTCTGACTCTCCTGTTGCTGCAACATCGGAAGAAGGAGAAGCCCTAAAGAAGAGCACAAGAACCAATAAGCACAGGACAAGAAGGAAGAAGAAAGCAACTAATCTGGAAAAATTCAAGCTGAGTATCGAAGAGTACAAATTTAGAGTTTCAAGAAGGATCATGTTTGATTGAGACTCCAATGAATATGACACCCTACAAGTCTGAAGAACAGACATGCATGGGCCACCACTAAAACCTTGTCACGCCCTAGTACCGGAATACAGAGACGGACATGGCCAGTAATCCCGTACAAGGTACTATACGTCGTACGGTGATTACGGCTGTATAAGACAAGGGGATGCATGCTACAATCAAGTTTCCTATGGTCAAGAACTTCTATGTCTCAATCATTCAAATAAGAAACAATAAGCATATAACATATATGATAAGCAATAAGGCATCCCAAATGCTTTCTCAAAATATTCTGGAGACCAGCTGTACAAAAATAAGAAGCTGAAAAAGTAGCAAATGTACATGACAATGATTCAGCTGCAGCCTGATTTAATACAATCATGTAAGAAAACTAATGTCCAGACGAGCCGGCTAACAGGTGTCGGTGGCTAAACGTCCAAAAGAAGTAAATATGCAAGATGAGCAGGTAAGAAGAAAAATCCACTCGCTATCCCCTACGACCATATTCCTGGTGCGCGCCATGAGTTGGAGGAAAGAACATTGGATCCTCAGGTGCTAGCTCGAGACCTGGCCATGCAAAACCAGTATGGTTAGACCCCAAATAGCAAGTACCACAAAGGAAGCACGAATTAGAGAAACAAAAACCCAAGAAAATAATATAATATTACATAGGTTCAATGTCGTAACATAGGTCTGTAGCATATTCTAGTGCTAAGGCTCAACCCTACAACCAAACAAGGACAATGGTTGAACCCTCACACTATAAAAGTCCATTTTCCTAGGCTACTAGCTGAAATAATACAATCACAAACAATTCTATTTCTTATATCGGCCAATCATTTATACGGCTTGCTATTTTGTAGAGTCTGAGGTTATCTCAGAATAATGCATAATAAGTATCCTCAGATCACGCCAGTGCCAAACATGAGCTAACCGAACCAATAAAATAAGCAAGCACTTACAGGATCCAACAGTCCCCCATTGGGCCACTGCGCTAAAAATATGGTATTAGCGGTTGCAGTGTTCCTATATTAAAAAAGTTGCTCGAAATAATAATAAGTCAGATACTGCACTCTACTAAGGCAGATGATATACAATATCTGTGGTGGCCAGCCCACAACGCACTTTGAATGAATTTCTGTGGGAAGGTTCGTTGGCATGATCTCGGGATATTGTTCCCTCCGATGTTACTATCACTTTTTATTACCTAATTAGCCTTTAAACCTTACTCGCCAACCTCGGGATATTGTTCCCTCCGATGATATACAATATCTCAGGATATTCTCTTCTCTCCATGTGTTCAGTGAAGACCAACTAGTATTATTAAGGGTGACAATTTTGGTCTGGCTCTTAAACGTTACTCACCAACCTCCCTCATAGACAGGTGGGTAAAGTTTAAAAGGATTATTTTGGGTAAGATGATTGTTTTGACTGGCAAAGTCATGTTCATTAAGTGGGTCGATATCCCAATACTAGATGAAGGAATAATATAAATATATAATCTCAATACTCACCCCAACTAGTAACTATATGGTTCTTTTACAAAACTGTTCACAAAATGCTTCAAGACAAAAATGTAATATCGGAGGCTTTTACAATTTTTTTGATATTATGGCCCAAGTATGCGGAGTCTACTAATGAAATTTAACACTCCAATTTAACCATTTACAACATCATAACAAGTTGATAATGCTTAGGAAAAAGAGTTGCCCAAGAAATAATTCGGTCACCTTGGCCTTGTGATTTCAAACTGATCTGGTAGTAAAGATAAAGATGAGCAAAGGGAAATAAATGACTTTGATCTTGCAATTGATCTCTCTTGATCAATAAAGACTGGCTGAAAGTAATAAAACACACGGGGGGGGGGGGGGCGTGGTGGTCTGCAAAAAGAGGAATCCAATGAGGGGAGCTGATTAATTATTTTGAAATCTCACCATTGACCATTTATTGGTAGCATGAAGGTTCTAAAGAAGTAGAAGGGGAAGCAGGGTATTCATCATGCTTGACATTGATTTCTCAATCTAATACTTGTATATATAGTAGATTCCATTAAATAGTCGTTATCAAATCTTGCCACAAAAATCTTCAGTTGTGGATGCCATAATAAGCTTCATCTTCTCCAGAACCATGTTAAACCCACTCCTCCTTTAGCCGAAGTAATCTTAGTATCTTTAAGCATAAGAACAACCTACATCTGTCTTGTGATTGTTTCATTATTTAATTACTGTCACAACTTGATGCCAATATTGCGAGGTACAAGATGAGGGACATTGTCTTTAAGTTGGTTTGGACATATGCAACATAGACGAGTAGATGCTCCTGTAAGGAGGAACAATAAGATCGTAGTTAAAGGAGCTGCTTGGACTAGAGAGAAGCCGATATGAACATGTATTGAAGATTTAAAGAGATGGTTTTTATTAGTGTTACAGAAGACATGCCCCTAAAAAAAATCCAAGGGCCGGGTTTAGGTTTCAGATTAGAGATGACAAGTTATAGGAGGTAATATTCCTTATGCTTTATCTTCAGAAAGTTAGCAGTTACCAAATGCCCAATCTTTATTCAATGTCTTTATCCCTCTCATTCTAATGGCAAACTTGTTTTCAAATTTATTGCATCTCAGCTCCAATTTCATCTTGGACCTCTCCCATCACATGATATAATTGTGGTAATTTGTATTTTGTTGTGGGTTTGTGCTTAGCAACTCTGTTAATACTAGGCAGGTTGTGAAGTGTTGTTGATATATCTAATGATATATGAAGCTTCTTTGCAAAATATTTTTCTCACTTATCTGGTACGAGGACGTAGACCACCAATGGAAGAACAAGAGAGGAACTGTAACTGGATTGAATGCAACTTACATGTGCATAAAGTACATTATGAAATAGCTATCCAAATCCTCGTTAACCTAGAAAGCACATACACTCAAAAAACATGTCGTGTCATGTCAGACACGTATTAGACACAACCCAGACAGCTAAAATATACTAGGATGCACCAAATAGTGTTGTGTCCGTGTCGCCATGTCCTTACCCAGTTGTCTCGTATCCGTGTCTGTGTAGCATAGTCGTTACCTGTTATCAGTTTTGTGAACATGAGCCGCACTTAGTAAGACATCAGGGTCCCTGTTATGTGTTTTTATGTGCAATAATGCATTTTATGGCGTATAATTTTCTTATTTAAACTATTAAATCTCATGATACTACATACTTTTGTTATCATATAGGCTATATTTCCTCATTGTTGATATCATGTTGCTTCTTATAGCCCATTATCAAGCATGGTTCTATGTTATCTCTTGCCGTGTTGACAGGATATACAAATGTTTTGTTCTTTCATATAGTCTGTTAGAGTTAAGACTTATAGTTGGTCTAACTCTGACTCTAACATGTCCATACTTGACTGAAGGTTTTTCCTTTTACCCTATTAGTTTTTAAAGTCATATGTGCGCACTCTTGGAAGGCATGACCTGTTGTTCGTCCTTTCACCCATGTTGTTTGTGTGCTCTATGACCAACCACCGAGGGCCATAACTAATTTGTGCGTTGTAACTCTTGCATCAAATGTCACCATTTCCAGGTGCACCCTTCAAGTATCGAAGAATGCGAGAGATAGCCTCCCAATGTAGTTGCCGAGGGGCATGCATAAACTGACTAACTACTCCAACTGCATATGTGATGTCTGGTCGAGTAACAGTAAGATATATAAGTTTGCCAACCAAACGTCTATAATATCCAACATCCTCAAATAACTCTCCCCTGTCAGCATCAAGCATGTCATGATAATCCATAGGAGTCTCAACTGGCCGACACTCCAACATCCCAGTCTCGAAAAGCAAGTCTAGAACATACTTGCGTTGTGACAGATACACCCCCTTCTTAGATCGAGCAACCTCGATTCCAAGAAAATATCGAAGAAGACCCAAATCCTTAGTATGAAACTGACGACTAAGGTAGGCCTTCAAGTCCGCAATTCCAGCATGATCACTCCCAGATATAATGATATCATCAACATAAACAATCAACACGATAATACCTGCTGAGGAAGAATGGCAAAACACTGAATGATCTGATGTGGTACGCCGAAAGCCATACTGAATGAGAACTGAACTGAACTTGTCAAACCAAGCACGAGGTGACTGTTTCAGTCCATATAATGCTTTCTTCAATTGACATACGAGTCTTTTATTTCCTGCTACAACATATCCCGGTGGTTGATCCATATAAACCTCCTCCTGTAAGTCACCATGCAAGAAAGTATTCTTTATGTCCAGCTGATATATAGGCCATTGGTGATTAACCGCCACAGAAATAAGAATCCGAACTGAATTCAGCCGAGCCACCGGAGAGAAAGTCTCCATATAATCTACGCCATATGTCTGAGTATACCCTTTGGCAACCAACCGTGCCTTGAGGCGCTCAACAGAACCATCAGGGTGATACTTAACAGTGTAAACCCATCTACAACCCACTGTTTATTTTCCAACAGGAAGTGATGTAAGCTCCCAAGTCTGATTTTGATGTAAAGCATACATCTCCTCATCCATTGCACTTTTCCAACCAGAAGATGACATAGCCTGCTTGTAAGTTTTGGGAATAAAAGTAGAAGGCAATGAAACAGCAAATGCATGAAAAGATGATGAAGCACGGTGTAATAAAACATAGTTAGAAATGGGATGCTTATTCTTTGTGGTACAAAGGCGTTGTCTTTTTCTGAGAGCAATAGGAAGATCATCTGGATCTGTGGTGATGGGAGCAGAAACCTCAGGCACGAAAGATGATTGGTTGAAGGCTGAATTTTGCAGAACCACTGGCCTGTCCTTGGATCTCTGATAAACCTGTAAATGGGGAATGGAGACAAAAATTGATTCAGGAATGACCGGAAGTGGTATGGAAGATATTAAATCTGTTATAAAAGGAATACAACGGTCTCCTGAAGGAAAGAAAGGGGTAGACTCAAAGAATGTAACATCCGCACTGACATAATATTTGCGTGACTGTGGACTGTAACAACGATAACCTTTTTGAGTACGGGGATAACCAAGAAAGACACACTTCAGAGATCTAGGAGCCAACTTATCTCGATTAGGTTCCAAGTTATAAATAAAAGCGACACAGCCAAACACTCGAGGAGATAAGGAAAATGGTGCGACATCTGTATGTAATATTGTAAATGGAACTTTGTTATTTAATACAGATGATGGCATGTGATTAATAAGATAACATGCAGTAAGAACGGCATCTGCCCAATACTGTTTGGGGACATGCATATTGAACATGAGAGTTCGAGCCACATCTAAAATGTGTCGATGTTTGCGTTCGGCTATACCATTTTGTTGAGAGGTGTAGACACAACTGGTTTGATGAATCATACCACGATCAACACAGAAACTGTTCACAGAAGATTGAGTATACTCCAAAGCATTATCAGAACGTAGAATTTTGATACGTTTATTAAACTGAACATAGACTTCATTATAAAAGGCAGATAACACATTTGGAAACTCAGATCTTTCTTTCATTAAATAACACCAAGTCATTCTGGAATAATCATCAATAAAAATAACAAAATACTGAAATTCTTTCGGACTTTTGACTCTAGACGGACCCCAAATATCAGAATGAACAAGATCAAAAGACTCTAATTGACGACTCTCACTACGACGAGGAAAGGAACTACGGTGATGCTTGCCTAACTGACAAGCCTCACATTCAAGACTAGAAATATGACTCAAACTAGGAACAACTTGACGCAACTTAGCCAAAGACGGATGTCCCAAACGATAATACCACTGCAACGGAGAAGTAGAAACAGAAGTGAAGGCCTTTCCAGGTAGATCCAAGTAGTACAGTCCATCTTTTTCATGCCCCGAACCAATCGTCTTCTTCGTCCTAAGGTCCTAAAAAATACACGAATTGGAAGAAAATGTCACAGAATATTGAAGAGATTTGGTTAACTGGCTCACAGATAACAAATTAAATAGAAAATTAGGCACATATAATGAATCAAATAATGATAGTGATTGAGTAGGGTGAATGACACATTTCCCAAGCATAGGACGAGTAGACCCATCAGCCAAGATAATATTATGTTTCATGGAACTACGATTATGAAAGATAGATGTTATACCAGACATGTGAGAGCTTTCTCCTGAGTCGATGACCCAAGAGGTGGATGGTGACTGGGTTGCCACAAAAGCAGGATTACCTATATGTGCCATGGTTGCAGTAGGTTGGGAGGTGGTACTAGCAAGCGCGTTCAACTTCTGGAGGATCTGTTAAAATGGAGATGAGGTATCGGACGTTGAAGTCTGATTGAAACCCGAAGTATCATCTCTGGGAGCAGAAGTGGTGTCCTGGGACTGCATATTTTTATCATGCACTTGATGTGCATATTCTGGTTTGCCCTATTTGTCCCAACAATAGTCTTCTACATGACCGAGCATTCCACAATAGTTACACTTTCGTGGTTGACCACGGCCACCACCACCGCGGCCACCACCACCACCGCGACCACCACCACGACCATTGCCTCTACCACCACGGCCTCCTCCTCGACCAAAACTACGACCACCATCTCTACCGCCACGTCCAATACCACGTCCACCACCACGACCAACAACACTAGAAACTAGGGCAGAAGAGTCAGTACTCGGCACCACAGAACTCTGTCCCAGAAAGGAACGATTGAGACGGGAGAAAGTATCTGCCACCGTAGGTAACTACTCTCCAGCAAGGATTTGAGCTTTATAAGGTTCGAGCGCAGGACCCAAGCCGGCTAGGATGAGTGAAACATAAAACTCTTCCTTCTGTCTCCGAGCTTCCTTCAAATCAGTAGTAACAGGATGATATTGAAGCAGTTCCTCCCACAAAGCCTTCTTTGAAGCCAGATATTCATTCACAGGCTTTCCATTTTGCTTTGTATTGAACAATAACTCGTACAACTCATAGATACGGACAATGTTTTGCTTCTGCGAATAAGATTCTTCCAGAGATACCCAAATCTGTTTGCTTGATTCACACCACTGAACATTAGCAGCGATATGTGGTTCCATACTATGCCACAACCACGACATAACGTATGCATCTGTACTCATCCAATCTTCATACTCAATGGACGTTTCAGGAAGGAGTTCTTCGGTCAAAAACTTTAACTTCTTCTTCGCCCTTAACACCACTTTGATAGACTTGGACCAGGCAAGATAGTTCGCACCATTGAGTTTCACCGCTGTAATCGACTTTCCCAATTCATCATTATGAATAACAGTAAAAGGAGAACCACATCCGCTACCACCACCACTATTAACCTCGCTAGAAGATTCGGTCCCCACCATATTTGCAGATGCAACAGAAAGACTAGATCTTTGAAACCCTAGATCTCACAACGAACCTCAACCGACGACGAATAACCAACGGAGATCTGTAGAAACCCTAGATCTCATAAACGAACCACGAACGACCACGAACAATGAACGACGAACGGCGAATCATGAAAAGTAGACGAAAAATAGCCAAAAAATATAGATATATGCTCTGATATAACCAACGAACGACCATCGGCCCTGTCGGGGATGGGATGTACAGTACTTATAAATATATGCTCTGATACCAAGTTAAGTTTAGAGATAGAGAGGAGAAGGGGAAGTAGAGGAAGAGAGAATATGAGAAAGGAGATTGCAAGGGCTTTAAACCCTAGGTTGCATCTCATGTCTATTTATATAGATATGCAATACACCCACAATTACTATTATACTCTCATATGATAAATAACAAAATAAAATAACTCTAACAGTCATTATGGACAAGTTCATACCCATATAAGAAATCACTTTTGGTTGGTGGCATGTATGCCTCATTTTAGAAGATATGATGATGTTCAACTTGCAAAATGCAAATGATACATGTTATATTGTGTCACAAGACACAGCTGATACATATCCTAAATAAAAAAAGGGGGTTGTCACATCTAATACAGATTACAGGTATCGATTGGTTTCCTTTGTGTATTAGTAGGCGGTATTGAAGTTATCACCAGCATGAAATAATTAATCAATGTCAAATTTCTAGGTTCTTGAATTATATACCTTATTATTGGATGACCGATGCCATTTGATGTTGTAGGATCCGGAGTTTTACATCCTCAAAGAAAACGCGTCCCCATGAATTTTTGGCCCTATTGAGAAACTGAGATGGTCCTATGCATGTGCAAAACAACTTATTGAAAGATTGATTTATGGTAGGTTTCAGCTCCAGGTACTCCTTTCAAGCATGGGCATTTGTGTTGTTCTTCGTTGCGACAATTTCCATTTAAAATATTGTTGGTATATTAGAATATTCTTGGTATATTTGTTGATATATTAGAATATTCTTGGTATATTTGTTGGAATATTAGAATATTCTACAAGGGATTTTAATGGGTTATTAATGTAAGATTAAGGATTGTAAGGCTATAAATAGCCAAGAGATTATCAATAAAAAATATAATAATTACTCCAAAATATTTTACATGGTATCAGAGCCCAAACCCTAGCTACCACCTCCCAAACCCTAGTTGCCACCACCGCCACCGCTGCTACACCGTCCGCCACCACCGCTGTCGCGCCGCCCGCCACCACCATTGCCGCATCGCTTGTCTGCCACAACCGTCGTCGCTCGCCCGCCACCACTACCGCGAAGCCGCGACTCCCTCGGAGCCTTCTGCCACGGTTCCTGGCGTCTCCCGTGGGTCGTTCCAAACGTTGACATCGAAGGCCTAGATCTGATGGGGGAGAGACATGATCGGGTCTAGGAGAGAACGAAAAGGGTGAACGTGAATCATGGGATGAGTGTGAGGTGATCGGAGAAGAGGAGGATCGATGGAGGAGATCATCAAGAAGTTTGACTCTGCAGAGGTCGCAACGTTGATGAAGCTGATGGAACTGTCGGCTGGTGAGAGCGCGACACGAACATTGGCAAAGTTGGAGCTTCCATCTATCGATCTGAAGTTTGATGGACCGGCCACCTACCTGAGTTGCTCACGACGGGTGAGGAGAACCCTCGCAGGGAAGAACCTGGAGGGTTTCTTGTCAAGAGAGAAGACAGAGCCGGATGAGGGCTCGGTAGGACGCGACGAGTGAAAGTCCACTCATATGGTGATATACATTTGGCTCCTCAATTTTTTAGTCCATTCGATCGTCGCCATCGTGGATGGCCTTGAGATGGTGAAAGACGTGTGGGAGGAGTTGAGGAGAACATACGATGGTATGGAGAATAACTTAAGGATTTTTCAGATCAAGGGAGAGATCGACGACACCGTACACGGTACAGGAGTATGCCACGGAGTTGGAGCATCTGTGGTTGAATTATGATCATTTCTCAGATCGGACGAGCTGTGAGGACCCGAAGTGTAAGGAGAGACAGGTATGTCCGCAGGAGAGGACGATAAAGTTTCTTAAGGGGCTGGCCGTAGTGTTTTCTTAGAGGAAAACACTACTTCTAACCCAACCAAAATTCCTACACTTGAGGAGGCTATCTCATCCATGATCTAGGAGGAGACTCATATCAAGCTACTGGCAGGGGCAGGTGGTCCTCCTGAAGTGAAGACAGTACTGACGGTTTCCAATTCAGGATGCACAGGACCTAAGGGAGACCCCCAGCAGTGTTACAACTATGGGAAGGTGGGCCATCTAAGGTATGGTTGCACAAAACCATCCAATAAGAGATATTCAGGTGGCTGATGTGGACAATTTGGAGGACGTGGCCGTGGTCGTGGGGGTCGACAGGGTGGTCGAGAAGGTTATCGGACCAACCTACTAGTAGCAGAAGGCGAAGAGGGAGCTAATGGTGCCTATACTGAGGAGGATCAGGCACTACTAGGCATGCTGGAAGTACTCAGAAGAAAGAAGAGAGCGTCAAGCGATGAAGACAGGAAGAGTAGGACTGAGGAGGCGTCTACCTCAGTCTTCTTCAGAGGCAACGCTGCCATGTATGTCCATCCATTAGAAGGTACTGATGACTCACTCGCCCTTGCATCTATGCCTTCCCTTAGATCGTCAGACTGGTTTATCGATTCGGGTTCGTCTCGACACGTGACAGGAAATGCTAGTGAGTTCTCTTCCTACACTCATCTAGCATCTGCAGACAACATTCAAACAGCCGATGGTACTTTCCAATATGTGGTCGGTAAGGTACTATCGATTGTACATGTTCAGTAAAATTATCCAATATTTTACATAATTTTTTTTCCAGTCAGTCTTTTGTCCATTAGTTCCATAATCCTCCAACTAAAATGCATTATCTCTTTTGATATTCCTAAGGTGATCTTCCAGAAGAAGGAGACGGGATAAATACTTGGGACTGACACTTGGCATGATGGACTGTGGTACCTGGATCGGAAAGGAATGGATTCATCATTGGTGTCTGTGGCAGAAAGGGCAGGAATGAGAAGACCAAAAATGAGTGCCGAGGATACACTGATACTACATCACAGGCGGTTGGGGCACTCCTCTTTTGGTATTTTAAGTAGGTTGTATCCATCTATTTATGAGAAGGCAAATAAGGAGAAACTAGTATGTAATGCATGTGATTTAGGCAAACTTAGTAGGAGCTCATATGTTTGTGCGGGCCATATGAGCTCTTCTATTTTTGATATTATATATTCTGATGTCTGGGGGCAGTGCGCCACAACTACTGTGAATGGTTACAAGTATTTCGTCTCTTTTATTGATTGTTCCCCTCATGTCACCTGACTGTATTTGATGAAGAATAAGAGTGAGGTCTTTGCCTATTTCCAAGACTTTCATAAACATGTCCAGACATAATACAGAGCAATGGTGAAGGTACTAAGGTCTGACAATAGAACAAAGTATACCAACAAAGTACTTGAGGAATATCTGTCAGCCCAAGGGATACAACATCAAACCACCTGTGCATACACACCAGCACAGAATGGAGTGAAAAAAATAAAGAACAGACACCTTTTGGATGTGGTAAGGAGCATGATGATCGCCATGAATATCCCACAAAGTCTATGGGGGCATATAGTGTTGACAGCAGCTCGATTGATCAACAGAATGCCCTCGAAGGTACTGGGATAGAAGTCTCCATGTGAGATATTATAAGAAAATAATAGTGGGATACTCCCACTAAAGGTGTTTGGCTGCGTATGTTTTTTGAAGGACAACAGACCGTCTGTTGAGAAACCTGACCCCAAAGCAGTCAAGTGTGTATTTGTGGGCTATTCGACGACTCAGAAGGGGTACATGTGCTGGAGCCCAGTAGAGAAGAAGAAGAAGTTTGTGAGTTGGATGTGCACTTCAGGAAGTTTGAGCCATATTACCGTCAGGAGAAAACCTCATCCATGAGCAACTCACCTGATACTGAGAGTATGAGGCAAGTGTAACTACCACTTTCCCGAAAAGAGATATTTATGTCTTTTTCTATTATTAGTAATATTGTTAATAATGGTATTTCTAATTATTATATTGAGTGGTATTTTGTTTTATAATAATTAGTAATGCAATATATGTTTATATGTTGTATATAGTTAATGGTTAGTTGTTATCCCTTAGTTAGATTAAATGTTAGTGAACCTAAATAAACCTAGTGAAGTTTGGAGATGGAGGGGAGAAGGAAAAAAAGTATGAGAGAGAGAATATGAGAAATAAGATTGCAAGGGCCTTAAATCCTATGTTGTATCTCATGTCTATTTATATTAATATGCAATACACCCATAATTACTATTATACCCTCATATGATAAATAACAAAATAAAATAACTCTAACACCCTCCCTCAAACAGGAGCATATAGATCAGACATGTCCAGCTTGCTACATAAATTAGAAAATGGACCACGAGCAAGTGGTTTGGTGAGGATATCACCTAATTGATCCTCTGACCGAACATAAAGAGTGACAATCTATTTTTTCAGCAATAAATCATGAACAAAATGATAATCCACCTCGATATACTTCGTGCGCACACGAAACACCGGACTACTTACGATAAATATTGCCGACTGATTATCACAATACATCTCCATCAAAATATGAATCATAATTCCTATTTTATGAAGAAGAGACTGCACCCACATCATCTCAGAAGCTGTATGAGCCTTCGCACGATACTCGGCCTCTGCACTAGAACGAGCCACAACATTCTGCTTCTTACTATGCCACGTGACAAGATTGCCATCCACAAACGTACAATAGCTAGAAGTAGACCTCCTATCACTGTGACTGCCTGCCCAATCAGCACTACTAAACACAGTCACCGTAAGCAACTGGGAAGGTTTGTACAACAAACCATTTCTAGGTGCACCCTTCAAGTATCGAAGAATGCGAGAGATATCCTCCCAATGTGGTTGCCAAGGGGAATGCATAAATTGACTAACTACTCCAACTACATATGTGATATTTGGTCGAGTAACAGTAAGATATATAAGTTTGCCAACCAAACGTCTATAATATCCAACATCCTCAAATAACCTTCTTTTGTCAGCATCAAGCTTGTCATGATAATCCATAGGAATCTCAACTGGTCAATACTCCAATATCCCAGTCTAGGAGAGCAAGTCTAGAACATACTTGCGTTGTGACAGATACACACCCTTCTTAGATCGAGCAACCTCGATTCCAAGAAAATATCGAAGAAGACCCAAATCCTTAGTATGAAACTGACGACTAAGGTAGGCCTTCAAGTCCACAATCCCAGCATGATCATTCCCAGATATAATGATATCATCAACATAAACAATCCACATGATAATACTTGTTGATGAAGAATGGTAAAATACTGAATGATCTGATGTGGTGCGCAGAAAGCCATACCGAATGAGTACTAAATCGAACTTGTCAAACCAAGCACGAGGTGATTGTTTCAGTCCATATAATACTTTTTTTATTCGACATACGAGTTTTTTATTTCCTGGTACAACATATCCCGGTGGTTGATCCATATAAAACTCCTCCTGTAAGTCACCGTGCAAGAAAGTATTCTTTATGTCCAGCTAATATATAGACTATTGGTGATTAACCATCACAAAAATAAGAATTCAAACTGAATTCAGCCGAGCCACTGGTGGGAAAGTTTTTATATAATCCATACCATATGTCTGAGTATATCCTTTGGCAACCAACCGTGCCTTGAGGCGCTCAAAAGAACCATCGGGGTAATACTAAACAGTGTACACCCATCTATAATCCACTGTCTGCTTTCTAACAGGAAGTGATGCAAGCTCCCGAAGTGATGTAAGCTCCCAGGTCTGATTTTGATGTAAAGTATACATCTCCTCATCCATTGTACTTTTTTAACCAGAAGATGACATAGCCTGCTTGTAAGTTTTGGGAATAGAAATAGAAGACAATGAAACAGCAAATGCATGAAAAGATGATGAAGCACAGTATAATGAAACATAGTTAGAAACATGATGCTTATTCTTTATGGTACAAAGACATTTTTTCTGAGAACAATAGGAAGATCATCTAGATCTGTGGTGATGGAAGCAGAAACCTTAGGCACGAAAGATGATTTATTGAGGGCTGAATTTTACAGAACCACTGGCCTGCCCTTGGTTCTCTGATAAACCTGTAAATGGGGGAATGGAGACAGAAATTGATTTAGAAATGACCAAAAGTGGTATGGAAGATATCAAATCTATTGTAAAAGGAATACAACGGTCTCCTGAAGGAAAGAAAGGGATAGACTCAAAGAATGTAACATCCACACTTGCATAATATTTGCGTGACTGTGGACTGTAACAACGATAACATTTTTGAGTACAAAAATAACCAAAAAAGACACACTTCAGAGATCTATGAGCCAACTTATCTCGATTAGGTTCCAAGTTATGAATAAAAGTGACACACCCAAACACTCGAGGAGATAAGAAAAAAGGTGTGACATCTATATGTAATATGGTAAATAGAACTTTGTTATTTAATACAGATGATGGCATGCAATTAATTAGATAATATGTGGTAAGATGACATCTGCCCAATACTATTTAGGGACATGCATATTGAACATGACAGTTCGAGCCACATCAAAAATGTGTCGATGTTTGCGTTCGGCTATACCATTTTGTTGAGAGGTGTGGACACAACTGGTTTGATGAATCATACCACGATCAACACAGAAACTGTTCACAGAAGATTGAGTATACTCCAAAGCATTATCAGAACGCAAAATTTTGGTACGTTTATCAAATTGAACATAAAATTCATTATAAAAGACAGATAACACATTTGGAAACTCAGATCTTTCTTTCATTAAATAATACCAAGTCATTCTGGAATAATCATCAATAAAAATAACAAAGTACTAAAATTCTTTCGGACTTTTGACTATAGACGGACCCCAAATATCAGAATAAACAAGATTAAAAGACTCTAATTGACGAATCTCACTACGACGAGGGAAGAAACTACGGTGATGCTTGCCTAATTGACAAGCCTCACATTCAAGACTTGAAACATGACTCAAACTAGGAACAACTTGACGCAACTTAGCAAAATACGGATGTCCCAAACAATAATGCCACTGCAACGGAGAAGTAAAAACATATATGAAGGCCTTTCCAGGTAGATCCAAGTAGTATAGTCCATCTTTTTCATTTTTCAAACCAATCATCTTCTTCGTCCTGAGGTCCTAAAAAAATACACGAATTAGAAGAAAATATCATAGAATATTGAAGAGATTTGGTTAACTGGATCACAGATAATAAATTAAATAAAAAATTAGGCACATATAATGAATCAAATAATGATAGTGATTGAGTAAGGTGAATGACACATTTTTCAAGCACAGGACGAGTAGACCCATCAGCCAAGATAATATTATGTTTCATGGAACTACGATTATGAAAGAGAGATGTTATACCAGACATGTGAGAGCTTGCTCCTGAGTCGATGACCCAACAAGTGGATGGTGACTGGGTTACCACAAAAGCAGAATTACCTATATGTGCCATGGTTGTAGTAGATTGGGAGGTGATACTTGTTTGTGGTATTAAACGAAAGAATGAAAATATATTCAATATGGGGTTTACACAGAACCCGTCTTCTTTTGTTTACAAACAAACTTGTACAATTTGATCCTATACGAGGATATGGGAGTACAATTTATTTAATCTGGGTAAATATTGCTATAGGTGTCTGATCTGCAGTCGATCACTTTAGCCCTTGGACCACACGATGTTGAAGAAGTGCCGTGGAAGACAGGAAGCAGCTTCGAAGGTTGCAGAAGAGGGTGGATGCACGATGCCAAAGTCGTCGATCCCTACTCTTTGCCTGAGCTTCGAATTCTTCTCTCTCTCTCTCCAATTTGCCGACCCTGGATCTGATATTGGTATTCTTGACCAATTTTCCGACCTTTGATCTGGTATTGGTATTCTTGACCAATTTTCTCGACCTTGTTCCTCATTGATAGAGGTCTCTATTTATAGAGTTTTAGTGACAGTGACCACTCCGTCGGTGTAAAAACCGAGGAGTGAAAAGTACAGCACCCTTTTACACAACGGTTAAAGTAACCAATGCCTGCGTATAGATGATCCTTTGAATGAGCGTGTGACGTGGGTCCAACTAAGGGACAAAACACGTATAATCGCTACGAAGATCACGGCGTAGAAGCCACGTAGGTAGATATCCATTGCGTAGAAGAGGTTGGCATAGAAGCCAAATGTCTGTCACCATGGCATAGAAGCCAAATAGTTATCAAACCGGCATAGAAGCCGAACAGGCGTAGAAGCCGAATAGGCATAGAAGCCGAACAAGCGTAGAAGCCGAGTGGTTGTAGAGGCCGAACAGGCGTAGAAGCCGAGTGGTCGTAGAGGCCGAACAGGCGTAGAAGCCGAATGGTCGTAGAAACCGAACAAGCGTAGAAGCCGAGTGGTCGTAGAGGCCGAACAGGCGTAGAAGCCGAGTGGTCGTAGAGGCCGAACAAGCGTAGAAGCCGAATGAGCACAAAAACTGGATGGGCGTAGAAGCCACTGCGTACCGTGCCACAGTGCTAATGTGGACCTCTTAGCCGGAATTACGGCTTTTGAAGATATAATCAAATCTCTTGCATTAAATGCCAAGATTTGCCACCATCTTGTGCATTAAATGTGGAGGCGTATTTTTGAAGGTCTGCAACCCCTTCTGCGCATCAGTCGCAGAGACGTGCCTTGAGAAACTGTCACCGCTCTGTGCATTAGACGAAGAGACGTGCCTCGAACCCCGTACGGAGTGCAGCTTTTGGCGTGGCAGGCGGTTTGTCTACTGCAGAACGAAAACAGCTCACGTTTTGCCTGTGTAAAACAAGGCAGCGTATCCCTTCGTGCTTGTAAAAGCAGTTTACGCGAAGGGGATGGCGGTATTTGACAGCCTGGTTCGCAGTGCTATGCCATCATTATAGCCGTCGCCTGGGTAGTCGAGCCGTATCCTTTTGTCAGAAGTCCAGACGTCAGGTTCATTGCAGGCTTTGACAGGTTCACTTCGGAGAATACGAAGCGTCTCTTGCACACCTCAATGCTATGTTTGGAAGAGGATGAGTTTTACGCCCTGGAGACGATGAAGCACCCTGTTTACGCTGAAGCGGCTTGGACGTACTGCCTTACGCGGATAGTCCTTCAAGCTTTTCATATTTCACGCTGCGTTTTAGCGAAAAAGGCTCTGTTGCACGCTTGATGGCTCTGAAGGCCTCTGCTTACGCTGCTCTGCACCAATATGCCGCGTATAGTCATCCGGCGTATTTTTCATGCTTCTACAAGACCCCCTTCAAAGCTTTCAAATTCCTCGGAATTTGGAACGCTTTGAATGAAGCATGAACCGCTCCTCGTGACTCGAAACGTTTCTGAATGGAGCGTTGAAACGGTCGATGTCGACTTTATGGTGGATTTATTGGGGACCGGTGTGACCCCTTTCGCCTATAAAAAGGCTGGGGGAGTTAACCCATTCTCCCCACATCTTCATCACCACGCAGAGATGATCGCCGAAGTTCGCCGGGTCGACTTGAGGAAGAAGGAGATCATGTTCTTCCAGCGTGTAAGGAGCCGAAAAAGACGGCGTCTTCGAGCAAGTGTCCACTGCAACGATGGATCATGGAAGGATATCTTAGCCTCCCTTGCTCGGGATAATCAGCAACTTTGTATGACTGTTCTTCCAGGAGAAGGGAAGGGTCGTATTGGACCACGCTGCTTGCAAGTGGCACCTTCTCCTGTTATACTCTCGGGAATGAGAGAGAAGACAAGATGTAACAGCCGTCCTCGATCGAGTTGGGTCTTAAAGAAGCCTCAACTGGATCGGTCGTGGCGTACGGAGCATGGGATCTGCATCATTTATGCAGGCCCAGTTCTGTATCCTCCCACCATCGATCTTCTTGATCATGACTGTGGTGGTCGATGAACTGCCATAGAAGAAGAGGAAGACATGCACCGATGCGAGAACCTCGTAGAACATATTCTGGGTGCGATTTTCCGACGACGATGATGAGGAAGCCCTTTGTAGACGGGATTTCCCTCATATGTAGTCATAAAAAATGAAAAGAAAACCCTTGTAGATTGGATTTCCCTCATATGTAATCATGACTTTAATCTTTAATAAAATCGTCTTGCTTCTTCATATGATCGTCTTGCCATACGTTGCTATGAAGTCTGAATATGTGTAGCTTCGACACGTCTGATTCTTTACGCCGACTCTGTTTAGAAAGAGTGCTAGGTCCTGTCCTTTATGCATAGCGAATAGTCCATAAAATGCTGTTTGAGCACTTTAGAACATCTAGAACTGTCCCGTTGCTAGGACTGAGGAACCGCGTAGAGCTCTGAACTTCTGATGAACAGAATTTTTGTTCAGACTTCGTCTTCAAGAGTGACTTCTCAAAAATCCCTTGGAACAGGGTCGAGGAATGGCTGTCAAACTAAGTTTGCCATCTTACTAGACGAGATATTCAGACTGGAGTCTGGATGAACCTCCATTTGACCCGAGAAGAGTAATTTCTCAATGTTTGAACTCTGTATGCTTCGGGTACTTAGGATATGTTGAGGCCAAGATGGAGTATCTTCTGTGTGAACTCCTGTAATCGACCGTCTTGAGTTCGGATATACGAAAAGTCAGAGATCCGTAGTGTAGATGAGCTGAAAATCTTGAGTTCGTAGGCCTATTGAGCGTAGAAAGCCACTGAGTGTGAGATCATCAATTTGGAGTTGCTGAGCATGAAGTCGTAGGTTTGTAGCCTCTCGAGCGTAAAAGCTACCGAGCACAAAGGCATCCGGGCATAAAACCATAGATTGATAGCTTGCGAGCGTAAAACCGTAGATCTGTTGCTGTCGAGCGTAGAAAGCTCCTTAGCGTAGAACTGTAGATTTGTAGCCTGTGAAAAAGAAAGAAATCTCCCGTGCGTAAGGTCTTGGATCCGTTGCCTCCGAGCGTAAACTAAGCGCCACTGAGCGTGAGATCATCGATTTGGTATCTGCTGAGCGTAAAAGTCGTAGGTTTGTGGCCTCTCGAGCATAAAAGCTACCGAGCACAAAGGCATCCGGGCGTAAAACCCTAAACTTATAGCTTGCGAGCGTAAAATCGTAGATCTGTTGCTGTCGAGCGTAGAAAACTCTTTTAGCATAGGAACCGCTGACCTGCTTTCACACGAAAAACTCTTCGAATTTGCTGACTGTCCGTCTTTCGAGAGTAGTGGGCTGACGTAGTACCCAATCATAACCAAATATTTAATTTGTGAGATTTGGTTGGGGTTTCGAGGAGCCCGTCTGAGGATTCGAGGAGTCAACCCGAACTCTATATATATCCCAAGCTTCGGAGAGAAAAACTTTTTATCTGTCTTCCGCGAGAGAGAGCTTTGATTGTTTGAGTTTTTTCCCCTCGTTCTTTCTCCGAGCACTCCGAGTTTCCAAAAATGGCGCCGAAACAAACCCTCTCCACCAAGGAAAAGAGCACAGGCTCTTCTTCTCGTTCTTCTGCCCCGACGAGAGAGTCTTCGATCGGGCGAGGCGAACTTCCTTCTGATCGAAGCATCCCGCCGACGAGTAGCGCACCCGGCCTTAGAGGTATAGCCATTGGGAATGACAAAGAACGACGAAAAATCCTTCGCACACGTTGAACGTGACCGCGCTAGGTCGTCTTCTGTGCTGATAGCCTCTTTGAGGAAGATGACGCACGGAGACGTTTTCATCTTTTATGCCCACATTTCTAATGTGTCAGCGTAAAAACTCCATGTCTTCGCAGTTGTTTGTGGTAGAAAATGAAAGAATGAAAGATGTATTCAATATGGGGTTTACACAGAACCTGCCTTCTTTGGTTTACAAACAAACTTGTACAATGTAATCCTATACGAGGATGTGGGAGTACAATTTATTTAATCTGGGTATAAATTGCTATAGGTGTCTGATCTGCAGTCGATCACTTTAGCCCTTGGACCACACGATGGTGAAGAAGCGCCATAGAAGACAGGAAGCAGCCTCGGGGGTTGCAGAAAATGGTGGATGCACGATGCCCAGGTCGCCGATCCCTATCCTTTGTCCGAGCTCCGGGTTCCTCTCTCTCTCTCTCTCTCTCGATCTCCTCTCTCTCCTTGCTCGATCTTCAATTATTCGACCTCTTCTCTGAGTCTTCAATTGTTCGATCTTTTAATTTTGTCGACATTTTTCCCATTGATAGGGGTCTCTATTTATAGAGTTTTTGTGACAGTGACCACTCAGTTGGTATAAAAACCGAGGAGCGGACAACACAGCACCCTTTTACACGACGGTTAAAGTAACCAATGTCTGCGTATGGATGATCTTTTGAATGAGCGTGTGACGCGGGTCCAACTAAGGGACACAACGCGTACAATTGCTACGAAGATCACGGCGTAAAAGCCACGTAGGTAGGTATCCCCTGTGTAGAAGAGGTGGACGTAAAAGCCGATGTCTGTCATCGTGGCATAGAAGCCAAGTAGGCATAGAAGCCGGGTGGGCGTAGAAGCCCGATAGGCATAGAAGCCGAACATGCGTTGAAGCCGAACGTGCATAGAAGCCGAGCAGGCATAGAAGCCGAGCAGGCATAGAAGCCGAATAGGCATAGAAGCCGAACAGGCATAGAAGCCGAATGGTCGTAGAGACTGAGTGGGCGTTAAAGCCGAACGGGCGTTGAAGCCGAATAGGCACAGATCCTGGGCGTAGAAGCCGCTGCGTACCGTGCCAAAAATGCTGATGTGGACGTCTTTAGCCGGAATCACGGCTTTTGAAGATATAACCAAATCCCTTGCATTAAATACAGAGATCCACCATCATTCTGTGCATTAAATGCGGAGGCATGTTTTTGAAGGTCTGCAGCTCTCTTGTGTGTTCGTCGCAGAGATGTGCCTCGAGAAGACTGCTACCGCCTTGTCCGCCAATCGCAGAGACGTGCCTCGAGTCCTGCGCAACGTATAGCTTTTGACGTGGCAGGCGGTTTGTCCGCTGTGGAGCGTAAACAGCTCACGTCTGCCCGTGTAAAACAAGGCGGTGTATCCCCTTGCACGCGAAAGAGCGGTTTATGCTGAGGGGACCTCAGTGAGCGACGGTTTGGTGATATTTTAACCAAATCCTCTGCATTAAATGCAGAGATCTGCCATCATACTGTGGAGCGCATCCCGAGGGGTCTGCCACTGTTTCCAGCCGTCGTCTGGGTAGTCGTGCAGCACTTTTTGTCAGAAGTCAGGGGTCAGATTCACTGCGTGACTTGACAGGTTCGTTTCGGGGAAGACGAAGCGTTCCTTGTACGCTTTGAGCTGCTTTGAGAGCGGCTGAGTTTTACGCCATGGAGGCGATAAAGAACTCTTTTTTATGCTGGGGCAGCCTGGACGTATCGTACTTACGCGGATGGTCCTTTTGAGCTCATATTTCATGCTGTATTTGGCGGAAGAGCTCTGTTGCATGTTCGACGGCTCTGGAGGCCTCTGCTTACGCTGTTCTGTATTAAGATGCCGCGTAGATCCTCTCAGCGTATTTTTTATGCTTCTACAAGACCCCCTTCAAAGCTTTTAAATTCATTGAAATTTGAAATGCTTTGAATGAAGCATGAACGGCCCCTCGTAACTCGAAACTTTTTCTGAGTGGAGCGTTGAAACGGTCAAGTTTTGACGCATTTTTTCAGGCCGGTCTTGATGGCGGATTTATTGGGGATAGGTGTGACCTCGCTTGCCTATAAAAGGGCTGAGGAGTTAACCTGTTTCTTCCCACATTTCCTTTCACCATGCTGAGATGATCGCCGGAGTTCGTCGGGTCGACCCGAGGAAGAAGAAGACCATGTTCTTCCAGCATGTAAGGAGCCGAGAAAGACGGCGTCTTTGAGCAAGTGTCCATTGCAACGATGGATCATGGAAGGATATCTTAGCCTCCCTTGCTCGGGATAATCAGCAACTTCATGCGGCCTCTCACTCGGAGAGCGGGGAGGGTCATATTTGACCACATGGCTTGCAAGTGGTGCCTTCTCTTGCTACACTCTCGGGGATGAGAGAGAAGACAAGCTGTAACAGCCGTCCTCCCGTATTGAGTAAGGTGAAAAACCCCAACTCAAATGGCGCGCGGAGTATGGGGTCTGCATAGCTTATGCTAGCCCTAACTCTGTCGCCTCCGCCGGTGATCATTGCCATGTCAGCCAGTTTGCAGGAACTGACTGGCTGCTGGAGAAGACGGATGAAGAATTGGTGCCCAGACGAGAACCTGTCAGAACAGCTTCTGGGCGATCTTCAAACGGCGATGAGGAAGTCCTTTGTTGACGGAATTTCCCTCATATGTAATCACAAAAATGAAGAAAAATCCCTTGTAGACAGGATTTCCCTCATATGTAATTGTGATTTTAACTTTTAATAAAGTCGTCTTTCTTCTCCGCATATGATCGTCTTTGCCATATGTTGCTGTGAAGTCTGAATATGTGTAGCTTTGACATGTCTAATTTTTTACGCTGACTCTGATAGAAAGAGTACTAGGCCCTGTCCATAGAACGCTGTTGAGCATTTTGAACATTTGGAACTGTCATGTTGCTAGGACTGAGGGACCGCGTAGAGTTTCTCTGATGAACATAACTTTTTGTTCAGACTTCGTCTTCAAGAATGATCTCTCGAAAATCCCTTGGAACAGGGTCAAGGCTTTGGCCGTCAAAAACTGAATTGTCATCTTGATAGACGAGATGTTCAGACTGAAGTCTGGATGAACCTCCAATTTTGACCCTAGGAGAGTAATTTCTCAATGTTTGAACTCTGCATGCTTCGGGTACTTGGGATGCTTTGGGTCAAGAGCGAGTATCTTCTGTGTGAACTCTTTGTAATTGACCGCTTGGAGAACTCGTCCGGATACACGGAAAGTCAGAGATCCGTAGTGTAGATGAGCTGGAAATCCTGAGTTCATAGCTTATTGAGCGTAGAAAGCCACCGAGCGTGAGATCGTGGGTTTGTATCTGCTAAGCATGAAGTCGTAGGTTTGTAGCCTCTCGAGCATGAAAGCTACTGAGCACAAAAGGCATCTGGGCATAAAACTGTAGACTTGTAGCTGGCGAGCGTAAAACCGTAGATCCGTTGCTGTCGAGCGTAGAAAGCCCCTTAGCGTAGAACTGTAGATTCGTAGCCTGTTTAGAGAAAGAAATCTTCGAGCGTAGGGTCTGTGGACCTGTTGCTTCCGAGCGTAAACTAAACGCCACCGAGCGTGAGATCGTAGGTTTGGTAACTGCTGAGCGTGAAGTCGTAGATTTGTAGCCTCTCGAGCATGAAAGCTACTGAGCATAAAAAGGCATCCGGACGTAAAACCATAGACTTGTAGCTTGCGAGCGTAAAACCGTAGATCCGTTGCTGTCGAGCGTAGAAAGCTCTTTAGCGTAGAACCACGAACCTGCTTTGCACAAAAACTCTTCGAATTTGCTGACTGTCCGTCTTCCGAGAGTAGTGGGCTGACGTAGCATCCAATCATAACCAACTATTAATTACGAGATTTGGTTAGGGTTTCGAGGAATCCATCCAAGAATTTGAGGAGTCGATCCGACCCCTATATATATCTCGAGCTTTGGAGAGAAAACTTTTCATTCGTCTGCTGCGAAAGAGAGTCTTCGTCTGGTCGAGTTTTTCTCCATTGCTTCTCCGAGCACTCAGAGTTTTCAGAAATGGCACCGAAGCAAACCTCCTCCGCTAAGGGAAAGAGTGTAGGTTCTTCTTCCCATTCTTCCGCCCCGGCGAGGGAGTCTTCGGTTGGGCAAGGCGAACTTCATCCTGACCAAGTATCCCGCCGACGAGCAGCGCTCCTGGCCTTAGAGGTAGAGCCCTTTTGGATGACATAGAATGACAAAAAATCCTTCGCACACGTTGAACGTGACCGCGCTAGGTCGTCTTCTGTGCTGATAGCCTCTTTGAGGAAGATGATGCACGGAGACGTTTTCATCTCTTACGCTCACATTTCTAATGTGCCAGCGCAAGGGCTCCATCGTTTTCCCAGTTCTGGGCGTAACAGTTCCGACTGTCGAAAATGTGGTGTATACTATAAAATTTTAGTTTTACGCCTGGGGGCGGAGCCTCCGGCGTAATAACTAGAATTTTTGGTAGCCCGGCGTAAAGCACGGATCGTACGCTGCCAGTTACGTCTCTGGATGTGACTTCCTGCGTAAAAATGGCCAAATTTGTACAGTCTTGGCTTAAAGCACAGACTGTGGCTTCTGGATCCCCATGTTGCAAGATTTCGTAATGACGTGTTTTTCTCGCACTTTTGCAGTTAATTTGGGTGAGTCTCCACTGGCTGAGGTGATGGGTTCCGCTGCCGGAATGCTGCACTCGAACTATCTGAAGGATCTGTCCCACATGGCATTTCCTATCTCCGGACCCCAGTATCCTGAGGGAAGGGAGATTTTGATATCGGCCCAGGGTGAGCGGACGCTGCTGAATATGATTAACGGGGAGCCCCTGACGTATATAGATGGGGAGCAGTACATGAAGCCAGCTTTTCTCTTTGGGGACATGATTGACAGACGGTCCCAGACGAAGCCTAAGAGAGAACCTTGGGTATTTCTTGCCGGGAACCTGGTTTTGTACCTGCCGACGATGTCGAGGGATTATCCTATCTCGGCCTTCTTCCATGCGACACACCGTAGGAGGATGTCGTGGAACCTGACGCCCGATCTTCACGGCAAACCGGGGAAGATCTTTCATCTGAAAGGAGCTGACCAGGGGTCATTTGTCAGTCGTCCTTCTAGCCTTGTGACGTCGTTCAGGAGACTGAGCCCGGGCAGTGCTCCGAGCGAGGACAGTCTAGTGATCCAGCCGGTCCAGTTGCCGACTTTCTGCAATGACTTCATGGGGCGAGGGGGAGTATATCCCAAGGAGAATCCTCGATGCAACGGGTGGATCACTCCAACAAACCGTCGATGGGCCTGCCTTGTTGACTGGGTCTTGAAGCACTGTCAGAGAGAACTGGAGTGCATTGGGCTGTATGCCGCTGTGAGCGCGACCAGTGTTGGGTTGCCTGCTAACCCTAACCTGTACTTGGCACTGATGGAGCGATACATTTCGCTCACTGGGACTTTCGCCACTCCGCTGGGGGAGTTGGGATTGGCCCTCCATGAGATGGCAGCGATCTCGAGGCTGCCGATGGGGGATACCCCATATGAAGAGTACGTCCCCACCAATCGGGAGTTGGAGGATTCGGACCCTCGGGTAGTAGAGGTGTATCAGGAGCTGATGTGCCACTACTTTGCGTGCACGGCCTTTTATGACGAGCCTTCTGATTTGGCCCATACTACCAAGTGGACGTCCTACCTCTTCTTCCACCGGGCCAGGGCCGCCAAGCAGGAGAAAGTCTCGGGGGGCAAGGACGAGCCCGTAAATTGTTTGGGCGTTCTTAGTGCCCAGGTCGTCGAGGCTCTTATGGATGACGCCAAGGCTTCAGACCAGATTCTTGACGACGGGGTAGGAAAGTATCCCGAAGGCACTAAGGCCTATAGCTACTTGAGGCGTTGCCGCAGACCTCTGTCCAAGGAAGCCCAGCTGGCTGGTTTCCTCTCTATATGGCTACGTCGAGTAGTGGTGCCCGGCACTGCATCTGCGGACCGTATTCACCGGAACATCCTGTGGCCCGCGGTGCGTCTGGTGTTTGGGGCAAGACTGGGCCTGCTCCCTGCTATGGTGTGCCGTATACAGGCTGGCCTGAGGGCCATGACTGACGGGCTGCTCGCCGATGAGACTCGACGTGAAAGCTTTCCCAGGGTGGAATTACCATACCTGTATTTAATGGGATGGTTAATTCTCCACAACCCTCGGGTGATGTCCCCTGGCTCCGGTAGTAGCCCGGGGGGTAGCTTCCTGCTGAATTATAAGGACTCTCCCTGGAATGTGAACACAGTTTTAGACTGTAGGTTGACACTGGGCCTCAGTCATGGCTGGAAGCTCCTTTGCATTGCTCCCCCAGTATATCGTAATCAATCGGGGATCAGGCTGGAGGATTTAGGTGGAGAGAAGACTAATCTTTCTCCGGAGGCCTTCAAGTGGTTGATCTGTATCAGGCCTTCCCACTTGTTGTATAGAAGTGAAGATCATTGCTTCCTCGAGCCTTACTTGCCTAGTCGGTTCGCAAGGCAATTTGGGTACGACCAGTTGCACGTGGACAATGCTGTTACCAGCTTCAGGTCCAGGGGCGGCCTCATCGATGGAGCCAGAGGATGGCGATATTTCATCATGGGATGCACTGGAGCAATCTTTACCGTGTCGGTCGTCACACCCTCCACGGAGCTGCGCATCCTACATTCGTATGCCCAGTTCTACGTGGCGGTTAACACCTTCCACCGTGATTTTGACATGCGTAGGAGTTTTAGGGTGCCACCGTCCACGCCTAGGGGAAGAGTCGAAGTCCCTTCGGTTTCTCCTGACGAGGGTGAGGAGTTCGCTACTCCTGATGAGCCGTTGGTGACGGTGCCGAGGTGTGAAGTGCCTCTGCCTGCGGGGGCTTTGGTAGTCTCTGGGAAGCGAAGGGCCGCTGCTCCCAAGGAGATTTCTCCTCGCAAGAGGAAGAGGACGGTCAGTCGTTCTCTTCGAATCCCTGGTATCGAGGCTCCCAGAGAGGAACCTGCTGTTTCGCCGGTCAAGGATGTTTCCCTGATCGGGGGTTCCTCGCCTTCTAGGGAGGGACCCTCAATTTCGGCTGGCGGTGCCGTGGCATTCCGTCTTGAGGATGTCGTCGCATTACTTCCTCCGGTAGTGGTACGAGATTGTCGGTGTGGCCGGGGCAGATGGGAGAATCTTCTCTTAGACCAGCAACGGATGAAACCCCTGTCGTGTCCGTGAGTATGCCTGGCGAGGTCCCAACTGACGAACCTCGACCGTGCCTTGGTGGAGGCTTAGTAGAGCTCCTGGCAATGTCGGTTGGCCCACCCCCTTCTCCAGGTATGACAGTTCGCATTACGTCATTAAGGCATGATTTAGCTACCTCGACTGCAGATGCATCGTATATACCGCTGGCCACGGGTAAATGTCATCTTTATGTCTCCTTTTTAGAAAGAGTACCATTATATTGATATCAACTCTCTTGTCCTTTTCCCAGGGGATGGCGTCCACGGGGAATATAGCTTTGAAGCGCCTTCTGGCTCTGCTCCGGCTCCTGGCGATGATACGGAGGCGTTTGATCTTGAGGAGGAAATATCTTCGGGGGCCGGTTCGCTTATTGAAGAGGCTTCGATATCCCAAGAAGAAGAAGAGCCTGTCATTGCGACTACTTCGGTTGACGTGCCTCTTTTGGTCGCACCACCTGTCGAGACGACGGTTGTGACCACTTCGTCCGCAATCGTTCCTGGAGGGAGATTTGCCAATGCCGCGGCCACTCCTGGGGCCCAATCGGATTTAGCTGCGCTGATCGAGCAATATACCCGTGTCTTCTATGCTACTTTGAAAGCGCTGATACCGATGGTGCTGAAGGGGAATCTGGATCTCGGGCGCCTGAAGAAGTCCTCTCGGATTCCGATAGAGGCGATCCGGGATTTTGACGGCACCGGGATAGCTGATGCCTTGGAGGCGATGGTTAATGGTTTGGAGCAACCCATTAATGAATATCTGCAGCTAACTCGGGACGATATTGAAGCTGAGGTCCAGTCCAGATATGACTTCATGACTGCGCAGTTTGCCAAACGGATGGAGAGCTTAGATAAACTCGCTCAAATACGTCAGTTGGAGATGGACGAAAGAAAGACCGTCGAGGAGGAGGCCCTTGCCCTTCAACTGAAGTGCCAATCCGAGCATGAAGGGAACGTAGCGAGGGCTCGTAAGTTGAAAGAGGAGCTCGCTCAGGCAGAGGAGTGGGCTTTCCAGTCGTTGGCAGGTCTGGACGTAGCGACCGCTCGATTGAGTGCAGCGCGACGGGATCTGGATCGTGCAGAAGCTGCCCGCGCGGGTGTTCGTCGGGCGAGGGCCGAATTGTCCCTCAGGGGAGACAACGAAGCACGGCTGGAGCAGGCCCGCGCCGATACCTTGGCCTGCAGGGATGAAAGGATAGCCGTACTGGCGCGGCAGATTCATGATCTGACTGCTCCCCCGCAATGATGTACCCTCTCTTTTTTTGCTTGCCAGTGTAATTCTGCTCTTTCTTGGGAATAAAGCGAACTCTTTTCTGACTTTGTGGACCCATCATTTCGGAATGTAAATGACAGGTTTGGGCGAGAGTGATATCAGAGGTAGTATGGACGTGATAAACTCTCAGAAAACTCTAGCAGGACATATTTATTCAGAGGTCATACGGACATGATAGAATATACTCTGACTAAGGTTTGTGGGTAAGATACTATCAGAGGTGATATGGACATGATAGGCTCTCAAGAAACTTCAGCAGGACACATTTATTCAGAGGTCATACGGACATGATAGAATATGCTTTGGCTAAGGTTTGTAGGTAAGATACTATCAGAGGTGATATGGACATGATAGGCTCTCAAGAAACTTCAGCAGGACACATTTATTCAGAGGTCATACGGACATGATAGAATATGCTTTGTCTAAGGCTTGTGGGTAAGATACTATCAGAGGTGATATGGACATGATAGGCTCTCAAGAAACTTCAGCAGGACACATTTATGCAGAGGTCATACGGACATGATAGAATATATTTTGACTAAGGTTTGTGGGTAAGATACTATCAGAGGTGATATAGACATGATAGGCTCTCAAAAAACTTCAGCAGGACACATTTATGCAGAGGTCATACGGACATGATAGAATATGCTCTGACTAAGGCTTGTTTTGGAAGTAGTTTTGTCAGAATTGAGGTTTCCGCTATATTCTACCCGAGCAGAGGAGATTAAGCATAGTACCTTTTTAGGAATTTGTCGTTGATAGGAGCCATTAACAGGTCTCCATTAGGCTGGGCTAACCTGTAAGCGCCATTTGAGAACGTTGTCTCGACCACATAAGGACCCTCCCATTTGGGCTAGAATTTGCCCTTACTCCTGTGGGTAAGAATCATCGGCCTTCTTACGGCTAGAACTAGCTCGCCGACTCTGAACACTCTTTCCTTTACTTTATGATCGAAAGCTCTGGAAATGCGTGCTTGGTAGAGCTCGATGCACTGCTGATCTTGGAGGCATTTCTCGTCTAATCCTTCTAGCTCCTGAAGTCTTAAAAGGTCGTTCTTCTCTTGAGTCAGCTCGTTAGCCACGGCTATTCTGAGTGACGGGATCTGGACTTCAATGGGGAGAACTGCTTCGCTCCCGTAGACCAGTGAGAATGGAGTACAACCTGTCGGTGTTCGTACCGTTGTGCGATATGCCTAGAGGCATTCGCCCAGTCTCTCATTCCAATCTCTCTTGTTTGAAAAGACGAACTTCTTCAAGAGTTTGATAATGGTTTTGTTGAAAGCTTCCACCAAACCATTAGCAGCTAGATAATATGCCGTAGAGGCAATATTATGTATCCGATTTTTATCGCAAAATCGATGAAACGCTTGACTGATGAACTGAGGCCCATTGTCGTAAATTATCCTCCGAGGTACCCCGAAGCGATAGATGACGTGATGCTTGATGAAGCTGATCACATTAGACGCTTTTACCTCTGCGAGAGGGATTGCCTCTGCCCACTTGGAGAAGTAATCCGTGATGGCCAGTATGAACTGGTGACCCCTGGAAGAAGACGGGTGGATAGGACCAATGACATCCATACCCCATGCTTCGAAAGGCCAGGATGCAACCGTAGGATGTAGATATTCAGACGGTTGATGTATGAAGTCCGCATGGACCTGACAGGCCTTGCATTGTTTTGCATAGCTGATCGCGTCTGTGATCATAGTGGGCCAGTAGTAGCCCATTCTCCTGATACGATCCTGTAGCTTAGGACCGGGTTGATGCGCATCGCATATGCCGTCGTGAGCTTCACGGATGATCATCTGTGCCTCGTCGTCAGAGAGGCATCTTAATAGCAGTCCGTCATAGGTCCGACGATATAGGCATTGTGAAGATGCATCGAAGTAGAAGCGTAAGGACCGCCTCTTGACGGATACTGCTTCTTTAGGGTCTTCCGGCAAGATCCCGTATGCTACGAAATCTATGAAAGGACTCTTCCAATCTCGTCCGAGAGGATTGGCGTATGCAGCGTAGCTGCGTTCTATGTGAGAGTTGTTTTTCACACAGAATAAATCTCTGTTAAGAAGGATTATCGAGTCCTGCCTTCTTATAGGAGTAGCCAGATCTGCGGCTAGACTGGCTAGGGCATCAGCTTCAAGATTCAGGGATCGAGGTACATGCTCCAGGAAGAACCCTTTGAATGTCACGGCTATCTCGACCGTTGCTTGGTGATAGGGGATGAGGTCTGGATTCCGGACTTCATATATTCCTCTGACTTGATTGACGATAAGCAGGGAATCACCGAAAGCTTCCAAGGATTCGACCCCCAGCTCTTTAGCTACTTGGAGCCCGATTAAAAGAGCGTTATACTCTGCCACGTTGTTGGAGCAGGGCTTGTTGAGAGAGTATGCCCGGTAGATGACGAGTTTGTCGGGAGTAACTAGGATGATTCCTACTCCTGAGACCACACTTCCCCTAGGACCGGTTCTGGAGGCACCATCAAAGAATAGTTGCCATGCGTCACTCTCTGTCGCGGAATTACATTCTGTAACTTCGTCAGGGATGTCCTCGTACAACATGGAGGTCTCCGGGATTGGATGAGCAGCTAGGAAGTCGGCCAATGCTTGGCCTTTGATGGACTTCTGAGGGACGTACACTATGTTATATGGTGTTAACAGCATCGCCCATGTTGCGAGTCGGGAATTAAGAGCACTTGGCTTGCTCATTAGTACTCGAAGAGGGTTGATCCTGGAGATGATATGGATAGTCTGGCCGGTGACATAGTGCCGCATCTTTTGGATAGCGAACATCAGAGCCAAGCATTCTTTCTCCACTGGGTTGTACCGGTGTTCGGCTCCGACCATCATTCTACTTAGATAGTAGATAGCCTGTTCATGCCCTACATCGTTCTTCTGCGCAAGAAGAGCTCCCAGGGAATGGTCCATTGCTCGAACGTATAGGAAGAATGGTCTTCCTACGACGGGGGGGGGGGGGATTATGCTGATTGATGATCCCGGATCTATGTGAATCCGGTCGACCTCCATGGAACCGACGTACCCGGTGTAATAGAGGGGCCTGTCATGCTTGTTATGTTTTAATAGCATGTCGTCTTGAGTGAAAGTGATATTCGGCACCACCTCCATCACACTGTGGCACTGGGGACACGCCACTGGTTCTTCATCGGGGGACTTGAGCTGGGTCAAGCATGCCTCTTCCTGTATTAGTGCTTCACTCAGGGCTAGACGAGTGTCCTGGGAGAGCCTGGGTAGCTCGAAGATGGACAGCCTGGCTGGTGTATTAGCCAGTTGGGCCAGGATGTCGAAGTTGTAGGGCTTTTCTAAACCTTTGTTAGGGATGTTTCTCACAGGTTTATCAAAGCGAACTTTCTTCTGCTTCCCCTTGTCCGTTGGAGTCGGCCTTGCAGGATCGGCCTCTGGCCCGACGGACTCGGGTCCCGAAGGTTTGGTGGCTGAAGTACCCGCCGGTGCACCTTCCTGATTTGCTTCGTAGTCATTGAGGTAAGCTCTCCCTGAACGGGTTGCGGCTAGTACCTCGTCCTCGTCTGACGGTACAGAAGTTGCAACCATATGACATGGTTTGCATTTGGAGCTCTTTCTAGACGCAGCTCTAGGAGCATTAGACTCTTTCTCGAGCTCTGACACCAGATTCGGATGAACCCACATGATCTCGCCTCGTCGGGTGGTTAGGGGTACCAGGTCGTGATTTTGATCCCTAGTTGGAGGGAGATTGACGATGTTCATCGTGGTCCGAGAGATAGGCACAACACCATTCGGGACCTCCTGGGGAGGCAGATTGCCAAACTGTAGAGAGACCATATTGGCTGTGACTGTCTTCTCAGTATTGTGCAGGGTTATGGCTTTGGCATCGATCAAACCCTGGATCTTCCTTTTCAGTATGTAACACGCCTTTGTCGGGTGGTGCACATATCTGTGGAAGATGTAGTATTTGGGGTCGTCAGTACTGCCGACTTCTTGGGGCCGTTTCAACTCCGGAAGGGTGATCTTGCCACTTTTGATGAGACACTCGAATATACTCGGGATATCCTCGTCGTCAAAGGAGTAGACTTCTACGGACCTGGACGTCCCTGGTCTCATTTGCGTGGTTGCCGCAATCTTTTGTCTGGACGTATTGACCGTCAGAGCTTCTTTCCCTTTTGGACCACGAGGATGGTCGCTGCCGGGAGATGACTTCTTGCCTTTGTCAGAGGCGGAGATCATAATGCCATTGTCGTGCGCCTTGCGACTGTTGTCTTCAGCGGCTACGGCCGAGAGGATGAACGAGGGCTAATCACGGAACTGATATGGTCCTGTGAACACCGAGACCACGGGAAGGAGGTTTTTCCTGCAAATGTCTACCAATGCAGAGTCTGGAACTCCTGGAGGCATCTGTAAGGTGGCCTGACGAAAACGCTTGATGAAGGCGCGAACGTCTTCTTTTTTTCTTTGCTTGACTTCGATGAGAGAGGATATGGACATGTCCATTCCTCCCTCGTAGAATTGCGTGAAGAATAAAGCTTTGAAGTCCTCGAAGGAAGTGATGCAGTTGTCCGCCAAGCTACGGTACCACTGATAGGCTACTCCCGAGAGGCAGCCTTTGAACACCCGGGTGAGGAGGGCGTCGTTCCCTTGCAGCAACACCGTCATCATACTAAAATAGTTCATGTACTGACTTGGTGATGTTTTCCCCTCGAACAGGGCCATGGTCTGAGGTTTGTACCTCGGAGGGAAAGGGACCTCTTTCCAGATAGCTGGGTAAGGCTGGTTGATTTCCAGTTTCTTGAGCTGATCTTTGTGCTTCAAGGCGTCAAACTGGGCTTTCAACTCTCGCACTGCCTGCATCGGATTTTCAGCCGGAGGCGGGACTACGGAGTGGTGCGGAGTTGGCTGTATTGTGACTCCAACGGGAGGCAATATATTCTCCGAAAGTGGAGGAACCGCTGACTCTTGATCTAGAGCAGGTCCTTGGCTTGGATTAGATGGTGGCAAGTCCACCCCCACACGTATCTGAGTTGGCGGGACCGATGCTTGAGCCATGGTAGTTGTGTGCTGGGTTAGCATCATCTGGTGCATGTTTTCCATCATGGATTGCATTTGTTTCAGAGATGTTTCCAGCGTAGTGATGCGTTGCTCCGCGTTTCCTGATGGTGAAGCCTCCTCGCGTTCATCTTCAACGGCGTAAACTCTCATCTCCCTGGGTGTCGTCGAAGGATGAGTGTAGGTCGTTGTAGAAGTTGACTCTACGCTTTCAGCATCTGATTCAGGGGCCTGGCGATCCTCAGCGTCGAAATCAGAAGAGGATGAAGCTGGTCATCGTGATCTTGCACGTGTGTTTTGGAACACTCCGGCTTCAGCATTTCTGAGGAGTTCATTGAACCTCCTTCGGCTCGGAGGCCTGGAGGGATGACGTCTTGAGTTCGAACCCCGTCTAGGCATGCATGAAGCCATGTTCACAGATGCATGCGCGGGCTCCTTTCCCTGAAAAGACAGAGAGTAGCTTAACCGGTCGAAGATCGGTCGTCTTGTATTAGAGCAGCAACAGTTAATCATAACTCTATGGCTATTGCAACAGTGCTCATCAGGAGGCGTAATAGACATATTAGAAGGTTCCCTCTCTTTGCGCTTCTGGATTAGATATTTGCGCAGGTCAGGAGAAGTTGCAGAAGAGGATGATTGTTTGCTTCCTCTGCTCCCATCAGTGGTCATGCGGAGGTTGGGCACCATGGCTGTTGTTGTGCCACCTGTGTACAACAGGTTGGCCATCTGGGTGGCAGATAACCCCCGGCGTATCTTGGAGATTTGCTCAGGCTGGCGTGAAGCTGAAGAGGTCCTCAGTCGGCCATCGGCTTCTTGCGTAATCCGGAGGGTATGCAGATTGTTCCCTCGCTGGCGTAAGGGCCGAGCAGTTACGTATTCCGCCGCCCATTTTCCCCCGCGGAGATTACAGCGCTCATCTGGTTCCCCGTAGAGGTCAGACGTCGTCTTGTGTGCGGAGCGTGACCTGTACTTCTGTTTTGGCGCTAAGGCATCATCAGAAGTTTTGTCTGTACCGCGCGTAGCGGGAGACTGATTTCTGCGCGTAAGGCGCAGTGGATACTCCTGTGTCAGCGCTGAGGCTTTGCCCGAAGTTTTGTCTGTACCGCGCGTAGCGGGAGACTGGTTTCTACGCGTAGAGCGCAGTGGAGGGAGCGATGCTACAACCTCATTGGTCGGAGAGATCGGAGAGATCGGAGAGTCCACAGGAACGGTAGAGGATGTCTTGGGCATCCAGACCTTGCGTAGCTTCCTGTTGTCTTGGACGGAGAGAGGGTGAGAGCTACCCCCGGTTCGAAGCATGTCTTCGTAGGCAAACTGGTCGAATTGGACGACCAGTGTCTTCTTCACGGTTCCTATAGATACCGCATCGTGTTGAGCAATTACTTCCTCATCAGAAGAGAAAGCTCTCCCCAGCAGAGTCGCCATCTTGTTTGTGGTAGAAAACGAAAGAATGAAAGATGTATTCAATATGGGGTTTACACAGAACCCGCCTTCTTTGGTTTACAAACAAACTTGTATAATATAATCCTATACGAGGATGTGGGAGTACAATTTATTTAATCTGGGTATAAATTGCTATAGGTGTCTGATCTGCAGTCGATCACTTTAGCCCTTGGACTACATGATGGTGAAGAAGCGCCGTAGAAGACAGGAAGCAGCCTCGGGGGTTGCAGAAAAGGGTGGATGCACGATGCCCAGGTCGCCGATCCCTATCCTTTGTTCGAGCTCCGGGTTCCTCTCTCTCTCTCTCTCGATCTCCTCTCTCTCCTTGCTCGATCTTCAATTGTTCGACCTCTTCTCTGAGTCTTCAATTGTTCGATCTTTTAATTTTGTCGACCTTTTCCCCATTGATAGGGGTCTCTATTTATAGAGTTTTTGTGGCAGTAACCACTCAGTTGGTGTAAAAACCGAGGAGCGGACAACACAGCACCCTTTTACACGACGGTTAAACTAACCAATGCCTGCGTATGGATGATCTTTTGAATGAGCGTGTAACGCGGGTCTAACTAAGGGACACAACGCGTACAATTGCTACGAAGATCACGACGTAAAAGCCACGTAGGTAGGTATCCCCCGTGTAGAAGAGGTGGGCGTAAAAGCCGATGTCTGTCATCGTGGCATAGAAGCCAAGTAGGCATAGAAGCCGGGTGGGCGTAGAAGCCCAATAGGCATAGAAGCCGAACAGGCGTTGAAGCCGAACAGGCATGGAAGCCGAACAGGCATAGAAGCCGAACAGGCATAGAAGTCGAGCAAGCATAGAAGCCGAACAGGCATAGAAGCCGAACAGGCATAGAAGCCGAATGGTCGTAGAGACTGAGTGGGCGTTGAAGCCGAATAGGCACAGATCCTGGGCGTAGAAGCCGCTGCGTACCGTGCCAAAAATGCTGATGTGGACGTCTTTAGCCGGAATCACGGCTTTTGAAGATATAACCAAATCCCTTGCATTAAATGCAGAGATCCGCCATCATTCTGTGCATTAAATACGGAGGCGTGTTTTTGAAGGTCTGCAGCTCTCCTGTGTGTTCGTCGCAGAGACGTGCCTCGAGAAGACTGCTACCGCCTTGTCCGCCAATCGCAGAGACATGCCTCGAGCCCTGCGCAATGTGCAGCTTTTGACGTGGCAGACGGTTTGTCCGCTGTTGAGCGTAAACAGCTCACGTCTGCCCGTATAAAACAAGGCGGTGTATCCCCTTGCACGCGAAAGAGCGGTTTATGCTGAGGGGACCTCAGTGAGCGACGGTTTGGTGATATTTTAACCAAATCCTCTGCATTAAATGCAGAGATCTGCCATCATACTGTGGAGCGCGTCCCGAGGGGTCTGCCACTGTTTCCAGCCGTCGTCTGGGTAGCCGTGCAGCACTTTTTGTCAGAAGTCAGGGATCAGATTCACTGCGTGACTTGACAGGTTTGTTTCGGGGAAGATGAAGCGTTCCTCGTACGCTTTGAGCTGCTTTGAGAGCGGCTGAGTTTTACGCCATAGAGGCGATAAAGAACTCTTTTTTATGCTGGGGCAGCCTGGACGTACCGTACTTACGCGGATGGTCCTTTTGAGCTCATATTTCACGCTGTATTTGGCGGAAGAGCTCTGTTGCATGTTCGACGGCTCTGGAGGCCTCTGCTTACACTGCTCTGTATTAAGATGCCGCGTAGATCCTCCCAGCGTATTTTTCATGCTTCTACAGCAGTTATGAGCGTAAAAGCTCTGGCTGCCGAAAACTTGGTGTATACTATAAAATTTTAGTTTTACGTCTCCGGCGTAATAACTAAAATTTTGGCAGTCTGGCGTAAAGCACGGACCGTATACCCCCAATTACGCTTCAGGATGTGATTTCCGACGTAAAATGACCAAATTTTGTACAGTCTTGGCGTAAAGCACAGACTGTCGTTTCTTGGTCTTTATGTTGCAAGATTCGTAATGTCGTATTTTCCTTGCATTTTTGCAGTTAACTTGCATGAGTCTCCACTGGCCGAGGTGATGGGATCCGCTGCTGGGATGCTGCACTCGAACTATTTGGAGGATCTGTCGCATGTGACATTTCCTATCTCCGGACCACAGTATCCCGAAGGAAGGAGGATCTTGATATCGGCTCAGGGCGAGCAAATGCTGCTGAGCATGATCAACGGGGAGCCCCTAACGTATGTAGACGGGGAGCAGTACATCAAGCCGGCCTTTCTCTTCGGGGATATGATAGACAAGCAGTCCCAGACGAAGCCCAAGAGGAAACCCTGGGTTTTCCCCGCCGAGAGTGTGGCCTTATATCTGCCCACGATGCCGAGAGATTATCCCATCTCGGCTTTCTTTCATGCCATACATCGCAGGAGGATGTCGTGGATGCTGACTCCTGATCTTCACGGGAAGCCAGAGAAGATCTTTTATCTGAAAGGAGCCGACCAGGGGTCGTTTGTCAGCCGACCAGGGGTCGTTTTATCGTGACGTTGTTCAGGGGACTGTGCCCGGGCAGCGTCCCGAGTGAAGACAGTTCAGTGATCCAGCCGGTGCAATTGTCGACTTTCTGTAATGACTTCATGGTGCGAGGGGGGTATACCCCAAGGAGAATCCTCGGTGCAATGGGTGGATCACCCCAACAAATCTCCGATGGTCCTGCCTAGTTGACTGGGCTTTGAAGCATTTTCGAAGAGAGCTGGAGGTCATCGGACTGTATACCGCCGTGAGCGTGACGAGTGTTGGGTTGCCTCCCAACCCTAACCTGTTTCTGGCGCTGATGGAGCGATACATTTCGCTCACCGGGACCTTCGCCACTCCACTGGGGGAGATGGGGTTGGCCCTCCACGAAATGGCAGTGATCTCGAGACTGCCGATGGGGGATGCCCCGTATGAAGAGTATGTTCCTAGCAACCGGGAGTTGGAGGACTCGGACCCTCGGGTTGTGGAGGTGTATCAGGAGCTGATGTGCCACTACTTCGCGTGCACTGCTTTTTATAATGAGCCTTCTGACTTGGCTCACACCACTAAGTGGATGTCCTACCTCTTTTTCCACCGGGCCAGGGCCGTCAAGTCGGTGAAGGTTTCGGGGGGCAAGAATGAGCCCGTGAACTGCTTGGGCGTGCTCAGTGCCCAGGTCATCGAGGCTCTTATGGAGGAGGTTAAAGCTCCAGATCAGTTCCTCACTAACGGGGTAGGAAAGTACCCTGAAGGCACCAAGGCCTATAGCTACTTGAGGCGCTGTCGCAGGCCTTTGTCTGAGGAAGCCAGGCTGGCTAGCTTTCTCTCCCTATAGCTGCGTCGAGTAGTAGTGCCCGGCATCGCGTCCGCGGATCGCATTCACCGGAATATCCTGTGGCCCGCCGTGCGTCTGGTGTTCGGGGCAAGACTGGGCTTGCTCCCTGCCATGGTGTGCCGTATACATGCAGGATTGAGAGCCATGACTGACGGACTGCTCGTCGATAAAGCTCGACGTGATAGCTTTCCCCGGGTAGAGTTACCCTACCTGTATTTGATGGGATGGCTAATTCTCCATAACCCCCGAGTGATGTCTCCCGGCTCTGGTAGCAGTGCGGGGGGTAGTTTCTTGCTGAACTACAAGGACTCCCTCTGGAACGTGAATACAGTCTTAGACTGTCGGCTGGCGCTGAGCCTCGGTCATTGCCGGAAGCTCCTCTGCACCGTCCCCTCTGTACATCACAATCAGTCGGGGATTAGGCTTGAGGATTCAGGTAGAGAAAAGACCAATCTTTCTCCGGAAGCTTTTAACTGGTTGGTCTGCATCAGGCCCTTCCATCTCCTATACAGAAGCGAAGATCATTGCTTCTTCGAGCCTTACTTGCCCAGTCGGTTCGCCAGGCAGTTTGGGTATGATCAGCTGCACGTGGGCAATGCCATCACCAGCTTCAGGTCCAGGGGCAGACTCATTGATGGAGCCAGAGGATGGTGGTACTTCATCATGGGCTGTACGGGAGCAACATTTATCGTGCCGGTCGTCACCCTTTCCACGGAGCTGCGTATCCTTCATTCGTACGCTCAGTTCTATGTGGCGATCAATACCCTCTATCGTGATTTTGACACACATGGAAGCTTCAGGGTGCCTTCTCCCAAGCCTGGGGGAAGAATCGAAGTCCCCTCGGTTTCATCTGACGAGGGTGAGGAGTTCGTCACTTCGGATGAGCCTTTGGTGTCGGTGCCGAGGTGCGAAGTGCCTCCGCCTGCGGAGGCACTGGCGGTCACTGGGAAGCGAAGGGCTCCTGCTTCGAAGCAGACTTCCCCTCGCAAGAGGAAGAAGAAGACGGTTGATTGCCCTCTTCGTATTCCTGGCGTCGAGGCTCCTAGAGAGGAACCTGCTGTCTCTCCTGTTGGGGATGTCTCTTTGATTGGAGACTCCCGGCCTCTCGGAGAGGGACCCTCAGTTTCGGCTGGCGGTGCCGGAGAACTCCTGCTTGAGGCTGCCGTTGCTGCCACTGCCTCCGGTAGTGGAATGAAATCGCCCGCGTGGCCGAGGCAAATGGGAGAATCTTCCTCTAGACCAGCAACGGAGGAAACTCCTGCTGCGTCCGTAAGCATGACCAGCGAGGTTCCAGCTGACAAACCTCGAACATGTCTCGGTGGAGGCTTGGTGGAGCTCCTGGTGATGTCGGTTGGCCCACCCCCTTCTCCAGGTATGACAGTTCGTATTGCGTCATTAAGGCGTGATATAGCTACATCGGCTGCAGACGCGGCATATATACCGTTGGCTACTGGTAAAGGTCATCTTTATGTCTCCTCTTAGAAAGATTACTATCATATTGATATCAACTTTCTTGTCCTCTTCTCAGGGAATGGCGTCCACGGGGAGTATAGCGCTGAAACGCCTTCTGGCTCTGCTCGGGCTCCTGGCGATGATACAGAGGCGTTTGACTTCGAGGAGGAAATACCTTCGGGGGCCAGCTCGCCCGGAGTAGTTTCGTCATCTCAAGAGGAGGACGAACCCGTTATCGTGACCTCATCTCTTGCGAGTATGCTGATGACTTCGACCGTTGTTGTCGTACCTTCTTTGGTCGCACCACCTATCGAGGCGGCGGCTGTGGCCACCTCGTCTGCAATCATTCCTGGAGGAGAACTCGCCAATATTGTGGCCACTCCTGGTGTCCAACCAGATCTGGTTGCGCTGACTGAGCTGTATACCAGCATCTTCTACACCAGTTTGAACACGCTGATATCGATGGTGTTGGCGAAGAATCTGGATTTTGAGCGTCTGAAGAAGGCTTCCCAGTTTTCGATTGGGGCGGTCAGGGAGTTCGGCGATTTCGGGGTCGCTGACGCCCTGGAGGCGATGGTTAATGGGTTGGAGCAACCTATTAACGAATACTTGCAGCTGACTCGGGGCAGCTTTGAAACTGAGGTGCAGGCCAGATACGACTTCATGACTGCGCGGCTTACCAAACAGCTGGAGAGCCTAGATAACTCCATCAAAGCACATAAGCTGGAGGCGGATAAAAGAAAAGCTGTCGTGGAGGAGGCTCTTGCTCATGAGACGAAGTGCCAATCCGAGCACGAATGGAATGCAGCGAGGGTTCGCAAGTTGAAGGAGAAACTCGCTCTGGCAGAGGAGTGGGCTTCTCAGTCGCTGGCAGGTCTAAACGTAGCGACTGGTCGACTGAGCACCGCACGACGGGACCTGGAGGGTGCAGAAGCTGCCCGAGCTGGCTCTCTTCGGGTAAGGGCCGAACTGTCCTTTACGAACAATCCTGAGGCACGGCTGGAACAGGCCCGCGCTGATGCCTTGGTTTCCTGGGACGAGAAGGTAGCTGCACTAGCGAAGCTGATTCGTGATCTGACTGCTCCCCCACAATGATGTACCCTTTCTCCTTTTAGCTTCCCCAATGTAATTCTGCTCTTTTCGGGAATAAATAAAGCAAATCTTTTCTGACTTTGTGGACCCATCATTTCAGAAGGTAAATGACAGGTTTGGGTGAGAGTGATATCAGAGGTAGTATGGACGTGATAAACTCTCGATAAACTTCTAGCAGGACATACCCATTCAGAGGTCATACTGACATGATAGAATTATGACCTAACTAGTTTCGTTTTGGAAGTAGTTTTGTCAGAATTGAGATTCTCGCTATATTCCACTTTGGGGTAGAGGAGGTTAAGCATAGTACCTCTTCAGAAATTTGCCGTTGATAGGAGCCATTAACAAGTCTCCATTAGGCTGGGCTAACCTGTAAGCGCCGTTCAAGAACGTTGTCTCGATCACATAAGGGCCTTCCCACTTGGGCTGAAATTTCCCTTTACTCCTGTGAGTAAGAATCATCGGCCTTCTTACGGCTAGAACTAGCTCGCCGACTTTGAATGCTCTTTCCTTTACTTTATGATTGAAAGCTCTGGAAATGCGTGCTTGGTAGAGCGCGATGCGCTGTTGAGCTTGGAGGCATTTTTTGTTTAATCCTTCGAGCTCCTGAAGCCTTAATAGGTCATTCTTTTCTCGGGTCAGCTCATTAGTCACGGCTATCCTGAGCGACGGGATCTGGATTTCGATGGGAAGAACTGCTTCGCTCCCGTAGACCAGTGAAAAGGGAGTACAAACTGTCGGTGTCCGTACCGTTGTGCGGTATGTCCAGAGACATTCGCCCAGCTTCTCGTTCCAGTCTCTTTTGTTTGAAGAGACAAACTTCTTCAGGAGTTTGATAATGGTTTTGTTGAAAGCTTCCGCCAAACCATTAGCAGCTGGATAATATGCCGTAGAGGCAATATTATGTATTCGATTTTTATCGCAAAATCGATGAAACGCTTGGCTGATGAACTGAGGCCCATTGTCATGGATTATCCTTCGGGGAATCCCAAAGCGATAAATGACGTGATGCTTGATAAAGCTGATTACGTCAGACGCCTTTACCTCAGCAAGAGGGATCACCTCTGCCCATTTGGAGAAGTAATCCGTGATGGCCAGTATGAACCGGTGACCTCTGGAAGAAGACGGGTGAATAGGACCAATGATATCCATACCCCATACTTCGAAAGGCCAGGATGCAACCGTAGGATGTAGATATTCAGACGGTTGATGTATGAAGTCTGCATGAACCTGATAGGCTTTGCATTGTCTCGCATAGTTGATATCATAGTGGGCCAGTAATAGCCCATTCTCCTGATACGATCCTGTAGCTTAGGACCGGGCTGATGCGCTCCACATACGCCGTCGTGAGCTTCCCGGATAATCTGCTGTGCTTCGTTGTCTGAGAGACATCTTAATAGCAGTCCGTCGTAGGTCCGACGATATAGGCATTGTGAAGATGCATCGAAGTAGAAGCGTAATGATCGTCTTTTGACGGATACTGCTTCTTTGGGGTCCTCCGGCAAGATTCCGTATGCGACGAAATCTATGAAGGGACTTCTCCAGTCTCTTCTAGGGGGATCCGTGTTCACAGCGTAGCTGCATTCTATGTGAAAGTTGTTCTTCACGCAGAATAAATCTCTGTTAAGAAGGATTACCGAATCCTGTCTTCTTATAGGAGTGGCTAAATCCGCAGCTAGACAGGCTAGGGAATCAGCTTCCAGATTCTGAGATCGAGGTACATATTCTAGGAAGAACCCTTTGAATGTCATGGCTATCTCGACCGTTGCTTGGTGATAGGGGATGAGGTCTGGATTCCGGACTTCGTATATTCCTCTGGCTTGATTGACGATAAGCAGAGAATCATCGAAAGCTTCCAGGGACTCGACCCCCAGCTCTTTAGCGACTTGGAGCCCGATTAACAGAGCGTTGTATTCTGCCACATTGTTGGAGCATGGTTCGTTAAGAGAATATGCCCGGTAGATGACGAGTTTATCAGGAGTGACCAGGACGATTCCTACCCCTGAAACCACGTTTTTCTGGGGACCAGTCCTGGAGGCGCCGTCGAAGAACAGTTGCCATGTGTCACTTTCCATTGCGGAATTATATTCTGCAACTTCGTCGGGAATATCTTCGGATAGTTTGGAGGCCTCCGGGATCGGATGAGCAGCTAGGAAGTCGGCCAGTGCTTGGCCTTTGATGAACTTTTGCGGGACGTATACCATGTCATATGGTGTTAACAGCATCGCCCAAGTTGCGAGTCAGGAATTAAGAACACTTGGCTTGCTCATCAGTACTCACAGAGGGTTGATCCTGGAGATGATATGAATAGTCTGGCCGGTGACATAGTGCCGCGTCTTCTGGATAGCGAATATCAGAGCCAAACATTCTTTCTCCACTGGGTTGTACCGGTGTTCGGCTCCTACCATTATCCTGCTGAGGTAGTAGATAGCCTGTTCATGTCCCACATCGTTCTTCTGCGTGAGAAGAGCTCCTAGCGAATGATCCATCGCTCGAACGTACAGCAAGAATGGTCTTCCCATGATGGGAGGCACCAGAACCGGCGGACTGGTGAGGTAGCGTTTGATATCCCCGAATGCTTGCTGACAGGTTTCGTCCCATACGAAGGATACACCTTTCTTCATGAGATGCGAAAAGGGCTTACATCTTCCCGAGAGGTTGGATATGAACCTCCGGATATAAGCCAGACGGCCTTAAAATCCTCGGAGTTCCCTCAGATTGTGGGGCGGTCGCATTTCTATGATGGCCTGGACCTTGTCAGGGTCCACCTGGATGCCTTTAGCGATAATGACAAATCCCAGGAACTTACCGCTAGATACACCCAGAAAGGACTTCGTAGGGTTCATCTTGAGTTGATGTTGGCGCATTAACTCGAATACCGTCCTCAAGTCTTGAATGTGATCATCTTTGAGGCGGCTCATGACGGCTATGTCGTCCACGTAACATTCTACTGTTTTGCGTAGATGCTCGTAGAATATGTTACTCATAGCCCGTTGGTATGTAGCCTCGGCATTCTTCAATCCGAAGGGCATGACCGTATAGCAATATACTCCCAACGGGGTTCGAAAGGCAGTGTGCTTCTCCTCTTCAGGATGTATCTTGATCTGATTGTATCCCGAGAATCCGTCCATGAAAGACATGCGTTCAAAACTGCAGGTGTTATCGATCATGATGTCCGTGATGGGGAGAGGGAACTCATCCTTGGGGCAGGCTGCATTCAGATCTCGGTAATCGATGCAGATACGTATTTTCCCATTTTTTTTCATGACTGGGACAACGTTGGCGACCCAGTCGGGATGTTATTCTTCTCGGATGAAACCGCAGGCTATCAACTTCTTAACTTCAGCTTCGATGGCGTCCATCATGTCCGGGCGGAACCGGCGTTGGTGCTGCTTTATAGGCTTCGAGTCGGCCAATATATTGAGCTTATGAGTAGCCACCTTCGGGTCAAGGCCCGACATGTCCTCATAATTTCACGCAAAGACGTCGATATATTCTTTTATCAGTTGGATAACTTCTTCCCGTTCAGCTGGGAAAAGATTGTTGCTGATGAATATCGGTTTTGGCGAAAGTTCACCCCCAACATCAACCTGGATAACTTTGTCTTTGGTGGGAGGTTCCCTCTGCTCGAAGCGGAATTTCCACTGCGTATCCATTTGTTGAGCCCAAGAGTCATTCTCAAATGGCTCAAACTCTTGTTCATCTGCTTCAAAGGGATCCGCTACCACCATGTTTGCTGATAATGCTTGCTCGAGAGCTTCAGGTGAGTCGGAGGGTGACAAGCCGTTCTGAGAAGAGAAAAAGACATCCTCGTCCGATTTAGAGGAGGTGGTATATCCCAACCCGAAATGAGTTCGTTGATAGTAGGGGTCGCCACGCAGCGGCGTTCGTCTGCCTCTTCCGTAGTTGAGGCCTGGCTTCCGCTCCAAGTCGTAGCCCATGTTTTGCATGATCCTTAACGCTTGCGGACTGTATTGGTGAACTTGCATTTTTCCAGTATCGTCATTGAAAGGATCTTCTTGGATAGCCGGTTGATTGTGCATGCGGCCGAAGACTATCGAACGCTGGCTGCTGCAGGTAGGCGGGACAATGAAGATGGAACCCTCATACGGTCCATACGTCGTGACGACGTTGGATGATGATGCTGCTTCCCAGACATACGGACGGTAGGAATTCATAACTTCCAAGAATTTTTGTTCTATGGGTTCTACCTCGTCACGGGGAGTGGATTCCTGATTTGGAATTTGAGCATTAACGTACTGGAAAAGAGGATGTTTATTATCATATGAAACTCCATTCCTGGTCGCGTTTACATCGGTCGGCTGCCCGTTGCGCCGAAGGTTGATGACCAAAGGTGGAGGCTTCTAGTTCAGAGTGACCACTAGAGGATCACTCCCTTTTCCTGACCTAGACTTGTTCAGGTGAATAGCCATAGGCTCCATGGCTTTTGGACGAGTGGTTCATCCTTTCACTCTGATTGACAGCGGTAGTGCGGCAGAGGGTTCTCCTGGCTCCCGGTGGGATTCCTTCTCTGTCTCGCCCGACACTTCTTCCGTGTGGTCTTGAGAGTACAACACGGGGTCGGAATAGTAGGATTCTACTCCTATAAACGGGTTTAGGTCGGCAACCTCCGTTTATACCGTTCCTTGGGGGTCTACATATTTGAGACATTGGTGTAGAGTTGAAGGAACGATGTTGTGGTCGTGGATCCACGGCCTTCCCAGCAAAATATTGTAGGACACCTCTGAATCGATGACGTAAAACGTAGCCACCGATCTGAGGTTGCCAATCTGGATCCTAAGGCGAATCTTCCCCAACGGCTTACTTCTTCCGGCGTTGAAACCTACGATTGTAGTGGAGGTGTAAGCCAGTTCGCTGGTAGGAATCCTCAATGGTCTGAGCAGACTGTGAGGGATGATGCTGATCGATGATCCCGGATCTATGTGAATCTGATCGACCTCCATGGAACCGACGTACCCGGTGTCATAGAGGGGCCTGTCATGCTTGTTATGTTTTAACAGCATGTCGTCTTGGGTGAAAGTGATGTTTGGGACCACCTCCATCACACTGTGGCATTGAGGATATGCCACTGGTTCTTCGTCGGGGGACTTGAGCTGGGTCAAGTATGCCTCTGCCTGCATCAGTGCTTCACTCAGGGCTAGACGAGTGTCTTGGGAGAGCCTGAGTAGCTCAAAGATGGAGAGCCTGACTGGTGTATTAGCCAGTTGGGCCAGGATGTCGAAGTTGTACGGCTTCTTAAAACCTTTGTTTGGAATGTTTTTCACAGGTTTATCAAAGCGCACTTCTCTTTGCTTCCCTTTGTCCGCCGGCGTCGATTTTGAAGGGCTGGCATCTGGTACGACGGGGCCTGGTCCTGAAGGTTTGGCAGTTGAAGCGTCCGCCGGTGCATCTTCCTGACTTGCTCCGTAGTCGTTGAGGTAGGCTTTCCCTGAACGGGTTGCAGCAAGTACCTCGTCTTTGTCTGATAGCGAAGAAGTTGCGACCATATGGCATGGTTTGCATTTGGAGCTTTTTCTAGACGTAGCTTTAGTAGCTTTAGTCTGCTCCTCGAGCTCTGACACCAAATCCGGATGAACCCACATAATCTTGCCCTGCCGGGTGGTTAGGGATACCAGGTCATGATTTTGACCCCTAGCTGGAGGGAGATTGACGATGTCCATCGTGGTCCGAGAAATAGGCGTGACACCGTCCATGACTTCTTGGGAAGGCAGATTGCCAAACCGTAGAGAGATCATGTTGGCTGTGACCGTCTTCTCGGTATTGTGCAGAGTGATGGCCTTAGCATCGATTAACCCCTGGATCTTCCTTTTCAGTATGTAATACGCCTTTGTTGGGTGGTGTACGTATCTGTGGAAGATGCAGTATTTGGGGTCGTCAGTACTGCCGACTTCTTGGGGCCGTCTCAGCTCCGGAAGGGTGATCTTGCCACTTTTGACGAGACACTCGAATATACTAGGGATATCGTCGTCGTCGAAAGAGTAGACTTCGACGGGCCTGGAAGTCCCGGGTCTCGTCTGCGTGGTCGCCGCCTGTCACGACCCGCACCCGGGTATTCGGGCACGAGTGCGTGGGCACGTCCAGCCTACACCTCAGTGTCGGCGGTAGTACGCTGTCTAGGGCATAATCACAGGTAATATAAAGTCTATCTCATCCACAAAAGCAAAATAGACAAGGAAAATAACAGGAAAAAGAATGCTGAGATTTCATAATATTTAATCTGTGACAACCAATCCACAGTTAATACAAGCCAGAAGATAAATCGGGGACAAACCCGAGTATATGCTGAAAAGGAAAGAAATAAGCAGCTACCGCTAACTGATCCACAGAAGTAGCCTCCTGGGGGAAACTGGCTCCTCATGTGTGTTACCTGCTAACTCATAGTGGCCATAATAGGTGGGGGTAAGGTTCTCATCTTCGCCTAAACAACAGATCCAGTCAGGAAAGGAGCAAAGTACACAATGCACAACAAAGATTAAACTAAATATTTATGACAAGTAGAAAAGAACTGACAGGTATCATGCTGAGGATATGTATAAATAAATAGTAACAATAACTAAGAGTTAATTGCTGTAAGACAGGGACATGAGTAAAACAGGGATAAATGGGACAAGTAAATGAAACTGCAACAAGACAATAAACTAGGTGTGTGAACTTGTGTATTTAGAATACCTAGTTGGCATGTAGGGGTTTATAAGGCTAATCTGGCCGTCACAGACGGCTATTATTCACGAATAATCGAGATCCGGCTGATGGACAGTCGTGTACCAACAGCTATTATTCACGGAAAGGGGAAGGGTAACTACATGCCTTTCAGTATTCTCCCACCCGACACAAAAGCATGACATGAAATCCAGTATTCAAGACATGAAATCCAGATTCTAACACTACGTGTAAACATCCAATGGTACTAGTAGAGCAAGGGATTAATTATCACAATATAAAGAATAAACTTGAAGTGCAGGTACTTGCCTGTTGTTTGGATCCGATTAATAGTTCTTCGGGGAAATATCCAGAGATGAGTCCAAATGCTGAAATAAACATTACCATCACGCTCAGAAGATGCCAAATAGCTAGAAACGTCTGTCCTTGGGTCCAATTTGGAGATAAGGGCAAAAACGGCAGTTTCGGGTCAAAACGGGGTCCGCCGTTGGGCCCGCTTTGCACCGAAAAACGTGTCCGGGTCAAAGGTCTCCAAATTCACCAAACTTAGTGTCAACAGGTCAGGAACGCTGATATGAATCCAACGGAACTTCCAGAATTGAATTCCGATGAGCCGTTCACAAAATCGCCCGTCGAGCGGGGCCTGTGGGGCCCAAGACACGCGATTTCGTCAACGTTCTCAGAATCGAACCAAACTTGACCCACAGGACCAGCGTATCGCTATGAGTCCGATGGCACAAGTTTCGTCTCGATCTGACGTGTGTGCACGAAGTTAGGGTGAATTGCCGAAAAGGCGGATACGGGGCGGTGTCCGCGGATACGCGTTGATTCCGGTGTGCACGCACACCCGAATCAGCTTCCACGAAAACTCACACGTCCGTATCGACGATGCGTACGTATCTGTGAAGACCGCACACGACCAAGTCGTCCCGTTTGGCGGGGCGGACTCAGTTCCGGGGTGAAACAGGGTCTGGTTTTTTCTTGTTTTTGGATCGCGGTGTGCGATCACCACAGGGCGCGATGTCCCGAACAGTTTGTCCGGACACCGAGAGGGTCACACAGGCTTCACAACGCAATTTGCGGAATTGAAAACGGAGCTACGAGCAAAAAGTTACGCGTACCTGAAGGGGACCCGAAAACCAGGGTCGATCGAGCCCGATACGTGTCCGACACGACACTGTTACTGTGTCCTCTGCACAGTAAAGGGGGCTAGGGTTTACTGTGTCCGACTCCTGTGTCGGTGGCCGGTGGTCGGCACGGCGGCGGGGAGGCCGGCCGGGGACAGCGCGGTGCGGCGCTGCCGGCGCGGGGAGGCCGAGGCGTCGAGGGGAGGGCGGCGAGGCGGGGCCGAGCCGTGCGGTTCACGGCGAGGTGGCGGCGAGGGGACACGGGCGGTGGCGGAGGTTTTAGGGCTCCGGCGGCGAGTCCGGTCGGGGGTTCTCGGGGCTGAGGGAATCGAAGGAGGAGGAGGGAGGTGGTTATATAGGCGGGGAGGGGCTGGTGGCGCCGGGCAAGGCGGAGGGAGAGGAGGTCGTGGCGAGCGAGGCGGGCGGGCGGCCGGGCGGTGCGGCGCCGGACGCGGGCACGGCCAGAGGACTCGGGGGCTGGGTGAATAGGGGAGACGGGTTAGCGGGTCCGGGCGGGTCGGGTTCAGGCGGACCCGACCCGACCCGTTAGGGTGACGGGCCGCGGGTTGGGCCGCAGGCCGGGCTGGGCCGGATGGGCCGGGTGGGGGCTGTTGGGCCGGGCCGGATTAAATCAGAAATAATAATAATAATAATAATAATAATAATAATAATAATAAATAAATAAATAAATAAATAAATTATAATTGTTTTCAGGAGTTTTAAATTAGGTCCGAGGCCCGATAAATTCCAGAAAAATTGCCCTAGGTCCAGTTTTCCATTTTACACCCAAAAATATTATTTTCATAATATTTTAATATTATTTATTAACAATTACAAATTATTTAATAATTTAAAACCCTGATTTTAATTATAGAAAATTTCCAGAAAATTCCAGAAAATTGTGAAAAATCCTAATTTTAATATTTTGAAAAATCAGGGGCTTACAATCTACCCAACTTATAAAATTTCGTCCTCAAAATTTAAAATTAAGCCATAATGTGTTAACCCTTCATGTATATCAATTGCAATCTCCTTGCGGTAAATTAAATTCAAATCATGTCCGCTGCAATCCTTTCATGATTTAAGATGACTACTTGGTTCAATCAAAATTCAACCTATGGTTATTACTTCTTACCTCCTCAAATTATCCACAAGCAGATTTTTAATTTTTAGTCCATATAGTATTTTCAAGATGACCTTGCCTCACGATTCGAATTATCATAATTCCCCTAGAAGTGATTCGAGTCCAACAATATTGGTATGTTTCAGCCCTTTTAAATTACATTCACATCCTCAATATTCCAACTAGGTAGTCCAACCATCAACTTTTAAATTCTTAATTTAAATCATCAAATTGAAAAATAATTTAAGTGTAGTCCACCAATGTTCAAGTCTGAATTACATCCTCTAAATTCAAGTTGACGATTTTACTCTCACTATTCAAAATTAAATCATGTACCTAGGATGTAATTATTGGGTCCTCGATATCAATTTATTAATCATCTTAGTCACTCCTCTAAATTTTCAAAATTATAATGGCTTGCTTCTTCCAATCTGACCTTACCCGATCACGATCCAAAGGGTATTCCTCTCTAGTTGACAAATGCATCGCTACCCAACTTAGAGTTTACCCAACATCACAAAAGACTATATACCTTAAGGAAATATTCCTTAATATGCTTACCTACGTCATTCAATCCCCGAACTTCAACGTCGATCACGTCACATATGATATGTCCTCAATTACGAAAGTTTAATCCTCAAGTATGTGATCGACCTATGTGGCATATCCAGTACTATCTATGTATCCAACTTATACCAAGCACACGATTTCGTCTTCCCGAAATAAGGGAAGACGAGGATCAATAATAAAGAGTTTAAGGGTGGGGTGATAGGACCGAAGTATAGGGATCAAGGCGTTTAAAGAATTCTAGTGGGATTTGTCAGGCGATTATGGATTGAGGTTCTATTCTGGTAGTCATTTATTCGCATGCTCGTATTAGTTTAGTTATGTAACTGATACGATATGCTCAGCATGTCTAGGTCAAGTATATTTGTCTACTAATCACTACGTATCTCAATCCACGTAAAGTAGTCGTGCGAAGTGCGAATCAAAATGCACTAAGGTTGATCAGACCGTAATACACTGATTCTGAACAGACACTTGTATTAGTGTACGCGTCCAATAATACACGTGTCATGAACAAGCCTGATAAAGAGTAAGCTTGCAAAACTAGGCTATAGAATAGCAGCATAAACAAAGTACATCAAAATTAAGTGCGCTAGATGATGATGAAAGGAAGTGCAAAATTTTAAATTCACATAATAAGCAAAATAACAGAAGACTCTACAATTATCAGATATAAAACATACCAGGTTATTTAGCAAGTTTAAAATTACTAGGTTGGGGCTGAGGTCACGAACCAGTAGGCACAAGCTAAAATAATGCTAGAAAACGGTACCTACGAATCACTTACGTGCATTAGTGACTCTAAGAGTCTGCACGTTCCCCACGGTCATCGCGTAAGCTTGTCCGTGTTCTTGGAGTAGCGGCACAGTCCTTCACTCGATGTGCTGCTGATCCACAATATAGACAGACACCTAGCCTCTTTCTGCAATCCTTCCAAATGTGACCTTGTTTCCAACAAAAACCACAAATGGGAACTCGTCGGTTCTGCCCTTGGGTTGGATTCATCTGTGGTCGTTTTGCAGCTCTATCCGGTTGTGCTTGGTCTGGCGCTGACGCATACGGCCGCTTCTGGCGGGACTCGATCCTTGTGGTGCACTCCACAGGTCGCGCTGCAGTAAGAACGTCCTCGTCGAAGGTAATTGCATTTGAACTGCTTGGCTTACGTGAATCCGAGCTAATTCTGTTGATGAAGTTCTCCGCTTGGTTTTGTTGAGTTTCTTGTTGAACCTTCTGATAGGCTTGCATCATTATGTAGAACATGCGGAACATCTGCTGTTCGTCCATAGGCGGTCCCGGTGGGAAGGAAGGCATCGGTGGAATAGGCTGCGTCGAGGGTGGAACGCCATCTTGACGGATTATTGAGGCAGGCTGACTTGCTTGACTGCCTGGTGATGATTGGCCTTCACCGACTGGTATCACATCGTTTCTTTGGGTAATCACAACGGTTTGTGGTGTTTCTGCATGAGTCTCGTTGCTGGCTTGTGGGTCCATCTCCCTGTATCCAAAATAACCAATAAGAGGCACACAGGAATCAAGGCAAGATGCAAGTTCATATTAGTTCGAATACGATACAGATATCAAAAAAATGATTCAAGCAAGTGGATGAGATCCTATAAACTTATCCTAGCTTTATTGCAGGCCTGTTCGGTCCCTGAGTTGAAACCGAACAATTTAGTCGTTGGACCTGCAAGGGCCACCACAAAAACGTGTCACGACCCGCACCCGGGTATTCGGGCACGAGTGCGTGGGCACGTCCAGCCTACGCCGTAGTGTCGGCGGTAGTACGCTGTCTAGGGCATAATCACAGGTAATATAAAGTCTATCTCATCCACAAAAGCAAAATAGACAAGGAAAATAACAGGAAAAAGAATGCTGAGATTTCATAATATTTAATCTGTGACAACCAATCCACAGTTAATACAAGCCAGAAGATAAATCGGGGACAAACCCGAGTATATGCTGAAAAGGAAAGAAATAAGCAGCTACCGCTAACTGATCCACAGAAGTAGCCTCTTGGGGGAAACTGGCTCCTCATGTGTGTTACCTGCTAACTCATAGTGGCCATAATAGGTGGGGGTAAGGTTCTCATCTTCGCCTAAACAACAGATCCAGTCAGGAAAGGAGCAAAGTACACAATGCACAACAAAGATTAAACTAAATATTTATGACAAGTAGAAAAGAACTGACAGGTATCATGCTGAGGATATGTATAAATAAATAGTAACAATAACCAAGAGTTAATTGCTGTAAGACAGGGACATGAGTAAAACAGGGATAAATGGGACAAGTAAATGAAACTGCAACAAGACAATAAACTAGGTGTGTGAACTTGTGTATTTAGAATACCTAGTTGGCATGTAGGGGTTTATAAGGCTAATCTGGCCGTCACAGACGGCTATTATTCACGAATAATCGAGATCCGGCTGATGGACAGTCGTGTACCAACAGCTATTATTCACGGAAAGGGGAAGGGTAACTACATGCCTTTCAGTATTCTCCCACCCGACACAAAAGCATGACATAAAATCCAGTATTCAAGACATGAAATCCAGATTCTAACACTACGTGTAAACATCCAATGGTACTAGTAGAGCAAGGGATTAATTATCACAATATAAAGAATAAACTTGAAGTGCAGGTACTTGCCTGTTGTTTGGATCCGATTAATAGTTCTTCGGGGAAATATCCAGAGATGAGTCCAAATGCTGAAATAAACATTACCATCACGCTCAGAAGATGCCAAATAGCTAGAAACGCCTGTCCTTGGGTCCAATTTGGAGATAAGGGCAAAAACGGCAGTTTCGGATCAAAACGGGGTCCGCCGTTGGGCCCGCTTTGCACCGAAAAACGTGTCCGGGTCAAAGGTCTCCAAATTCACCAAACTTAGTGTCAACAGGTCAGGAACGCTGATAATCCAACGGAACTTCCAGAATTGAATTCCGATGAGCCGTTCACAAAATCGCCCGTCGAGCGGGGCTTGTGGGGCCCACGACACGCAATTTCGTCAACGTTCTCAGAATCGAACCAAACTTGACCCACAGGACCAGCGTATCGCTACGAGTCCGATGGCGCAAGTTTCGTCTCGATCCGACGTGTGTGCACGAAGTTAGGGTGAATTGCCGAAAAGGCGGATACGGGGCGGTGTCCGCGGATACGCGTTGATTCCGGTGTGCACGCACACCCGAATCAGCTTTCACGAAAACTCACACGTCCGTATCGACGATGCGTACGTATCTGTGAAGACCGCACGCGACCAAGTCGTCCCGTTTGGCGGGGCGGACTCAGTTCCGGGGTGAAACAGGGTCTGGTTTTTTCCTGTTTTTGGATCGCGGTGTGCGATCACCACAGGACGCGATGTCCCGAACAGTTTGTCCGGACACCGAGAGGGTCACACAGGCTTCACAACGCAATTTGCGGAATTGAAAACGGAGCTACGAGCAAAAAGTTACGCGTACCTGAAGGGGACCCGAAAACCAGGGTCGATCGAGCCCGATACGTGTCCGACACGACACTGTTACTGTGTCCTCTGCACAGTAAAGGGGGCTAGGGTTTACTGTGTCCGACTCCTGTGTCGGTGGCCGGTGGTCGGCACGGCGGCGGGGAGGCCGGCCGGGGACAGCGCGGTGCGGCGCTGCCGGCGCGGGGAGGCGCGGGGCGGCCGGAGCGCTGCCGGCGCTGCTGCTGCTCGCGGGGGAGGCCGAGGCGTCGAGGGGAGGGCGGCGAGGCGGGGCCGAGCCGGGCGGTTCACGGCGAGGTGGCGGCGAGGGGACACGGGCGGTGGCGGAGGTTTTAGGGCTCCGGCGGCGAGTCCGGTCGGGGGTTCTCGGGGCTGAGGGAATCGAAGGAGGAGGAGGGAGGTGGTTATATAGGCGGGGAGGGGCTGGTGGCGCCGGGCAAGGCGGAGGGAGAGGAGGTCGTGGCGAGCGAGGCGGGCGGGCGGCCGGGCGGTGCGGCGCCGGACGCGGGCACGGCCTGAGGACTCGGGGGCTGGGTGAATAGGGGAGACGGGTTAGCGGGTCCGGGCGGGTCGGGTTCAGGCGGACCCGACCCGACCCGTTAGGGTGACGGGCCGCGGGTTGGGCCGCAGGCCGGGCTGGGCCGGATGGGCCGGGTGGGGGCTGTTGGGCCGGGCCGGATTAAATCAGAAATAATAATAATAATAATAATAATAATAATAATAATAATAATAATAATAATAAATAAATAAATAAATAAATAAATAATAATTGTTTTCAGGGGTTTTAAATTAGGTCCGAGGCCCGATAAATTCCAGAAAAATTGCCCTAGGTCCAGTTTTCCATTTTACACCCAAAAATATTATTTTCATAATATTTTAATATTATTTATTAACAATTACAAATCATTTAATAATTCAAAACCCTGATTTTAATTACAGAAAATTCCCAGAAAATTCCAGAAAATTGTGAAAAATCCTAATTTTAATATTTTGAAAAATCAGGGGCTTACACCGCCGTCTTTTGTCTGGACGTATTGACCATCAGAGCTTCTTTTTCCTTAGAGCTGCGAGGATGGTCGCTGCTGGGAGATGACCTTTTGCCTCTATCGGAGGCGGAGATCATAATGCCATTGTCGTGCGCCTTGCGACTGTTGTCTTCGGCGGCCACTGCCGAGATGATGAACGAAGGCCACTCATGGAACTGATATGGTCCTGTAAACACCGAGACTACGAGAAGGAGGTTCTTCCTACAAATATCTACTAACGCAGAGTCTGGAACTCCTGGAGGCATCTGTAAGATGGCCTGACAAAAACGTTCAACGAAGGTGCGAACGTCCTCCTTTTCCCTTTGCTTGACTTCGATGAGAGAGGACATAGACATGTCCATTCCACCCTCGTAGAATCGCGTGAAGAATAAAGCTTTGAAGTCTTCGAAGGAAGTAATGCAGTTGTCCACCAAGCTACGGTACCACTGATAGGCTACTCCTGAGAGGCAGCCTTTGAACACCCGAGTGAGGAGGGCGTCGTTCTCTTGTAGCAACACCGTCATCATACTGAAATAGTTCATGTACTGACTTGGTGATGTTTTTCCCTCGAACAGAGCCATAGTCTGAGGTTTGTACTTCGGAGGAAAAGGGACTTCTTCCCAGATAGCTGGGTAAGGCTGGTTGATTCCCAGTTTCTTGAGCTGATCTTTGTGCTTCAAGGCGTCAAACTGGGCTTTCAACTCCCGTACTGCCTACATCGGATTTTTAGTTGGAAGCGGGGCTACGGTGTAGTACGGAGTTGGTTGTATCGTGACTCCAACGGGAGGTAATATATTCACCGAGTGAGGAAGCGGAGGAACTGCTGACTCTTGATCTAGAGCAGGCTCTTGGCTCGAGTTGGATGGTGGTAAGTCCACCCCCACACGTATCTGAGTTGGCGGGACCGACGCTTGAGCCATGGCAGTTGCGTGCTGAGTTAGCATCATCTGGTGCATGTTCTCCATTATGGATTGCATTTAATTCAGAGACGTCTCCAGTACAGTGATGCGTTATTCCGCATTTCCTGACGGCGAAGCTTCCTCGCGTTCATCTTTAACGGCGTAAACTCCCATTTCCCTGGGCGTCCTCGAAGGATAAGTATTGGTCGCTGCAGAAGTTGACTCTATACTCTCAGCATCTGATCCGGGAGATTGGCGACCCCCAGCGTCGGAATCAGACGAGTACGAAGCTGGTTGCTGTGACCTTGCACGGGTGTTTTGGAATACCCCAGCTTCAGTGTTCCTGAGGAGGTCTTCGAATCTTCTTCGGCTCGGAGGCCCAGAAGGATGACGCCTTGAGCTCGACCCTCCTCTAGGTATGTGTGAAGCCATGTTCACGGATGCATGCGCGGGATCTTCTTCCTGGAAAGATTGAGAGTAGCTCAATCGGTCGAAAATTGACCGCTTTGCTTTAGAACAGTAGCAGTCAATCACAATTTTATGACTATTACAACATTGCTCGCTAGGGGGCGTAATAGACATATTGGAAGGTCCCCTCTCCTTACGCTTCTGGATTAGGTATTCGCGCAGGTCAGGAGGAGTAGAGAAAGAAGACGAAGGCTTGTTTCTTCTGTTCCCCTCAGTAGGTACGCGGAGATTGGGCATCGTGGTTCTCCCTATGCCACCTGTAAAAAATAGGTTGGCCATCTGGGTGACGAATAATCCCCGGGGAGGGTGCCTTCCCGCAACCTGAGCTTGCTTTACGTCGTGGGACTTCGCCTGGCGTAATTTCGAGATTTGCTCAGACTGGCGTAAAGCTGGAGAGGTCCTCAGTCGACCATCGGCTTCCCGCGTAATCCGGAGGGTAGGCAGATTGCTTCTTCGCTGGCGTAACGGCCGAGGAGTTGAGTACTCTGCTGCTTGCTTCCCCTTGCGAAAATCACGGCGCTCATCTGATTCCCCATAGAGGTCAGATGTTGTCTTGCGCATGGAGCATGATTTGTACTTCCGATTTGGCACTGAGACATCATCAGAAGTTTGGTCTGTACCGCGTATAGCGGGAGACTGGTTTCTACGCGTAGAGCGCCGTGGATACTTCTGGGTTAGCGCTGAGGCTTTGTCCGAAGTTTTGTCTGTACCACGCGTAGCGGGAGACTGGTTCCTACGCGTAGAGCGCAGTGGATACTTCTGGGTCAGCGCTGAGGCTTTGCCCAAAGTTTTGTCTGTACCGCGCGTAGCGGGAGACTGAATTTTACGTGCAGGGCACGGAGGGAGCAATGCTACAACCTTATTGGTCGGAGAGGTCGGAGAGATCGGAGAGTCCACAGGAATGGTAGAGGATGTCTTGGGCATCTAGACCTTGCGCAGCTTCCTGTTATCTTGGACGGAGAGAGAGTGAGAGCTACCCCCGGTTCGAAGCATGTCTTCGTAGGCAGACTGGTCGAATTGGACGACCAGTATCTTCTTTACGGATCCCAAGGATACCGCATCGTGTTGAGCAATTGCTTCCTTGTCAGAAGAGAAAGACGTCCCCAGCAGAGTCGCCATCTTGTTTGTGGTATTAAACGAAAGAATAAAAATATATTCAATATAGGGTTTACACAAAACCCGCCTTCTTTTGTTTACAAACAAACTTGTACAATTTGATCCTATACGAGGATATGGGAGTACAATTTATTTAATCTGGGTAAATATTGCTATAGGTGTCTAATCTACAGTCGATCACTTTAGCCCTTGGACCATACGATGTTGAAGAAGTGCCATGGAAGACAGGAAGCAGCTTCGAAGGTTGCAGAAGATGGTGGATGCACGATGCCAAAGTCGTCGATCCCTACTCTTTGCCTGAGCTTCGGATTCTTCTCTCTCTCTCTCTCTCTCTCCAATTTGCCGACCTTGGATCTGATATTGGTATTCTTGACCAATTTTTCGACCTTTGATCTGGTATTGGTATTCTTGACCAATTTTCCCGACCTTGTTCCTCATTGATAGAGGTCTCTATTTATAGAGTTTTAGTGACAGTGACCACTCCGTCGGTATAAAAACCGAGGAGTGAAAAGTACAGCACCCTTTTACACAATAGTTAAAGTAACCAATGCCTGCGTATCGATGATCCTTTGAATGAGCGTGTGACGCGGGTCCAACTAAGGGACAAAACGCGTATAATCGCTACGAAGATCACGGCGTAGAAGCCACGTAGGTAGGTATCCATTGCGTAGAAGAGGTTGGCATAGAAGCCAAATGTCTGTCACCATGGCATAGAAGCCAAATAGTTATCAAACCGGCATAGAAGCCGAACAGGCGTAGAAGCCGAATAGGCATAGAAGCCGAACAGGCGTAGAAGCCGAGTGGTCGTAGAGGCCGAACAGGCGTAGAAGCCGAGTGGTCGTAGAGGCCGAACAGGCGTAGAAGCCGAGTGGTCGTAGAGGCCGAACAGGCGTAGAAGCCGAATGAGCACAAACGCTGGATGGGCGTAGGAGTCGCTGCGTACCGTGCCACAGTGCTGATGTGGACCTCTTAGCCGGAATTATGGCTTTTAAAGATATAATTAAATCTCTTGCATTAAATGCCAAGATTTTCCACCATCCTGTGCATTAAATATGGAGGCGTATTTTTGAAGGTCTGCAACCCCTTCTGCACATAAGTCGCAGAGACGTGCCTTGAGAAACTGTCACCGCTCTGTGTATTAGACGAAGAGACGTGCCTCGAACCCCGTACGGAGTGCAGCTTTTGGCGTGGCAGGTGGTTTGTCTACTGCAGAACGAAAACAGCTCATGTTTTGCCTGTGTAAAACAAGACAGCGTATCCCTTCGTGCTTGTAAAAGCAGTTTACGCGAAGGGGATGGCGGTATTTGACAGCCTGGGTCGCAGTGCTATGCCATCATTATAGCCGTCGCCTGGGTAGTCGAGCCGTATCATTTTGTCAGAAGTTCAGACGTCAGGTTCATTGCAGGCTTTGACAGGTTCACTTCAGAGAATATGAAGCGTCTCTTGCACACCTCAATGCTATGTTTGGAAGAGGATGAGTTTTACGCCCTGGAGGCGATAAAGCACCCTGTTTACGCTGAAGCGGCTTGGACGTACTGCCTTACGCGGATAGTCCTTCGAGCTTTTCATATTTTATGCTGCGTTTTAGCGGAAAAGGCTCTGTTGCACGCTTGATGGCTCTGAAGGCCTCTGCTTATGCTGCTCTGCACCAATATGCCGCGTATAGTCATCCGACGTATTTTTCATGCTTCTACAATACTAGCAAGCGAGTTCAACTTTTGGAGGATCTGTTCAAATATTGATGAGGTATCGGACGTTGAAGTCTAATTATAACCCAAAGTATCATCTCTGGGAGCATAAGTGGTGACCTAGGACTGCATATTTTTATCAGATGTGCATATTCTGGTTTGTCCCACTTGTCCCAACAATAGTCTTTCACATGACCGAGCATTCCACAATAGTTATACTTACGTGGTTGACCACGGCCACCACCACCACCACTGCAGCCACCACCACCATCGCGGCCACCACCACGACCATTGTCTCTACCACCACGGTCTCCTCCTCGACCAAAACTACGATTACCATCTCTACCGCCACGTCCACTACTACATCCACCACCACGACCAACAACACTAGAAACTAGGGTAGAAGAGTCAGTACTCGGCACCACAGAACTCTGTCCCAGAAAGGAATGATTGAGACGGAAGAAAGTATCTGCCACAATAGGTAACTACTCTATAACAATGATTTGAGATTTATAAGGTTCGAGCGCATGATCCAAGTCGGCTAGGATAAGTGAAACATGAAACTCTTCTTTCTGTCTCCGAGCTTCCTTTAAATCAGTAGTACCAGGATAATATTGAAGCAACTCCTCCCACAAAGCCTTCTTTGAAGCCAGATATTTATTCACAGGCTTTTTATTTTGCTTTGTATTAAACAATAACTCATACAACTCATAGATACGGACAATGTTTTGCTTCCGCGAATATGATTCTTTCAGAGATTCCCAAATCTGTTTGCTTGATTCACACCACTGAACATTAGCAGCGATATGTAGTTCCATACTATGCCACAACCATGACATAATGTATGTATATGCACTCATCCAATATTTATACTCAGCAGAAGTTTCAGGCGGGGGTTCTTCCGTAAAAAACTTTAACTTCTTCTTCGCCCTTAATACCACTTTGATAGACTTTGACCAGGCAAGGTAGTTCATACATTGAGTTTTACCGTTGTAATCGACTCTTCCAATTCATCATTATGAATAACAATAAAAGAAGAACCACCTCCGCTACCACCACCACTATTAACCTCGCTAGAAGATTCGGTCCCCATGATACTTGTAGATGCAACAGAAAGACGAGATCTTTGAAACCCTAGATCTCACAATGAACCTCAACCAACGATGAATAACCAACGAAGATATGTAGAAACCCTAGATCTCATAAACGAACCATGAACGACCATGAACAATGAATTATGAACGGCGAATCATGAAAAGTAGACAAAAAATAGCCAAAAAAAAGATGGAGAGGAGAATATAAGAAAGGAGATTGCAAGGGCCATGTAATAGATAGGATGTACAATACTTTCAAATATATGCTCTGATACTAAGTAAAGTTTGAAGATGAAGAGGAGAAGAAAAAAAAGTAGGAGAGAGAGAATATGAGAAAGGAGATTGCAAGGGCCTTAAACCCTATGTTGCATCTCATGTCTATTTATATTGATTTGCAATACACCCACAAATACTATTATATCCTTATATGATAAATAACAAAATAAAATAACTCTAACAAACCTAAATGGACTTGTCATGACCCATTAGTGTGACCAATTAGTTAGTCTTTGTTGACTTATTTGTTTAGAGAGAATGACCAACTAATTCCCTTTACTAATTATTAGGAGTTTCCTCGAACTAAACCCCTATTAGTGAAAATCCTTCATGACTAATTATAGAAGGAAAATAGGACTTTTAAGCATGGATTAGGGCTTCAGCATAGGGCCGGCCACCTTATAAGAGGAGAGAGAGAGAGAGAGGCCATTCTCCATTCCCTTCATATTTTCTTTCTAAATTAGTTTATTCTTTTTCCCAAGTCTCCCTCTCAATCCCAATCCTTCCCTAACCAAATCCACCTTAATTCCACCATTCTAAATATATTCTAAGAAGCTTGGAGGATCAAGGGTAGCATTGGAAGGAGAAAATCTTGAATGAGGTGTCCATTCTTGGAGATTATGTCCCCTTGGTGCATAGCATTAGGAATCCACCTCCTAATAGGTAAAATTTCTAATCTCTATGTCTTTTTGATTCTAAATAGTGTAATTAACCATTAGAAACCTAACCATGGCTAAGGGCTACACATAGGAAGAGGAATTAGGTTCATAGGAGGCCTATGGAGATAGTTACATGGGTTTTGGTACCCAATTTGGGGGAAATCCAAGATTGGAGCATCAAGTATTTGTGATTAGGTCTAATAGAGTTAATTAGGTTTATATTGGTTGTGTGAGTCTAGTTACGTGTCCACAATTGGATACGTATAGGCCGTATCACGATACTCATGATACATGTAGGTGGATTGGTATTTTTATTGGTATTGGTGTCCATTGGCATCAATTACATTATATTATGATTAGATCTATTATTTATAGGTGTATGTATGTTATACATATCTTTGGTGAAGTGCTCATGATGGTAGTGAGGTGTTTGGTGATGGTATCATGAGTATCACAAGTTGTGCACCAAGTGTTTGATTTATTGCCTTTACTAGTGTGGTGTATGTATTTAGTTGGGAGGTTGGTAGCAGTGTGCATCTAGGTGCGGGTGTCTGAGTGGTGTTCAGAGGATTGATTGGTATCCAGGTATCAGGGAAGGGCATATAAATGAAGGTATATCTTATTGGTGATGCACGTGAAGAAGCAGGGTGTTCTGTTGAACGTATATTGTGTGTAGGTACACACAAGCAGCAGCAGACCTAGCAGTCGAGTGGAGGGTTTGAGCAATGAGCACTGCATGAACTTGCAGAGGCAACAAGTAGTATTTCTCAGAGCAAACTGTCTGCATGCAGTGGCAGTTTTGCATCTACAGGCAGTATGGGGGTTGTGTTAGTATGTGTGTGACGGAGTGAGTAGTATCATGTTATCATGGACAATAATGGGGTACTATGAAATCGAGATTCATGAGAAGGTAAGAATGTGTGTATGAGAGTCATTTGTGGGAATGTCAGTGTGGAGTGTGGGAAGGATGGAAGTTGGCAGCAAGATCTATTTTGGGGGTAGTAGCAACTTAGGAAAGGGTTGCACAAGTAGTGGTAGCAGTGGGTACTCAGATAGAAGGGAAACCTGCAGTGGACTCGAGGGGATCTGTGGTTTCAGCAAGGAGAACTTGGGAGCAAGGTGTGCAAGTGACAGGGGGAGTGCCATGCAAACATTGTGTATGTGATACAACAAGTATAAGTGTTAGCTGATGGCTTAGAGGGAATTTCCCGTTGCAGGTCCCAGTGTTAGTATTGGTTAAGTTGTACACAGTGAGGAAGGGAAAACTTTGCAATCCAGACCAGTGAAGGATGCAAGTAGATGCTCGGGTCTATGATAGTTGTAAGGGGGGGTTCCATTCCAGTGTAAAGTATCAGAGAGGGGAAAACATGTAGTAGCAGCTGCAGTAGCAACAAGAATGAAAAGGAGTGGGAACTGCAAAGTTGGTGCCAGTTTTGGTGCTCAGTGACTGCAAAGGGGAGTGTATCAGTAGATGTTAGGAGAAGATAACAGTAGCAGTAGGTTGATCAGTAGGGTGTTAGAGTGTTAGAGTTATGTTAGTATAAGTTAAGTATCAGTTGCTAGTATCAATTAGTAAATAGATGTTAGTTCAATTAGTAGTTAAGTTAGTAAATAGGTATCAATTATTGTTGATAATTAATGAGTTAATGTGTATTAGAGTTTGGTTTGATTTGTTAGTTTTATAGTGACAGTTAGTATATGTGTAAATGTCAGTTGTTAAGTTATTGTAAGTATGTTAGTGGGGTTAGTTAGTGATACATGAATGTCAATTAGTATATGAGATAAGTTAGATAAGTGTCACGCCCCAGTCCCAAAATACGTAGGACTAGGAATACGTAACACGCCCAGCCGTATGTATACGAACTCCAATATATGGAAAACATATACATACGTACGCTGTACATGAATCTCCAATCCACCAGTGGTAATATACTGTCACAACAAGTCATACACCATCTATATCTCATCCACAGTACAAATAATAAATAGTAATAAAGGGCTAAATAATACTGAATATCCAAATATAAGTATCAAGTCTGATAGTCAGGTGGAAACAAATTCACTACAAAATGACTATACTGAAGTAGCAACATATCTAAACAGCGGTAATAAAATCACAAGTACTCTGAGGGTAAGGCCTCCTCAGCCAGGTACGTAGTGTCTGGTCTAGGTCCGTACTCCTGTGGGTACTCCTGCTCGTCCATATCTGGAAAGGGACCAGGTCCTCAGTGGTACGTAACAAGATACATATAAATATGCCATTAAGTACTAAAATATAAACATCCACTGGGTCACCTAACCGTCTATGTGAATGCAGTTTGAGAACAACTTTCCAACATGTGGGCTATCTGGCCATAAATGGGATTGACATGATTTTCTCAGAGAATCAGAGGCCTACAAAGTATGCCGTCTTTTGAACGACAGAGGCCGCCAAGTAGTATAGGGGTTATCTCGCGTATCTCCGGTGGAGCGTACGGGTTACATATAAGGAAAGTGCAAAGGAGCCCAAATGTCTTACTTGTTGTTCTCCCCATCCCATGCTCTAAGCATGCCATATCCATGACACGATAAAACCTCTAAATAACTGCCAGGTCTACTAGCATATAAAGTTTCTATCAGCAGTCATTCCTAACGCACGACTCATACGTACAGGAGGCCAGACCTGTCACGCAGTCCGTGATCTATATGAGACTCATAACTTGTATAATACTGTGTCCTGACCAATGACTCATGACAATGGGTAGTCTCATAAAATAGGTCTAATGCAAATACACAAATAAAACAGAATGAGAGCATCATGTGGAATGTAAATAGCAGTACAATAGCAAGGTATACTTGCCGAGCAAAAGTTCTGGGTAGTGCACGTCCAACAGTGTTTTTAGTTGAAGAAGTGAGGTTTTTAGGGCTTGGGGTGCATTGCATGGATATATATAGAGAATAAGAGGCAGTGGAAAAACTTAGTGTTTAAGAAAGTACTGTTGTTGTTTCTTTCTTCTCATTGGTTTTGGTTTGGGTCAAGGAGAGACTAGTAATAGTGTTAAGGAGTGGTGCAATGAGAAACTTACACGTGTAGGTCAGGAAAGCAAAGCAAAGTTGAGTTTTGCTTCTGTTGCTGATATTTACTAATGGTTTGTGGTTTTACGCGGGGTGAAAGGAATTTAAGTGGTGAAAGATATTACTCAGGGGATTGTTTTATACATAGAGAAAAGAATTAGGCGGGTTGGGTTTTTATGCGAGGAGAAAGGAAGTGTTTACGCGGGGTGGTTCTGCTACTGGTGTTTTTATAGTTACGCGCGGAGAAGGGAGGCAAAGTTTTACGCGGTTGTTGCTCCTATTGTGGATTTTACGCAGGGGTAGTATACGCAGGTTCGGGTTTTGGGTTAGCACAAATAGGAAATTCTATTTTTTATTTCTTTTCTTTTTCTTATTAATAATATCTATATATATATACATATTTATACATAAAAAATTCTAAAAATTATAGGGGTGCACATGGTTTAAACTGGCAACTGTCCAAAGAGTCTCCTACATGAAATAAATTTAGGAAAAATTATAATGGCTCCATAAAATTCTCTAGATGCACAAACACTTTAAATAAGATCTATCTCCTCTATTTAGCTCATAACTAAATAAATAAAAATAGGGTTTTCAGGATTAGGGATCTTACATTCTACCCAACTTATAAAAATTTTGTCCTCGAAATTAAAACTAAGTTACTGTAGGAAGTCAAGAATAGTATAAGATATAATTAATCAAAGTAAATTTATACCTTGGTCTGTGAATAGGTTTGGAAAACGTTCACGCATGTCATCCTCGCGTTCCCAAGTAGATTCTCCTGGCGAGCCATGCTTCCAGTCCACACGGACCAAGGAAATAGACTGGTTCCTCAATACTTTCTCTCGATGATCAAGGATTCCCACGGGTTGCTCTTGATATGACAAGCTTGGCCCAATGGTGATTTCCGAATAGCCGAGAACATGACTGTTGTCTGCCACATATCGCCTGAGCTGCGATACATGGAATACGTCATGTACTCCTTCAAGTGAAGGTGGTAGTGCAAGTCGATAAGCCACTTCTCCCACTCTCTCTAGCACGTCAAATGGTCAAATATACCTTGGACTTAACTTGCCGCACCCTCCGAATCGGATAGTGCCTCTGGTAGGTGATATCCTTAAGAAGACATGATCTCCCTCTTTGAACTCCAAGGGACGACTATGAAGGTCTGTCCACTGCTTATGTCTGTCTTGCGCTGCTTGCAAGTGTCTTTGTATCTTCTTAACTGTCAAACGGTGTTGACTACTAACTCTGGTCCCAAAATTGGACGTTCTCCCATGTCACTCCAACATACAGGAGACCTACACTTTCTTCCATACAATACTTTAAACGGAGCTATCTGGATGCTTGCCTGATAGCTATTGTTGTAAGAAAATTCCACAAGATGTAGATGGTCCTCCCAGGATCCTCCAAAGTCTAACATACAAGCCCTTAACATATCCTCCAATGTCTGAATAGTATGCTCTGACTGCCCATCTGTTTGTGGGTGATAAGATGTACTGAACTTCAGACGAGTTCCAAGGCTATCTTGCATGCTCCTCCAAAAGTGTGATGTAAAGCGTGAATCCCTGTCTGATACAATGCTTACTGGTATGCCGTACAGTCTTACGATATGTCTCATATATAAGTCATCCAAAGCTTCTGTAGGTTGGCCAACTCTAAAAGACAAGAAATGGGCTAACTTGGTGAGTCGGTCCACTATTACCCATACTGCATCTCTTCCACTTGGACTTTTGGGAAAACCCGTGACAAAGTCCATAGTGATGTGCTCCCACTTCCACTCTGGAATCGGAAGTGGTTGCAATAATCCTGCTATTCTTTTGTGCTCCGCCTTTACTTGTTGACATACCAAATATTTAGCTACAAAGCGAGCTATCTCTCTTTTCATTCCGTGCCACCAGAAGTGTTGTCGTAAATCCCGATACATCTTGGTTCCTCCAGGATGAATAGAATATATTAAACTGTGAGCTTCTGTCATCAGCTCCTGTCAAATTTATCCATTTGGAACATAAAGACGATTACCACATCGTAATGTCCCGTCTTCATGAATGCGCAATCCGATCTGCTCTTCGGCCTGTGTTCTTTACTTTAATCTTCTGAATTTGGCATCTGTAGGCAATGTTGTCTTGATTCTTTCTACTAGTGATGATTGTACTTGTAAATTGGTTAGTGTCCCGTCTGTCCTGGGCAAAATTACTTCAATGCCAAGACCTTGCAAGTCCTTTAATAATTCCCTTTATGCTGTTAAGAAATAAGCTGCTGGTTTTCGGCTTAACGCGTCTGCTACAACGTTAGCCTTGTCGGGGGTGATAATGTAGCTCTATCTCAAAATCTTTCATCAACTCGAGCCATCTACGTTGCCTCATATTTAACTCCTTCTGTGTGAAGACATACTTGAGGCTTTTGTGGTCGGTATAGATTTCCACTCGTTCCCCATATAAGTAATGTCTCCATAACTTCAGAGCAAATACAACGGCTGCAAGTTCCAAGTTATGAGTTGGATAATTCTTTTCATGTACTCATAACTGCCTAGATGCATATGCAATCACCTTGCCATGCTGCATCAATACGCATCCCAGGCCTTTCCCTGATGCGTCACTGTAGATCACATAGCCTCCTGATCCTGATAGAATAGTCAATACTGGTGCTATAGTCAGTCGCTTCTTCAACTCCTCGAAAGCGGCTTGATATTCATTGGTCCATATGAACTCTTGATCCTTGCAAGTCAGCCGAGTCATAGGTGTTGCTATCCTTGAAAAATTTTCCACAAACCATCGGTAATATCCCGCAAGTCCAAGGAAACTTCTCACCTCTGCTGCCGATTTAGGAACAGGCCATGTCTCGACTGCCGAGATCTTTTCTGGATCAATAGAAATACTATTTCCTGTAACAACATGTCCAAAAAATAAAACTCTGTCCAAGAAGAACTCGTATTTATTGAGTTTTGCATATAATTGCTCTCTCCTTAAGGTCTCTAGAACAAACCGTAGGTGCTTCTCGTGCTCCTCATGGCTCTTTGAATAGACAAGTATATCATCTATGAAGATGAACATGAACTGGTCCAAATATTGATGGAAGACTCGATTCATTAAGTCCATAAAGATAGCTGGAGCATTGGTCAATCCAAATGGCATGACCAAAAACTCATAATGCTCATATCTTGTCCAGAATACGGTCTTCGGGATGTCCTCCTTTCGTACCTTCACCTGGTGATATCCTAATCTCAAATCTATCTTTGAGAACACCTTGGCTCCACTGAGTTGATCAAATAAGTCATCAATACGCGATAGTGTATATTTATTCTTTACTGTTACTGCATTCAAGGCTCTATAGTCAATGCACATACGCACTGACCCATCCTTCTTTGGTACAAACAACACTGGTGCTCCCCAGGGTGATGTACTTGGTCGGATGAAACATTTCTCTTCTAGTTCTTTTAATTATGTCTTTAGTTCATCCATCTCTTTCTTTGCCAATCTATAAACATGTGATGCTATGGGTGCTGCTCTTGGTGTCAATTCAATTGAGAATTCTACATCTCTATTTGGGGGTAGGCCTGATAATTCTTCTGGAAAAACGTCTGAGAATTCTGAAATAATGGGATGATAGATAACATCGTCCATTGCGAGCTGCATACCATCAAGGATTTCTGTGGATCCTCGTACAAACTCAAGTTCAGGCTGGCCGGGTGCTTTAAAAAGAATGCTTCCTCCAAAGCAATCGAAGAAAGCGTGGTACTTTCTCAGCCAATCCATCCCAAGTATAATATTAAAAGTTGGCATGGGAAGGACTAAGAGTCGAGCATTCATTTCTCTACCATGTATCACTATAGGACACGATCTACAACTTCTACTAACAGGTACTACTCCTCCTCTAGTAAGAATTCTAATACAACTAGGTAAAGGTGTGGAGGCAATGTTGTGTTTGGTAATAAAACTAGATGATATGAATGAGTGGGTGGCTCCCATATCAAACAATGTCACAGCAGGAAAAGTAAAAACAAGAGTGATACCTGCTATGACATCAATTTCCTGATCCAGGTCATCCACTTCCATTGCAAAAGCTTGCCCGTTCCTCTGTGATTGTCCCTGTCTGGCCCTCGCGAATTGATCCTCCTGAGCAGGCAGCGGTGGTCCTCGCTGAAATTCTCCTGCTGCCGGAGGTCGAGGTGCTCCTTGTCTCATCAATTGCGGAGCTGGCTTTGGTGCTGGAAGTGCTAGCCTCTGTGCTGGCGGTGGAAGTGTTGATGTTTTTTGCATTGGACAGTCTTTCAACATATGCTGTTCGAAACCACATCTCATACATTGTCCTAGGCGAGATCGACAGTCCCTCATAATATATCCGCGTTTCCCACAATAATTGTAGTGGGGCTTCTCTGGGACCTGGTACGGTCCTGCTCTGTGCTGGTACTGCTGTTGCTGAGCTAGAGGACGTCTGATAGGTCCTCCTTGTTGTGTCCTTTTCGGTCATGTATGTGTCCTTGCTGGTCCTTGTTACATCCCCAGCTGAACTCCTTTTCCTCGGTTGATGGTTTCTTGCAATCTGACTTCTGTCAGTACCTCGGCATAAGAGATGCGGGACTGGGAGCTAGTGTAGTGTTGTAGCTCCTGAGTCAGTCCACGGTGAAACCTCTTAGCTCTGGCCAAGTCATCTAGTATCAGGGTAGTGCCATATTTGCTAAGGCAACTAAACTCGGCATCGTACTCGTCAACTGTTCTGTTCCCCTGCTCCAGGTGAAGAAACTGATCGTACAATGCATCTCTGACGGTGTCCGAAAAGTACTTCCTTTCGAAGCACTCCACGAACTACTTCCATGTCTGGTATGTACCCAGCTGGCGTTCCATGGATTCCCACCAGTGGTGAGCATTACCATCTAGGAGTGTCCTTACACCTGTCATCCATAGGTCTGCAGGTAGCTGTGGTGCCTCTAATAGCTTCTGAGTGTGAGTGATCCAGTTAGTAGTTTCCTCTGGGCTCTCAATGCCTTTGTACGGCCTGGGACCCATTTGTACAAAGTCCTTTACCGAACCGACTCTAGCTGGAGCTAGTGCTTGAGTTGGTACAGTAGTCTTTGCAGCCATCCTTTTAAGTGCTGCTAGGAACTCTTGTCTCTGTTCTGCTGCTTGCTGTCTCTGTTCCTGTATCATTATCTGGAAGAATTAGAACAGTTGTGCCTGGCCATCCTGCGGTGTTGATGAGGCTGGAAGGTTCCCATTAGGTGGAATGGGAAGATCAGATGGAACTGAATTATGAATCTGTCCATCTGGTCCCGAAAGTCTAGGAGTGGTTGAGGTCCCTCCTTGAGTCTGACCATTGACTCCAGGAGTTGTGTCATCATTGGTGATAGTACATCCCTTCTGCATATTCATCTTTCTGCAGGTGATGTATACCACAATTTAGAAGAGGTACATGATGCAAACATTAAAGAGGGTGTAGTAGCATAAAATATGCTGAGGAATTTGCCTGCGGAAAACATAGATTCAAAACTGTCAGCGTAAAATATGGCTTCAGATATATCTACGTAAAGCAGAGAATCAAGGAGGTTTAGCATAAAACATGGCTCTAAGAAAAGTCTGCGTAAAAGTCCGTCCGCATAAATCTGTAAAAAAAAAGTTCTACGCGAAAAAAGATCGGTTGCGCAAAGTTATGCTGTGTAAAGTCTGTGCAAAAAATTTACCCGTGCGTAAAATCTGCGTAAAAAAAAAAATTGTCTGCGTAAAGTATAACATACTTTGCAGCGTAAAGTTGTACGAGTAACTCTTCGTTTTTCTCGAATGAGTTTGTCAGTCAAATCAGTGAATCTGACATCTGACAAAAGTACCGCACGATGATCGAGAGGGCGGCTGTGATGATGATTTTGCACAGAGACCCAGGTTGTCGTTTAGTGACAGAAGTCATTTTACGCATCTATAAGGAAGGAAATGGGTCTTCGAAATACGCTGCCTATAGAAATGAGTTTTACGCTCAGGAAAGGACAAAATCAAGATGCTAAGTCAAAAAGCTATTTCTTGCACAGGACTTGAGGCATATCTCTGCATTTAATGCATGAGATTTGGTTTTACTTGGTCATGGCTGGGAAAGCTAAGTCTGTGATAAATACGCATTATATTACCATCCATACACTTTACGCCTAATCAGGCTATTCTACACTGTTTTTAACTATTATTCATAATTCCTCAAGTTTACGCTGGGGTGTTTGTATGATTTGTCATACGCAGGATTAGGAAGACTAAGGAAATGTGGGTAGCAGTTTGTCATAACCGCAGCGTAACGTTGGCAATCTTCTTTATATCTTGGCTTTTTATGCCAACTAGGCGGTTTGTTTGGTCTTTACACCAACAACAGTCACCTTGTTTGATCTCTAAAAATAGAGATCCCTGGTCACAGCGTAAAAGGTTTCTGGCATAAACTCAGGTTATCCAAATATAGGGTGGTTGGAAGGAGGAATGAGGTTTCAGTCTAGTGTGAATGAGATCCTTATTTTCTATTCCTATACACAGGCTTGTTTGGTACAGTTACATAACCAAGACAATATATTCTGGACCTGCATGGGCCACCACCAAAAATATGTCACGCCCCAGTCCCAAAATACGTAGGACTAGGAATACGTAACACGCCCAGCTGTATGTATACGAACTCCAATATATGGAAAACATATACATATATACGCTGTACATGAATCTCCAATCCACCAATGGTAATATACTGTCACAACAAGTCATACACCATCTATATCTCATCCACAGCACAAATAATAAATAGTAATAAAGGGCTGAATAATACTGAATATCCAAATATAAGTATCAAGTCTGATAGTCAGGTGGAAACAAATCCACTACAAAATGACTATACTGAAGTAGCAACATATCTAAACAGCGGTAATAAAATCACAAGTACTCTGAGGGTAAGGCCTCCTCAGCCAGGTACGTAGTGTCTGGTCCAGGTCCGTACTCCTGTGGGTAAACCTGCTCGTCCATATCTGAAAAGGGACCAGGTCCTCAGTGGGACATAACAAGATACATATAAACATGACAATAAGTACTAAAATATAAACATCCACTGGGTCACCTAACCGTCTATGTGAATGCAGTTTGAGAACAACTTTCCAACCTGTGGGCTATCTGGCCATAAATGGGATTGACATGATTTTCTCGGAGAATCAGAGGCCTACAAAGCATGTCGTCTTTTGAACGATAGAGGCTGCCAAGTAGTATAGGGGTTATCTCGCGTATCTCCGGTGAAGCGTACGGGTTACATATAAGGAAAGTACAAAAGAGCCCAAATGTCTTACTTGTTGTTCTCCCCATCCCATGCTCTAAGCATCCATATCCTTGACACGATAAAACCTCTAAATAACTGTCAGGTCTACTAGCATACAAAGTTTCTATCAGCAGTTATTCCTAACGCACGACTCATATGTACAGGAGGCCAGACCTGTCACGCAGTCCATGATCTATATAAGACTCATAACTTGTATAATACTGTGTCCTGACCAATGACTCATGACAATGGGTAGTCTCATAAAATAGGTCTAATGCAAATACACAAATAAAACAGAATGAGAGCATCATGTGGAATGTATATAGCAGTACAATAGCAAGGTATACTTGCCGAGCAAAAGTTCTGGGTAGTGCACGTCCAACAGTGTTTTTAGTTGAAGAAGTGAGGTTTTTAGGGCTTGGGGTGCATTGCATGGATATATATATAGAGAATAAGAGGCGGTGGAAAAACTTAGTGTTTAAGAAACTACTGTTGCTGTTTCTTTCTTCTCATTGGTTTTGGTTTGGGTCAAGGAGAGACTAGTAATAGTGTTAAGGAGTGGTGCAATGAGAAACTTACACGTGTAGGTCAGGAAAGCAAAGCAAAGTTGAGTTTTGCTTCTGTTGCTGATATTTACTAATGGTTTGTGGTTTTACGCGGGGTGAAAGAAATTTAAGTGGTGAAAGATATTACGCAAGGGATTGTTTTATACGTAGAGAAAAGAATTAGGCGGATTGGGTTTTTACGCACGGAGAAAGGAAGTGTTTACGCAGGGTGGTTCTGCTACTGGTGTTGTTATAGTTACGTGTGGAGAAGGGAGGCAAAGTTTTACGCGGCTGTTGCTGCTATTGTGGATTTTACGCAGGGGTAGTATACGCGGGTTCGGGTTTTGGGTTAGCACAAATAGGAAATTCTATTTTCTATTTTTTTTCTTTTTCTTATTAATAATATCTATATATATATACATATTTATACATAGAAAATTTTAAAAATTATAGGGGTGCATATGGTTTAAACTGGCAACTGTCCAAAGGGTCTCCTACATGAAATAAATTTGGAAAAAATTATAATGGCTCCATAAAATCCTCTAGATGCACAAACACTTTAAATAAGATCTATCTCCTCTATTTAGCTCATAACTAAATAAATAAAAATAGGGTTTTCAAGATTAAGGATCTTAAAATAAGTTAATGTATCAGTTAGTTAATATTAAAAGATGAGGTAGTGTATATACATGATGTCAGTTGTAGGTATGTTAGTGTCAGTTGGGTTAGTTAAGAGTGCATCGGTTAGTGGTTAGTATTGGTAACAGTTGGGTATATGTTTCAGTTACAGGTTGTAAGGGGAATGGTGGAGTATCACTGTGGTATTAAGAGCTCATGTTGAGTGCAATATCTGCAGGTGCAGTGTAAGGTAAGGTTTGTGCTCGAGCAGTCTGAATGAGGAGTTCCTTAGTACAGACCATGTGAAGGACATGTATTGGTTTGTTAAGCACATCAGTTACATTTGTGGTGTTGAAGTTATATGTATTATGAATTAGGTTCAGTTAGTATCAATATTTGAGTATCAGAGGGTGTAATTGAGTATTTTGTTAGACATAGTATCAAGTGGTAGCAGTGAGAGGAAATAATATTGGGTTTAAGGACTGTGGGCATGATGTTTGTGTACAAAATCAGTGCACACATGAGCAAGTTAGAGTGTCAGATACTTGGGCATGAGTGATTGTTTGTGTATCAGTGATACATGGGTAATCAAGATTATAGATTATGTATTAAGTTAATAGATAGTAGTCTAGGTAATGTATATAAGATGGGAGTGTTATTGTTTAGACAAGAGTCAAGTTAAGATAGGGTTTGAAGGTTGATATCTATTAGTACTAAGTCATAAGATTTAGTTAGTTATTGGCACTGGTATTAGAGTTAGATGTATGTAAGTATAAGTTGAGTGATACCAAGGTAATGAAACCAAGGGTTGTGCTAGACATTAAGGTAAATTAGTTATAAGCCAAGATATTAATAGGGATTGTACGTAATAGGGTATTGTGACCTAGAACACCTAGTATAACCTAATATTAGCTAGTTTAAGACTAGTATAAGCTAGAATACCTTAGAATGACTTAGCAAACCTAGAGTTGCAAGGTATTGACCAAGTTAAACTAGTATGGACCTAGAAGTGGCCTAGAAATATCACCATTAGTTAGATAAACATGATTATCAATTATTTTACTCCATAACACTGATATTCCATCTTTAGGACTCTTGGACTCCAGTTGAGCGATGTTTACTGTTTCTTGCACCAGATACCAAGCGCGTACATCTCTCTGTTAGTTTTTATTTTATGATGGTGTATATATCGCATGTTCTAGAACTGTATACTTAATTCTGACACAGTGGTTATACAGACTGGTACTATATGGATTATGTCAGGAGATGTTATCCCCTTACCGTGTTCAGTGGATACTCCTTCACATATATTTTATCGTGTGTATCAGGTATTGATTATCGTATACTCTGTGTTCATACACTGCTCATGTTCAGTGTGCTTATATTCGTGTTCATAACGTGTCGTGATTGGATCCATAAGTATTGGTTAGGAACGGGAGAGTAGAAGTTGGTTATGTGATCAAGTCCAAGTGTATTCGTGTATATGTCGATTACATATCACACGTGTAATCAAGTTACCATATTGTATTCGTGTTTAACCCAAACCGATCACATAATAAACTTGTACTCTATGGCATATTAGTTAGTTTTATCTATTTTTATTTAAATTGCAGTTATTCATATTGCATGTTCTTCATTCCAGTACATTACATGTTCACTCTAGTTTATTCCATTTCTTTATTCCAGTACATTACATGTTTACTCTAGTTTATTACATTTCTTATGGCTAGTTATCATGTATCCTTTCTATTATCTGTTATATATGCTCAATTATGTATTTAAAACTACTTTAAGAGGTATGTACTTCACTCCAATCCTGATTGGATATATTTTTCAGATGATTGGCTTGTGGATCAGTGTTCCACGTCTTACGGGCCGCAGGACGGCGAGCCATTAGAGGATTCTCTCCTATAGCAGGAGGACATAGTACCAGTATCTCAGGAGGATTAGTTATATATATATTTTTGGATATTGTATTAGTCTCATTCTAGACTCATGATATGTATATATTATTTCAGACTTGTGGATGTATTGTGACTCTTATTTCCTCTCTTTTATTCTATATCGTGCTTTCATCCTCCTTTAGTTTTGTATTATGATTGAGTATGGATATCATTATCATATCATTATATTTGTTCCTCTGTTTGGAGTGGAGATAATATTGACAGGTACCTTATATATATTGTGTGAGATATTTAGTTAGTATTATTGACCTAGATAGCGTTCTACCATCGATGTTGCAGTGTAGGCTGGACCTACCCAATTACTCGTATCCCTACACCGGGTGCGGGTCGTGACAGCGGGAGAGGGAGATTGGTGAGAGTGTGGTGACCGATTTAGAAGTATGACATGGAGGAACGTTTGAGGAGAAACAAGAGAGTGAAGAGGAATATAGGAAGGTGATGAGAGGTGTTAGGCCCACGGCTCAAGGGGAGTTACTTACCTACAGTAGAAAAGAAAGTAACCTGTAGGACCAGTACCTATAGTGCCAGTGCCAAGTCCCTTGCCTGCGTCCGTCTCAACTCCTAAGACACCTACACCACCACCAGATTCTCCTTCAGGTGATATCATTCTTCCTACTCCTCCCACACCATTATCAGTACGGAGGACCACTCACAACAATGCGAGAAATTCTTCTAATAAATATGGTTGGGACCTTGCTCAGTTTGCTTCATATAATAACATATATTCTTCTCATGGAGCATTCATTACATCTTTGGATAGTATTATTGTACCTAACAATTGGCAGGTTGCCAAGAACAATCCAAAGTGGAAAGCGGCGATGCACGAGAAGTTAGGCGCTCTTGATAAGAACCACACACTACTAAAATATGATAAAATAATGACATTTTTAGCGACGTCATATTAAAACATCGCTAATATTAAAGATTTGAGCGACACCAAAAATAAACGTCGATGTTGGCGACATATAACGACATTTAGCGACTGTAATTCAGTTTTTTAAAAGAATAGTCGCTATAAGCTTCTTTAAAGTCACTAAACGTCGCTGAGTTTTTTGATTTAATGACATTTAGCGATGTATTTAGCGACGTTAGTTTTTGTAATTTTTAGCGACGTTTTTAGCGACGTCTGTAACATCGCAAACTTGATAATTAACGACATATAGTTATGACGTCGCTATTATTATTAGGAATGTCATAAGTTGACGTCGCTAAACGTCGGTAAATTTTTTAATATAGGTTTCGATTCCCCCCTATTGTGTCAAATTTTTTTCCCAAAATTTTTCAAAAACTCCCCCCTCCCCCACCCTCTCTGGCGAAGTGCCCCCTCCGGCGTCCTCCACAGCCCCCTACTCCGGCGAACCCCCCTAGTATTCCCCCACAGCCTCCACCGGCTCCCCCACAGCCCCCTACTCCGGCTTCTCCTCCTCCTCCTCTAGGTAAACCCTAACCCGATCTCTCTTTCTCTCTCTCTCTCTCTCTCTCTCTCTCTCTCTCAGATGCACACGACATGACACTGACATAGACACGACATACACAGACACAGACACAGACACAAACTGACATAGAGGGTATAAACCCTAAACCTAACCCGATCTCTCTCTCTCTCTCTCTCTCTCTCTCTCTCTCTCTCTCACAGATGCAGACACTATATGACACTGACACGACACACACACACTGACATAGACATGACACAAACACTATAACAGAGGGTGTAAACCCTAACCCTAACCCTATCTCTCTCTCTCTCTCTCTGACATTTAATACTATACAATTAGTACATAACTTATACTATCATGACTTACTAACTTACAATAACTGCTACTAACTTAATATAACTGATACCAACTTAATATCAATACTAATGCTAGATGACACTAGACTAACTATACAAACTTAGCTTACTCTAACTGATGTCTGATATTTTAACTTAATATCTAACTCAAATAACTAAAATCTAAACTTCACCCTAGCTGATAATTATACCTTTCAGCCGAATCGAAGTATTAGCTAGGTTTTTCAAAATTGAACATTATAATTTTCAATAAATTGTAATCTAATGCTAGCTTGTTTCCATTAGGAACCTCTTCTTTTGTATAAACTGTATTATCTTTTTGTCACTTGTTCTCAAGTTATGTTCTTATGTCCACTTGATTTGTATTTGTATAATTGTATCATTTTCTGGTAATATGGTATATTGGATTCTTGGAATTACATATGGTGAATAACGCTTCTTCTTAGGATTCTGAAGGTTTTATGTACGATTGTAATTAATATATTTTTTTTTGTGATTTCTACCATTCTTTTATAGTTCATGATTTGTCATGAGTATGATGGGTGTTTTAAGTATAGTGAGATTTTTCTTGACATTTAAGATCCTGCTTCTTAGATGTGCGATATTGAACATGTTATTCTTCATAATCTAAATTACTTGAATATAAAAAAAAATTTCATTGAATCATTTATTGATACTTTTGGGTTGCATATATAAAAATTTGAATGTCTTATCTTGGTTATCAACTCTTTAAACCCCGCTATTCCCTTAGTTTCCTTGTATTACTTTACATTTAATCATAAATGTAGATCATAGAAAAATGTTAAGATCCTAGGAAAAAAACCCATCAAATACAATGTGTAACGATACCTACATTAAAAAGTTGTTTAACCCTCTTTTGGTTAAGTGGGGGTTTGTTTAACTATACCTACATCAAATACAATGTGTAACGATACCTACATCAAATACAATGTGTTAAGATCCTAGGAGGGAGAGTAATAGAGGGTTAAGTGGGGGTTTGTTTAACCATCTTTTGTCCATTTTTGTAATCTCCTAAATCGGGAGATTAACGAGGGGGAAGTGAAAATTTTTGTTTAAAAGTAATAAATATACCCCATTTAACACTTTTCTCCACTCAAAATATTCAATCCAAGCAAGGATTATTAAACACACCCTACTTAATTCTCCCTTAAATCCAAACAAAGTAATATGTATTGACTCCCCTCCCCCTCACTTAACCCACTTGGCTCTGCTTATTTTTTTTCTCCTTAATCCAAGCAGACCCTTAAGGATGTATAGTGTTCGAATGAAGTTAGAGGAGACTAATTAAGAACAAGACTAAAAAAATATCTTAGGTGGTTTCTGTTGGGATGAGTTCTCTTCCTATCTGCAGAATGCCCAGAGGTTGATGGCTACCATCCTTTTAAGAGTAGAAGCTTTAGGGGTGAATGTGTATTTTTTTTTTTGAGATGCAAATCGATTTTTCAATCTCATGTGCTGGTTTTCTACAGAAATAAAACCAAAATTTGATAGTTGTTCCCGTACTACCGGTTTCTCTTTGTCGTACACAACTTAGAGAGAACAACCAGGACTTAGCTCTGTCCAGAGCAAGAAGATAAAGAACATCAAAATGTTTACTACACCTACCTTAGATTTTCGAATATAATATCACTATCACATATCGTAGGATACAGTAACCCTAAAACTTAGGAAAATAATTTTGATATAATTTTTTGATAATTCTTTTACTTGTTTCATCGTTTACAGTTCAATCTAGTTCTAGAATCCAAATTCTTAAGTATACATGACATCATGACTCAAATAGACAAACCTACAAAACTATCATCCTAATTTGTATTTTATTAGATAAACAAAATTTATGAAAATAGTAGTATATCATATCGTACCATAAGATTGTATTGTACATGATACTAACAACATAGTAGCTACTTCTTCTTGATGTGCATAAAAGACTCATTTATAACACAATGATATTGATCATTAGTACCTATCTTAGCTTTATTAATTCATTTTTCATTCAAGAGACAAACTACTGATGATAAGATCATAATTTCAAAAAAAAATATCTAAGATTATATATATATATATATATATATATATATATATATATATATATATATATATATATATATATATATATCCTCCTTCATCGACCCCTCTCTCAGGCGCTCCTCCTCCCTTCCTCCCGGCTCGGTAAACCCTAACCCAGACCAGGACACACACACACACACACACACACACACACACACACACACACACACACACATACTGGACATAATCAGGACACATGGACACACACTAATGACTACTACTAACTATAATAGTATACCACTAACTTAACTAACTGTTAACTCATATCATTTATAACTATCTAACTAATATTACAACTAACTGATATACTAACTGATGCATAATCAAGTGTGCATTCCTCACAGTTCAGTCACCGCCTTAATCCATGCTTCCCCCTACAGACCTCAACATTCATACTAACACATGTGTGTCATCAGCTCACACACACACACTTAGATACCACCCTCTATATTGCACATTATCACACACCCCACTTGCAGTCATAGGATCAATGCTACTGTGGTTTCATAACTTATACCCCCCCTTCAGATATCACTCCATCTCACTTCACTAACAAATAGGTTAATACTTACCTAGTCTCTCTCTCTCTCTCTCTCTCTCTCTCTCTCACACACACCTGGTGTTAAAGTGTATCATGAATACACTTGTGCACACACATTTGAAATCAATCCTACCTAGAGGCCACTTAATCAGTCAGGAATGACATTCATAGGCAACTATGATAAAATGTAGCTAAATGATAGTGAACTAGAGGCCAAGTCACGTGTTTGTGGCACTCTTATTTACCAGCTCCTATTTACCACTATGTCACAAATGTAATATACTTCAACCTCACAGTATTATCTTAAAAAATATTTTAGTAGCTACTACTTACTAGTACTATCAAATGTACTGTTGAACCTATACATTACACAATTCCATTTTCCCCATGTTCATTAACAATGTAAAATGTCTAAATTGTAATAAGAAAATACTATATATGAGTACAATAACATGAACATATAACAACTAAATTTTGTACTATTTTTTTAATGTGGAACGTAATATCTATTTTAACTATATGGATAAATATATTTATATCTGTTATCAATTATATTCTTTGTTTTCATCTATCTTACCAGATGACACCCATGACCCGAGCACGTGCACGTCGCTTGAGAGAGGCACCTCCTACTGTTAAGGAGGAAGATACACCTTCTACTGTTAAGGAGGAAGTGATACCTCCTACTGTTAAGGAGGAAGTGAATATTAAGGAGGAAGAGATATCTCCTACTGTTAAATTGGAAGCGGTTGTTAAGGAGAAAGTGGCAACTTCTATTGTTAAGGAGGAAGTGGTGCCTCCTACTGTTGGGCAGGCACCAGTTGAGAGTGGAAGTTCCAGTCATCCAGCACCTATAGCGAAGATTGATGAAGTAGACGCTGCTTATGCGAAGTATCTGAGGGACTGGGTTCTGCCCCAGCGTATTGGATTTTCTTGAGAGATTGAGAAATTGGATAAGACTTATGGTGTAACTGTGATATTTTTATTATGGTTATTATGTGACTGTGATACTTTTATATTATGATTTTTGTGTGACTGTGATACTTTTATTTTGTTTTTATTGTGTGACTGTAATATTTCATATACTTTTGTGATATTTTGTACCCAGAAAATTCAACGGAGGGTTGCTCCGGTCTGTCTATTTTTATGAACTATTATAAGTCTGTGTATTTGTTTTATTCATATTAAATGTATGTTAATTTACCGGTGTTGAGTGTTCCACCGAAGGGGTCGGTGAACCCAGGAAATTCAACGGAGGGTTGCTCCGGGTCTATTTATATAAATTAGAAATTCATAAACTGTAGGAAGATTGGTTTGGAAACCATTTTACATTTTTTCACTGAAAATTTAGCGACAGTTATATACGTCGCTAAATATGTCGCTTAATGTCGCTAAATTGCTGACATGGCAGTATTCGTCAGGTCAATAAAATGTCGTTAAATGTGTTACAAAACGTCGCTAAACAGAAAAAATTAAGCGACGTTTAGCGACACAAAATACGTCTCTAATTTAGCGACGTTGAGTCGCTAAACGTCGCTAATAAAAAAAATATTAGCGACGAAAATACGTTGCTATAGCGATATTTTATGACGTTTTTTCTGTCAGCGACTAGCTTAAATGCGACTTCATTAAAATATCGTTAATTACGTCGCTAATTTGTTTTAGCGACATTTTCAGGTGTCGTTAATTTAAATTATTCTTGTAGTGACACTTGGAAACTGGTAAAACTACCAGAGGGAAAGAGGGCAGTCGGATGCAAGTGGGTATTTACTGTGAAACAAAATCCAGATGGAAAATAAGAGCGCTACAAGTCTCGACTGGTGGCAAAAGAATTCAGTCAGACGTACGACATTGACTATGATAAGACCTTTGCACCAGTGGCGAAGATGAGCCCCGTCACGACCATGATTTCTTTGACAACGAATGGTGGATGGAAGCTACACCAACTGGATGTGAAAAATACGTTTCTTCATGGAGATCTAGTGGAGGAAGTGTATATGGAGATACCACCAGGATTCTGCACCGATAAGACAGTGGGCAAGGTCTACAGGTTGAAGAAGTTCCTCTATGGATTGAAGCAGTCTCCTCGAGCGTGGTTTGATAGATTCAGAAGGGCGATGATAGGGATGTGATATTAGTAGATCAATATTGATCATATTGTGTTCTTCCATCGGAGTAGAGGCCATATTACCATGCTTGCGTTGTATGTGGGCGATATGATTATCATAGGAGATGATGAGCAGTAGATTGTCCGACTCAAGGGGAAGCTTGGCAAGGAGTTCGAGGTGAAGGACCTTGGCCTTCTTCGGTACTTTCTTGGAATTAAGATTGCACGAAAAGTAGAGGAGATTGTTCTTTCTCAGCGAAAGTATGTGCTGGACCTTCTCACAGAGACATGGATATTGGGATGCAGACCTGGAGCGACGCCGATCAACTAGGGGTTCAAGCTGTGTGCTGAGGCTGGAGAACCAGGTGACTGAGACAGATACCAGAGACTGGTGGGCAAGTTAATCTATTTGAGCCACACACGTCCTGATATCTACTTTGCAGTGAGTGTGGTGAGCTGCTACATGCATGACCCAGGAAAGGATCATATGGACGTAGTGTACCAAATTCTGAGATACTTGAAGGGTGCCCCCAAAAAGGGGTTGGTATTCAGGAAGAATGATCACTTGAGCATCGATGGCTACTGTGACTCTAACTGGACTAGCTGTATTGATGACAAGAGATCTACCTCAGGCTATTGCATATTTGTAGGAGACAACTTGGTCACTTGGAGAAGAAAGAAGCAGTCGGTAGTGGCCAGATCGACAGCTGAAGCGGAGTACAGAGATATGGCCTTGGGAGTTGCAGAGCTGTTATGGCTAAAGAGTATGATGGTGGAGCTGAAGCTCGATCAAGGAGCCAAGATGAAGCTGTGGTGTGACAACCAGTCAGCCATCAGTATCGCCAACAATCCAGTACAGCATGACAAGACCAAACACATCGAGATCGATAGGTTCTTCCTCAAGGAGAAGTTGGACCGTGGACTACTGGAGCTAGGTCATGTTCCAACCAAGGAGCAGGTAGCAGACAGTATGACCAAGGGACTTAGCTCTGCATATATGATTAGGGATGTGACAAGATGGGCTTAGTGAATATCTTTCGTCCATCTTGAGAAGGAGTGTTGGTGTATTAGAATATTCTTGATATATTTGTTGGTATATTAGAATATTCTTGGTATATTTGTTGGGATATTAGAATATTCTACAGAAAATTTTAATGGGGTATTAATGTAAGATGAAGGATTGTAAGACGATAAATAGTCAATAGATTATCAATAAAAAATATAACAATTACTCCAAAATATTCTACAAATATATCAAGAATATTTGTAGAATATTTTTGATCCCTCAATCAATGCCCAGGTGTACTCCAAGGTATCTGGAGAGCGAGGAGGTGGCAACGGTGGATGTAAGCTCAAAGGACTTCTATGGTGAAGGATATGATGATAGTGATAAACGAATTCCAGACATGACCATTATCAATAAACAACTCGGTATGTTCTTCTTCTTCTTCCCTACTCCTCCAATTATGCTCGTTTTGTGCATGTGTGAACCTTGTACCTTTGTCAATGGAATGGGTTGTGTGTAGGTTGGAACCCGAAGACTTCCCTATGGGACCTGTTGGAGTCGACTCTGACCTATCAGCACAGGACATACGCTGAAGCTGTTGAAAAGGCAATTGCGAAGCCTATTGCGTCGAAGAGTTAGACAACGATGATCGGCTGGGATGATGGATACGACCAATGCTAACTTCTGTCGTGGCCTACTCATTGCCGCCCCAAAATGGTTGGAGTTTCTTTGAAAGAAATCATATATTCGTTGGGTGATGATATTGTGGGCTGGTTTGCTGCCCAGTTATGTGTTTTGATTCATTTGATGCTATCTTGCTGTTAGCAGAGAACTATATATAGGTGGTGGTTTAATATGGGCTTTTGATAAGGGCACTACACATATTATTTGGTGCTAGTCCAATGTAATTTTTTTCAAAATTACAAGTTTGTCACTCTTAGAGTTACTTAGGGCTAGCCCACACCAAGATATATAAGTGAATTTTTTTTCTATTTTAGGCTTTTTACCCTCACTTGAAGAAACTCTCATTCTCCAAGTGTCACGCCCCAGTCCCAAAATACGTAGGACTAGGTCACGTAACCATGCCAGCTGGCCCGTATATATGGCAACTCCAATATATGAAAACCATATATACGTGCGTACGCTGTATAATGAACAATAATTCATAAGTGGTAAAACTGATCACAAGTCACAGGGTAATATCTAAATCTCATCCACAGAATCAAATATGAATAACCAATAATCATGTAACTAGATCTCAATACAGATATCTAAGAATGACAGTCAGATGAAATCAAATCTACTGCCGAAATAGAATACAAAAGGAACCAGAATACACACCATAAAGAACAACATCTGACAGTCACGAGGCTCGAAGAGAAGACCTCCTGGGAATAAACGTAACATGTCCGGATCTGTGCTCCTGCGAGTACTCAAGAACATATACACCTGGCAGGGAACCAGGTCCTCAGAGGGACATAGCAAGATACAGAAAAATAACATGCCATAATGTAAATACTGAATAAATAAATAGGATGTGCTAACCATCTAAGTGAATGCAATTTAAAGACCTTGTAGTACGCATGGGAATGTGTAGGCTAGACATATGCTGACGTAATTCACCAATCGTCATGACTGGCTAGTATATGTATCATATGCCCCCGATCACACGGGTAACTCTGCAATCGTCCATCCCTGCAGAGAGTGGAACGAAGGATAATAAAAACACACAAGGGGTATCCCATCCTCCTCGGAGCACAGTAACGGGAACAAGAAAACCAATTCCCCATCTCCGAGCAGCATGGTATCAGGCGACATGAACATATAAGGAGGGGGGTGTCCCATACGCATACTAGTATCTTTCCCGCCCAATATAGATGTACAAGTCGTGAAAACGACGTGGACACCTCCTACTATGATGCAAGTCTCAATAAAATAAACAACTGAGCTAAATACCGCTACACGTGTTGCTCACACTGATGGCCAGTCGCGCATGAGGCACGCGTCCCTACATGTACTCACTCTGTGACGTGTAATGATACGTGTCAAGGCCTGAGAAGTTATATCAATAACTTCACAACTTTAGGTGGGTCTACTAGACACTAGGTCAGATACAAGTCCTAACGTCAACGTCATCGTTGACTGCACCCGAATCTGCTCGGACGCGCACATTTATATAAAAATAAATAAACATGTAACTAGTAAGAACTGAATATAAACAGTACAACAAGGCAAGGTATACTTGCCTGGCAAGAGAGCTGCGAATATAATGTCCAGATGTCAAATGCCAAGAAGTCAGAAACTATGTCCTCAGAAGGAAAGTCTCCGGATGCTGAAATAAATATCACTAACAGTCTCAGAAAATATCAAATAGCTAGAAACGCCTGTCCTTAAGTCCAATTTGGACACAGGGGCAAAAATGACAGTTTCCGGTCAAAGCGGGGTCCACATGTGGGCCGCTTTGCACCGAAGAACGTGTCAGGGTCAAAGGTCTCCAAATTTGCCAAACTCAGTGTCAACAAGTCAGGAACGCTGATACGAACTCAACGGAACTTCCAGAATTGGATTCCGATGAGCCGGTCACAAAATCGCCCGTCAAGTGGAGCCTGTGGGGCCCACGATACGGAATTTTGCCAACGTTCTCAGAATCGAACCAAACTTGGCTCACAGGACCAGCGTATTGCTACGAGTCCGATGGCACAAGTTTCGTCTCGATCCGACGTGTGTACACAAAGTTGCAGCGTGTTCCAGAACTGACGGATACGGGGCGGTGTCGGCGGATACGCGTTGATTCCGGTGTGCACGCACATCCAAATCAACTTCTCCGAACTCCTACACGTTCGTATCAACGTCGCGCACGTTTTGGTAAAGACCGCGTGCGACCAAGTCGTCCCGTTTGGCGGGGCGTACTCATTTCCGGGGTGAATCGGGTCGTTGTTTTTTCCTGTTTTTGGATCGCGTGCCGCGATCGCCATAGGACGCGATGCACCGAGCGGGTTGCACGGGCACCGAGAAGGTCACAAAGCCTATGTGTCACAACTGACGGAAATAAAAACGGAATTACGAGGAGTTAGAACGGGTTACCTGAACAGGGCTCCGTGGAAACTGAATTTTTCCGTGTCCGGCCACTGTGTTGTGTCCTGGTTTGAATCTGCCTGTGTTCGGGCTGTGTCCAGTCGCTGTGTCCAGTCCGAGTCCAGTGGAGACTCGCCGGGGCTTCGCTGGAAGCGCTCAGGCGAAGCTCGTCGGTCAGCGGGGCGTCCGGGCAGGGCATGGCGCTGCGGCTAGGGCTCCGGGGTCGTCGACTCGTTGACGGAGGAGCTCTGGGCATCGTTCAGGAGTTGGCCGGAGTCTGCACAGCGAGTCGAAGCTGGACAGTGGCCGGAGTCTGAAGCCGCAGTGGGGGAGAAGTCAGGTGGAAGGTGGCTGGGCCCTGGGCTGAGCTCAGCGGCCGGGGGGGGGCGGCTCGGGCGAGGTTAGGGTTAGGGGGAGGAGTTCCATGGTGAGGAGGAGGAGAAGGAGTGGGTCGTGGTGGTGGCGTTGGTGCTGGTGGTGGAGGATGGTGGTGGCGGCGGAGTGGAGGAGGAGGAGTCTGGTGATGGAGGGTGGTGGTGGATGTGGTTGATGATGATGATGACGGTGGTGGCTGTGATAGGGGGCTGCGGGGTGGCGGTGGAGAGCTTTACGGGGAGGTGGCGGCGATGGAGGGAAGAGGAGCAGCGGGTCAGGGGGGTCGACGCCGGCGGGGCTCACCGCGAGGGAAGCTCAGGGGAAGAGGGGAGGAGAAGAGGGGGAGCTGAGGAGAGAGGGGCCAGCGGGGGGGTCTCACAGCGACCGGGGGGAAAGGGTGCCGCTCCGGCGGGGCTCGCCGCGGGGGAAGCTCACCGCGAGCGGGGAGGGAAGTCGACTCCGGCGAGGGAGCTTGAGGGTGGCGGAGGGCGGCTCGCCGCGGGGGCTCAGGGAAGAGGGAGGCTGCGGGGAGAAAGAGAGGAGAGGGGAGAGAGTCGGGCCAGCGGGGGGGGGAGACTCGCCGCGGCCGGGGGTCGGCTCCGGCGAGGGTTCGCCGCCGGCGGGGGTCTGCGGCTGTGGGGGGGGGTAGAGTCGGCTGAGTTAGGGTTAGGTTTTTAATTTCTTTTTAGGATTTTTTTTTCTTTATTAATAGAAATATTTTAAGGATAAAAATGTAATTTACATTTAAGATATTTACTTAATGTAAATACATCGAATCTGGACTCCTTTTAGAATGGACGGTGCACGTTCACCGGCCAATCAGGAGGTGACACCTCGTATGGCAATTTACAGAAAAGTCCCTGTAATTTTGTAAATTGCGCAGAGGTCCTATTTTGGAAAATTGCGCAATTACAAAATTGTCTGGGAAAAACACCTGATTTCTGAAATTACTAAAATTCACAGTATTGAGGAAAATTGCTGTGCGAGGGTCCCGAGGGGGTGGGGGTGAGTCTGGGCGGGGACTGGGCCTGGTTTCTGGGTGATACGGGCCATCGTATTAATTAATTTATAAATACTGCGCACGGTGTTCTCTAATTATTTATAGGCAGTTAGGACCATAATTTTTCTACGGTATCAATATACTAAATGTAGTATACTCAGTGTAGAAAAATAACGTATTTTTGTCTGGGCAAAACGGTTGCATGTTGGGCCTCAAATCTCTATTGGAACAGGGATGGGTACAGGTCTGGGAATTAAAATAGGAATTAAATACGGGCGTTTGCAATGAGATTTGTGCGTCTCAAACGAGGCTCAAAATAAGGTATCAGGGAGTTGCACAAAGTGCAGGATAGTAGACTGACATGTCTAGGAGAGGTACGTGAACTTCATTCGGGGATAACAGTCAAGGTAAAGCTTCAAATAATTAGGTGACGGACAGGTGCACAAGAGAATAGGATATGTAAGCAAAATAATTAAAATATTGCAACAAATCCTAAAATGTGAAAAATATTCCTAAAATACTGGAATCTGGTCGAGGGGGTTTACAATCTACCCAACTTATAAAAATTTCGTCCTCGAAATTAAAACTAAGCCATGGTAGAAGGGAAAGACGGCATAAGATATAATTTAACCAAGTAATTTATATCTTGGGTTAAGAATAGGTTCGAAGACGTTTACGCATGTCGTACTCGCGCTTCCGAGTTGATTCTCCTGGCGCGTCATGCTTCCATGCTACGCAGATCAAGGGAAAAGACTGGTTCTCAATACTTTTTTTTTTTTTTTTTTTTTTTTTTTTTTTTTTTTTTTTTTTTTTCCGATGATCAAGGATTCCCACGGGTTATTCTTGATACGACAGGTCTCAGCCTAATGGTGATATCCTTAAAAAAAAAACATGATCGTCCTTTTTGAATTCCAAGGGGCAATGATGACGATCTGCTACTGCTTCTGGCTGGCTGGCACTGCTCGTCAGTGTCCTTGTATTTACTTAACTGTCTCTTCGGTGTTGACCACCAACTCTGGTCATGCGAATCCTTGTCTGGTACAATGCTGACTGGTATACCGTGCAATCTTACGATCTGCCTCAAATAGGTAATGTCTCCATAGCTAAAGCTTTTGCAGTCTGGCCAACTCTATAGGGTAAGAAAAGTGCTGACTGGTATGTCGGTCCATAGGAATTCTTAATCCTTACAAGTCAACCTAGTCATAGGTGCTGCTGTCCTTTCAGGAGTCAGTCAATTATTCATCCGGTAAAATCCATTTAGACTCCTGATAGCAAAATGATATTTTCTTCATCGTAATACTTGAGTTCTGAACTTGACCCAAGTTACGAGGCAAAAATAAAAATTTTGCTGCCTTAGTGATGCAGGTATCAGGAACGTAGGTAGGTAGGTAGGTAGCGAAGGTCATTCTAAGGATAGCACAATTTAAACTACAAACAAATCTAATAATAAAGTTTGGTAATACCCAAGAAACAAACAGAAATGGTACAGAAACAATACACTCTCGTATTTGTACGAGGCACGAGGTTTCGCCTTTCCGAAATAAGGGAAGACGATAAACAATAATCAAGAGTTCAAGGGGGAGGTAATAGATTAGTAGTGTGAGGATCAAGGCGTTTAAAGAATTCAACGGGAATTGTCAAAGCAGTTGTGAAATTGAGATGCTATTTTGGGAATCCCTATTAACATATTCGGATCAGCACAGTTATGTAGCTGATACGATATGCTCAGGCATATCCAACGGGCAAGTACATCTATCTACTAATCACTATATATCTCAATCCACGTAGAGTAGTTATGCGAAGGTCGAACCAAGTGCACTATGGTTGATCAGACCGTAATACACTGATTCTGAAATGTATTAGTGTAGTACTCCAATAATACATCTCTCAAGAACAAGCTTGATAAAGAATGAGCTTGCGAAACTAGGCTATAATAGCGGCATAAGTCAAGGTAGTACGGTAAATATAAGTACGCTAGATTATGATGTGAGAAGTTTCAAAACAATTCAAATTCACAAACAGACAAGACTCCATAAACTCTGCAGTTATTATTCTAAATCCTTGACTAAGTCGCTAGTTGACCCAAAAGAGGTATGGCCTTCTAAGTTCTATAATCTATATAAACACTATAGGTTACCCGCCTAAAACAGAGATTCCAAAAAGGTCCGCGTAAAGTAGGGGTTCGAGGTTGTCTGCGTAAAGCAGTGATAAGATAATTTGGCGTAAGGTATAAATCTGAAACTGTCTGCGTAAAACATAATTTCAAATTGTCCAGCGCAAAGTAGGGATCCAAAGTAGTTTGGCGTAAGTCAGGGATTCAAACTATCGGCGTAAAATAGGCTTCAGAGTTATCCGCGTAAAACAGAGAAGCGTAAGGTAGAGCTTCAGAGCTGTTCGCGTAAAAAGTCTCGGTGAAAGTCTGAGCGTAAAAGTCTGCGGTAAAGTTTTGCCTAAAGGTTGCGTAAAATCTGCCAGCGTAAACAGTCTAGCATACGCTGCAGCGTAAAGTTGTACAAGAAACTCATGGGTTTGTCAGTCAAGTTAATGAATCATGTCATCTGACAAAAGTACTTGCACAACGATCGAGGGGATGGTTTGATGATAATTGCACGGAGTTCAAGGTTGTCGTTTAGGGACGTATTGGATATAAGTCAATTTACGCTCGAGGTGAGACAAAACCAGATGTTCCGTCAAAAGCTGTTTCTTTTTGCACAGGGCTCGAGGCGTATCTCTGCGCAGAATTTGGTCGTGTCTGGGGAAAGCTAAGGCTGTAACAAATACGCTAACATCCTATTCTTATGTTATGCCTAAACAGGTTACTCTACGCTGGTTATCTATGAATCATCAGGTTTGCGCAGGGTAGTTACCTACGTGGCTGACATGATGCGTCATACGCAGGATAAGGAAGACTAAGGGCGGCGTAAAGGGGACAAGCTTCTACATGATTTAGCTTTTACGCCAACTAGGCAGGGGTTTGGCTCTTATGCTAACAACGGTCAAATGGGTTTTACGCCAACAAGGGTAAAGAGTCTCTGGCGTAAAACTCTGGTTATCCAAGCATAGGATGAGGGTTTCTGTCCTAGTATCCAACCTTGAATTTCTATTTGTTTCTTAAGACTAGGGTTAACACTATGGTCAAATCTCTAACTAATCCTAGTAGGGTTTATTCAAGTCTTATATAAATACGTCAAGGGATAAGAGTAAGTTAATCTATAGGTAAGTGACGCTAGGGTTTACTTAGGAAATCAGGAAGGCTAGGGTTTACTTAGGAAGTCAGGAAGGCTAGGGTTCACTAAGTAATCCGAACTTAAGGATATGTCAAAGCCCTAGTGGTATTCTTATTAGGAATGCTACCTCAATTATCATCCTATTAACCGGAGTTCCTATATTCTAGCAGGGATTATACTAAAAGAATTATCAGGGAAGCACATGAATCAAGCAGGATGCAATTATGTAAGTAGGACGAACTGGAAAGAAGATAAGTCATAGTCAATTTGGATGAGATTCTATATTCTAATCCTAGGTGCAGGCTTGCTCGGTACAGTAACGTAACCGAGACAATATGCTCTGAGACGCAGGCTTGCTCGGTACAGTAACGTAACCGAGACAATATGCTCTCGACCTGCATGGGCCACCACTAAAAACATGTCACGCCCCAGTCCCAAAATACGTAGGACTAGGTCACGTAACCATGCCAGCTGGCCCGTATATATGGCAACTCCAATATATGAAAACCATATATACGTGCGTACGCTGTATAATGAACAATAATTCATAAGTGGTAAAACTGATCACAAGTCACAGGGTAATATCTAAATCTCATCCACAGAATCAAATATGAATAACCAATAATCATGTAACTAGATCTCAATACAGATATCTAAGAATGACAGTCAGATGAAATCAAATCTACTGCCGAAATAGAATACAAAAGGAACCAGAATACACACCATAAAGAACAACATCTGACAGTCACGAGGCTCGAAGAGAAGACCTCCTGGGAATAAACGTAACATGTCCGGATCTGTGCTCCTGCGAGTACTCAAGAACATATACACCTGGCAGGGAACCAGGTCCTCAGAGGGACATAGCAAGATACAGAAAAATAACATGCCATAATGTAAATACTGAATAAATAAATAGGATGTGCTAACCATCTAAGTGAATGCAATTTAAAGACCTTGTAGTACGCATGGGAATGTGTAGGCTAGACATATGCTGACGTAATTCACCAATCGTCATGACTGGCTAGTATATGTATCATATGCCCCCGATCACACGGGTAACTCTGCAATCGTCCATCCCTGCAGAGAGTGGAACGAAGGATAATAAAAACACACAAGGGGTATCCCATCCTCCTCGGAGCACAGTAACGGGAACAAGAAAACCAATTCCCCATCTCCGAGCAGCATGGTATCAGGCGACATGAACATATAAGGAGGGGGGTGTCCCATACGCATACTAGTATCTTTCCCGCCCAATATAGATGTACAAGTCGTAAAAACGACGTGGACACCTCCTACTATGATGCAAGTCTCAATAAAATAAACAACTGAGCTAAATACCGCTACACGTGTTGCTCACACTGATGGCCAGTCGCGCATGAGGCACGCGTCCCTACATGTACTCACTCTGTGACGTGTAATGATACGTGTCAAGGCCTGAGAAGTTATATCAATAACTTCACAACTTTAGGTGGGTCTACTAGACACTAGGTCAGATACAAGTCCTAACGTCAACGTCATCGTTGACTGCACCCGAATCTGCTCGGACGCGCACATTTATATAAAAATAAATAAACATGTAACTAGTAAGAACTGAATATAAACAGTACAACAAGGCAAGGTATACTTGCCTGGCAAGAGAGCTGCGAATATAATGTCCAGATGTCAAATGCCAAGAAGTCAGAAACTATGTCCTCAGAAGGAAAGTCTCCGGATGCTGAAATAAATATCACTAACAGTCTCAGAAAATATCAAATAGCTAGAAACGCCTGTCCTTAAGTCCAATTTGGACACAGGGGCAAAAATGACAGTTTCCGGTCAAAGCGGGGTCCACATGTGGGCCGCTTTGCACCGAAGAACGTGTCAGGGTCAAAGGTCTCCAAATTTGCCAAACTCAGTGTCAACAAGTCAGGAACGCTGATACGAACTCAACGGAACTTCCAGAATTGGATTTCGATGAGCCGGTCACAAAATCGCCCGTCAAGTGGAGCCTGTGGGGCCCACGATACGGAATTTTGCCAACGTTCTCAGAATCGAACCAAACTTGGCTCACAGGACCAGCGTATTGCTACGAGTCCGATGGCACAAGTTTCGTCTCGATCCGACGTGTGTACACAAAGTTGCAGCGTGTTCCAGAACTGACGGATACGGGGCGGTGTCGGCGGATACGCGTTGATTCCGGTGTGCACGCACATCCAAATCAACTTCTCCGAACTCCTACACGTTCGTATCAACGTCGCGCACGTTTTGGTAAAGACCGCGTGCGACCAAGTCGTCCCGTTTGGCGGGGCGTACTCATTTCCGGGGTGAATCGGGTCGTTGTTTTTTCCTGTTTTTGGATCGCGTGCCGCGATCGCCATAGGACGCGATGCACCGAGCGGGTTGCACGGGCACCGAGAAGGTCACAAAGCCTATGTGTCACAACTGACGGAAATAAAAACGGAATTACGAGGAGTTAGAACGGGTTACCTGAACAGGGCTCCGTGGAAACTGAATTTTTCCGTGTCCGGCCACTGTGTTGTGTCCTGGTTTGAATCTGCCTGTGTTCGGGCTGTGTCCAGTCGCTGTGTCCAGTCCGAGTCCAGTGGAGACTCGCCGGGGCTTCGCTGGAAGCGCTCAGGCGAAGCTCGTCGGTCAGCGGGGCGTCCGGGCAGGGCATGGCGCTGCGGCTAGGGCTCCGGGGTCGTCGACTCGTTGACGGAGGAGCTCTGGGCATCGTTCAGGAGTTGGCCGGAGTCTGCACAGCGAGTCGAAGCTGGACAGTGGCCGGAGTCTGAAGCCGCAGTGGGGGAGAAGTCAGGTGGAAGGTGGCTGGGCCCTGGGCTGAGCTCAGCGGCCGGGGGGGGGCGGCTCGGGCGAGGTTAGGGTTAGGGGGAGGAGTTCCATGGTGAGGAGGAGGAGAAGGAGTGGGTCGTGGTGGTGGCGTTGGTGCTGGTGGTGGAGGATGGTGGTGGCGGCGGAGTGGAGGAGGAGGAGTCTGGTGATGGAGGGTGGTGGTGGATGTGGTTGATGATGATGATGACGGTGGTGGCTGTGATAGGGGGCTGCGGGGTGGCGGTGGAGAGCTTTACGGGGAGGTGGCGGCGATGGAGGGAAGAGGAGCAGCGGGTCAGGGGGGTCGACGCCGGCGGGGCTCACCGCGAGGGAAGCTCAGGGGAAGAGGGGAGGAGAAGAGGGGGAGCTGAGGAGAGAGGGGCCAGCGGGGGGGTCTCACAGCGACCGGGGGGAAAGGGTGCCGCTCCGGCGGGGCTCGCCGCGGGGGAAGCTCACCGCGAGCAGGGAGGGAAGTCGACTCCGGCGAGGGAGCTTGAGGGTGGCGGAGGGCGGCTCGCCGCGGGGGCTCAGGGAAGAGGGAGGCTGCGGGGAGAAAGAGAGGAGAGGGGAGAGAGTCGGGCCAGCGGGGGGGGGAGACTCGCCGCGGCCGGGGGTCGGCTCCGGCGAGGGTTCGCCGCCGGCGGGGGTCTGCGGCTGTGGGGGGGGGGTAGAGTCGGCTGAGTTAGGGTTAGGTTTTTAATTTCTTTTTAGGATTTTTTTTTCTTTATTAATAGAAATATTTTAAGGATAAAAATGTAATTTACATTTAAGATATTTACTTAATGTAAATACATCGAATCTGGACTCCTTTTGGAATGGACGGTGCACGTTCACCGGCCAATCAGGAGGTGACACCTCGTATGGCAATTTACAGAAAAGTCCCTGTAATTTTGTAAATTGCGCAGAGGTCCTATTTTGGAAAATTGCGCAATTACAAAATTGTCTGGGAAAAACACCTGATTTCTGAAATTACTAAAATTCACAGTATTGAGGAAAATTGCTGTGCGAGGGTCCCGAGGGGGTGGGGGTGAGTCTGGGCGGGGACTGGGCCTGGTTTCTGGGTGATACGGGCCATCGTATTAATTAATTTATAAATACTGCGCACGGTGTTCTCTAATTATTTATAGGCAGTTAGGACCATAATTTTTCTACGGTATCAATATACTAAATGTAGTATACTCAGTGTAGAAAAATAACGTATTTTTGTCTGGGCAAAACGGTTGCATGTTGGGCCTCAAATCTCTATTGGAACAGGGATGGGTACAGGTCTGGGAATTAAAATAGGAATTAAATACGGGCGTTTGCAATGAGATTTGTGCGTCTCAAACGAGGCTCAAAATAAGGTATCAGGGAGTTGCACAAAGTGCAGGATAGTAGACTGACATGTCTAGGAGAGGTACGTGAACTTCATTCGGGGATAACAGTCAAGGTAAAGCTTCAAATAATTAGGTGACGGACAGGTGCACAAGAGAATAGGATATGTAAGCAAAATAATTAAAATATTGCAACAAATCCTAAAATGTGAAAAATATTCCTAAAATACTGGAATCTGGTCGAGGGGGTTTACACCAAGTCTAAACCTAAATTTGGAAAGTGATAGTTGTGGTCCCAAGTGGAAGAGAATTTTGCTTTGGTGATTGTCCAACGAATATTCTTCCGGTATGTCTTCGACCACATACGATGAATAAGTTTTGCGATTGTCACAAAAAAAATTAGTTTTTTTTTACTATTGTAGGAAGAATGCATAAAAATATCTTCGATGACGAAGTCGGATCATGCAATCCATTAAATATGCACTCCGGACTTTCCGAAGAACATGTCGGTTGTTCCGAAGCACGTACGATACGTAAAATGACAACCCTATTTCGACAGTCATCGTGTAAGGACTGTATAAAATTAGACAGTCCTATATAAATATAGAACTGTCAATAATTCGACAGTCCTATATAAATACAGGACTGTCAGAATATCGACAGTCCTATATAAAAGTAGGACTGTCATAATTTTGACAGTCCTATATACTAATAGGACTGTCAAAATAGTGACAGTCCTGGATCTTAAAGACTAAATTATTTGAAGTGCCAATTATATGAAGTTATTAATTTTTATATTATTTTATATTGGTTATAGGACCAACCTTGTATAGATGTTGTGGTACATCCTGCTATTGGGGTTGATGTGGATGATATATTCTCAACGGATATTCAATTTGCAACCCAGAAGAAGCATTAGATTGGTGCAGAGAAGTTGGAAGACGACATAACATAGTAATTATCATTGCAAGATCCATCAGATCTCGGCCTGGCCGAAAATATGTAGAGCTGTGCTGCGAAAGAGGAGGTGTGTTTAGGGAGCATCATAAAAAAAGGGTGTTGTTGAAAAAAAATCCCTAAGAAAAACGTTGGGACGAGAAAATGTGGTTGTCCATTTAAGGTGTTGATTGTAAAAGTAGAAGATGTGAAGTGAATAATTGAAGTTAAGAATGGAAGACACAATCATCCTATTTCAGGGACACTTACGGGTCATGCCTACGTGGCATGGTTGAAGGAGGATAAGAGAAAGTTGGTTGAAGAATTGTTCCTTTCCGGAGTTGCACCGAAACAAATTTATTCTACCGTGCGACAAAAAGAAGATGGAAACAAGTCTACCATGAGGACGATCTATAATAGTTTGGCCAGAGCAAAATGTAATAGTATGAAAGGAAGAATGGCGATGCAACAAGTATTGAAGTTGCTTGGGGAGCATCACTACATGGAGTACCATAGAAGACATCCACAAACTGATGAACTCCTTTTCTTGTTTTGGGCTCATCCTGATTGCACACACTTGGCTCGGTCCTTCGCAGACGTGTTGATCCTTGATTGTACATATAAGACCAACAAGTTCAAGATGCCTCTTTTTCACGTTGTTGGGTTTACGTCTACGGGAAAAATATTTACATTCGTTTTTTGTTTTATGAAGAGTGAGACAGTAGAGGATTATACATGGGCGTTGAGGAAACTATAATCCCTTTACACAGGTTACAAAGAGCCCTCTGTTTTTGTTACCGACAGAGAATATGCACTGATAAATGCTATAGATATTGTATTTCCTCATGTGCATAGACTACTATGCACTTGGCATATAAATCAAAATATCCAAGCTCAATGCAAGAGAAAATTTGAAAATATGGACGGTAAAATCGACATGCTTCGCTTCGAAGAATTCTACAGTGATTGGAGCCTTGTATGGCGAGCAAGTACTACAGACAGCTACGACACAGCATGGTACATGTTCCAACAAAAGTGGGAGACGAGTAACCCGACATGCATATCTTATATCAAAGATACTTGGCTAGAACCACATAAAGATCAATTCGTCTTAGCATGGACGAACATGGTGAAGCATTATGGCACAATCACTACGAACCGGGTCGAAGGATCACACTCAAGTTTAAAAAGATATCTATGGTCATCGGTCGATAATTTTGTCTCCGTTTGGCAATCGATTCATTTGATGATTATTTCCACCGTGAATGAGATTGTAGCATCATTTGAGATGAGCCTCAATATTGCAAAGCATGAATACAAGCATGAACACCTCTTGGATGGTTTAATCCATGTAGTATCTCACAAGGCCTTGGGCTTATTGTTTGAGGAGATTGGTAGGTCAAAGTTGGTGGGTTATGATCCCAAGGTTTGCGGTTGTTCATATCGATATTCACTCAGACTTTCTTGTGCACGTGAGATTAACGAATATCGTCGTAAATCTATACCTATTCCAATAGATGTTGTTGATCAACGTTGGAGACAGCTGTCGATAATGTCGACGGTGGAAGTTCAAGATGATTTCTTTTCTTTGCCACAAGTGAAACTCCTGCACGCAAGGTGGTGTATCGCATCGAAACCGGAGAGAAGATCCATTGAGGTTAAAATCCAAGAAATTGCAGTCCCGACAACAACTCGATTGCAAGAGCCATCTATTGTTCAAACTCCTAAAGGAAGATCACACTCAAGAAAGAGTAGAGCAAAAAAGACGGAGGATGAGTCAACTAAAAGAGATCCATCCTTGTTTGAATATATTGAACGCAGTTTGGAGGCAAAGTCCGTAATCGAAAGGGTGGTATTTCCGCAGAAAAAGAGTAAGCTTACTATTCGAAAGAGAAAAAAACAGAAAACGAACGATGCAGTCACGGCGGAGGGTTTAGATAACTTTTCTGATTCATATAGTCTATACATTAAAAAATCTTTACCTGAGATACGGGATTTCATTTGGTCTATTGTTGATGTTCCTAAGGATGGCCATTGTGGATATCATGCACTAGCAAGATAACTAGGCTATTCAGTTGAAGCAGGATGGAGACAGGTTAGGGAAGAGCTGTACGAGGAGTTGGAGTCTCGACTACCCTTCTATAGGCAGATACTCGGCGAAGAAATTGTTGGAGATTTGTTGGCAAGCATATCTTGTACGGAAACAGTTACCGGACCAGACCATTACATGGATGTCCCGCCTGCTGCTTACGTATTCTCTAATAGGTATAAAATACCTATTGTAATTATCTCACAAGGTATTAACAATACTTTTTTCCCAATGTGTGCTCCCCCGGCCGAACACGGAGTATCCAATCTATGTTGCATAGGGCTTGTCGGAAAATACTTCGTCATCCCAAGGTTGATCGGTCATTCTCCCGTTCTGCCACCTTCTACGCTTTGGTATAAATACGCACCAGAGGAAGCGATCATATGGACGACACCCTACACAGATGCAATGGCTGCCTATAAGAAGATGATGAAGATGGAGGATCCAAAAATCATGCCGAAGTACTACTTTGATATTCTAATCGATTGATACTGTATATTGAACTGTATGTTGTGCAATGAGCCATGTATATTGAACTGTATATTGAACTATATGTTGTGCAATGAAAGAAGTTATCTAAACCCTATGACTGTATGTTGTGCATTGATGCTAATCTATTTTGACTGTATGTGCTACAAATCGTTTTTGGCTTTATGGATGTGGAAAATGTATGTGCTACTAGGTCAGGATTTTGACAGTCCTACATTATACTAGGACTGTCAAAATTTTGACAGTCCTAAACTAAACCCACTGTCTCTGCATTATTTTATACAAAACTAGAACTGTCAATTTCTGGACAGTCCTGATAGCTTTCAATATTGTCCAGAATTTGAGAGTCCAAGTTTTTAGCCTCTGCCTTATGTAGCAAACATACACAAATTTTTGCGAATTGTAGCAGATAGTACCAAACTTTAAAAAATACACAAATTCATTCAAAGTACCATACTAAGTCTCAATACACAAATTAATGTCTCAATACATGTCTCAATACACAAATTCATGTCAAATTAAGCCACTTAAAACTTTTACATGTCTTCATACTGGGCCTAAACTTCATGCCGCCTCTTTGTACGTTGCTCTCTATTTTCCAAGAAAAAAAAATCTTCAGCGTTGTCGATTTGTTGTAGCTCGTCATTAATTACCATATAATTCGTACCCTAGCAACTTACGAGGCTTCTTTCCAACTTCTTCACTTTTCTAGCCTATTCATGAGAATTAAAAAAATTGGTTATGTTATAAACATTTACATATATCAAACTGAAAGTGAAGAAGTTGGCTCACCATCTTGACCAATGTAGTATACAAGACCGATTTGGCAGGAAGATCTGAAGGTACACGCACAATATCGCCTCCGCGTTGGAACAAGGTAGGTAGTCCGACACCAGCGTAGTAGGCGAGGTAGTCGTCGCTACACTCCGTCATATTGACTGCTGCTTGCCGTTCGGTTTCTCTAATAACGTGGCGTTGCCACTCGGTGAAGAAGTCCGATACCCAGTTGAACGTCGTAGGAATATAGTTTAGCGGTTTTGTACCTCGTGGAGCAGTTATCATTTTCAAAGTGCGCTTTGGGACAGTTTGTACGTAGCCAAACTGATGGAGCACTCTATCCGACATATAAGCCTCCTCGATTTTATGACAACTGATAAGACCGTGATATAAAGCGACTGGTTGTAATGGACGACTAGTCTGTCGTAAATCATGATATGGATCCCAAACAATCTGTACCGCATAAAATTTAGCATAACGTCATTTAGCATATCGTAATTTAGTCAATTTTTACCAAACATTAAAAAATTAGGTCTCAATTCACCTCTTCTGTCGTCATATCTTCGAGTGCATTCCGTAGGTCGACCAATGTGTGTGGACGTTTGGCATCTTCCTTAGTTGGCTTCCATCGGCACATTCTAGGAAGATTCTCGTCATACCCTCGGTTCAGTTTAGCCCGCTGCAGGGTTAGAAATTGCTCGTATATCCATACCTTCACGTAACCAGGTTAAAAAAATATTAGTCCAAAAATTAACAACAAATTTTTAATTATGTATACAAGTTGACAAAGATATATCTATACATGGAGTAGAGTCTGGCATCCGGATATTGTCTTCGAACCCACGCGGGATGCGGCACCAAGCTCGCGGTAAAGGTATGCTAGTATACCGCTTCCCCAAGATATTTCTTTCACCGTTTCAATGTTGTCCAAATTGAGGAGATATTTGGCATGTATGGACGTTCCAGACTTATCCGTAATGCCGACAGCCCCTAAGATGAACTGCATATATCTGCGGGCCACATTATCGCTATTATCCATTTCGGGGTCTGGATCAGCGAATATCTCCTCCAAATATTTTAAAGGAAGTCCGTAGGACTTCTTGAATTCTCGAAGAGTGGTAAAACTAGTGGCATCAACTCCCAGACACCCTGATACATAATCCACAATATGGTCGTAAAAGTTGATGCTCGACTCATCAAAAGTTTGATTCATCATGACTCGACCATCAATCCTAAGTCCCAATATATGATGGACGTCATCAAGGGTAATCGTCAACTCCATATTTGGTAGATGGAAAGTGTTGGTTTCTGGATGCCATCGTTCTACAAATGCTGAAATCAGTGTATTATCCACCGTCGTATATGAGTAGTTACCCAAATATTGTAGACCGGTGGGACTGATTTTTGCCTTCACATCGTCTTTCAATAATTCAAACCTCCATGTATTGCATTTTTTTCCGTGGTTGATCACCGTCAACATACGAGAACTCTCCTGAAAAATAAACAATTGGATGAAGTTATACCTCTATATAGAAAGTACTTATCTATAAATAATTGGATGAACTTTGAACTTACAACTATATAAAATTATCATAACGTAATGTACTTACCGGATTATTTCATATTTGGTATGCAATATGATTTTCGATCGACGATAACATAGAGCAACCGTTTGGACGAGTCTCGACTGGACTATTTGGCTGCTCAGAAGGTCATGAACCATCAGTAGTCCGGTTTCTGAGGGTTTGTGGGAGACTCTCGACAGGACTATCTGTAGGCTGAGAAGGTCCTGAACCATCAGTTGGCCGTTTTGGGACATTTGGCATGTCCTCATCGGAGGAGGAAGCAGAACCAGAAGAACTAGGAGGAGCACGTCTCTTCGAACGAGTGACAGTCTTCTTCGTCAATCGACGTTTCCTAACTTCAGGGCGTGCCTCGGGGTCGCGGATAGTGACACCTGGTTCAATAGTACGCGGAACATTGCGTTCCTTACGCATCGACGCAGTATGGCGTCTTCTGATGATATCTTCATCCACAGTGCCCTTCCGAGGGTCATGACTATAAGACAAAAAAAAAAATATTTAGCATCCTAAATTAATTTAACATTCAGGACTGTAGAAATTTCTACAGTCCTCTACGTATACAGGACTGCAGAAATTTCCACAGTCCTAATTTTTTAGGACTGTTGAAATTTCTACAGTCCTTTATAAATTTAGGACTGTAGAAATTTCTACAGTCCCTAATATATATAGGACTATAGAATTTTCTACAGTCCTAAATCTATATGGGACTGTAGAAATTCCTACAGTCCCGATCGATGCTGCTCGATACTTTCGACGATTGTCGACATTGTATGCCCTAAAATCGGGTCCGAGCATCTAAGTAAACGTCTAAACTACATCATAAACTACATTCAGGACTTGTATGCCCTTATTTGAAGAATGAAAAGAAAATCATTCAAAATTTTCGAAATGCAATAGAAATTTTTAAAAGTTTTGGAATAATTTGTAAATGCTATAGAACAAGGAGAAGGAAGAATTGTACCTTAATTCTTTCGAGACTTTGGGAGTCATCGACAAGGAGGAGGAGGACGAAGTCGAGGAGAACGGCTCCGGCGGGAGGGGGGAGGGCTCCGGTGGGATTTGGAGGGTTTGGGAGGAGGGTTTAAAGTTTGGGCTAGTATGAGTAAACTAATGGGCTAGTGTGAGTAAACTTTGTTCATTAATGGGCTACCCCAATCCTCGGCTAGCCCTTAGTAAAATTTGTAGTGCCCTTATCAAAAGCCTTAATATGAGCTTGCAATAAGCTTTCACTATTGCTACTGTACCAGAATATGTTTAGCTGTAATTTTTTGGTCTAGTTGAGGAGGAGGAAGTTTCTTTCGTCTAGTTGAGTTAAGTGGATCGCTACTGCCCTCGTTTAGATATTGCACTGTTTATAGTTCCAGTCTTCTGTGTTTGAATTTGTAGATGGTTGACAAGGACGAAATAGGCGTCATTAATTGGCTACGTCGATTAATTCTCTACATAAGGGCTTTACATGTTTGTTTTGCTTAGATTTTAAATTGTGGCCGAGCTAACTTCTTGTTAGCTGCTTGTGCCCAAATGTTAAAAATGTGGGTTCCACTTGTTGTAGTTATTTTTTTTTTTTTAATACAATCGAAAGTATCCACATTTTTATAGGAAAAAGAACATGATTGTAACCACAGCATCTGAATCCCCATCCTTCTAAAGATGATTGTTCTATTTGATTGTTCTGTTGAGTTCGTTGTCTCAACAACTAATGATTTTTTCCTATGTTGAAGAAGACTTCTGACCTGCAGGCTGTTATTTGGTGCTATTTTTGTAGTGTCAGTTATGTCTTTGGATCGAAGCCGGAAATATCAGAGAGGTTCTTTCTAAGGCTCTATCTTCCCTCCCGGGCCGATTTCTAATAACTATGTACTTCGAATGACCGAAAACTCTAAGTATTTCTATACCTTCTCAAAAGGGTTGTTCAAATCCGATGGCTTGTCAGACTTATCTCAGGACCGGTCCTGATTGTCTACATCTTCTTCTTCTTCTTCTTTTTCTTCTCTGCAAGCATTCAGTACTCCTCCTCCTCCTCCTCCTCCTCCTCCTCCTCCCTTGAATGCCTCCCCTAATAACTGTATACTTCCAAGGTTACAGTGTTGGCTGTAGTAGCCAAAACGCATGCTCAGCTACTGTGACCAAATGGCAACATGTGGCCAAATAGAATTGATGACAGGATCTACATGAGGATCTTTCATGACGTGGTCAAAGACAATAGGACTACAATGAGGGCCACATTCACGTCCTTAATTATTCCTTGGCTCAAAAGAAGACTCAGTTAGTTACTTCCGTTGATGGAAGCCAGCCGACTAATTCCCTGAGCTGGGTTTGGAAGAAAGAGACTGACCTGGATCAATACTAATTTTTCCTTTTCTGTGAATTTAAGAACAAATGGTCCCATGGTCTAGTGGTTAGGACATTGGACTCTGAATCCAGTAACCCGAGTTCAAGTCTCGGTGGGACCTTTTTTTTCCCCTCCCCCCAAAATTAAAATTTGTATGCTAGATTAGGTTTTTTATTAGATTAGGTTTTTTATTTTTTTACTCATATTTTTTTCCCCTCCCCCCAAAACACCAAGTAGAATCCTTCCCGTCGATGTCTGTCGATAAAATACTGAGTGATCCTTCTTCGATTGACTCATGCCAAAGTGAGTAACCACATCTGTAAACCGACCAAACCATGCACGAGGTGATTGTTTGAGACCATACAGGGCCTTCCTCAGATGACACACTTTACCCTCCCTTGCAACTGTAGCACCCCGTTCTCCCGGTGCGGAGATCGCGGCTAAGAAACACAAGACGGTATCGTTCGATCGGGATAGATTGAATTAAGAACTCGTCCTCGTTATAGATTTGTTTCTTCGGAATCGATTCCCATATTCAGTGGACTGCGCCCCCGGGATCGACTTAGCGGCAGAGTCTGGAGGGACCTCTCCGCTGCTATCTTTTATTGCCTCGGTTTTCGATGTCGCTTGTTGCTTTCGTGCTTTGAGTTGGTTTTGGGATTTGCTTGTTTTCTTTGAACGGTTTCGATGGTTTTCATTGTTTTCGTTCATTGACTTGCACTTCTATTCCGAGATTGGAAAGAGAGGAAGAAGTATTAATCGAGCTGTTCGTGTGCAGGTGAACGAGCAGTAGGCGGCTTGCGAGCGGAGTCGTGAAGCGCCTCTTTCCTTCTCCTTTCCAACTTCTAAGTGAGTGGCTACCAACCCGATTAGCTAGCCTTGCTTCCAAGCTTCGCGCCCTAAAAATCTGCATTCTTCTTTGCCCCAATCAACGATACCAAGTGCTAATAAAAGAAACCAAGATAAAAGAGAATAGACTTGGTTAATACTGCTTGTCAAACAAACTTATGAACGGTTATCATCCTGTATGCTAGTTCGTTTACAACTATTCTATGAATCGTGCTAAGTATGGAAATATATGCTTGTTATGAGATAAACTGTCAGGATGGCTATGCAAAACTGTTATGCTATGGAACAAATTCTATGAGTATTCTTGATCACGGACGACTTGTGCACAAGTTATGTTATGAGTTCCGCGGACGGTCACCGGGGCGCCGGGACCGATCCGATCCGGACGGAACGTATGTATAGTCGTATGTTATGGGGCAAAATGTTATGCAGCGGGGCTCGCCACCTGCAGTGTATATCATTTGTGTCTTGAGACTATAACCCGTCCCTTCGTGGCATCAAGCCAGTGATCCTATGTATATTTAAACCTGTTGCAAACTAACTTGTGTCTTCGTGACAGAGAAGGCAACGTAAGTATTGTGCAGGTAATTCAGACGGGCAGGTAAAATTCACCGAATGGTGGCACGTTCATTTCAGTAAATTCTATATGCTGCTTACTTGTAAATGAACTAAGGCAAGATAGAAACCCACAAATATGCATGCTTCACTAAAACAACGTGTTGATTGGTATAGTTCGGCTAGCTCGCCTTCACCAGCATGTTTCGATATGCTGACCCTCGTTGAAACAGGTTCTCCGCACCAAGGCGAACCGAGCGAGGAGCCGAAGTCGTCTTCCCGATCCAGTCCAACTGTTGGCGCATCTTCATCGCGCCCCTTTTGGAGTCAGGAGCCTGCAACTCTTCATACACAAATGCAGCTCCGTGGCAAAGCTGTCCTCCAGCCCGGAGGTCTTTATCATTTGAGTTAATAAAAGGATGTAATGTACAGGACTGCTATCTCATTTTGAGTCAACACTTTTGTAAGCCGTTCGGCATATTAGCTGACTCGTTCAGGAGTTTGTAATAGATGTTCATTATCAATAAAGAGAACTTTTCCATGTTTCAAATCTGTGTTTCAATTTATCTGCGTACTCTGAATATGTGCTTGCTATGCAAATCATTAAAAGCCTTGTGCGGGCGCAACCCCAGGCCCGCACGGCGGTCACGGCTCGGGGGACGCCTCGGGGCGTGACATAGTGGTATCAGAGCACAGATTCAAAGTTCCTTAGACTTCGTGCTGGAAAAGTTCCTTTAACGATCAAATTCCTGTGCGAACTCTTGAACTCGCTAGGCCAAAATGAGATACGTTCATGCAATAAGTCCATAATACATTATGATCCTAATATAATTTACCTTCTTTTGAAGGAATGGTACCAGCGCAATCTGCAGCGCAACCATCGAACGAAACACAGGAAAGTAGTTCGGGTACTTCGGGAAGCTCTCGGAGCCAGCGAGGCATGTCTCAAGTCGACCCGCTAGAGCGGGTGATGAAAATGTTAGAATCGCAACGAAAAAGAGACGATGCTCGCCAAGCCAGGTTCGAGAGCAATCTAGAGAACCGATTCTCAGTCCAACAGAAGCAGGTAGATACCCTGCAACAAATCGTTCAGACTTTGGCTGCCAACTATTCCGCCGCAACAGCAACGACTCCGGTGGAACAGCCCGTGCTTGAAGTGGAGACGCCTCAAATCCCAAGGCCGAGGGACGTGACTGCCTTCAACTTGGGCCATTTCAAGAAAGTCTGCAACACTCCGTTCGACGGGACTGAGGACGCAGTGGTAGCTCTAGATTGGCTAGCCGAGCTTGAAGATCACTTCGCTCTGCTAGAGGTCCCCGAAGATAAGCGCGTCGCCTGCGCCCAACTACAACTCCGCCTCAACACACACGATTGGTGGGACGTGCATCGACGATCTCTCCAATTTGATCACGGAGAGGAGGCGATCTCGTGGATGACCTTTCGTGCCGCGTTTGAGGAGGAGTTTATACCCCCTCCAGTGCAACGTAAGATGGAAAACGATTTCGTGCAGCTACGGCAAGGCAGTATGACAGTCAAGCAATACTTCGCTGAATTCAACCGACTCTCCAAATTCGCAAGGGCCTATTTACCTGATGCAGCGAGTCGAGCCAGAAGGTTTGAAGGTGGATTGCGCCCTGCCATCCATTCGCACGTGGCCAATAATCAATATGGAACAATGCGTGAAGTAATGAATCACGCCCTATCGCTCGAGCCACAGTATCCTCACATTTCCACCGGCGCTGTGCATACCTACAATCACAAACGCCAAGGCAACGATAGAGGAAACACCGCTGCAAAGCGCCCTAACCATGGCGGTCCCCAAAAAGGAAACCCGAGACCATTCTGTGATTTCTGTAAAAGGCAAGGGCACACTACTGAGAGATGTTACAGCAGAAAATGTCTATGCTTCTACTGTGGCGGGCCAGGCCACGTAGCTCGGGATTGTCCACTCCCCTCTAAGCTCCTGCCTCAACCCGATAATCCCTAACGGTTGGTTCTATTCTTAAGTTTCGGGACGAAACTTCCAATTAGTTGGGTAGGATGTAGCACCCCGTTCTCCCGGTGCGGAGATCGCGGCTAAGAAATACAAGACGGTATCGTTCGATCGGAATAGATTGAATTAAGAACTCGTCCTCGTTATGGATTTGTTTCTTCGGAATCGATTCCCATATTCAGTGGACTGCGCCCCCGGGATCGACTTAGCGACAGAGTCAGGAGGGACCTCTCCGCTGCTATCTTTTATTGCCTCGGTTTTCGATGTCGCTTGTTGCTTTCGTGCTTTGAGTTGGTTTTGGGATTTGCTTGTTTTCTTTGAACGGTTTCGATGGTTTTCATTGTTTTCGTTCATTGACTTGCACTTCTATTCCGAGATTGGAAAGAGAGGAAGAAGTATTAATCGAGCTGTTCGTGTGCAGGTGAACGAGCAGTAGGCGGCTTGCGAGCGGAGTCGTGAAGCGCCTCTTTCCTTCTCCTTTCCAACTTCTAAGTGAGTGGCTATCAACCCGATTAGCTAGCCTTGCTTCCAAGCTTCGCGCCCTAAAAATCTGCATTCTTCTTTGCCCCGATCAACGATACCAAGTGCTAATAAAAGAAACCAAGATAAAAGAGAATAGACTTGGTTAATACTGCTTGTCAAACAAACTTATGAACGGTTATCATCCTGTATGCTAGTTCGTTTACAAATATTCTATGAATCGTGCTAAGTATGGAAATATATGCTTGTTATGAGATAAACTGTCAGGATGGCTATGCAAAACTGTTATGCTATGGAACAAATTCTATGAGTATTCTTGATCACGGACGACTTATGCACAAGGTATGTTATGAGTTCCGCGGACGGTCACCGGGGCGCCGGGACCGATCCGATCCGGACGGAACGTATGTATAGTCGTATGTTATGGGGCAAAGTGTTATGCAGCGGGGCTCACCACCTGCGTTGTATATCATTTGTGTCTTGAGACTATAACCCGTCCCTTCGTGGCATCAAGCCAGTGATCCTATGTATATTTAAACCTGTTGCAAACTAACTTGTGTCTTCGTGACAGAGAAGGCAAGGTAAGTATTGTGCAGGTAATTCAGACGGGCAGGTAAAATCCACCGAACGGTGGCACGTTCATTTCAGTAAATTCTATATGCTGCTTACTTGTAAATGAACTAAGGCAAGATAGAAACCCACAAATATGCATGCTTCACTAAAACAACGTGTTGATTGGTATAGTTCGGCTAGCTCACCTTCACCAGCATGTTTCGATATGCTGACCCTCGTTGAAACAGGTTCTCCGCACCAAGGCGAACCGAGCGAGGAGCCGAAGTCGTCTTCCCGATCCAGTCCAACTGTTGGCGCATCTTCATCGCGCCCCTTTTGGAGTCAGGAGCCTGCAACTCTTCATACACAAATGCAGCTCCGTGGCAAAGCTGTCCTCCAGCCCGGAGGTCTTTATCATTTGAGTTTATAAAAGGATGTAATGTACAGGACTGCTATCTCATTTTGAGTCAACACTTTTGTAAGCCGTTCGGCATATTAGCTGACTCGTTCAGGAGTTTGTAATAGATGTTCATTATCAATAAAGAGAACTTTTCCATGTTTCAAATCTGTGTTTCAATTTATCTGCGTACTCTGAATATGTTCTTGCTATGCAAATCATTAAAAGCCTTGTGCGGGCGCAACCCCAGGCCCGCACGGCGGTCACGGCTCGGGGGACGCCTCGGGGCGTGACATAGTGGTATCAGAGCACAGATTCAAAGTTCCTTAGACTTCGTGCTGGAAAAGTTCCTTTAACGATCAAATTCCTGTGCGAACTCTTGAACTCGCTAGGCCAAAATAAGATACGTTCATGCAATAAGTCCATAATACATTATGATCCTAATGTAATTTACCTTCTTTTGAAGGAATGGTACCAGCGCAATCTGCAGCGCAACCACCGAACGAAACACAGGAAAGTAGTTCGGGTACTTCGGGAAGCTCTCGGAGCCAGCGAGGCATGTCTCAAGTCGACCCGCTAGAGCGGGTGATGAAAATGTTAGAATCGCAACGAAAAAGAGACGATGCTCGCCAAGCCAGGTTCGAGAGCAATCTAGAGAACCGATTCTCAGTCCAACAGAAGCAGGTAGATACCCTGCAACAAATCGTTCAGACTTTGGCTGCCAACCATTCCGCCGCAACAGCAACGACTCCGGTGGAACAGCCCGTGCTTGAAGTGGAGACGCCTCAAATCCCAAGGCCGAGGGACGTGACTGCCTTCAACTTGGGCCATTTCAAGAAAGTCTGCAACACTCCGTTCGACGGGACTGAGGACGCAGTGGTAGCTCTAGATTGGCTAGCCGAGCTTGAAGATCACTTCGCTCTGCTAGAGGTCCCTGAAGATAAGCGCGTCGCCTGCGCCCAACTACAACTCTGCCTCAACGCACATGATTGGTGGGACGTGCATCGACGATCTCTCCAATTTGATCACGGAGAGGAGGCGATCTCGTGGATGACCTTTCGTGCCGCGTTTGAGGAGGAGTTTATACCCCCTCCAGTGCAACGTAAGATGGAAAACGATTTCGTGCAGCTACGGCAGGGTAGTATGACAGTCAAGCAATACTCCGCTGAATTCAACCGACTCTCCAAATTCGCTAGGGCCTATTTACCTGATGCAGCGAGTCGAGCCAGAAGGTTTGAAGGTGGATTGCGCCCTGCCATCCATTCGCACGTGGCCAATAATCAGTATGGAACAATGCGTGAAGTAATGAATCACGCCCTATCGCTCGAGCCACAGTATCCTCACGTTTCTACCGGCGCTGTGCATACCTACAATCACAAACGCCAAGGCAACGATAGAGGAAACACCGCTGCAAAGCGCCCTAACCATGGCGATCCCCAAAAAGGAAACCCGAGACCATTCTGTGATTTCTGTAAAAGGCAAGGGCACACTACTGAGAGATGTTACAGCAGAAAAGGTCTATGCTTCAACTGTGGCGGGCCAGGCCACGTAGCTCGGGATTGTCCACTCCCCTCTAAGCTCCTGCCTCAACCCGATAATCTCTAACGGTTGGTTCTATTCTTAAGTTTCGGGATGAAACTTCCAATTAGTTGGGTAGGATGTAGCACCCCGTTCTCCCGGTGCGGAGATCGCGGCTAAGAAACACAAGACGGTATCGTTCGATCGGAATAGATTGAATTAAGAACTCGTCCTCGTTATGGATTTGTTTCTTCGGAATCGATTCCCATATTCAGTGGACTGCGCCCCCGGGATCGACTTAGCGGCAGAGTCAGGAGGGACCTCTCCGCTGCTATCTTTTATTGCCTCGGTTTTCGATGTCGCTTGTTGCTTTCGTGCTTTGAGTTGGTTTTGGGATTTGCTTGTTTTCTTTGAACGGTTTCGATGGTTTTCATTATTTTTGTTCATTGACTTGCACTTCTATTCCGAGATTGGAAAGAGAGGAAGAAGTATTAATCGAGCTGTTTGTGTGCAGGTAAACGAGCAGTAGACGGCTTGCGAGCGGAGTCGTGAAGCGCCTCTTTCCTTCTCCTTTCCAACTTCTAAGTGAGTGGCTACCAACCCGATTAGCTAGCCTTGCTTCCAAGCTTCGTGCCCTAAAAATCTGCATTCTTCTTTGCCCCGATCAACGATACCAAGTGCTAATAAAAGAAACCAAGATAAAAGAGAATAGACTTGGTTAATACTGCTTGTCAAACAAACTTATGAACGGTTATCATCCTGTATGCTAGTTCGTTTACAACTATTCTATGAATCGTGCTAAGTATGGAAATATATGCTTGTTATGAGATAAACTGTCAGGATGGCTATGCAAAACTGTTATGCTATGGAACAAATTCTATGAGTATTCTTGATCACGGACGACTTGTGCACAAGGTATGTTATGAGTTCCGCGGACGGTCACCGGGGCGCCGGGACCGATCCGATCCGGACGGAACGTATGTATAGTCGTATGTTATGGGGCAAAGTGTTATGCAGCGGGGCTCGCCACCTGCGGTGTATATCATTTGTGTCTTGAGACTATAACCCGTCCCTTCGTGGCATCAAGCCAGTGATCCTATGTATATTTAAACCTGTTGCAAACTAACTTGTGTCTTCGTGACAGAGAAGGCAAGGTAAGTATTGTGCAGGTAATTCAGACGGGCAGGTAAAATTCACCGAACGGTGGCACGTTCATTTCAGTAAATTCTATATGCTGCTTACTTGTAAATGAACTAAGGCAAGATAGAAACCCACAAATATGCATGCTTAACTAAAACAACGTGTTGATTGGTATAGTTCGGCTAGCTCGCCTTCACCAGCATGTTTCGATATGCTGACCCTCGTTGAAACAGGTTCTCCGCACCAAGGCGAACCGAGCGAGGAGCCGAAGTCGTCTTCCCGATCCAGTCCAACTGTTGGCGCATCTTCATCGCGCCCCTTTTGGAGTCAGGAGCCTGCAACTCTTCATACACAAATGCAGCTCCGTGGCAAAGCTGTCCTCCAGCCCGGAGGTCTTTATCATTTGAGTTTATAAAAGGATGTAATGTACAGGACTGCTATCTCATTTTGAGTCAACACTTTTGTAAGCCGTTCGGCATATTAGCTGACTCGTTCAGGAGTTTGTAATAGATGTTCATTATCAATAAAGAGAACTTTTCCATGTTTCAAATCTGTGTTTCAATTTATCTGCGTACTCTGAATATGTGCTTGCTATGCAAATCATTAAAAGCCTTGTGCGGGCGCAACCCCAGGCCCGCACGGCGGTCACGGCTCGGGGGACGCCTCGGGGCGTGACATAGTGGTATCAGAGCACAGATTCAAAGTTCCATAGACTTCGTGCTGGAAAAGTTCCTTTAACGATCAAATTCCTGTGCGAACTCTTGAACTCGCTAGGCCAAAATGAGATACGTTCATGCAATAAGTCCATAATACATTAAGATCCTAATATAATTTACCTTCTTTTGAAGGAATGGTACCAGCGCAATCTGCAGCGCAACCACCGAACGAAACACAGGAAAGTAGTTCGGGTACTTCGGGAAGCTCTCGGAGCCAGCGAGGCATGTCTCAAGTCGACCCGCTAGAGCGGGTGATGAAAATGTTAGAATCGCAACAAAAAAGAGACGATGCTCGCCAAGCCAGGTTCGAGAGCAATCTAGAGAACCGATTCTCAGTCCAACAGAAGCAGGTAGATACCCTACAACAAATCTTTCAGACTTTGGCTGCCAACCATTCTGCCGCAACAGCAACGACTCCGGTGGAACAGCCCGTGCTTGAAGTGGAGACGCCTCAAATCCCAAGGCCGAGGGACGTGACTGCCTTCAACTTGGGCCATTTCAAGAAAGTCTGCAACACTCCGTTCGACGGGACTGAGGACGCAGTGGTAGCTCTAGATTGGCTAGCCGAGCTTGAAGATCACTTCGCTCTGCTAGAGGTCCCCGAAGATAAGCGCGTCGCCTGCGCCCAACTACAACTCCGCCTCAACGCACACGATTGGTGGGACGTGCATCGACGATCTCTCCAATTTGATCACGGAGAGGAGGCGATCTCGTGGATGACCTTTCGTACCGCGTTTGAGGAGGAGTTTATACCCCCTCCAGTGCAACGTAAGATGGAAAACGATTTCGTGCAGCTACGGCAGGGCAGTATGACAGTCAAGCAATACTCCGCTGAATTCAACCGACTCTCCAAATTCGCTAGGGCCTATTTACCTGATGCAGCGAGTCGAGCCAGAAGGTTTGAAGGTGGATTGCGCCCTGCCATCCATTCGCACGTGGCCAATAATCAGTATGGAACAATGCGTGAAGTAATGAATCACGCCCTATCGCTCGAGCCACAGTATCCTCACGTTTCCACCGGCGCTGTGCATACCTACAATCACAAACGCCAAGGCAACGATAGAGGAAACACCGCTGCAAAGCGCCCTAACCATGGCGGTCCCCAAAAAGGAAACCCGAGACCATTCTGTGATTTCTGTAAAAGGCAAGGGCACACTACTGAGAGATGTTACAGCAGAAAAGGTCTATGCTTCAACTGTGGCGGGCCAGGCCACGTAGCTCGGGATTGTCCACTCCCCTCTAAGCGCCTGCCTCAACCCGATAATCCCTAACGGTTGGTTCTATTCTTAAGTTTTGGGACGAAACTTCTAATTAGTTGGGTAGGATGTAGCACCCCGTTCTCCCGGTGCGGAGATCGCGGCTAAGAAACACAAGACGGTATCGTTCGATCGGAATAGATTGAATTAAGAACTCGTCCTCGTTATGGATTTGTTTCTTCGGAATCGATTCCCATATTCTGTGGACTGCGCCCCCGGGATCGACTTAGCGGCAGAGTCAGGAGGGACCTCTCCGCTGCTATCTTTTATTGCCTCAGTTTTCGATGTCGCTTGTTGCTTTCGTGCTTTGAGTTGGTTTTGGGATTTGCTTGTTTTCTTTGAACGGTTTCGATGGTTTTCATTGTTTTCGTTCATTGACTTGCACTTCTATTCCGAGATTGGAAAGAGAGGAAGAAGTATTAATCGAGCTGTTCGTGTGCAGGTGAACGAGCAGTAGGCGGCTTGCGAGCGGAGTCGTGAAGCACCTCTTTCCTTCTCCTTTCCAACTTCTAAGTGAGTGGCTACCAACCCGATTAGCTAGCCTTGCTTCCAAGCTTCGCGCCCTAAAAATCTGCATTCTTTTTTGCCCCGATCAACGATACCAAGTGCTAATAAAAGAAACCAAGATAAAAGAGAATAGACTTGGTTAATACTGCTTGTCAAACAAACTTATGAACGGTTATCATCCTGTATGCTAGTTCGTTTACAACTATTCTATGAATCGTGCTAAGTATGGAAATATATGCTTGTTATGAGATAAACTGTCAGGATGGCTATGCAAAACTGTTATGCTATGGAACAAATTATATGAGTATTCTTGATCACGGACGACTTGTGCACAAGGTATGTTATGAGTTCCGCGGACGGTCACCGGGGCGCCGGGACCGATCCGATCCGGACGGAACGTATGTATAGTCGTATGTTATGGGGCAAAGTGTTATGCAGCGGGGCTCGCCACCTGCGGTGTATATCATTTGTGTCTTGAGACTATAACCCGTCCCTTCGTGGCATCAAGCCAGTGATCCTATGTATATTTAAACCTGTTGCAAACTAACTTGTGTCTTCGTGACAGAGAAGGCAAGGTAAGTATTGTGCAGGTAATTCAGACGGGCAGGTAAAATCTACCGAACGGTGGCACATTCATTTCAGTAAATTCTATATGCTGCTTACTTGTAAATGAACTAAGGCAAGATAGAAACCCACAAATATGCATGCTTCACTAAAACAACGTGTTGATTGGTATAGTTCGGCTAGCTCGCCTTCACCAGCATGTTTCGATATGCTGACCCTCGTTGAAACAGGTTCTCCGCACCAAGGCGAACCGAGCAAGGAGCCGAAGTCGTCTTCCCGATCCAGTCCAACTGTTGGCGCATCTTCATCGCGCCCCTTTTGGAGTCAGGAGCCTGCAACTCTTCATACACAAATGCAGCTCCGTGGCAAAGCTGTCCTCCAGCCCGGAGGTCTTTATCATTTGAGTTTATAAAAGGATGTAATGTACAGGACTGCTATCTCATTTTGAGTCAACACTTTTGTAAGCCGTTCGGCATATTAGCTGACTCGTTCAGGAGTTTGTAATAGATGTTCATTATCAATAAAGAGAACTTTTCCATGTTTCAAATCTGTGTTTCAATTTATCTGCGTACTCTGAATATGTGCTTGCTATGCAAATCATTAAAAGCCTTGTGCGGGCGCAACCCCAGGCCCGCACGGCGGTCACGGCTCGGGGGACGCCTCGGGGCGTGACATAGTGGTATCAGAGCACAGATTCAAAGTTCCTTAGACTTCGTGCTGGAAAAGTTCCTTTAACGATCAAATTTCGGTGCGAACTCTTGAACTCGCTAGGCCAAAATGAGATACGTTCATGCAATAAGTCCATAATACATTAAGATCCTAATGTAATTTACCTTCTTTTGAAGGAATGGTACCAGCGCAATCTGCAGCGCAACCACCGAACGAAACACAGGAAAGTAGTTCGGGTACTTCGGGAAGCTCTCGGAGCCAGCGAGGCATGTCTCAAGTCGACCCGCTAGAGCGGGTGATGAAAATGTTAGAATCGCAACGAAAAAGAGACGATGCTCGCCAAGCCAGGTTCGAGAGCAATCTAGAGAACCGATTCTCAGTCCAACAGAAGCAGGTAGATACCCTGCAACAAATCGTTCAGACTTTGGCTGCCAACCATTCCGCCGCAACAGCAACGACTCCGGTGGAACAGCCCGTGCTTGAAGTGGAGACGCCTCAAATCCCAAGGCCGAGGGACGTGACTGCCTTCAACTTGGGCCATTTCAAGAAAGTCTGCAACACTCCGTTCGACGGGACTGAGGACGCAGTGGTAGCTCTAGATTGGCTAGCCGAGCTTGAAGATCACTTCGCTCTGCTAGAGGTCCCCGAAGATAAGCGCTTCGCCTGCGCCCAACTACGACTCCGCCTCAACGCACACGATTGGTGGGACGTGCATCGACGATCTCTCCAATTTGATCACGGAGAGGAGGCGATCTCGTGGATGACCTTTCGTGCCGCGTTTGAGGAAGAGTTTATACCCCCTCCAGTGCAACGTAAGATGGAAAACGATTTCGTGCAGCTACGGCAGGGCAGTATGACAGTCAAGCAATACTCCGCTGAATTCAACCGACTCTCCAAATTCGCTAGGGCCTATTTACCTGATGCAGCGAGTCGAGCCAGAAGGTTTGAAGGTGGATTGCGCCCTGCCATCCATTCGCACGTGGCCAATAATCAGTATGGAACAATGCGTGAAGTAATGAATCACGCCCTATCGCTCGAGCCACAGTATCCTCACGTTTCCACCGGCGCTGTGCATACCTACAATCACAAACGCCAAGGCAACGATAGAGGAAACACCGCTGCAAAGCGCCCTAACCATGGCGGTCCCCAAAAAGGAAACCCGAGACCATTCTGTGATTTCTGTAAAAGGCAAGGGCACACTACTGAGAGATGTTACAGCAGAAAAGGTCTATGCTTCAACTGTGGCGGGCCAGGCCACGTAGCTCGGGATTGTCCACTCCCCTCTAAGCTCCTGCCTCAACCCGATAATCCCTAACGGTTGGTTCTATTCTTAAGTTTCGGGACGAAACTTCCAATTAGTTGGGTAGGATGTAGCACCCCGTTCTCCCGGTGCGGAGATCGCGGCTAAGAAACACAAGACGGTATCGTTCGATCGGAATAGATTGAATTAAGAACTCGTCCTCGTTATGGATTTGTTTCTTCGGAATCGATTCCCATATTCAGTGGACTGCGCCCCCGGGATCGACTTAGCGGCAGAGTCAGGAGGGACCTCTCCGCTGCTATCTTTTATTGCCTCGGTTTTCGATGTCGCTTGTTGCTTTCGTGCTTTGAGTTGGTTTTGGGATTTGCTTGTTTTCTTTGAACGGTTTCGATGGTTTTCATTGTTTTCGTTCATTGACTTGCACTTCTATTCCGAGATTGGAAAGAGAGAAAGAAGTATTAATCGAGCTGTTCGTGTGCAGGTGAACGAGCAGTAGGCGGCTTGCGAGCGGAGTCGTGAAGCGCCTCTTTCCTTCTCCTTTCCAACTTCTAAGTGAGTGGCTACCAACCCGATTAGCTAGCCTTGCTTCCAAGCTTCGCGCCCTAAAAATCTGCATTCTTCTTTGCCCCGATCAACGATACCAAGTGCTAATAAAAGAAACCAAGATAAAAGAGAATAGACTTGGTTAATACTGCTTGTCAAACAAACTTATGAACGGTTATCATCCTGTATGCTAGTTCGTTTACAACTATTCTATGAATCGTGCTAAGTATGGAAATATATGCTTGTTATGAGATAAACTGTCATGATGGCTATGCAAAACTGTTATGCTATGGAACAAATTCTATGAGTATTCTTGATCACGGACGACTTGTGCACAAGGTATGTTATGAGTTCCGCGGACGGTCACCGGGACGCCGGGACCGATCCGATCCGGACGGAACGTATGTATAGTCGTATGTTATGGGGCAAAGTGTTATGCAGCGGGGCTCGCCCTTGAGACTATAACCCGTCCCTTCGTGGCATCAAGCCAGTGATCCTACGTATATTTAAACCTGTTGCAAACTAACTTGTGTCTTCGTGACAGAGAAGGCAAGGTAAGTATTGTGCAGGTAATTCAGACGGGCAGGTAAAATCCACCGAACGGTGGCACATTCATTTCAGTAAATTCTATATGCTGCTTACTTGTAAATGAACTAAGGCAAGATAGAAACCCACAAATATGCATGCTTCACTAAAACAACGTGTTGATTGGTATAGTTCGGCTAGCTCGCCTTCACCAGCATGTTTCGATATGCTGACCCTCGTTGAAACAGGTTCTCCGTACCAAGGCGAACCGAGCAAGGAGCCGAAGTCGTCTTCCCGATCCAGTCCAACTGTTGGCGCATCTTCATCGCGCCCCTTTTGGAGTCAGGAGCCTGCAACTCTTCATACACAAATGCAGCTCCGTGGCAAAGCTGTCCTCCAGCCCGGAGGTCTTTATCATTTGAGTTTATAAAAGGATGTAATGTACAGGACTGCTATCTCATTTTGAGTTAACACTTTTGTAAGCCGTTCGGCATATTAGCTGACTCGTTCAGGAGTTTGTAATAGATGTTCATTATCAATAAAGAGAACTTTTCCATGTTTCAAATCTGTGTTTCAATTTATCTGCGTACTCTGAATATGTGCTTGCTATGCAAATCATTAAAAGCCTTGTGCGGGCGCAACCCCAGGCCCGCACGGCGGTCACGGCTCGGGGGACGCCTCGGGGCGTGACATAGTGGTATCAGAGCACAGATTCAAAGTTCCTTAGACTTCGTGCTGGAAAAGTTCCTTTAACGATCAAATTCCTGTGCGAACTCTTGAACTCGCTAGGCCAAAATGAGATACGTTCATGCAATAAGTCCATAATACATTATGATCCTAATGTAATTTACCTTCTTTTGAAGGAATGGTACCAGCGCAATCTGCAGCGCAACCACCGAACGAAACACAGGAAAGTAGTTCGGGTACTTCGGGAAGCTCTCGGAGCCAGCGAGGCATGTCTCAAGTCGACCCGCTAGAGCGGGTGATAAAAATGTTAGAATCGCAACGAAAAAGAGACGATGCTCGCCAAGCCAGGTTCGAGAGCAATCTAGAGAACCGATTCTCAGTCCAACAGAAGCAGGTAGATACCCTACAACAAATCGTTCAGACTTTGGCTGCCAACCATTCCGCCGCAACAGCAACGACTCCGGTGGAACAGTCCGTGCTTGAAGTGGAGATGCCTCAAATCCCAAGGCCGAGGGACGTGACTGCCTTCAACTTGGGCCATTTCAAGAAAGTCTGCAACACTCCGTTCGACGGGACTGAGGACGCAGTGGTAGCTCTAGATTGGCTAGCCGAGCTTGAAGATCACTTCGCTCTGCTAGAGGTCCCCGAAGATAAGCGCGTCGCCTGCGCCCAACTACAACTCCGCCTCAACGCACACGATTGGTGGGACGTGCATCGACGATCTCTCCAATTTGATCACGGAGAGGAGGCGATCTCGTGGATGACCTTTCGTGCCGCGTTTGAGGAGGAGTTTATACCCCCTCCAGTGCAACGTAAGATGGAAAACGATTTTGTACAGCTACGGCAGGGCAGTATGACAGTCAAGCAATACTCCGCTGAATTCAACCGACTCTCCAAATTCGCTAGGGCCTATTTACCTGATGCAGCGAGTCGAGCCAGAAGGTTTGAAGGTGGATTGCGCCCTGCCATCCATTCGCACGTGGCCAATAATCAGTATGGAACAATGCGTGAAGTAATGAATCACGCCCTATCGCTCGAGCCACAGTATCCTCACGTTTCCACCGGCGCTGTGCATACCTACAATCACAAACGCCAAGGCAACGATAGAGAAAACACCGCTGCAAAGCGCCCTAACCATGGTGGTCCCCAAAAAGGAAACCCGAGACCATTCTGTGATTTCTGTAAAAGGCAAGGGCACACTACTGAGAGATGTTACAGCAGAAAAGATCTATGCTTCAACTGTGGCGGGCCAGGCCACGTAGCTCGGGATTGTCCACTCCCCTCTAAGCTCCTGCCTCAACCCGATAATCCCTAACGGTTGGTTCTATTCTTAAGTTTCGGGACGAAACTTCCAATTAGTTGGGTAGGATGTAGCACCCCGTTCTCCCGGTGCGGAGATCGCGGCTAAGAAACACAAGACGGTATCGTTCGATCGGAATAGATTGAATTAAGAACTCGTCCTCGTTATGGATTTGTTTCTTCGGAATCGATTCCCATATTCAGTGGACTGCGCCCCCGGGATCGACTTAGCGGCAGAGTCAGGAGGGACCTCTCCGCTGCTATCTTTTATTGCCTCGGTTTTCGATGTCGCTTGTTGCTTTCGTGCTTTGAGTTGGTTTTGGGATTTGCTTGTTTTCTTTGAACGGTTTCGATGATTTTCATTGTTTTCGTTCATTGACTTGCACTTCTATTCCGAGATTGGAAAGAGAGGAAGAAGTATTAATCGAGCTGTTCGTGTGCAGGTGAACGAGCAGTAGGCGGCTTGCGAGCGGAGTCGTGAAGCGCCTCTTTCCTTCTCCTTTCCAACTTCTAAGTGAGTGGCTACCAACCCGATTAGCTAGCCTTGCTTCCAAGCTTCGCGCCCTAAAAATCTGCATTCTTCTTTGCCCCGATCAACGATACCAAGTGCTAATAAAAGAAACCAAGATAAAAGAGAATAGACTTGGTTAATACTGCTTGTCAAACAAACTTATGAACGGTTATCATCCTGTATGCTAGTTCGTTTACAACTATTCTATGAATCGTGCTAAGTATGGAAATATATGCTTGTTATGAGATAAACTGTCAGGATGGCTATGCAAAACTGTTATGCTATGGAACAAATTCTATGAGTATTCTTGATCACGGACGACTTGTGCACAAGGTATGTTATGAGTTCCGCGGACGGTCACCGGGGCGCCGGGACCGATCCGATCCGGACGAAACGTATGTATAGTCGTATGTTATGAGGCAAAGTGTTATGCAGCGGGGCTCGCCACCTGCGGTGTATATCATTTGTGTCTTGAGACTATAACCCGTCCCTTCGTGGCATCAAGCCAGTGATCCTATGTATATTTAAACCTGTTGCAAACTAACTTGTGTCTTCGTGACAGAGAAGGCAAGGTAAGTATTGTGCAGGTAATTCAGACGGGCAGGTAAAATCCACCGAACGGTGGCACGTTCATTTCAGTAAATTCTATATGCTGCTTACTTGTAAATGAACTAAGGCAAGATAGAAACCCACAAATATGCATGCTTCACTAAAACAACGTGTTGATTGGTATAGTTCGGCTAGCTCGCCTTCACCAGCATGTTTCGATATGCTGACCCTCGTTGAAACAGGTTCTCCGCACCAAGGCGAACCGAGCGAGGAGTCGAAGTCGTCTTCCCGATCCAGTCCAACTGTTGGCGCATCTTCATCGCGCTCCTTTTGGAGTCAGGAGCCTGTAACTCTTCATACACAAATGCAGCTCCGTGGCAAAGCTGTCCTCCAGCCCGGAGGTCTTTATCATTTGAGTTTATAAAAGGATGTAATGTACAGGACTGCTATCTCATTTTGAGTCAACACTTTTGTAAGCCGTTCGGCATATTAGCTGACTCGTTCAGGAGTTTATAATAGATGTTCATTATCAATAAAGAGAAATTTTTCATGTTTCAAATCTGTGTTTCAATTTATCTGCGTACTCTGAATATGTGCTTGCTATGCAAATCATTAAAAGCCTTGTGCGGGCGCAACCCCAGGCCCGCACGGCGGTCACGGCTCGGGGGACGCCTCGGGACGTGACATAGTGGTATCAGAGCACAGATTCAAAGTTCCTTAGACTTCGTGCTGGAAAAGTTCCTTTAACGATCAAATTCCTGTGCGAACTCTTGAACTCGCTAGGCCAAAATAAGATACGTTCATGCAATAAGTCCATAATACATTATGATCCTAATGTAATTTACCTTCTTTTGAAGGAATGGTACCAGCGCAATCTGCAGCGCAACCACCGAACGAAACACAGGAAAGTAGTTCGGGTACTTCGGGAAGCTCTCGGAGCCAGCGAGGCATGTCTCAAGTCGACCCGCTAGAGCGGGTGATGAAAATGTTAGAATCACAACGAAAAAGAGACGATGCTCGCCAAGCCAGGTTCGAGAGCAATCTAGAAAACCGATTCTCAGTCCAACAGAAGCAGGTAGATACCCTGCAACAAATCGTTCAGACTTTGGCTGCCAACCATTCCGCCGCAACAGCAACGACTCCGGTGGAACAGCCCGTGCTTGAAGTGGAGATGCCTCAAATCCCAAGGCCGAGGGACGTGACTGCCTTCAACTTGGGCCATTTCAAGAAAGTCTGCAACACTCCGTTCGACGGGACTGAGGACGCAGTGGTAGCTCTAGATTGGCTAGCCGAGCTTGAAGATCACTTCGCTCTGCTAGAGGTCCCCGAAGATAAGCGCGTCGCATGCGCCCAACTACAACTCCGCCTTAACGCACACGATTGGTGGGACGTGCATCGACGATCTCTCCAATTTGATCACGGAGAGGAGGCGATCTCGTGGATGACCTTTCGTGCCGCGTTTGAGGAGGAGTTTATACCCCCTCCAGTGCAACGTAAGATGGAAAACGATTTCGTGCAGCTACGGCAGGGCAGTATGACAGTAAAGCAATACTCCGCTGAATTCAACCGACTCTCCAAATTCGCTATGGCCTATTTACCTGATGCAGCGAGTCGAGCCAGAAGGTTTGAAGGTGGATTGCGCCCTGCCATCCATTCGCACATGGCCAATAATCAGTATGGAACAATGCGTGAAGTAATGAATCACGCCCTATCGCTCGAGCCACAGTATCCTCACGTTTCCACCGGCGCTGTGCATACCTACAATCACAAACGCCAAGGCAACGATAGAGGAAACACCACTGCAAAGCGCCCTAACCATGGCGGTCCCCAAAAAGGAAACCCGAGACCATTCTGTGATTTCTGTAAAAGGCAAGGGCACACTACTGAGAGATGTTACAACAGAAAAGGTCTATGCTTCAACTGTGGCGGGCCAGGCCACGTAGCTAGGGATTGTCCACTCCCCTCTAAGCTCCTGCCTTAACCCGATAATCCCTAACGGTTGGTTCTATTCTTAAGTTTCGGGACGAAACTTCCAATTAGTTGGGTAGGATATAGCACCCCGTTCTCCCGGTGCGGAGATCGCGGCTAAGAAACACAAGACGGTATCGTTCGATCGGGATAGATTGAATTAAGAACTCGTCCTCGTTATGGATTTGTTTCTTCGGAATCGATTCCCATATTCAGTGGACTGCGCCCCCGGGATCGACTTAGCGGCAGAGTCAGGAGGGACCTCTCCGCTGCTATCTTTTATTGCCTCGGTTTTCGATGTCGCTTGTTGCTTTCGTGCTTTGAGTTGGTTTTGGGATTTGCTTGTTTTCTTTGAACGGTTTTGATGGTTTTCATTATTTTCGTTCATTGACTTGCACTTCTATTCCGAGATTGGAAAGAGAGAAAGAAGTATTAATCGAGCTGTTCGTGTGCAGGTGAACGAGCAGTAGGCGACTTGCGAGCGGAGTCGTGAAGCGCCTCTTTCCTTCTCCTTTCCAACTTCTAAGTGAGTGGCTACCAACCCGATTAGCTAGCCTTGCTTCCAAGCTTCGCGCCCTAAAAATCTGCATTCTTCTTTGCCCCGATCAACGATACCAAGTGCTAATAAAAGAAACCAAGATAAAAGAGAATAGACTTGGTTAATACTGCTTGTCAAACAAACTTATGAACGGTTATCATCCTGTATGCTAGTTCGTTTACAACTATTCTATGAATCGTGCTAAGTATGGAAATATATGCTTGTTATGAGATAAACTGTCAGGATGGCTATGCAAAACTGTTATGCTATGGAACAAATTCTATGAGTATTCTTGATCACGGACGACTTATGCACAAGGTATGTTATGAGTTCCGCGGACGGTCACCGGGGCGCCGGGACCGATCCGATCCGGACGGAACGTATGTATAGTCGTATGTTATGGGGCAAAGTGTTATGCAGCGGGGCTCGCCACCTGCGGTGTATATCATTTGTGTCTTGAGACTATAACCCGTCCCTTCGTGGCATCAAGCCAGTGATCCTATGTATATTTAAACCTGTTGCAAACTAACTTGTGTCTTCGTGACAGAGAAGGCAAGGTAAGTATTGTGCAGGTAATTCAGACGGGCAGGTAAAATTCACCGAACGGTGGCACGTTCATTTCAGTAAATTCTATATGCTGCTTACTTGTAAATGAACTAAGGCAAGATAGAAACCCACAAATATGCATGCTTCACTAAAATAACGTATTGATTGGTATAGTTCGGCTAGCTCGCCTTCACCAGCATGTTTCGATATGCTGACCCTCGTTGAAACAGGTTCTCCGCACCAAGGCGAACCGAGCGAGGAGCCGAAGTCGTCTTCCCGATCCAGTCCAACTGTTGGCGCATCTTCATCGCGCCCCTTTTGGAGTCAGGAGCCTGCAACTCTTCATACACAAATGCAGCTCCGTGGCAAAGCTGTCCTCCAGCCCGGAGGTCTTTATCATTTGAGTTTATAAAAGGATGTAATGTACAGGACTGCTATCTCATTTTGAGTCAACACTTTTGTAAGCCGTTCGGCATATTAGCTGACTCGTTCAGGAGTTTGTAATAGATGTTCATTATCAATAAAGAGAACTTTTCCATGTTTCAAATCTGTGTTTCAATTTATCTGCGTACTCTGAATATGTGCTTGCTATGCAAATCATTAAAAGCCTTGTGCGGGCGCAACCCCAGGCCCGCACGGCGGTCACGGCTCGGGGGACGCCTCGGGGCGTGACAGCAACAAACCCGGGAGGTTACACCACATATACCTCTTCATCTAGGTCCCCGTGGAGGAAGGCATTTTTGATATCCATCTAGAGTAGCGGCCAGTCATAACGAACAGCTTTGGCCAAAAGTACACGTACAGAGGTCATCCTGGCAACTGGGGAGAATGTCTTAAAATAATTCTCACCATAAGTCTGGGAATATCCTTTAGCCACCAGACGAGCCTTTAGTCGATCAAGGGTGCCATATGGTTTCAATTTGATCGTGAACACCCATTTGCAACCAGCAGCCTGTTTACCAGACGACAAATTTACCAAGTCCCAAGTATTGTTCTCCCAAAGCGCAATCATCTCCTCTTCCATAGCAGCACGCCAACCGGGATGTTTGAGACCCTCCTCGGCAGAATTGGAAACCTGAATCCTATCAATAGTAGCTATTAAGGACCGAGTGTGGCTCGCAAGTCCTTTGTAGTTTTCAACATACAAGGGATGATCACGGCAGGCACGACAAGGTCGAGCTGGTGGAACATGCGGAGCCGAAGGCGGAGACGAATCAGGCGAGCCAGAGGAGGAGGATGACTCTGTGACCATGGACATTATCTGCGACGATCGATCGGGCGACGACGGTACTGAGTCTGTTACCATGGGCAGTATCTGCGACATCCGATCAGGCGACGGCGGTGCTGACTAAATCGGTGTCTGCGAACCGTCGGACTGGAGCACTGGCTCGGTAGAGGAGGGCAGCCTAACAGTGAGCTGTTGTGCTTGAACCGGGAGCAACAAGAAGTCATCTTCTGGGTAAACTAGGGGCACTGGTCCTGTAGTTTGTGGAAGTGGAGGAAACTCGGTTTCAACAAAGGTAACATCCCGAGAGAAAAAATCTCTTCAAGACGAAAAAAACACTGATACCCTTTCTGATCCTTAGGATACCCAAGAAAAATACATTGGATAGCCTTGGGATCTAATTTAGAAAGAGTTGGTCGGGTATCCCTAACATAACACAAACCAAAGATTCGGTGAGATAGAGAAAACGGCGTTCGTTTGGAATAAACCGAGAGAAGGAAGTATCACCATTGAGGACAGACGGCGACATACGATTAATGAGATAGCAAGTCGTAAGAACGACATCTGACCAAAATCTTTTTGGAGTACGTGCTTGGAACATAAGAGCACGCGTTGTTTCTAAGAGAGAACGATTTTTGCGTTCAGCTACACTATTCTGTTGTGGTGTGTAAGGACATGAAGTTTGGTGGATGATACCATTCTGAGACAAATGGGACACAAACTCACGAGACATTTAGCATCCTAAATTAATTTAACATTCAGGACTGTAGAAATTTCTACAGTCCTATACGTATACAGGACTGCAGAAATTTCCACAGTCCTAATTTTTTAGGACTGTTGAAATTTCTACAGTCCTTTATAAATTTAGGACTGTAGAAATTTCTACAGTCCTTAATATATATAGGACTATAGAATTTTCTACAGTCCTAAATCTATATGGGACTGTAGAAATTCCTACAGTCCCGATCGATACTGCTCGATACTTTCGACGATTGTCGACATTGTATGCCCTAAAATCGGGTCCGAGCATCTAAGTAAACGTCTAAACTACATCATAAACTACATTCAGGACTTGTATGCCCTTATTTGAAGAATGAAAAGAAAATCACTCAAAATTTTCGAAATGCAATAGAAATTTTTAAAATTTTTGGAATAATTTGTAAATGCTATAGAACAAGGAGAAGGAAGAATTGTACATTAATTCTTTCGAGACTTTGGGAGTCATCGACAAGGAGGAGGAGGACGAAGTCGAGGAGAACGGCTCCGGCGGGAGGGGGGAGGGCTCCGGTGGGATTTGGAGGGTTTGGGAGGAGGGTTTAAAGTTTGGGCTAGTATGAGTAAACTAATGGACTAGTGTGAGTAAACTTTGTTCATTAATGGGCTACCCCAATCCTCGGCTAGCCCTTAGTAAAGTTTGTAGTGCCCTTATCAAAAGCCTTAATATGAGCTTGCAATAAGCTTTCACTATTGCTACTGTACCAGAATATGTTTAGCTGTAATTTTTTGGTCTAGTTGAGGAGGAGGAAGTTTCTTTCGTCTAGTTGAGTTAAGTGGATCGCTACTGCCCTCGTTTAGATATTGCACTGTTTATAGTTCCAGTCTTCTGTGGTTGAATTTGTAGATGGTTGACAAGGACGAAATAGGCGTCATTAATTGGCTACGTCGATTAATTCTCTACATAAGGGCTTTACATGTTTGTTTTGCTTAGATTTTAAATTGTGGCCGAGCTAACTTCTTGTTAGCTGCTTGTGCCCAAATGTTAAAAATGCTTGTTGTAGTTATTTTTTTTTTTTTAATACAATCGAAAGTATCCACATTTTTATAGGAAAAAGAACATGATTGTAACCACAGCATCTGAATCCCCATCCTTCTAAAGATGATTGTTCTATTTGATTGTTTTCTGTTGAGTTCGTTGTCTCAACAACTAATGATTTTTTCCTATGTTGAAGAAGACTTCTGACCTGCAGGCTGTTATTTGGTGCTATTTTTGTAGTGTCAGTTATGTCTTTGGATCGAAGCCGGAAATATCAGAGAGATTCTTTCTAAGGCTCTATCTTCCCTCCCGGGCCGATTTCTAATAACTATGTACTTCGAATGACCGAAAACTCTAAGTATTTCTATACCTTTCCAAAAGGGTTGTTCAAACCCGATGGCTTGTCAGACTTATTCCAGGACCGGTCCTGATTGTCTACATCTTCTTCTTCTTCTTCTTCTTTTTCTTCTCTGCAAGCATTCAGTACTCCTCCTCCTCCTCCTCCCTTGAATGCCTCCCCTAATAACTGTATACTTCCAAGGTTACAGTGTTGGCTGTAGTAGCCAAAACGCAAGCTCAGCTACTGTGACCAAATGGCAACATGTGGCCAAATAGAATTGATGACAGGATCTACATGAGGATCTTTCATGACGTGGTCAAAGACAATAGGACTACAATGAGGGCCACATTCACGTCCTTAATTATTCCTTGGCTCAAAAGAAGACTCAGTTACTTCCGTTGATGGAAGCCAGCCGACTAATTCCCTGAGCTGGGTTTGGAAGAAAGAGACTGACCTGGATCAATACTAGTTTTTCCTTTTCTGCGAATTTAAGAACAAATGGTCCCATGGTCTAGTGGTTAGGACATTGGACTCTGAATCCAGTAACCCGAGTTCAAGTCTCGGTGGGACCTTTTTTTCCCCTCCCCCAAAAATTAAAATTTATATGCTAGTGTATCGTTTCCATATCCAATTTGGGGTATGCTAATTTATTTGGGAGTTTTTATCCTTTTGGTTATTTCGTTAGAATAATGGTTTATAGAGTCATTTGAAGTTATTTGGTTTTTCATGTTTAAGGTGTCACTTTGCGTTATTATTTACATGCTGTCATTTTAACGTGCTTGAAAATTATATATCCATGTAAAAAAGGAACAATATGGAAATGTTAAAGGAATATTTCAGCAAATCTCCCATTTAAAATATAGAAACTAGTTCATACCTCCACTATTTAAAAAAAAAAAAAATCATATTTTTTTGACATATTTTTTTGACAGAACAATGCTCACTTAACTCACATGTGACGCTATAAAATAACACAAATGCCCACAAAAGAAATCTACGAACAAATGTGTCATATATTAGACTTCTTGTCAAATGTGTGTAAAGGATAGTCACATAGCCATTATGTGTCAATGGGTTTACACAAGGGGCAAAATTCAAACTACAATGAACAAGAAAATTATACCTATTCACCAAACTTAGTTCAATTGGAAAAAAGTTTTTCACTTGATCAAATAGTGTTCAAAACCCATAACAAGTCAGATGACCACAAATTTTATCTAAAAAGATATTATAAGAAAAATAGTTGTGTCATTTTATAACGTCACGTGTGAGTTAATGTTGGACAATTTGGTCAAGAGTAATGGATGGTTAGTATTTGAATAGAAGGTGAATCTGAAGCTCGTTTAGTTTTACTACCATTGGCATTGGCTAAAGTACACTATTTTTGGTCTTCAAAAATATGTGTACGATCAAATCCAAGTGGTGAGCTGAATCCAAATAGAGTTGCAAGGAGGATTATTGCGTACTAAAGAAATTGCACGAGTGTTGGACAAAGAAAAGAGAGAGTATATTAAAATCAATTGTATCAATTCACATGCTTTGACAAGATGTTAATTTATCTAAGTGTTAATGGGAGATGTCGAACCAAGAGCTGAATGGGAAATTTCTTAATAAATTCATTTGAGGAGTGGAATGAGTTTATTTTTTAAGGTTCGAGGACGAAACTTTTCTGAGTGGTATATTATGTAATGTCTCACTCCGTACGGTACAGTATGCTCACTAGTTGGCTCGAAGAAGCCATGTTGGACTTGGAATTATACGGAGGGATCATTCAGAAGGCTATGTAATTATAGCGGAAAGTCAATTCAGATAAAGATGGGTGGTGTTGGTCTTTCGCTCCTTTGTCTTCATGCTTAACATATATTTGTGTTGCATGTTGTGTTGCTAAATGATACCTAGCAAGAATCACAAAATATAATGAAAGATAAGTAATCACATAGCTTTTAATCTGTTGTAAAAGAATGCTACTAATATTATATTGTTGTAGCAAAGATTTGGAACAGTTGTGTCACCATTTATAGTAAGTTCCTAGATTGGATAGTGAGTATGTTGAGGTATGACTCAAGAAATTTTGGTAAGGCAGATGGTTAGTCCCTAGATTGGGCAAGAAAGTCCCTAAATTGGACAGTAAGCATTATGACCTACAACTCGAGATATTGTGGAAAACACAAATTAGAATTGTGGCATATTTATATAAGCTTTCTATTATCATGCATGATATATTTTCTTTATAGCTAAGTTGCATTTGCATGTATGGTCATGGATAACTTGTGCACAATATTTAGTTCCTCAAACGGTACTCCGGTGTCACGGACTCGTTCAGTCTAGGAAGGAACAAGGATAGTGCTGACGTACTAGCACAAGTGATTCAGAACCCTTCTAGGGACTAGCTACATGCCGTTGAAGTGGAACCGTCTAACCACATATGTTCCTGGATAGCGTGTCTATAGTGACCCTCATATAGACATGTTGCATACTAGTAATGTCTTATACAGGAAAGAGATTACTATTTATGTTTATGCATGCAGAGTAAGTTATTACTCGTTTACAGGGAAGGATAAACGACCGTGGGTAAGAATATATGGTGCATGGTAGTTTACATGTGCTTTCTATCTTGAAGTTCCTATCACATATGAATTATTAATTGACCCTAAGACAAGAATATATAGCAAGATCACTATTAATAATATTTCTATCACATGTTTACTATGTTGATTATAGATGAGTCGTGTTAGAACCGCTCACCAATACACGACAATGTACTGATACCCCCCAGCTTTGCAGATGTGGAGAGTAGCTTTGACAATTCTGAGGCATCAAAAAATTGGTTGGACGAGCAGAAACTCTTCTTATAAAGATATTATTTTCTGTTATAAAGAGCATAATGTATGGAATATTATAAATCTTGTGTACTAGTGAGTAGTAAGCCAAGTTTGGCAAGTTTCAGTTGGCTATTAAAAGCCTTTATATTCCGTAGTAAGACTTTGTATTCTGTTAAAAATATCAAAAAAAAGATTATTGTTTATGTGTTCTGTTATAACTTCAATTTATCTTCTTATTTCCATTGCAATGTCGCCTTGTTTCTGAGAAATGTCATTAACCGTGTTCGTTTTGCCTTATAGAAGTACATTTTAGACTTGTATGACATCACGTACAGTGGTTACTTTTAGGTTCTAAGTAATCGGGGGATGACACCCCTATATCAAACAAGAACAAGATGAACTACTTGCCCCAAGACAATACTATGCGCCTATATATGTTATATGATCGAGTAAACGAATCCTCGAGTATCTTGCCTAATAGCATGAGAAAACATCTCACGTGATTATTGTCACGCCCCAGTCCCAAAATGCCGAGGGACTGGATGCGCGGCAATGGCCAGCAGCACGCACCGATGGACAACCCAATTTAATGGATCCATCAGGGCATGCTTAAGCTGTAGTCTAACAGTAAATAAAATAATTATTACAAGTCCCAGGTTATTCTAATCTCATCCACAACAGATAATCACAGATTAAATGCCAGAAATAATGCAATAGAATAAATAAGCAAATCTCAAATAAGTGTCTCGGGAAACAATCCGAGAATATGTCTGGTACATCGAATGCAAATAGACAGGAAATAAATCAACTGGAATTAGAAATACTGAGTATATGAAGCCGGTACTCAGGAGAAGTCTTCAGCCACGATCTCGTCCTCAGGTTCCTGTTCTGTTCCGAGAAGTGCTCCTGTTCCGTACACCTCGGGGTAGATCTCTTCGGCTATACCTGGGGACATAGTCCATTCCAGGTCCTCAGGGGACATAACAAGGTACAGATAATACAAGCCAAAATAATGCAGTGCAGAACTAAATGAAACAATAGGATAAGCTATATAACCATCTATGTGAAATGCAAGATGAGAGCATCACTAAAACTCAGGCTGAGCCACTACAAGCTCTGTGTCGGGGAGCCAGTAGCGGTAATATCACTAGTAGAGTGCCTAGCTCTGATATAGAGTCTGAGGCCTTACAATAAATATAACACTAGTAGAGTGCCTAGCTCTGATATAGAGTCTAAGCTTCATCGTAAATAATATATAAATCAGCCTGTAGCCTGTGTGTCTCTCCCCACCCAATGTAATCACGCATATCATGACCATAACGTCTCATGTCCATGTCAGCGGGATTATAGCTAATACAGCAAGTCATATTGTCTATAAATAAAATATCTCTGTCAAGTCCTGTATCCTATACAGAATCACCACGAATATCTCGGGAAGATCATGTCTCATGAATAGTGTCAAGTGTCCTGGGTTATGATGTACTTGATAAGACAAGTACGAGAATATATAGGGTCTCGTTATCCATGTCTATGTGACGTTACACAACTCCGCGTACGGGGTTGGCACCCGACTAGTAATCGGACGCTAAGTAAAATCACTCGGTCCTGGGTTGAACAGTTAAATCAAGTTTATGTATGTTTACACAAGTACTCCAGCAAGTACTATAACAGAAATTATTGCAATTTGGCACGGTATAATTGTCCACTGATGTATAAATAAGTTAAGAAAATAAGTAGCAAGCTACAGGGTTTGGCAAGGTACACTTGCCTGTGGTTCTGGTTCCAATTGCTGCTCTGACTTCAGCTGGAATTGCAGACGGTACTCCGGTTGCTGAAATAAACATCACCATCAGATCCAGAAAATATCAATCAGCTAGAAATGCCTGTCCATGAGTCCAATTTGGAGACAAAGGCAAAAACGGTAATTTCGGGTCAAAACGGGGTCCACATGTGGGCCCGCTTTGTACCAAAAAATGTGTCAGGGACAAAGGTCTCCAAATTTGCCAAACTTAGTGTCAACAGGTCAGGAACGATGATACGAACCCAACGGAACTTCCAGAATTGAATTCCGATGAGCCGATCACCAAATCGCCCGTCGAGTGGAGCCTGTGGGGCCCACGACACGCGATTTTGTCAACGTTCTCAGAATCGAACCAAACTTGGGTCACAGGACCAGCGTATCGCTACGAGTCCGATGGCATAAGTTTCGTTTCAATCCGACGTGTGTACACAAAGTTACAGCTAGGTTCAGAAAAGTCGGATACGGGGCGGTGTCCGCGGATACGCGTTGATTCCGGTGTGCACGCACATCCAAATCAACTTCTGCAAAATTTCACACGTCCGTATCAACGACGCGCACGTATCTGTGAAGACCGCACGCGACCAAGTCGTCCCGTTTGGCGGAGCGTACCCAGTTCCGGGGTGAATCAGGGCGTTGTTTTTCCTGGTTTTGGATCGCGGTGTGCGATCGCCACAGGACGTGATGCGCCGAGCGGTTTGCCCGGGCACCGAGGGGGTCATGCAGGCTACGCGTTGCAATTTACGGAATTGAAAACAGAGTTACGAGGAGTGAGATACGAGTACCTGAACTGGGCTCCTCGGAACCGGGTTTTCGTGTCCGTCTCGTGTCCTGGACACTGTGTCCAAGCCGTGTCCACTGTGTCGACGAGTCCCGTGTCCTGCTGTATCCGCGGTGCATCCAGCTAGGTTAGGGTTTGGGTCTGGCGGAGCCGCGGCGGCCGGAGGCTGGCCGGAGGGAGGCTGGGGGCAGCGGGGGAGGGCTCGGCCGGAGGCGGCGGCGCGCTGGGAGGCGGCGCAGGCGGCCGGGAAGCGGGCCGGAGGGTGCGGGCGGGTCTGCTGCGTCGGTCGGGGCGGAAGTGCTGTGGAGAAGAAGGGGAGGCCGGCTCGGGCAGCTGCAGGGAGGCGGCAAGGCGAGGGCGGCGGTGCTCGGGGAGGGGTCGCCGGACTTGGGGTGGCCGGAGGAGAGTAATGGCCGGAGGGGGAGACTTAGGGTTTAAATAGGCGGGAGGGGGTGGTCGTGGCACCGGGCGGAGCGGAGGAGAGGGCCGACGTGGCCGCGGGGTGCGGGGCGCGCGGCCGGGCGAGGCGCCGCGTGGCCGGACGGGGCGGCGCTGGAAGCGGGCGGCTGACCGGGTCTCGCGGGGACGTGGGGGGGAGAAGGATCACGCGGGTATGGCGGGCGGCGGGTTCGGGTCTGGCAGACCCGGCCCGACCCGTTAAGCCGAGCGGGTTTTGGGCTGCGGGTTCGGGTAGCGGGTTGGCCCGGATCCGACCCGCAGCGGATGGGCTGGGCTGGGCCTTGGGCTGGGCTGGATTTATTTAATAAAATAAATAAATAAATAGTTTTTAGGTGTTTAAAAATAGGTCCGGGGCCCAATAAATTCCAAAAAAATTACCCTAAGTCTAGTTTTTCATTTTACACCCAAAAATATTATTTTCATAATATTTTAATATTATGTATTATCAATTAAAAATTATTTAATAATTAAAACCCTGATATTAATTACGGAAAAATCCCAGAAAATTCCAGAAAATTGTGAAAAATCCAAATAAAAAAAATTCTTGAAAAATCAGGGGGTTTACAATCTACCCCCCTTAAGAGGATTGCGTCCTCGCAATCAAAGAATAACTGGTCAGCAGAGATGACACGGTTGCAAGTATCGTTCGAAACACATCACAAGATACTTAGGGAAATACCGTTTCCCTAAGAATGAAAGTTATGCACTTTCCAGAGCTAAAGAACTACAAATTTTTAGAAAACTAGGTTATTTATTAACAAGTGCAAATTACTAGGTTGGGGCTGAGGTCACGAACCAACGGGCACGAGCTAAAACAATTCTAGAAACGGATACTACGAATCACTTACGCGCATTAGCTACTCCAAGAGTCTGCGCGTCCTCCAAAGTCATCGCGTAAGCTTGTCCGCGTCCTTGAGGTGGTGCCCTCTGCTGTTGCTGGGCTTGCTGGAAGAGTGCTGCTTGAGGTGCCAAGGGTGGCCTCGGCTGATATCTTCCTGGTGCTGGTAAGGCTTCTCGGTTAATCGTCGATGTTTCTCCTTGATGCGTTGTGCGATCTCTGGCAAAGTATTGTCTGGATCCGCAAATTAAGCACATTCCCAGCTTGCGTCGGCATTCTTTTTCAATATGGCCTATCTTGCCACAGTAGTAACAAGTAGGAAGAATTGAGGCTCTTGGTGCTGCTCTTGGTAGCGGATTTATTTGTTGACGCTTTGCAGACTCCTCTTGTGCGGCTCTGGTTGGTGCGGATGTGGAAGGCCGCTTGAGGCGAGACTCTCTCCTGGTGACGCGTTCCATGCGTCGGGCTGCAGCGAGAACGTCCGAATAGGAGGTAGGTGTGACGAATCCGATGAGTCTCTGTAACTCAAAGTTCAGTCCGTCGAAGAACTTCTCGGCCTTCTCTTCCTCTGTCGGGATCAGGGTTGGGGCGAAGCGGCTCAGACGAATGAATTCCGCGTTGTACTCTTCCACCGTCATAGTGTCCTGAGTGAGGCGATTGAACTTGTCCCGAAGTTCTGATCGTGCGATAGCCGGAATGTACATCTCTTGAAAGAGTCTGGAGAACTCCTCCCAAGTGACTCGGTCTGGTCCGAGTCGCGTCTCCTCAGACAACCACCAGTGGTGCGCATTGCCTGTTAATTGCATTCGGACGGCAGTCATCCAACGTTCCCGTGGAAGCTCAGCTGCTTCAAGTTGATGCCGAATGTTGGTGAGCCACTCATGAACTTCTGTGGGCTCCTCCTTGCCAGAAAAAGTGTGGGGCTTCAGTTGGCGGAAGTCAGTGATAGAGCCCGTCGATGGCCGTCGAGCTGGTAGGTTGGCCTGCTCTAGTGCAGTTACGATGCTGCTTCTCAAGGAATTAGCCTCGCGACGTTGAGCCTCGTGTTGGACTTGTTGCTGGGCTTGCATCATCGCGTAGATCATTTGGAATATCTGTCGCCCGTCAATCGGCTGCCCTTGTGGGAGTATTGGCATTGGTGGGACAAACTGCGGCGGAGGTGGGATATCATCACGCCAGAATCTGGAGGTAGGTTGACCTGTCTGCTGGCTCTGTTGAGTTGATGGAACTCCACCGACTGGGGTCACTTCGTCGTCATAGGTGACACCTGTAGCTTGTGGTGTTCCTGCGGGAGTCTCGTTGCACTCTTGTGGGTCCATTTCCCTGCATCCAAAATAAACAATAAGAGGCGCACAGGAATCAAGGCAGGATGCAAGTAAATTATTTGAAGTCGATATAGAGATCAAGAATGATTCAAGCAAGTGGATGAGATCCTAAGACTTATTCTATTCTTATTGCAGGCATGTTCGGTCCCTAAGTTGAAACCGAACAATTTAGTCGTTTGACCTGCATGGGCCACCATAAAAACCATATCACGCCCCAGTCCCAAAATGTCGAGGGACTGGATGCGCGGCAATGGCCAGCAGCACGCACCGATGGACAACCCAATTTAATGGATCCATTAGGGCATGCTTAAGCTATAGTCTAACAGTAAATAGAATAATTATTACAAGTCCCAGGTTATTCTAATCTCATCCACAACAGATAATCACAGATTAAATGCCAGAAATAATGCAATAGAATAAATAAGCAAATCTCAAATAAGTGTCTCGGGGAACAATTTGAGAATATGTCTGGTACATCGAATGCAAATAGACAGGAAATAAATCAACTGGAATTAGAAATACTGAGTATATGAAGCCGGTACTCAGGAGAAGTCTTCAGCCACGATCTCGTCCTCAGGTTCCTGTTCTGTTCCGAGAAGTGCTCCTGTTCCGTACACCTCGGGGTAGATCTCTTCGGCTATACCTGGGGACATAGTCCATTCCAGGTCCTCAGGGGACATAACAAGGTACAGATAATACAAGCCAAAATAAATGCAGTGCAGAACTAAATGAAACAATAGGGTAAGCTATATAACCATCTATGTGAAATGCAAGATGAGAGCATCACTAAAACTCAGGCTGAGCCACTACAAGCTGTGTCGGGAAGCCGGTAGCGGTAATATCACTAGTAGAGTGCCTAGCTCTGATATAGAGTCTGAGGCCTTACAATAAATATAACACTAGTAGAGTGCCTAGCTCTGATATAGAGTCTAAGCTTCATCGTAAATAATATATAAATCAGCCTGTAGCCTGTGTGTCTCTCCCCACCCAATGTAATCACGCATATCATGACCATAACATCTTATGTCCATGTCAGCAGGATTATAGCTAATGCAGTAAGTCATATTGTCTATAAATAAAATATCTCTGTCAAGTCCTGTATCCTATACAGAATCACCACGAATATCTCGGGAAGATCCTGTCTCATGAATAGTGTCAAGTGTCCTGGGTTATGATGTACTTGATAAGACAAGTACGAGAATATATAGGGTCTCGTTATCCATGTCTATGTGATGTTACACAACTCCGCGTACGGGGTTGGCACCCGACTAGTAATCGGACGCTAAGTAAAATCACTCGGTCCTGGGTTGAACAGTTAAATCAAGTTTATGTATGTTTACACAAGTACTCCAGCAAGTACTATAACAGAAATCATTGCAAGTTGGCATGGTATAATTGTCCACTGATGTATAAATAAGTTAAGAAAATAAGTAGCAAGCTGCAGGGTTTGGCAAGGTACACTTGCCTGTGGTTCTGGTTCCAATTGCTGCTCTGACTTCAGCTGGAATTGCAGGAGGTACTCCGGTTGCTGAAATAAATATCACCATCAGATCCAGAAAATATCAATCAGCTAGAAACGCCTGTCCTTGAGTCCAATTTGGAGACAAGGACAAAAACGATAATTTTGGGTCAAAACGGGGTCCACATGTGGGCCCGCTTTGCACCGAAAAATGTGTCAGGGACAAAGGTCTCCAAATTTGTCAAACTTAGTGTCAACTGGTCAGGAACGATGATACGAACCCAACAGAACTTCCAGAATTGAATTTCGATGAGCCGATCACCAAATCGCCCGTTGAGTGGAGCCTGTGGGGCCCACGACACGCGATTTCGTCAACGTTCTCAGAATCGAACCAAACTTTGGTCACAGGACCAGCGTATCGCTACGAGTCCGATGGCATAAGTTTCGTTTCAATCCGACGTGTGTACACAAAGTTACAGCAAGATTCAGAAAAGTCGAATACGGGACGGTGTCCGCGGATACGCGTTGATTCCGGTGTGCACGCACATCCAAATCAACTTCTGCGAAATTTCACACGTCCGTATCAACGACGCGCACGTATCTGTGAAGACCGCACGCGACCAAGTCGTCCCGTTTGGCGGGGTGTACCCAGTTCCGGGGTGAATCAGGGCGTTATTTTTCCTGTTTTTGGATCGCGGTGTGCGATCGCCACAGGACGCGATGCGCCGAGCGGTTTGCCCGGGCACCGAGGGGGTCATGCAGGCTACGCGTTGCAATTTACGGAATTGAAAACAGAGTTACGAGGAGTGAGATACGAGTACCTGAACTGGGCTCCTCGGAACCGGGTTTTCGTGTCCGTCTCGTGTCCTGGACACTGTGTCCAAGCCGTGTCCACTGTGTCAACGAGTCCCGTGTCCTGCTGTGTCCGCGGTGCGTCCAGCTAGGTTAGGGTTTGGGTCTGGCGGAGCCGCGGCGGCAGGAGGCCGGCCGGAGGGAGGCTGGGGGCAGCGGGGGAGGGCTCGGCCGGAGGCGGCGGCGCGCTGGAAGGCGGCGCAGGCGGCCGGGAAGCGGGCCGGAGGGTGCGGGCGGGTCTGCTGCGTCGGTCGGGGCGGCGGTGCTGTGGAGAAGAAGGGGAGGCCGGCTCGGGCAGCTACAGGGAGGCGGCGAGACGAGGGCGGCGGTGCTCGGGGAGGGGTCGCCGGACTTGGGGTGGCCGGAGGGGAGTAATGGCCGGAGGGGGAGACTTAGGGTTTAAATAGGCGGGAGGGGGTGGTCGTGGCACCGGGCGGAGCGGAGGAGAGGGCCGACGTGGCCGCTGGGTGCGGGGCGCGCGGCCGGGCGAGGCGCCGCGTGGCCGGGCGGGGCGGCGCTGGAAGCGGGCGGCTGACTGGGTCTCGCGGGGACGTGGGGGGGAGAAGGATCACGCGAGTCGGGCGGGCGGCGGGTTCGGGTCTGGCAGACCCGGCCCGACCGGTTAAGCCGAGCGGGTTTTGGGCTGCGGGTTCGGGTCGCGGTTTGGCCCGGATCCGACCCGCAGCGGATGGGCTGGGCTGGGCCTTGGGCTGGGCTGGATTTATTTAATAAAATAAATAAATAAATAAATAAATAGTTTTTAGGTGTTTAAAAATAGGTTCGGGGCCCAATAAATTCCAGAAAAATTACCCTAAGTCTAGTTTTTCATTTTACACCCAAAAATATTATTTTTATAATATTTTAATATTATATATTATCAATTAAAAATTATTTAATAATTAAAACCCTGATATTAATTACGAAAAAATCCCAGAAAATTCCAGAAAATTGTGAAAAATCCAAATAAAAAAAATTCTTGAAAAATCAGGAGGTTTACAATTATAATAATATATAATAATAACAATATACAGGAAGTATTATCTCACGATCAATAACATATCAAGATCATGAAAACTCCACATGACATACAATTTTTGGAACAAGTAATTTGGTAAAATAAAAATGACAAGGAAGGATCTTGAGCCTACGCCTGTGGAGGTCTTCGAATCCTAAATAAGTCGGTATCTCAGTCTACACATCGTGGAGGTGCTGAGTCTATTTTATTGATTTTCATGCTTCTTAAAAAATTCTGCAACTTGATTTACAATTCTTCCTCTTTTGTACACATTACTAAAAAAAATTCCAGTTGGGTAGAATTTTCTTGGTATTTATCTACTCTAAATTTGGAAAATAAAATATTTAAATTTTGAGGACAAAATTTGTTTAAGGTAAATAGGATGTAAACCCCTTGAAATTCCTATCTTTCTATATTTCTATATTATAGTATTAGTATTTTTTATTTGTAACTATTACTATCTTTTAAGATATCTTTTATGCATGTATATATTGTTTATATTAGGTATGTATATTATGTATCTTGTTGGGTCCCTATGAGGACATGGATTTTTTTTTCAGATTTTGACGAGCAAAGTTATCCAAGAATTTATGGACCAGGACCAGACATTGGAGCATTTCCAGTTGAGAATTCTGAGATTCATCCATCCGAGTTCTTGGGAGCATAAAATCTTATTCCCTATTTACTTGCCTTATTGTTTTAGTATTCTAGTGGTGGATTGCCTCCACCGGACTCATTATATTTCTTATTGGATATTTGACACTCGGTATCTTTACTTTCAGCATTTTATTTTCAGTTGATATTTGGTTATATGGATGATATCTAGATAGTTATTAATTTGACCGGAGTTCATACAAGACAACATAGTACACTTCGACGTCCATTAAATTGGAATACTCTTCTGAGTCGTATTAGTTGATCATTGCCATGTGGCTCGGTCCCACGCATTTTGAGACTGTGGCATGACAGAGAGAGAGAGAGAGAGAGAGAAAAGAACAAAGAAAAGAGTTTGAAAATCTGAAAAAAAATATATAGGGTTATATATATAATCTGACCTGATGGATACCACCCACTCAAGAAAATCTAGAAAAGTCCTAGTTTATGGATATTCGCGTTATCACGTATACCTAGATAGGTCATATGGCAATGCCACGAGACTCTACAAGTCTCAAGTAATCTGCCAGAAAGTCCGATTACTTAAGAAAACAAAGAAACACTTATTAGTTGCATAAGTCATTAGTCGATTCCTAAAACCTATGAGTATCTCACGAGATGCCCTCATGTGATACTCAAGATACACTAATCGAGAAAACCCGATAAATTATAGGCCAAGTCAGGAATCAATAAATATGAGCAAGCTACGGTATCGATGATCAAGAGCTCGTACTAGGAGGTCAACGTCGTACCAGCAATACATATTGTTCACGTATTAGGAGAAAACTCATCACCTCGATCAAGATACCCTAAAATACGAAATCCAAGAAAATATACAAATACACACAAGTATACGTATAAAAATACCGATACGAGGAAATGAGTATTACACATGGAGTTTGTTCCCGCCTACGGACAACATGGTTGTATATATGCTAGACTACTAGTTCTTGATCATGTCTGATTGTATACTCTTCTAGTGTAACATTTTTTAATAGTAACTTCATGAGCATCTGTGTTATATAATTTGTTACGCCTTAATATTATTCACGAATGATGATATTCTTGATGTTTGTTTGTTAGTTGGGATTGAGACACTTATGATTATTTGACCTAGACTTGACCGTTGGGTTATAGTCTAATCCCCTTGTCTTATTACAATCTTAATCTTGCTTTGGGATACTGGTGTACTCTGTAGAGCGTAGCTGGTATAAGTCCGTCGTGCTCTCTATTATTTTGATTTTGGGACGTGACAGTAAATACAATTCATCACGATTCTTCCGAGGAGCTATGATTTCGGGGGCTCAAACACATGAGCACCTTTAGTAAAGCTGTATGAAAGCTTAAAAAAGGACCCCCCATCGTGACACTAGCAAATATGTATTTCCCTCTCTACAAGACCCATACCAAGGTGTGTAAAGCCTTGGTGAATACACTAGAACAAGATTCTTCTATGCAGCAGCTATGATATTAAAGGCTCAGACATGAACGAAAGAGACCTACGTACAAGCTCTTGCCAAGAGGTACATTCTACGTGGTTTCAAAGGTACACATCTAAACCTAGTACACATTGTTTGGTTTGACAAAGTAACCTTAGCCTTTCTCTAGTCAGTTGTATAGACTCTGCCATTGGCACTTGTAAGCTAGTATATCAAAGAATACGAAGTTTGTTGTCAGGAATGAGTACTAAATATGTATGAATTTTCTAGCCCAACCTTCTTGGGTTGGAGAAATTATTGTATGAGCTGGGCTTACCGTCCTTCCATATCATCCATTGGATGGTATTGGGATAAGTGCATGCACAAATTCTAATGCAATCCACTGGATGACATGGAAGGTGCACGGTGAGCCTGGAACACACAGTAATTTTTTCTTGGGTTGGACTCCCTACAAGCAAACGCGTGCTTCATTTGTCAAACTTTCATGTTATAGGAAAATTTATGTTTGAGAGAAAGTTCTTCTTTTTTGGTTGTCCTTTCTCCAAGCCAGACCGTAGCTATATAAGCCGGGGGGGGGGAGGGGAGAGATTCGAACCCAGGACCTACTCGTGGATGTCCTTCCGCACTACCACTAGGCTGTTAGAAATATTGTCTTTTACTTTCTTCAAAATTTCAGAGTACAAAATAAAATTAAACAATATTACCGGCCTCTGGGGAAGTCGTGCACGAAGCACTGCCCTAAGAGTTTATTCGGGATCTGTGTGCAGACGTTCCCGAAGCTCCTAGTGGTAAAACCCCCGCACTACCGGTATCTCGTTGCCGCACACGACTTGGAGAGAATGACTATGACTTAGCTCTGCCCAGAGCTTGGAGATGAAGAGGAATGAAACAGAATGTTGACAGAGGTTCTGAGTAGAGAAAATTTCTGATCTAATTTACAAAGAAAACAGTCCGATATATATAAAACTGTTGTGTAACGGTCAGAATTAATTCTCTATTAATTCAGACGTTACACAAGAGAATAAATAACGAACCTGGACACAAAACTGGTTCAGAAACATTTTGTAACGTTCAGCTATTAAATCAGACGTTACACAAGAGAATAAATAACGAACCTGGACACAAAACTGGTTCAGAAACATTTTGTAACGTTCAGAAATTAATTTTCTAACGTTTAGAAAATTAAATAAAAATGAAGAGGAGCAAAAAGATTTTTAGGGTCCCAGCCCGAACCCGAAGAGGAAATCGGATCGGCATTCGGCGTCCGCAGATGTGGACGCGTACCCGCACCCGTTACGCGCGCCGAACCGAACCGAACCGAGCCGAGCCGGGCCGGGCGGCGGCGGCGGCGCGCGCGTGTGGCCCAAGGGGTTCCCCACACAACAACTTAATAGAGTAAAGGAGAGAAAGTAATATATGTACATAGGAAGGTTTTGGTGCATCCGATGTGGGACTAAAGAAAGGGAGAGGAATTGAGCTTTTGCAAGAAACAAACAAAACCAAAACCAACAATCCCCCCCCAAAAGGTCAAGTTCCGAAACAGAGATAAGAGAGTGAAGTAAATAGAGAGAGAGAGCATCTGGGCAGTAAAATACTATGCATAGATGAGATGGACTACAGCCTTGAATCTCACGTAGTGACTATTGCCTTAATCTGAAGAAGTGCTTGATGGACTATGCCTTGAATCAGACTTCTTGAACCAGATTTAGAAAAATAGCACACATAGTACGCTAGAGGTCCTTGGTCTATCGGGTGGCGCTTTTAAATGGCCATGCGCACTTTCCACATTCATGAGAGTTGTCTGGGATCGCCCTGTCCCATAGTCGCGGCCTTCACGACCTCTCATATAGGTAAGTCCTTAATGGTTGGTGATATGAATCAACCTAGCATTACAGCTTGGACCTATTAAGAGTTTAAACTCATCCTAACCATATCACACAGGAACACTGTCACCATAGGGATGGGGAGTTATTGTACACATGTACAGCCGCTTGGGCTTTATTTTAATGAGACTTTTAATCTCGAGTCAGTGTTCCATAAAGTCACCTAAGTTCAGCTTGTTCCTACCCATTGAACCGGCTTCTTGGGATCTCCAGTCAGACTCGATTGGGTTGCCACTGCTGGTGACTAATTTATGGGCTTAACCCCATCCCCCTCGATGATTCTAGGATCAAAGTCCTAGACAGACCCTTCGTCAAGTGATCTGCAAGGTTCTTTTCTGACTTTATATAGTTAAGAACCACATATTTGCCTAGTAGGCTTTTTATTGACTTGAAGCGCAGCTGCAGGTGCCTGTTCATCTTAGCATTCACAGAATCATGCTTTAGTAGATCAATAACAGATTTATTATCACAATTTATTGAAATTGCAGGAACAGGACTAAGAGAAACAGGTATATGCATAATAAGATTTTTAAGCCATTCAGCTTCTGTGCAAGTTGTATCTAAAGCTATCATTTCAGAGTCCATTGTACTCCTAGCTATGATAGTTTGCTTACAAGAGCTCCAGGAGATCGCAGATCCTCCTAGAGTAAATACATATCCAGTAGTAGATTTTATATCATGTGAGTCGGTTACCCAGTTTGCATCTGAATAACCTTCTATGATATCAGGGTGCCTAGTAAAATGAAGTTTGTAATCTAGGGTGCCCTTGAGATATCTAAATACCCTATCCAAGGCAGTCCAATGTGACTGATTTGGGTTACTGGTATATCTTGCTTAGTCTCCCAATAGCAAATGCAATATCAGGTCTTGTCCTGTTTGTTATGTACATAAGGGAGCCTATCATCTGTGAGTATTTATGTTGTTCCAAAGGTGATCCTTCATTCTTTTTCAGTACAATACTGCTGTCATAAGGAGTAAGGACAGGTTTCTTATCAAATAACTCAAATCTTTTTAGCATTTTTTCAATTGAATGTGCTAAAGATAGAGTATAACCATCTTTGCCTTTGGTCACTTGCATTCCTAAAATTAAGTTGGCTTCTCCTAGGTCTTTCACAAGATAATAGTTTAGGTGGTCTTTGCTAAACAATCTTAAAATCTTTAGTTTTTCAAGTGTTGATCAAATCAGGTTAGCTGTAGGGGCCGGTTCCCAGCTAGCGGTGGTCCGAAGACTCTTAAATACCGTGTCGCTTAGGGTTGTTTACACCCGGTTGACAGAAGGACCCTTTCGACTTGTGTCCGAGTTTGTCTCTACTTTAAAACTTTAGATTTGAAGATTTTATTTGCAATTTCCTTTTACTAAACTATTTTCTTTTGGGGTTTTAGATTGCTTTCAAAAAACTAAGTGATTAAAAAAAAATTAAGCAAATTGTATTAACTATCAATTAGAAGCAAATAGTGAGAAGCAAATTGTATTAACAGTAATTAAGCAAAAGAATTTGCTCCAGCATCCAGCAACTAACAAGTAGTGCTAATCAACAGAACAAATGAGCAATGGTAAGTACCAAATGAGTAGTGCTACTTAGATTGCAAGTTTTACAAGTAACAAATTTGCTACAGTAATAAAATAATTGTTTGGTTACAGCATAAATTGTTAACTACAAAACTTGTTAACAAGTATTGATAATCCACAACAAGTAGCAAGTAGCAAGTAGCAATTTAACAACCGGTTTTATTTTACTTCAGTGAAAACAGAAACAGTATTAACTTGAATTGCTATAGAACAAATTTATAGAAAATTTCTACTGTTAACTTGAATTTGCCACAGTAACTATCTTTGGTACGAGAAACGAAATCAACTTGTTAGGTTTTTACAGTAACTAAAAATATCTAAAAAATTAATTGTCACAGTAACTAAATCAATAGAAATCAACTTGTTACAGTAACTTGTTTACAAGAACCGAAATCAACTTAGATTGTTACAGTAACTAAAAATGTCTAGAAAATTAATTGTCACAGTAACTAAATCAATAGCAAATTTTATTCACTGTATGTAATATTTTCTAAAAGTAACAGTTGACAGTATAAGAAAATTGAAACTGTGAAAGTATTAAGAAACTTTCAAAATTTGCTAACAGTAGCTAATTCTAACAGTAGCTAATAGTAACTATCAGTAGCTAATTCAAACAGTAGGTAATTCTAACAAAGGATAAACTCTTAGAACAATACTGTGATCAAAAGTTTTCTAACAGTATAGTAAGCAACTTGGATTTCTAAAGAATGAATTGTTTTGAAGAATTGGTGAATAACGAAAGTTTATCTAGAATATGCACATGCTTGCTGACAGTAATATTGAGTAGGAACTAGAAAATTAAATCCTGGCAAGAACCATTGACTATAATATTTTTATGACATATATCTACTGCTTGACCAAGTAGTATATATATGTAAGAACTGGGAAAATTTTTGTCTAGGTAAGAAGGATACTGATGCATACTCTGCAACAATAAATTTTAGGAAACATCAGCATGGTTCAGATCTGAAATATATATATGCTTTGTGTTCGATACCATTTGATGAAAATCAACTCTAACATTCGGTTAACAGTAAGTATTTAAAAACAGTAACAAATCAAATAAATTCTAACAGTAGCTATATCAAATGACTTGTAACAGTAGCAAACCGTGGCACAACAGTAACTAATTTTATTTTATTTTTATTTTTTCTTTGTAGAACAAATCAACAGTAAGTATTTAAATTCTAACAAATAGTAAACTATTTGAACAAATCAATTCTTTAGATATGAAGTAACTATTTAGTTAACAGTAAGTAAGTAAGTATCAATTGTTCAGAATAAATAAATTTTATAACAAACAGTGAGTAAGTAACTATTGAATTTTCTAAACAGTAAGTATCAATTGTTCACTCAGTTTTCAATTGCTAAACAGTGAGAAGCAAATTGCTAAACATTAACTATTGAATTTTCTAAACAGTAAATATTGAATAGTTTCTCACAGTGACTAAGAATAGTTTCTCACAATGACTAAAAAAAGTTTTTCAAAGTAACAATGGCAAGGTTTTCAAAGTAACAATTTCCACAGTATACTAAGAATAGTTTTTCACAGTGACTAAGAATTTTTATTTTTTATTTTCTTACACAGTAAGAATGGTTTTCAGAATACAAAATTCTTCTAACAGTTCTAACAAAATATAACAGTAAGTATTGAAACAATTGTAACACGAATAAACTCTTAGATTGTTAGAAATATTGTCTTTTACTTTCTTCAAAATTTCAGAGTACAAAATAAAATTAAACAATGTTACCGGCCTCTGGGGAAGTCGTGCACGAAGCACTGCCCTAAGAGTTTATTCGGGATCTGTGTGCAGACGTTCCCGAAGCTCCTAGTGGTAAAACCCCCGCACTACCGGTATCTCGTTGCCGCACACGACTTGGAGAGAATGACTAGGACTTAGCTCTGCCCAGAGCTTGGAGATGAAGAGGAATGAAACAGAATGTTGACAGAGGTTCTGAGTAGAGAAAATTTCTGATCTAATTTACAAAGAAAACAGTCCGATATATATAAAACTGTTGTGTAACGGTCAGAATTAATTCTCTATTAATTCAGACGTTACACAAGAAAATAAATAACGAACCTGGACACAAAACTGGTTCAGAAACATTTTGTAACGTTCAGCTATTAAATCAGACGTTACACAAGAGAATAAATAACGAACCTGGACACAAAACTGGTTCAGAAACATTTTGTAACGTCCAAAAATTAATTTTCTAACGTTTAGAAAATTAAATAAAAATGAAGAGGAGCAAAAAGATTTTTAGGGTCCCAGCCCGAACCCGAAGAGGAAATCGGATTCGGCATTCGGCGTCCGCGTACCCGTTACGAACCGGGCCGGGCGGCGGCGGCGGCGCGCGCGTGTGGCCCAAGGGGTTCCCCACACAACAACTTAATAGAGTAAAGTAGAGAAAGTAATATATGTACATAGAAAGGTTTTGGTGCATCCGATGTGGGACTAAAGAAAGGGAGAGGAATTGAGCTTTTGCAAGAAACAAACAAAACCAAAACCAACATAGGCTAGTGTCATAGGGACGGAGAAAGTTCATTATGATATTATTGAAATGAGAGAGATTTCTTGTCAGGGGCTCTCTACTATAATACAGTAGTAGATGATTTCTCCAGAAAAGTCATGGGCGTATGCATGCTTTGAAGTATAGAAGTCTCAAGTCTTATTCATCTTCAAACAATCTCATCCTATGCTTGAGCAGAAGAAACAAGGAGTTCTCAGAGAAATTTTTGACATGAGAAGCCTAGTTTTGCCACTGATGAACTGTAGGATTGTGGCTAATATCGAAAGATTACATAGTGGAACTTGGGAAAGAAAAAAATTGCTGAGAGAGTCCAACTCAAATAAAAGAATCAGTAATTAATACTAATACATAATTTGGTACTAGATCGAAGCAAAATACGAAAAATCTGCAGAGCAAGCAGTCGCTCCGCGTAGCCGCCAGTCCTCCGGCTGCAGCCTATTTGAGGAGATGCCGAGCTCGTTGGTTCGCTCCTTTCACTCTGTTGTTGAGCTCATCCACATCGTCGTTGAGAGCATCCAGTGCTTTGTTTTGCCTGCAGATTGCCAGCCAACAAGAAAGGACTAGTATGGACAAGTTTCTGATATATATGAACATAATTACGCGATTTGGATGACTGACCTCTCAAGCTCAGTACCCATATCGACAGCCATTCCCTTGAGCTGACCCAGGATGCCGCTCAGGTCATCGAGGGAGTCGTCCTGCTTCTGTTTCTCGACCTGCGAAAATATACTCGAAACAACAACAACAGTCAGTCAGTCATGCAACAAACTACAGACAGTAAACATTCAGGTCTCAGTTTGTAAGTAACGCACCTCGACCTTCTCCATTGCAGATGTAGGCTCAGCGTACTGTCTATTATTCTTGTTTCGAGGGGAATTTAACCCCAGCTTCTCCCTCTGTTCCATGTGGCTCTTCTTCTTCTTGAACGAATCGTCTGCGCTTTGTTATCGCAATAGTACTAGTTATGGAAATGAGCAGAAATCAAGGTAATTAATATATGAGAGTACTTCTTCTTCTTGCGACAGTAAGTAACCTCTTGTGATGACAGCAGGTCCCTTTATTTGGCGGGTCTTCTTCGGCTTCCATGGCTTTGAAAATATGCCTCCAAGGCTCCCCAAAAGCTTCTCGCCCTGTGTTTTATCAAATTTTGTAAGCATAACTAGGAAGCACTGACACGCCACAAAATCCGGATCGTGCCGTGTCCTACACGGTATCAGACTCACCACAACAACAACAAAAATCATGCCCATGCCGTGTCAGACGTGCATCAGACACACCACAGACACTACAATTGGGGTGGGGGGCACCAAAATAGGTGCCTGTTTCAGTGTCATCGTGTCCTTACCGTGTCCTCTCGTGTCCATGTCCGTGCAACATCTGCTTGTCCCAATAATTATGCTTTCATGAACAAGAAATGTTGGTTGTGATGTACCGGGCATGTTTCTGACACATATTGGGCATAACCCGGACACTCCAAAATACACTAAGTAGTGTCGTATCAACATAGACGAGACCCTTACCATACTGAGGTCCTGGTCGATCTTGGTGGCCATTTCATGGGTCCTGTGAATCTGCTCGCCCTGCTCGTGCAAGGTGACGAGAGTCCTGGCTGCATCCTCTCTGATTTCTTCGGCAATCTTCAAGCAGTCATTGACTTTGTCAGTAGTCTCCTCGGCCTTGCTAGCAGCATACTGTTCCAGTTCCTGCACAGACTTGTTCTCCAAGTCTGCGGTGTGGCCCGAGCCCCCCCTCGAAGGTTTAGGATTGGATTCGGAATCCGAATCCGAATCGAAGTACGCAACCTTCTTCTTCCCTGCAGCAGCTTTAGACATGGTGGTAGGAAAATTTGGGCGAGCGATGAATTTATTCTTGTCAAGAGTGTGTATAAAAGAACAATCTTGGCACCTAAAATTGCAAGAATCCATAAAAGCAATTATTGACGCATTTAAACTCGGTAACAAAGAAAAATTACAAAATTTTCAATACCAAAAACATAACATACGTTTAGGCTTTACCTCTTTTTATGTCAAACCACGTGAAGACAATTTTGTTCTGGTCTTGTGCAAAATATAATTTGGAATAGGAAAGAATAGAAATTTATATACCTATCAAAACAAAAATGATAGAATTCAAAACACCAAATCAGTTATGGAAGACTGAGGGGAGAGAGAGAGAGAGAGAGAGAGAGAGAGAGAGAGAGAGATTGTCCTCCCACGCGAAGTTCCCGTCGAACGAAGAAGACTACGACGACGAGGAGGAGAGAATGGGAAGGAAATCTTCTCTTTTCTTATTTAGGGATGAAGAGTTTTCGACTGTTTAGGGGATTCTGTATTTTTTTTTTTGTATCTGTTCTGGAGGGAAACTTAAAGGAAGGAGTTGGATGTCTATTTTTGGGGATAGAAGACTATTTGAGGTAGGGCTTTTCTCATTTTGGTTGTGGTTGTAGAAATGTGTTTGAATTCTTGTTAGGCCTGTTTTTATGGAAGACCATTTCCTTTCCTTTTGTCAGCTAATATTACTAGGTCAGGCTATGGTCAAGGCTCAACCATAATAAGTCACTATATGAGTTACACTACTTTCAGGTCATATGAAAGATACTTAATTAAAATGATTAATTTGTTACATTTAACTTAATTTAAATGATTAACTTTCCTATATTTAACTTAATTGAAATGATTAAATTTGTCAGCTAATTATTATTTGAACAAAATATTTTTTTAATACTTAATTTATCTCTATATCTAATATTATAATGCGGCGTAGAAACAGTTCAAAAATGAGCCGTCTAAGCAGTATGGATATCATCAATCAATTATTAATATATAAAAATTTAAATATTTTTAACTTCCGCACATATAACAACCACCAGAGATAAAAAAAAAAAAAATTAATTATCTTAACATATAACAAATCATAAAATTTATTTAAAATTTAAATTATATTTAAACTACCTACATGGTATTATCTAATTAGACACATCCAAAACTCAAAAAATATATTTATAAAAAATCATAATTAAAATATATTCAAATCATATTTAAAATATTCTAAAATAATTTAATTTTCTATTTATTTTTTAATAATATCATAGATTATTTTTGTAAGCGCAACGTAAAAGTGACTAGTATTATTTAATTTTTTTAATCCATACAAAATAATAATAATGAATAATAGTAGTTGGGAGTAACCACACCATATTCAAAAGTAGAAAACCATATCACTTCTTAACTACCACTTCGTTACAAACCAAACATAGAAAACTGTAAAAATTTACACTTTTCAACTCACTTCAACAACCATCCAAATGAAGGAACACATAAAATATGTATATGCATAAAACGCATACGCAATACGTACGTAAATTTTTCACTTCCAAATTTTTTACTTCGACAAATGCATTATGCTTCTGAGCATGCCTACATCGCCTCGCTTTGCAGTATGCATATAGGAACATCATGAATAGCTAATAAACCCCATTTCCTTTCCTGTTCAGATGTGGTTATAGGTCTCAATGCACAAAAACATCAACTGCGATTTCGAAATAGAACTAGCACAACTGAGAAACCAGTAGCATACATAGAACAAGTATTTTCACTGGACAAAAGAAGAAGAAGATCAAGATACGGTCCCGTTGAGTGATTTTTATGCTGTTTGCCATCATCACTCAACAATGCCAGGAAGACCCTAGTCCAGCTCCTTAATTCCTCGGTTGAGAGAAGAAACAATGTCATCAAATAAACTATTGCCAGTAACTTGTAACACGAGGCAGTAAAACCACGGCTTAAGTTAAACATACAAGGATTGCAAATTAGCGATAGGTATCCTAACTAGTTGCTGTTTTTTCCTCCTGCTGCTGCTTCACCATTGTGATGTGCTTCTGCCCAATGACGTGAGAATCGTAGACCTTCTGACTGTTCGCGACAACATTGCAGATGGTACAGACTTTCACGCCATCAGGTGCCGCCCCTCCTTCAAGGATTCTCTTTTTCTTCGTCTCCAGATCCCCCTCCATTGCTGGCAGGGCCTCCTTTCTCTCTCTCTCTCTGTTCCGCTTCTCACCTGTCACTGCAGCCTTTCCCTTGCTAGCAGCCTGAGATTCCTTTGCCTCCACAGCTTTTGCTGCCACTGGAGCCTTCAAGGGTTTTGGCGTAATAGACTCCTGTAGCTTCTGAAGGTTTTTCTTGTGCTTCTTCCCTTGTTTGTGGTCGTTGAGGACTTCTTGGCTGCTGCAATCAACCTTGCAGACCTCACAGTATGCTGACTGCACAACCTTCGTAGTCTTCCTCGAGCCCTTTTTCTTACCACCAAGGTAAGACTGTCCTCTTTGATTTGGCTGAAGAAGTGTCGCCAGCCCACGAGAAGGTCTTGGTGGGGCCTGCGAATTGAAATATTACAGATAGAATCAACAAATTAAAACATACAGGTAAGAAAGTACATGACAGATTTCTTAGCATATAACATGGTAAAAGAACATATAACTTGGTAAAAGAAAATAACTTTGCAATCAATCCATGTATGTCCGGATATATAAGTAAGCATGTGTGAACCATCATATAATGAATCAATCGTATAACTTGCACACAGTTCGCAAACATATTCATATAAGATGAACCCATCTTCTTAAGACCAAGTTCTGCCCAAAATATACAAAATATAATATAAAATAAACTCATGATTGTCTTTGTCTAAATACAGAAGGAACAACAACGAAAAGATCTTCCAAAACCTTTGGGACTAACTGCATAAATGCTTTGCTTCTTAGTGTCGTTTCCTCTGTTACAACCTTCAAATTTACTTTATCTTTATTGAAGTTCATTACTATCCATTTCATAAAAATATTGGTTCAAATTTATCCACGGGCAAGTCCAGCTGGTGAGGATATATAAAGTTACAAACAATCTATATATGGATTGCAAGAATTCTATGTTATTCTCTACATGCTCTTCACTTTCGAATTACTCCGACCCCAGGAGACAAAACATAGAAACATAAAGCTGAAAACTATGCTGCACCAACATATATAAGAGAATGTTTTTCAATTGTTGAACAAGGCAAAATCATGACCATAACACATAGTAGGACTGGAATATTAAATTGCTTTTGAAGCTATAGGTTCCTGACAACCTTAGGTTAAAGAAACACGATAAGAATTTGAACATTCTTTCCATATTTGCACCATTTAGTTCATTAGGTACACGATAAGAATACCCAGGAACCAAAAGACCAATACAGGTTATGAATGATATTTTCCAATCCACATTTTCAACTCTTCTACCGACTCTCATGTTTGGTCATTTAACTTCCAAATTTCAAAATAAAAACATGATCGTACCAATCTAACCCTTATTAGGTAAATAACACAAAAGTAAACAACTTATAGTAAACCATCAAAACAAATAAAACTAGAAGCTCGTATTTCTTAAAAGTTTTCCCATCTTCTTTCATTTTCGCCCTCGACCCATCTTCTTTCATTTTCGCCCTTGACTGTGATTGAAATGAAGAAAACAAACTATATTTGTCCATCTTCAAAAAGTCAATTCATTATGATGTGCTTCTGGGGTCGGAGTAACAAGCAAACCTCATGCAATAAGTAACAATTGAGAAGAACCTAAACCAACATCAATCTGCCCTAAACATATCTGCATGTTACCAATAAACTTACCACATCTGCCATGTAGTTGAGAACTGAAAAGTAATAATTTTGCGTCGTAACGTGTCGATCTATGGTGAAAAAGAAGCCTGTCCTCTACAGACTAGTTGTTGCACATAATAAATGTAGAATTAGAATAATGGAATGGTTTTCATAGATGAGAAAGACTACATATATATATATATATATGAGAGGCTGACCCCTCTCTCTATTATTCTATCCGATGTGGGACTAAAGCCCACTACCTAATATAACGCTTAACACCCTCCCTCAAGCTGGAGCATATATATCAATCATGCCCAGCTTGTTACACAAAAATTGTACCCGAGGACCCAAAAGAGATTTCGTGAAGATATTGGCTATTCGATCACCGGTCCTCACGTGATAGAACTTTATCATTCCCTTTTTATACTCATCACGGACGAAATGGACACCAATTTCAATATGCTTCGTCCTTTCATGAAATACAGGATTTGTAGCAATATGCATAGCAGATTGGTTATCACACCACATATCTGCTGCGTTAGATCCTGCTTCTTCTTCCAGCTCTTGTAGAAGATGCTGCAGATATAACACTTCTGCCGTGCCATAGGCAATGGCTCGATATTCTGCTTCGGAACTTGATCGTGCGATCACTCTGCTTCTTACTCTTCCACGATACCAAGTTTCCGTCAATAAATACCAAGTAATCAGACGTAGATCGTCTGTCAGGATGGCACCCCAGTCAGCATCAGTAAAACACTCAACATTTGTATGTCCCTGGTTCTCCATGTGAATTCCTTTTTCCAGGATTCTGGACTAAATAGCGTAGAATTCTGAGAACTGTCTGCCAATGTGGAACTCGTGGAGACGACATAAATCTACAGGCAATACTGACGGCAAAAAAAAATTCGGACGAGTCATAACTGCCAGGTAGTTGAGTTTTCCAACCACTCGACGATATTGATCCAGATTCGTCATCAGGACCACCTTGTCGGGGAGCAACTTTTCTCCTGGGTTCATTGGCGATGTTACACCTTTGGCTTGCATCATTCCTGCATCATTCAATATGTCTAACGCATACTTCCTCTGTGACATGACAACGTGCTTCTTTTTCCGTACAACTTCAACACCGAAGAAGTAGTTTAATGACCCCATATCCTTGGTCTGAAACTGTTCCCTCATAAACTTCTTCAGCTCCGCGATGCCCTGACTGTCGTCTCATGTGATCACAATGTCATCAACATAAACACCAAGTAGAATCCTTCCCGTCGATGTCTGTCGATAAAATACTGAGTGATCCTTCTTCGATTGACTCATGCCAAAGTGAGTAACCACATCTGTAAACCGACCAAACCATGCACGAGGTGATTGTTTGAGACCATACAGGGCCTTCCTCAGATGACACACTTTACCCTCCCTTGCAACAAACCCGGGAGGTTACACCACATATATCTCTTCATCTAGGTCCCCGTGGAGGAAAGCATTTTTGATATCCAGCTAGAGTAGCGGCTAGTCATAACGAACAGCTAAGGCCAAAAGTACGCGTACAGAGGTCATCCTGGCAACTGGGGAGAATGTCTTAAAATAATCCTCACCATAAGTCTGGGAATATCCTTTAGCCACCAGACGAGCCTTTAGTCGATCAAGGGTGCCATCTGGTTTCAATTTGATCGTGAACACCCATTTGCAACCGGCAGCCTGTTTACCAGACGACAAATTTACCAAGTCCCAAGTATGGTTCTCCCAAAGCGCAATCATCTCCTCTTCCATAGAGGCACGCCAACCGGGATGTTTGAGACCCTCCTCGGCAGAATTGGAAACCTGAATCCTATCAATAGCAGCTATTAAGGACCGAGTGTGGCTCGCAAGCCCTTTGTAGTTTTCAACATACAAGGGATGATTACGGCAGGCACGACAAGGTCGAGCTGGTGGAACATGCGGAGCCGAAGGCGGAGACGAATCAGGCGAGCCAGAGGAGGAGGATGACTTTGTGACTATGGGCATTATCTGCGACGATCGATCGGACGACGACGGTGCTGAGTCTGTTACCATGGGCAGTATCTGCGACATCCGATTAGGCGACGGCGGTGCTGACTAAATCGGTGTCTGCGGATCGTCGGACTGGAGCACTGGCTCGGTAGAGGAGGGCAGCCTAACAGTGAGCTGTTGTGCTTGAACCGGGAGCAACAAGAAGTCATCTTCTGGGTAAACTAGGGGCACTGGTCCTGTAGTTTGTGGAAGTGGAGGAAACTCGGTTTCAACAAAGGTAACATCCCGAGAGAAAAAATCTCTTCAAGACGAAAAAAACACTGATACCATTTCTGATCCTTAGGATACCCAAGGAAAATACATTGGATAGCCTTGGGATCTAATTTAGAAAGAGTTGATCGGGTATCCCTAACATAACACAAACCAAAGATTCTGTGAGGTATAGAAAACAGCTTTCGTTTGGAATAAACCGAGAGAAGGAAGTATCACCATTGAGGACAGACGGCGACATACGATTAATGAGATAGCAAATCGTAAGAACGGCATCCGACCAAAATCTTTTTGGAGTACGTGCTTGGAACATAAGAGCACGCGTTGTTTCTAAGAGATAACGATTTTTGTGTTCAGCTACACTATTCTGTTGTGGTGTGTAAGGACATGAAGTTTGGTGGATGATACCATTCTGAGACAAATGGGACACAAACTCACGAGACATGTACTCACGACCATTGTCACTTCGAACACATTTAATCGGAACACCAAATTGTGTTCTGATTTTCGCATGAAAATTGCACCAAATGTTAAATAATTCTGCGCGATTTTTTATGAGATAAACAAAAAGTGACACGTGAGTAGTCATCAACAAAGGTAACAAAGTACTTGAATCCCACTACAGATTCAACCGGACAAGGTTCCTATATATCGGAATAAACTAACTCGAAGGGAGCGGAAGCAATTTTATTCTGACTAACCCGATAGGAAATCCGGTGATGCTTTGCCAAGCTACATGACTCACAATGAAAAGAAACATCTAAAGATGAGTACATTTTCTGGAGTGCTTGGACAGATGGATGTCCTAACCAGCAATGTAACTCAAAAGGATCAAGTTTCACAACAGCACAGGCAACAGAGGAAGGTTCGTCAAACAGTTACAAACCTCCAGCCACATGCCCTCTACCGATAGTCTGTCCAGTCGTTAGGTCCTGAAAAACACAACCATCAGGAAAGAATGTTACCGAACAGTTCATATCGCGAGTAATCCGACTAATTGAGAGTAAGCTGAATGGGTTTCCAGGGATATGTAGTACATAATGTAGTGACAATCCCGAAGTAATACGGGCAAATCCTTTTCCACGGATTGTCAGCGAACCACCATTGGCACATGTAATATTAGACATACGACCAACCGGTACATAATTTCGTATCATACCTGCGTCGTCTGTCAAGTGAGCAGACGCACTAGAATCAAGGACCCACTGCTTCGACTGTACCACACATGCCACTAAGTACCATGCGGTGGACCCAGAAGTAGATGCTTCACCTCGACGTTGAGCTTGAAACTCAACAAAGTCTGCATATGCTTCATCAGTCATTTGGACGGATCGGCCGCTAAGATCAGGAGTATCTGAGGTAACGTTGGCGGTAGGAGCTTTAGGCCACAATTGAAGCATGTGCGCAATCGACCTACATCACGACCGCCAATGCCTCGTCCACCATCACGGCCAGCATTTCGGCCACCACGTCGTCCACCACGACTACCATGAAATCCAGTACGAGCGGCACCAAGAGCAGATCGATCAACAGGATCATCGCTTGGAGAGGTCTCGACGACCTTTGCAGCCCGTAGGACACGAAAATGAACTTCCATTAGAGATGGAACCTCGGTTCCAGCAATGATCTGAGAGCGAGCTGAGTCTGCACCAGGACGGAGAGAGACAAGATATGTCATCACATGAAACTGCTCACGTTGAGCCATCGCTTCATTGATATCCGTCGTCATAGGTAATATACGGTCAACTTCATCAATCATAGCCTTAAAAGCCCGGATGTGGTCCTTATGAGACTTGTCGTCCTATTCTGCCAGGAAGACGCCGACACCCGAGTCATAGATACGAGATAAGTCGCATTTTCCATCAAACGTCGTCGCTATGACCTCTCATAGCTCATTTATTGTGTCCGTGTTTTGAACCATGTCCTCTACCGATGGTTCCATGGAGTTCATCAACTGGATAAACAGTCGACTATCATCCGTCTCTCACTGCTCAAACGTGGGATCAGTCATCTCTGGAGGGTTGTCAGTCATATGCTTGGACAACCGCATACCCCGAAGTGTCTTCTCAACCTTCTTCCGCCATGTTGAGTATCCGTCTGATCCGTCCAACCGCCGATCGACGAGTCAAATCGAAGAGATCACCGTGCCATTGCCCGTTAGTCCCGCCAATGCGTTTCCGACACCGATATTACTGCTAGCCGCCTCAGAGGTTGTCATAATACTCTTGATTCGACCGTCACTGATTCTTCCCAACCCCAATAATCACATCAACTTTTTCAGTGTGATATCAACGTGGACAGAACCGGCACGTGCATGGAAAGATCGTATGGGGATCACACACGCCAGGACACAGAAGTAACCCAAGTAACTCTGTGTAGATCCTGATACGGATATCGGGGTAGGAAAGAAACAAAGATCCACGTAAACAATCAACTTGTCTACTCTTTGTTAACCCCTGAAGTCGTAATCTAGGAACAGAGGTTGTGCAAACAAATCATTGTCTACCCTCTGGCTTCGATATACGCTCCTTAAGTCGTAATCTAGGAACAGAGGTTGTGCAAACAAATTAATGTCTACCCTCTGGCTTCGATATACAAATTGTTTTTTAATTTTTTTTTAATTAGGGTTTACACAGGAAGTAGGGGAGGCGGCCGCATAGGTGTGTTAGGGTTAGGGTTTTGGGTTGCATAGCGGGCCGGGAGGGGGCGGGTCGGGTTGGGGGCAAGGGGGCCTGTGCCGGGGTGGGGGGCAGGCGGAGCGGGGGGGCCTGGAGGAGGGGGGGAGGCGTCGGGGTCAGCGGGCGGTGGCCGAGGGGGGGGGGGGAGTCTGCGGGGCGACAGCGGCAGGCAGGAGGGGGGCGGGTGGCGGCAGGGGCGACTAGGGTTAGGGTTTTTTTTGTGGAGAAAGAGGGGGGTTATGGCTCTGATACCATGTAGAATTAGAATAATGGAATGGTTTTCATATATGAGAAAAACTACATATATATATGAGAGGCTGACCCATCTCTCTATTATTCTACCCGATGTTGGACTAAAGCCCACTACCTAATATAACACTTAACAATAAGGAAAACAAGAAACATACTCGACCTTCCACTTTTATAATAGGTTAGGTTTATAGGTGGAACTGAGCCAACATGGTAAAAGCCGTAGCAATCTTGTGCACATGAACTACACGCTCATCCTATTCCCATTATTCAAAGTAGAGTACACTATTATGGAGCATAAACAAGCCAGAAACTAAAGAATTTAGGGCTTCCCCTAATTGGAAATTGTCCAAAAAGACAAGAATGTCCTTAAAACTTGAATATAAAAACTAATGGAAAATGGGTCTTTTAGCATAAAACCTACCAGATTGCTAAAATCTGTTGGTCGCACGTACGGTTTTTACAAAACCCAACCAGGTCAACCGGTTTTTAATCGGGTCAATGAAAAAATGATCCAATAGTGGACCCAGACCGGATTAGCCACCAGGTCAACGATTTTCCAGTTCGACCGTTGGTCTGGGTTTGATAACTATGCATGTAAGGCCTCCTCATTTGAAATTATTGCGCCTAGTAAAAATTGCTAAGCAAATGCTTCATCATAGAGGTGCACTAAAATCTAACTAACATCACCTCCATTTATGCATGTCCATTTTCTTAGGGGTTTGGTGGAAAGTGAGGGAAAGGAAAAGAATATTAAAGTGCTTCATGTAGAAACATATCCATTTACATAGGATAGAGTTTAATTTTCCTTTCCTTTCCCTCATGTCTTTTAGAAACCAAACACAGCCTTATTGAGCAAATTGGCTCCATGTGCATCGCTATGCTTTAGAAAATAATAAAGAATAAGTGACAGATTAAATAACAAAAAACCAGCTAAAGAAGATCAACGTGGAGTCCCCTTGCTTCCTTGCCTTTCAAAAATCAAAAGCTGAGCTCCATGCTTGACGGCTGCACAATCTTTAATTCAATGAGTTTTCAAGCACCCACTCAATCTAGTGGTTGAATCAGGATCAGATCTGGTTGATGACCACATCAAGGTTCAAAAACTTGGTTTCTATATCGGTTTCTAAGCATTTCCTGGGTATAGTTTAGGGTAGTATCAGCAGGGTTTCGCTAGTTTTTGCAGTTTCGGTGTCGGTATCAGATACTTAAAAACTTGGACCACATACATCATATATGATTAAGGTCAACTAAATCTGATTAATTAATATATGGTGAGATTTATAACTCAATCCAAACAGTATATAAGGGTTAAAGTTATATTAAGTGGTTTCCATACACATTCGATCTGTAGCTGGTTACTGATTAATCACAGTATAGAGGTCACTTGAACTTTTTGAATAACCAGCCACCTGATTAATCAGGGTAAGCAGCCGATGGATCCTCTTCTGATAGTCCGATGTAAAACCTAACCTGGGAAGGTAGATTGATATTTTACTTGTGAAAACTGATGTGCCTATGTGGATTTTGGAAAGAAAAGAAAAAGAAAAAGCAAAATATGATTCATGACAAGATTGTAATATGCAATTATGTAAAAACTAAAAAGACAGTAGGATCCCCGCAAGAGAAGTTGATAGCCAATTAGTCATATACATTTCTGTTTAAGTGGGTTAGTACGGGGTCCAAGGGAGATAAGAGTGGTCGGACCTAAACATGACTAGTTTATCATATAGGCCAATGAGGGGATCCTGTATCCGTTAGGCCCCAACCCAACTAATCATGTAAACTTTGGGTCAGTGTTTATAAGCAATTTATGACCTTCCCTATAATCATATCACAAGAAATTACACTGTACACTGCAAGTATCTTAATCATTGATGAGAGTTGATTCTATTAATTGTGACAGTCCAATAGAAAAAACATATAAAACACCGAAACTATGTTGATAGCATCTTTTTCAGTTTCTTCAAAGATTTTCATAACAGATAAACCAAATGACCTTTAACTAGAAAACTCATCATTTATGCCCTAAGACCTCAGCAAATTTAAATTCAACCAACGACAGGAATAAATTAAACAAATTATGGTAAGGTAACTTCCGTATACTACAAGTTCACAAGTTTGATCATCATTTTTTTACCTGACAGTTGATATATTTACTTGGTTATAACAAAAAAGGTTTGTTATAGGCACTTTTATGTTTTACGCCACTTATTATCATTATATCATATCCAGGAACAGAGCAAGGTTTGAAATATCAGTATCGGAATGTACTTCAGACCCCTCCTATGGCTATGAGTATCGCTATGGGCAGTTTCAGCAGTTTCTGATCGGAGTATTGGGTTCTTCGTTCCGGAAAACCAAAATTGATAGAAAGTCTTTTAAAAATCTAAAAAAATATTTTACACACTTAAACATAACTTTATATATTATATGTTGTTTGTCGTTAGTTCCAAATTGAATAAATTCACTTACAATAGATGCTATTATTTATTTATTTGCTTTTAGACATAGTGCAACCACAATAAATAGTTTTGAATAAAATAATATTAATATGGATGAATGTTGTGAATTTATATATATGCAACATCGACATATGGTAATGGTTACAGCTTATCAATAAGGAATCATATCGAATTACTGTAACATTGTCAGTCTTTGGTACAACTGAAGCGTTGAGTTGACACTATTTTTTCCATTTTTGTATATTTTTCGTTCAATTTTTCTCTACCGAATTAACTGGGAAGAGAACCCAACACCAGAGTCGGCCAATATCGGTAGTGGCCGGTATCGGATCGGGACATGCCAAAATTGATAATATGTCCACCTATGAAATAGATTAAGAAGCAATGCCACACTCAAGAGTGATATACAATCTTAATGAAGAAGGTGGTGAATGACTGTTGGGCCCCTTCCTAAACAAAATAGTCTCACCTACAACCTAGGCTATTTTCCCCCAGCATCCCAACATGTTGTGGGTACAAGGCACCAACTTAGAGCAGCATTTAGTCCCTAGGATCCTCTTAGGCCTGTCTATGACCAATACTTACGAACAATGATTAGTTTTATACTTATATTGTTATTTGTTTGCTTGCTTACTTGGCATTAGGGTGTGTTTGGTATTGGTTGATGGGGAAGTGGAAGAAATGGGTAAAAAGGAAAATGGTTTTTACTTGTTTAGTTACAAGTTATGTAGCACAGACATGGCGTACGTATTTGTATCAGGTGTGTACCCGTATACATGTCCATATTTGTGCAAAATAGGTGACCACATTATACCTATTTGAAAATTGTATATATCTTGTATCTCTATGATGTACTTATCCGTATTCGTGCAACACAGAATGGAAGGGGAAAAAACAATCCTATATATTAATTATTAAACCAGTTTCCTTTCCCTTCATTTAGGTAAACCATTTTCTTCTCTCTTCCGAGATCGTGTAAAAACTAAAGAAAACTTTTTGACATTCCCTATCCACTTTTTGGCCTTCCCTCTCCACTTATCGACTCCTTCAAACCTTTTGGCATTAAGCCTCTCCTAGCATCCTAGTTATCACTTACATCTTTCACAATGTTGGAGAATTATCATAAATACTATCATGGTCAAGCTTACTTGATAACTCACTTGATTATAGGGATGAGCGTTCGGTTTATTCGGTTTCAACCGTATCGAAAAAGTCAAAACTGATTAAACTGTTCTAAAAATCCAAAATTAACCATAACCGAAACCGAACCGATAATCGATTTTGTTTGTTCGATTTGACTATTTTTATTGTTTGATGGATCGGACCCAAAGCTAGGATTGTTGTTAAATTATATTAAAAACTATAATTTTTATACATGCATTTGTTGTATTTCAAAGTAGGGCCCAAAGTTGGACAATTTGTTAAATTATCAAAGTTTGGCTTTAAAACACATATATAGAATTGTTGTTTTCAAAATATACACAAAAATATATACAATTTCAATCATAAAATATGTATAAAATTGAGGTTATTTACACAATTGTGCAAGTCATATTTGATTTTCGGTTTTGGCCGAAACCGAATAAGGAATTTTAGTATTTTCAAAACTGAAACCGAACCAATTTTTTTTCAAACCGAATGGAATCTTTTATTCGGTTCAATTCGGTTCTCGATCCAAAATCGAATAATGCTCATCCCTACTTGATAGTGAGAAAAAAGATAAAAGTACTAAATCAAGTGATCAATGGATAGCATACTTTATAACTCACTTGATTGTGAGAAAAAGATAAAAGTACTAAATCAAGTGATTAAAGGATATTAACGACAAAGAAGGAAATTTGTGGGCTATGTTGTTTCTTTCCCGTAGGGGAAAGACGGTACTGCTAATTAATCCTTTAATTTTGGCAAAACAAAAATTGGATGTCTAGCTACCGAAAAAACAGTAATCAGATTCTACCATAGAAGAACATGGTTATTTTTTTGGGATAAATGGAGTTAGATAATAGCTAGCCTTTGTGGCATCACTTGTGAAATCACCATAACTATCTAGAAATATAAAGATATATATTCTTCTAAAGTCACCAAAAAAATACTATAGATTGTAATTTACAAAGAGAGGGTGCTGGTGACCTCTCCTTAAGATGCAAATTTACTCGTGATCTAAAATATCGACTGCTTTACTCATGCAGTATCAAAACCCTAGTCAGCATCTATGTTAGTGGAACTCTACATTTTAAGGAGAAGTACCTGTGTCGACCCGATGGGACATGGATATGGGTATGAAATCCGTATCGGATCCTCGAAGACTAATAGTGAAGTAGGTAGTTTATTTTAATGTGCTAGTGAAATAGATAGTTTATTTTAATATGGTAGAATGGTAGTAAAATAGTAGGGGAGCTGGAGGGACGGTCTCTTAGGGACTTATTCAACTAGTTCAGTAAAGTTTACTAGTAGTTTATAATTACAGGTTGTCTTTTTATGAAATCTTACAAATTTAATTGTATTATGTCTTTTTATGAAACCATGTTCAAATATATTTATTTTATTAGACATATCCACGTACTCGTACCCGTACCCAAAATTTGGATCATTTTTATCTGATTTCGTGTATCCTTCAATTATGAGTTTGAAGGACCCGACTCTTTGATATGTACCCGACACCCGTACCCGATTCCATGTAACATAGGTCAACATGTTGGGGGGAAATGCTCCTTCTAAGGTATATGATCATGGCCTTGTATATACCGCAACTTTGCATTCCATGAAGGTAACAAAACGATACCCCAAGGAAACAAACAATAGATTTTAAGAGCTGACGAGCAATGATTCCTATTTTTCATGATGAAATATTTGTAAAGCACTAGTAATGAAGGAATATATTGTCCATCATTCCAGTATATTGCAAATGGCAACATCATCGTCCTTACCATCATCATGCAAGCCTTCGTCTCGTCATAATGGGTCGGCTATGTAGCATAAAAAAGCTCCATAAAAGATTTGACAAAGATTTTTATAAACAGTTGTCCTAACCTCAACCTCCATGATGATACGTGTGCCAAATTTCCGGTAAAGGTAGCTATGTGCATGATATGGTTAAATGCTAAAGCCTAAAATATAGATTGCTAATTGGCATGTAGGTAAACTTTCCTTTTCGATATATAGTTTAAGCTCACGCATGGCCGTTTCTGAGCATGTGCAAGTTGTGCAACCGCACAGGACCCCAAAAACTGGAATGCTCCAAAAAAAATTAACTTCCATATATATTACTAATGTGAAATCTCCATTTTAGATTTAGGCCTCCCTATTAGGAACTGCAGTAACGTGGCCCTTAGAAAGTCAAAAAATACCCATTTTTTAGAGTGGTTAAAAAAAATTAGTATTTGTACACGGCCCCTTAGAATGTCATATACAGCCCTAAGCTCACGCAATAAAGGGCTTTCCTAGACTATAAAGATACTAGATGAGGATGTAAGATGATACAAGTTTCTAACTTTCTATAGGAAATTGCATTCATTCTATGACACATTAAGCCAAATAGTTAAAAGGAATGACAACCCCATAAGCAATTGGGACATCACATGTTTAAATTGGAACCACTATTGAGGTACTCGTTCACTGAAACTTCATGAGGGTATGTAGAAAAAAGGAAGGTGCTCAAGGTTTTCTCTTCGAGATGGTACAACTTTAATAAGAAACTCAATAGTTGAGATTTGAGAAACTATTGTGCATTAACATTGCATAGTTCATGATCCTATCAATTATACGAGCACTAAAACTGCTGTAATAAATGGAATACAAGCACAAAAATTGAAACGACCATAATGCTAAAGGCAGTACATGAAAACGAAAGGCTCGGATGCTAACATATGTGGCTTTGAAGAATGATGATATTCTCTTAAGCTTTATGCATATTTGCCTTAAGTCTGCAAATGGAAAAGACAAACTTTACTTGGAATTCAACTGCATATAAGACTACTATCGTTTGTTGTGACTTTTAATTGCATCACTACCTCCATAACTATCACATAATTGGCAACATAGCTTGTAGTACACAAGTAAAAATTTCTTAGACATCCACCCAAAACTAATCTTCTGTTCAGCTATGTCAAGGGTCATGACCACTCTCACATTAGCAAAAGCCATATCCTTTTTCAGTCTCGATCGAACTTCACTTCTCTAAGACTATCCCTGTAGGACCTATACATAGCAGGTCTTTAACAAATAGCCCATCACTACTAACTGATGCTTCTACTGGCCCTTGTTCCACATGCTCGAACAATCTCAAATGATTTGCTCTCATCCCAATAGGCACCACCTCCAACTTTCTCCATATGCACTCATTTCTTATTCTATCTCCCCGGACAAAACCAAAATTCCATAATTTACTCCAATTACCACCACCATCCAACTAATTCTCATCTATCATCACAATCAACATGCAAGTATGTTGATTTCTCCCCACACAAATAACGAAGAATGTAGTTTTAGGGTATTCAACCTATTAATGGAACGACATTGATGATACTCCCATAGAGTTACTTCCTCGCTTTTCAATAACACTACACCCAATAGAAGCCATCTATCAGGGTTTAAACCATAATAAGTCTGAACAACAGATTCATCGTATATCATGCCGTAAAATGAAATAACAAAAACGAAACAAACCGATCAAAGTAATGCAATGTGGCAACGCACCGGAGGGCGTCCAACCGTCTGATCACCATATCCGACAATAGGCGGGTCCGCATAGCCCACCACCGGAGCATAACCCGAACCCAGCGGGGCAGCATAGCCCGTCAGCGGAGCGTAGCCCGGAGCCGGCGGGTCAGCGTAGCTCATCGGATGGCCGCCGTACTGCCGAATGGCGTCCTTCGCCGAGAACCCATGCGGCTCCACCGCCGCCCCTACACCGCCGGCGGCGGATGCGGCGGAACCGCCGTAGTAGTACGACGGCGGGGTCGACCCCACCTGGGTGTGGGGGTAGGCGTAGCCCCTTTGGAGGGCGTAGGGTTCCGCCGGGGGGAGGCCAGCGGCGGCGTCGGGGTTGGGGTCGTAGGTGGGGAGGGGGTTAGGGTTTGGGGGTTGGTGGAAGTAGGACTGGTGGTGGTGGTGGTTGTGGTGGTGGAGGGACGGGGGAGCAGAGTACTGGTGGTGGTAGAGGTGGTGGAGGGAGGCGGAGTGCTCCGGCTGGGGCTCCGTCCATCTGGAGCCGTACTCCATGTAAAATTGGGATTAGGGTTAGGGTTCTCTCTCCTCCCAGAAGAAGAGCAGCGAGAGAGCAAAAAAGAGAGTAGCGCGATTTAGTGGTATGCTATATTAAAAATCCCTTATTTTATATTTCTAAAATTGTGTTTGGTTACTTACATTTAAAAAATAGTTTTAAGAAACAAAACTTAAAATTTTTATTTATGGAGCGTTTGATTGTAATATGAAAAATATGTGAAAAAGAAATTAACTTCATAAAATTATTTTTCTAGAAAAAAAATCTCATAAAAAACTTAATTTTGTGTTTGATTGCCATTATTTTTCACGAAAAATATTATTTTTCGTGGAAAATAATATTTTCCTATGGGTTGGACAAGTTTCATTTTTCACCATTTTGGAGTGAATATGGAAAATGTTTTTTTTTTAAATGATTACATGGAATATATAAGCTATCAAACATTATAATTGGTGAAATATTTGTGATGAAATATTTTTTATGAAAAAAAAGTCCAATAAAATACAGCCTCTGTAAAATATTTTTAGAACACAACCATGATACACATTCAGTACAACAGAATATAAATCTTGTGTCTGACACGGAGACAATTTCTTACGCAATTCCAACCCACACTCGTGTCCGAACTCCGGCCACCCTCCACTGTGCAGCTTCCGGCAGCTCATAGAACGTCGTTGAAGCGGTCAAGATCGTATTGTCTGCTGGAGTATATCGTAAAGTTGTGTCCTCCCGGTTCCTGGAGGTCAAATTTGCTCTTAGGAGCTGCTTGGAGGTTGTTTTGGAGTTAACCATCAGAATCTCCCTTGCTTAATGAGCAAGGATGCCCCCAACTCACGAGTAACAAAACCATCTTGTAAGTGGTTTTGTTCATCAACCAAGGTGATTTTGACTTTGAAAATGTCACGTGTACATTTTCTATTGGAGGATGAACAAACACCATAGTATTTGTGGGTGAACAAAAATGGACTCCCCAACTCACCTCCGCCCTCGTTGTCTACAGAGGAAGTGAAAACGTTGGAAAAGGTGTAGAGAGAGAGAGAGTTGTGAGCTCCAAAAGTGAAAAAAGAGGAGAAGGGCCCGCAGAGTTTAGGAAAAGTGTGTTGGAAAAGAGGTAAAACATGATCGGATTTACAAAATTTGAGACAATTGCGGCTAAAGGATGAATTTTTAAAAATTTCACATAGGAGGACAACTCGTCAACTGAGTTTGCGAGTGAGGAGAGGGGGGAGGGACCACTAACTAAGTTGGCGAGTTGGGCCAACTTAGTTGGCGAGTGAGAGAGAAGGGGGGTCGGTCAATTGGATTTAGTTTGGTTTTGTTAGATTTGATTTGTTTTTTGTAAGTTTGGTTTAATCTATTAGTTAATTTATTATTATCTAATAATTGGTTATCTATATTAATTTGTTATTATCTATACTAATATTTATCATCAATATTATATTTTTTGTTAATAAGTTATTATTTTTTGTTATTTTATTAAGAAGTTGATACCATAACTATAACATAAATGAGTCGTCCAAGTCGTATGTATATCATCAACCATTTTATTAAAAATAAATTACATTAAAAAAACTAACTTTTTCACCCATCTTCCGCACAAATATATATATATATATATATATATATATATATATATATATATATATATATGAAATTAAATTAAAATTATTTAAAAACTAAATTTAAAAATTAATTCAAGAAAAAAAATATCACAAATATTTAAATTGTTTAACAAATCATAATTTAAATATATTTAAATATTTGAATCATTTTTAAACAATATCATAAAAATATTTATATTAATTTACTAGTTTCTTATAATAAGACTTAAATTCCTTCTTTTTAAAAATATATTATCTAAATAATTTATTTATCTATTAATTATTTTCTTACATCTAATTTAATTAAAATTAATTATGGTATCAAATATTTGAATTATATTTAAACTAAGTATATGATATTATCTAACTAAATACATATCCAAAATTATAAAAATATATTATAACAAGATATTATCTAAATAATTTATTTATTCAAAATTTTTATTTAAACTAACTTGTCACGCCCCAGTCCCAAAATACCGAGGGACTGGATGCGTGATAATGGCCAGCAGCATGCACCGATGGACAAACCCAATTTAATGGATCCATCGGGGCATACTTAAGCTGTATTACATTGTCCAGGGTTTACTAATCTCATCCACAGAACAACATGAAAATATCAAACATGAAATAAATGCTGAAAGTAAAGTTATTGTCAAAGATCCAGCAAGAAATAATACTAAGTCGGGTGGAGACAAATCCACTACCGATAAACAAGAGAATACAGACAAGAAAATAAGCTAGAAAGCAACTAAGAAGCAGGGCCATCAACTGCTATCGCACCCTCGTCTGGTGTTGGTCCGTAAGCTGCAGTACTCCTTGTCTGCTAAATCTGGAGAACAAAAACCAGGTCCTCAGGGGACATAGCAAGATACAAAAGAATACGAGCCAAATATAGTAAATGACTTGCAAGATAGAGAAGAAAGTAAACACAAACAAAATGAGTAACGAGAAATCACTATATCTAAGACAGTGGCATGCCAGTGATGCTATCAGACATAACTACAAGTAATCGGGGTAACCGCATCTCAATGGGAGATCACGATCCTATAGAAAGCAGTCCAACGGGGACTCACAATCTATAGTGTAGCTCTTTCGCAGCCCAATGGGAGCTCACGAAGGAGGTAGTCAAATGAACAAGTCTCTATCGCAGTACAATGGGTACTCACGATCGAGATTCGCTCAAGTGTAGTCAATGTCCAATAACATTCATCTAGGAACTAAGAAATCAGTCAAGTCATCTCCAGGAATGTAGAGTAAACATAAACCATCACAATATGCCTAGGAAACAAGTAGTGATCCAAGGGAAGAGCAAATAAAGTACATGCACGCAAAATGAGGAAATAAAACTAGAGCAGCAGGAATAAATCAACAAGCATCAAGAACTATATATGACAAGGAAGTAACAACTGAAAATCATGCAAACATTGTACAAGTATCTTGCAAGACAATGAAAAATAATCCAGGAGATAAATATCAAAACTGCAGGATTTGGCAAGGTATACTTGCCTGGGTTCTGTTCTCCAATTATAGCTCTGACTTTAGCAGGAATTGCAGGCAGTACTCCGGTTGCTGAAACAGACATCACCATAAGGTCCAAAAAATATCAATCAGCTAGAAACGCCTGTCCTTGAGTCCAATTTGGAGACAAGGGCAAAACGTCATTTTCGGGTCAAGGCGGGGTCCAGATGTGGGCCGCTTTGCACCGAAAAACGCGTCAGGGTCAAAGGTCTCAAAAACAGTCCAACTTAGTGTCAACAGGTCAGGAACGATGATACGAACCCAACGGAACTTCCAGAATTGGATTCCGATGAGCCGTTCTCAAAATCGCCCGTCGAGTGGAGCCTGTGGGGCCCACTACACGCGATTTTGCCAACGTTCTCAGAATCGAACCAAACTTGACCCACAGGACCAGCGTATTGCTACGAGTCCGATGGCGCAAGTTTCGTCTCGATCCGACGTGTTTACACTAAGTTACAGCAAGTATCAGAAGGGTCGGATACGGGGCGTTGTCTGCGGATACGCACTGATTCCGGTGTGCACGCACATCCAAATCAGCTTCTGCGAAATCCCGCACGTCCGTATCGACGACGCTGACGTATCGGTGAAGACCGCACGTGACCAAGTCGTCCCGTTTGGTGGGGCGTACCCAGTTCCGGGGTGAAACAGGGTCTAGATTTTTTCCTGTTTTGGATCGCGGTGTGCGATCACCACAGGACGCGATGCCCCGAGCGGTTTGTCCGGGCACCGAGAGGGTCGTACAGGCTTCGCAACGCAAAAGACGGAATCAAAATCCGAGCTACGAGCAAAAAGTTATGAATACCTGAAGTGGGCTGAAAATCCGAGATCTTCGTGTCTATCTCGTGTCCGACACGATCCAATGTGTCATGTTCGATTCTAGGGTTTACTGCTCCTTTGGCCGTGTCCGACACGCGGCGCTGTGCTGTGTCCTAGGGTTTGAGCTTCTGGGTTTGCTGGCCGAGCTGTTGCCGGAGCTCAGGCGGAGGGCGGCCAGGTGCTCTCGGCGGCGAGGAGGCGTTCGAGGGGGAGTCTTCGGCTCGCTGAGAGGCGGTGCAGACGACCGGAGGCGAGGTCGAGTCTGCCGGGGCTACTCAGCTCGTAGTCGACGGCTCGCGGGTCGAGCAGCTGCAGGCGGCTCAGGCGCTGCGGAGTCTGTGGAGGACCGCGGGGCAGTGGGAGGCGGAGCTGGTGACGGAGCCGGGCTGGGCGAGGCAGGGAGCTAGGGTTCCGGCGAGATCTTAGGGGAAGCGGAGGAGGAGTCGGAGGGCTTTTATAGGGAGAGAGGGAAGGGAAACAGCCGTCGGGTGAGGAGGCGACGAGACAGCGGCGGCGGGCGTTGAGGAAGAGGAAGGGAAAGGAAAGGCGGCCGGCGGCCGTTACGCGGCGGAGAAGTCGGCCGGCCGCTCAGGCGGTTTTCGGTGATGGAAGAGAAAGGGTTACGGGTTCGGGCGGGTCCAAGCGGGTCGGGTCTGACCCGGATCCGACCCGCTTGGCCTAGGGTGGTTCGGTTTAACTGGACCGGCCGGTCCGGTCCGGTTCAGATCAATAAAACCGGGTTTTATATTGGTTTAAATGTGGTTTAATTAATTAGTTAGTTTTTAGGACATTCAAAATTCATCCGGGGTCCAATAAATTCCCGGAAAAATACCCTATGTCTAGATTTTCATTTTACACCATAAAATATTATTTTTATAATATTTTAATATTATTTTATTAACATTTAAAAATCCTTTAATACTTGAAACACCTGATTTAATTTACAGAAAAATTCAAGAAATTCCAGAAAATTCAAAAATCCAAATTTAAAAAATCCTTGAAAATCAGGGGGATTACAATCTACCCCCCTTAAGAAGATTGCGTCCTCGCAATCAAAGATTAACCGGTCAACAGAGATGACACGGTTGCAACCATTGTTCGAAACACATCAAAATCAAGGAGCACCTAGGAAAAATTATTTTCCTAAGCATTAAATGTTATGCAATTTCCCAAATGTGGGAAATCTAGAAATTACAGTTTTTAGAAAAATAGGTTATTTATTATTAACAAGTTAAGATTATCAGGGTAAGGCTAAGGTCACGAACCAGCAGGCACGAACTAAAGAAATGCTAGAAACGGAACTATAAAACTTACGCGTATTAGCTACTCCACGATCTGCGCGTTCTCCAAAGGCATTGGCAGGGCTTATCTGCGTCCTTGCCGTCGATTCCTCTGCTGCTGCTGAGCTTGCTGGAAGAGCAGTGCCTGGGGTATCAAGGGTGGCCTCGGCTGATACCCTCCTGGAGTTGGTGATAGGACTTCTTGAACTTCCGTTTGTGGTGCTCCCAACGCTGGATAGGTTGGCCTTGGTACTGGTAACGCTTGCTGGTTAACTCTTGGTGCTCTTTCTTGATTCTCTGGACATTCCCTTAATAAATGCTGACTGGATCCGCAAGCTAAACATAATCTCTTTTTGCGTCTGCACTGGTCCTCATTATGGCCTCGTCTGTGACAATATGGACAGACAGGTATTGCTTGTGGAGATGCTTCTGGTGACTGATGACTGTGTAGTCTCTTTGCAGCTTCTTCCTGTGGTGGTGCTGATGTGGACGATCGCTTCAGATTGGTCTCTCTCCTGATAACGCGCTCCATGCGTCGGGCTGCAGCAAGGACGTCCGGGTAGGATGTAGGCGCAACGGATCCAATCAGTTTCTGTAGCTCAATGTTTAGTCCGTCGAAAAACTTCTCAGCCTTTTCTTCTTCTGTCTGAATCAAAGTAGGGGCAAAACGACTCAGACGAATGAACTCCGCGTTGTACTCTTCCACTGACAGATTATCTTGAGTGAGGCAATTGAACTTGTCCCGAAGTTCTGATCGAGCGATAGCCGGTATGTACATCTCCTGGAAGAGTCTGGAGAACTCTTCCCAAGTAACTCGGTCTGGTCCGAGTCGGGTCTCTTCAGATAGCCACCAGTGATGAGCATTGTCCGTCAATTGCATTCTGACGGCAGTCATCCAACGTTCTCTTGGTAGTTCAGCTGCTTCTAATTGATGTTGTGTGTTGGTGAGCCATTCATGAACTTCTGTGGGCTCCTCTTTGCCCGAGAAGGTACGGGGCTTCAGCTGGCAAAAAATCGGCGATAGAACCCGTCGTTGGCCGTCGTGCCTGCTCTAGTACTGTTACTAAGCTACAACTCCAAGCCTCTTGTTGAGCTTGCACTATTGCATGGATCAGTTGAAACATCTGCTGCCCGTCCATAGCCTGCCCTGGTGGAATTACGGGCAATTACGTCGATGGTGGAACGTCATGTTGCTGGATTCTCGTGGCATGATGACTTGCTTGTTGAGCTGATCGTCCTTCATCAACTGGTGTTGCTTCATCTTCGTTGGTTACCAAAGCATCCCGTGGAGATATTGCAGGAGCCTCGTCGTTTGCTCGTAAATCCATAACTCTGCAACCAAAATAAACAATGAGAGGCGCTCAGGAATCAAGGCAGGATGCATTTCAAGAAATTGATTCGAATCCGATACAGATATCAAGAACGTTTTCAAGCAAGTGGATGAGATCCTAAAAACTTATCCTATCTTTATTGCAGGCCTGTTCGGTCCCTAAGTTGAAACCGAACAATTTAGTCGTTGACCTGCATGGGCCACCACAAAAACCATGTCACGCCCCAGTCCCAAAATACCGAGGGACTGGATGCGTGATAATGGCCAGCAGCATGCACCGATGGACAAACCCAATTTAATGGATCCATCGGGGCATACTTAAGCTGTATTACATTGTCCAGGGTTTACTAATCTCATCCACAGAACAACATGAAAATATCAAACATGAAATAAATGCTGAAAGTAAAGTTATTGTCAAAGATCCAGCAAGAAATAATACTAAGTCGGGTGGAGACAAATCCACTACCGATAAACAAGAGAATACAGACAAGAAAATAAGCTAGAAAGCAACTAAGAAGCAGGGCCATCAACTGCTATCGCACCCTCGTCTGGTGTTGGTCCGTAAGCTGCAGTACTCCTTGTCTGCTAAATCTGGAGAACAAAAACCAGGTCCTCAGGGGACATAGCAAGATACAAAAGAATACGAGCCAAATATAGTAAATGACTTGCAAGATAGAGAAGAAAGTAAACACAAACAAAATGAGTAACGAGAAATCACTATATCTAAGACAGTGGCATGCCAGTGATGCTATCAGACATAACTACAAGTAATCGGGGTAACCGCATCTCAATGGGAGATCACGATCCTATAGAAAGCAGTCCAACGGGGACTCACAATCTATAGTGTAGCTCTTTCGCAGCCCAATGGGAGCTCACGAAGGAGGTAGTCAAATGAACAAGTCTCTATCGCAGTACAATGGGTACTCACGATCGAGATTCGCTCAAGTGTAGTCAATGTCCAATAACATTCATCTAGGAACTAAGAAATCAGTCAAGTCATCTCCAGGAATGTAGAGTAAACATAAACCATCACAATATGCCTAGGAAACAAGTAGTGATCCAAGGGAAGAGCAAATAAAGTACATGCACGCAAAATGAGGAAATAAAACTAGAGCAGCAGGAATAAATCAACAAGCATCAAGAACTATATATGACAAGGAAGTAACAACTGAAAATCATGCAAACATTGTACAAGTATCTTGCAAGACAATGAAAAATAATCCAGGAGATAAATATCAAAACTGCAGGATTTGGCAAGGTATACTTGCCTGGGTTCTGTTCTCCAATTATAGCTCTGACTTTAGCAGGAATTGCAGGCAGTACTCCGGTTGCTGAAACAGACATCACCATAAGGTCCAGAAAATATCAATCAGCTAGAAACGCCTGTCCTTGAGTCCAATTTGGAGACAAGGGCAAAACGTCATTTTCGGGTCAAGGCGGGGTCCAGATGTGGGCCGCTTTGCACCGAAAAACGCGTCAGGGTCAAAGGTCTCAAAAACAGTCCAACTTAGTGTCAACAGGTCAGGAACGATGATACGAACCCAACGGAACTTCCAGAATTGGATTCCGATGAGCCGTTCTCAAAATCGCCCGTCGAGTGGAGCCTGTGGGGCCCACTACACGCGATTTTGCCAACGTTCTCAGAATCGAACCAAACTTGACCCACAGGACCAGCGTATTGCTACGAGTCCGATGGCGCAAGTTTCGTCTCGATCCGACGTGTTTACACTAAGTTACAGCAAGTATCAGAAGGGTCGGATATGGGGCGTTGTCTGCGGATACGCACTGATTCCGGTGTGCACGCACATCCAAATCAGCTTCTGCGAAATCCCGCACGTCCGTATCGACGACGCTGACGTATCGGTGAAGACCGCACGTGACCAAGTCGTCCCGTTTGGCGGGGCGTACCCAGTTCCGGGGTGAAACAGGGTCTAGATTTTTTCCTGTTTTGGATCGCGGTGTGCGATCACCACAGGACGCGATGCCCCGAGCGGTTTGTCCGGGCACCGAGAGGGTCGTACAGGCTTCGCAACGCAAAAGACGGAATCAAAATCCGAGCTACGAGCAAAAAGTTATGAATACCTGAAGTGGGCTGAAAATCCGAGATCTTCGTGTCTATCTCGTGTCCGACACGATCCAATGTGTCATGTTCGATTCTAGGGTTTACTGCTCCTTTGGCCGTGTCCGACACGCGGCGCTGTGCTGTGTCCTAGGGTTTGAGCTTCTGGGTTTGCTGGCCGAGCTGTTGCCGGAGCTCAGGCGGAGGGCGGCCAGGTGCTCTCGGCGGCGAGGAGGCGTTCGAGGGGGAGTCTTCGGCTCGCTGAGAGGCGGTGCAGACGACCGGAGGCGAGGTCGAGTCTGCCGGGGCTACTCAGCTCGTAGTCGACGGCTCGCGGGTCGAGCAGCTGCAGGCGGCTCAGGCGCTGCGGAGTCTGTGGAGGACCGCGGGGCAGTGGGAGGCGGAGCTGGTGACGGAGCCGGGCTGGGCGAGGCAGGGAGCTAGGGTTCCGGCGAGATCTTAGGGGAAGCGGAGGAGGAGTCGGAGGGCTTTTATAGGGAGAGAGGGAAGGGAAACAGCCGTCGGGTGAGGAGGCGACGAGACAGCGGCGGCGGGCGTTGAGGAAGAGGAAGGGAAAGGAAAGGCGGCCGGCGGCCGTTACGCGGCGGAGAAGTCGGCCGGCCGCTCAGGCGGTTTTCGGTGATGGAAGAGAAAGGGTTACGGGTTCGGGCGGGTCCAAGCGGGTCGGGTCTGACCCGGATCCGACCCGCTTGGCCTAGGGTGGTTCGGTTTAACTGGACCGGCCGGTCCGGTCCGGTTCAGATCAATAAAACCGGGTTTTATATTGGTTTAAATGTGGTTTAATTAATTAGTTAGTTTTTAGGACATTCAAAATTCATCCGGGGTCCAATAAATTCCCGGAAAAATACCCTATGTCTAGATTTTCATTTTACACCATAAAATATTATTTTTATAATATTTTAATATTATTTTATTAACATTTAAAAATCCTTTAATACTTGAAACACCTGATTTAATTTACAGAAAAATTCAAGAAATTCCAGAAAATTCAAAAATCCAAATTTAAAAAATCCTTGAAAATCAGGGGGATTACAATCTACCCCCCTTAAGAAGATTGCGTCCTCGCAATCAAAGATTAACCGGTCAACAGAGATGACACGGTTGCAACCATTGTTCGAAACACATCAAAATCAAGGAGCACCTAGGAAAAATTATTTTCCTAAGCATTAAATGTTATGCAATTTCCCAAATGTGGGAAATCTAGAAATTACAGTTTTTAGAAAAACAGGTTATTTATTATTAACAAGTTAAGATTATCAGGGTAAGGCTAAGGTCACGAACCAGCAGGCACGAACTAAAGAAATGCTAGAAACGGAACTATAAAACTTACGCGTATTAGCTACTCCACGATCTGCGCGTTCTCCAAAGGCATTGGCAGGGCTTATCTGCGTCCTTGCCGTCGATTCCTCTGCTGCTGCTGAGCTTGCTGGAAGAGCAGTGCCTGGGGTATCAAGGGTGGCCTCGGCTGATACCCTCCTGGAGTTGGTGATAGGACTTCTTGAACTTCCGTTTGTGGTGCTCCCAACGCTGGATAGGTTGGCCTTGGTACTGGTAACGCTTGCTGGTTAACTCTTGGTGCTCTTTCTTGATTCTCTGGACATTCCCTTAATAAATGCTGACTGGATCCGCAAGCTAAACATAATCTCTTTTTGCGTCTGCACTGGTCCTCATTATGGCCTCGTCTGTGACAATATGGACAGACAGGTATTGCTTGTGGAGATGCTTCTGGTGACTGATGACTGTGTAGTCTCTTTGCAGCTTCTTCCTGTGGTGGTGCTGATGTGGACGATCGCTTCAGATTGGTCTCTCTCCTGATAACGCGCTCCATGCGTCGGGCTGCAGCAAGGACGTCCGGGTAGGATGTAGGCGCAACGGATCCAATCAGTTTCTGTAGCTCAATGTTTAGTCCGTCGAAAAACTTCTCAGCCTTTTCTTCTTCTGTCTGAATCAAAGTAGGGGCAAAACGACTCAGACGAATGAACTCCGCGTTGTACTCTTCCACTGACAGATTATCTTGAGTGAGGCAATTGAACTTGTCCCGAAGTTCTGATCGAGCGATAGCCGGTATGTACATCTCCTGGAAGAGTCTGGAGAACTCTTCCCAAGTAACTCGGTCTGGTCCGAGTCGGGTCTCTTCAGATAGCCACCAGTGATGAGCATTGTCCGTCAATTGCATTCTGACGGCAGTCATCCAACGTTCTCTTGGTAGTTCAGCTGCTTCTAATTGATGTTGTGTGTTGGTGAGCCATTCATGAACTTCTGTGGGCTCCTCTTTGCCCGAGAAGGTACGGGGCTTCAGCTGGCAAAAAATCGGCGATAGAACCCGTCGTTGGCCGTCGTGCCTGCTCTAGTACTGTTACTAAGCTACAACTCCAAGCCTCTTGTTGAGCTTGCACTATTGCATGGATCAGTTGAAACATCTGCTGCCCGTCCATAGCCTGCCCTGGTGGAATTACGGGCAATTGCGTCGATGGTGGAACGTCATGTTGCTGGATTCTCGTGGCATGATGACTTGCTTGTTGAGCTGATCGTCCTTCATCAACTGGTGTTGCTTCATCTTCGTTGGTTACCAAAGCATCCCGTGGAGATATTGCAGGAGCCTCGTCGTTTGCTCGTAAATCCATAACTCTGCAACCAAAATAAACAATGAGAGGCGCTCAGGAATCAAGGCAGGATGCATTTCAAGAAATTGATTCGAATCCGATACAGATATCAAGAACGTTTTCAAGCAAGTGGATGAGATCCTAAAAACTTATCCTATCTTTATTGCAGGCCTGTTCGGTCCCTAAGTTGAAACCGAACAATTTAGTCGTTGACCTGCATGGGCCACCACAAAAACCATGTCACGCCCCAGTCCCAAAATACCGAGGGACTGGATGCGTGATAATGGCCAGCAGCATGCACCGATGGACAAACCCAATTTAATGGATCCATCGGGGCATACTTAAGCTGTATTACATTGTCCAGGGTTTACTAATCTCATCCACAGAACAACATGAAAATATCAAACATGAAATAAATGCTGAAAGTAAAGTTATTGTCAAAGATCCAGCAAGAAATAATACTAAGTCGGGTGGAGACAAATCCACTACCGATAAACAAGAGAATACAGACAAGAAAATAAGCTAGAAAGCAACTAAGAAGCAGGGCCATCAACTGCTATCGCACCCTCGTCTGGTGTTGGTCCGTAAGCTGCAGTACTCCTTGTCTGCTAAATCTGGAGAACAAAAACCAGGTCCTCAGGGGACATAGCAAGATACAAAAGAATACGAGCCAAATATAGTAAATGACTTGCAAGATAGAGAAGAAAGTAAACACAAACAAAATGAGTAACGAGAAATCACTATATCTAAGACAGTGGCATGCCAGTGATGCTATCAGACATAACTACAAGTAATCGGGGTAACCGCATCTCAATGGGAGATCACGATCCTATAGAAAGCAGTCCAACGGGGACTCACAATCTATAGTGTAGCTCTTTCGCAGCCCAATGGGAGCTCACGAAGGAGGTAGTCAAATGAACAAGTCTCTATCGCAGTACAATGGGTACTCACGATCGAGATTCGCTCAAGTGTAGTCAATGTCCAATAACATTCATCTAGGAACTAAGAAATCAGTCAAGTCATCTCCAGGAATGTAGAGTAAACATAAACCATCACAATATGCCTAGGAAACAAGTAGTGATCCAAGGGAAGAGCAAATAAAGTACATGCACGCAAAATGAGGAAATAAAACTAGAGCAGCAGGAATAAATCAACAAGCATCAAGAACTATATATGACAAGGAAGTAACAACTGAAAATCATGCAAACATTGTACAAGTATCTTGCAAGACAATGAAAAATAATCCAGGAGATAAATATCAAAACTGCAGGATTTGGCAAGGTATACTTGCCTGGGTTCTGTTCTCCAATTATAGCTCTGACTTTAGCAGGAATTGCAGGCAGTACTCCGGTTGCTGAAACAGACATCACCATAAGGTCCAGAAAATATCAATCAGCTAGAAACGCCTGTCCTTGAGTCCAATTTGGAGACAAGGGCAAAACGTCATTTTCGGGTCAAGGCGGGGTCCAGATGTGGGCCGCTTTGCACCGAAAAACGCGTCAGGGTCAAAGGTCTCAAAAACAGTCCAACTTAGTGTTAACAGGTCAGGAACGATGATACGAACCCAACGGAACTTCCAGAATTGGATTCCGATGAGCCGTTCTCAAAATCGCCCGTCGAGTGGAGCCTGTGGGGCCCACTACACGCGATTTTGCCAACGTTCTCAGAATCGAACCAAACTTGACCCACAGGACCAGCGTATTGCTACGAGTCCGATGGCGCAAGTTTCGTCTCGATCCGACGTGTTTACACTAAGTTACAGCAAGTATCAGAAGGGTCGGATACGGGGCGTTGTCTGCGGATACGCACTGATTCCGGTGTGCACGCACATCCAAATCAGCTTCTGCGAAATCCCGCACGTCCGTATCGACGACGCTGACGTATCGGTGAAGACCGCACGTGACCAAGTCGTCCCATTTGGCGGGGCGTACCCAGTTCCGGGGTGAAACAGGGTCTAGATTTTTTCCTGTTTTGGATCGCGGTGTGCGATCACCACAGGACGCGATGCCCCGAGCGGTTTGTCCGGGCACCGAGAGGGTCGTACAGGCTTCGCAACGCAAAAGACGGAATCAAAATCTGAGCTACGAGCAAAAAGTTATGAATACCTGAAGTGGGCTGAAAATCCGAGATCTTCGTGTCTATCTCGTGTCCGACACGATCCAATGTGTCATGTTCGATTCTAGGGTTTACTGCTCCTTTGGCCGTGTCCGACACGCGGCGCTGTGCTGTGTCCTAGGGTTTGAGCTTCTGGGTTTGCTGGCCGAGCTGTTGCCGGAGCTCAGGCGGAGGGCGGCCAGGTGCTCTCGGCGGCGAGGAGGCGTTCGAGGGGGAGTCTTCGGCTCGCTGAGAGGCGGTGCAGACGACCGGAGGCGAGGTCGAGTCTGCCGGGGCTACTCAGCTCGTAGTCGACGGCTCGCGGGTCGAGCAGCTGCAGGCGGCTCAGGCGCTGCGGAGTCTGTGGAGGACCGCGGGGCAGTGGGAGGCGGAGCTGGTGACGGAGCCGGGCTGGGCGAGGCAGGGAGCTAGGGTTCCGGCGAGATCTTAGGGGAAGCGGAGGAGGAGTCGGAGGGCTTTTATAGGGAGAGAGGGAAGGGAAACAGCCGTCGGGTGAGGAGGCGACGAGACAGCGGCGGCGGGCGTTGAGGAAGAGGAAGGGAAAGGAAAGGCGGCCGGCGGCCGTTACGCGGCGGAGAAGTCGGCCGGCCGCTCAGGCGGTTTTCGGTGATGGAAGAGAAAGGGTTACGGGTTCGGGCGGGTCCAAGCGGGTCGGGTCTGACCCGGATCCGACCCGCTTGGCCTAGGGTGGTTCGGTTTAACTGGACCGGCCGGTCCGGTCCGGTTCAGATCAATAAAACCGGGTTTTATATTGGTTTAAATGTGGTTTAATTAATTAGTTAGTTTTTAGGACATTCAAAATTCATCCGGGGTCCAATAAATTCCCGGAAAAATACCCTATGTCTAGATTTTCATTTTACACCATAAAATATTATTTTTATAATATTTTAATATTATTTTATTAACATTTAAAAATCCTTTAATACTTGAAACACCTGATTTAATTTACAGAAAAATTCAAGAAATTCCAGAAAATTCAAAAATCCAAATTTAAAAAATCCTTGAAAATCAGGGGGATTACATAACTGCAAGATATTATCTATTTAAATTCATTATTATTATTATTTATTATTATTATATTATATTATATGTAGATAACATAATAATAATAATAATAATAATTTGTTGAATAGATAATAACAAATTATTTATTAGTAATATCACAAAAATATAATATAGATATAATAAATCAAAATTATTTATTTTAAAATTTAATCTCTACTATTATAATACGGTTTAGAAACTCCAAAAAATGGGGTCGTTTAAATCATTTTTATCGTCAATACGATTTTTTTCGTACGTACTAGTATTTGATACTAATACAAAATATTTAAATACTAGTAAATTCTTCTAAATATAATAAATCGTAAAATATATTTTAAATATACTGAAAAAATCATGTTTTTGGTAGAAACCTATCTAAAATATACTAAAAATTTGTGTTTTGGCGAAAATTCAAACCGAAGAAAACCGGCTCATTTTTTTTAGGAGTTTCTAAATATCTTGTACTAGTATCAAATATTAGAGATAGAGATTAATTGTTTAAATAAATGGTTGAGTATTTACAAACGGCTTAGACGGCTCACTTTTGAGCCGTTTTAAAGCCTCATTATAAGAGTAGAGATAAAAGATTAAATTTTAAAATAAATATATTTAATTTATTATAATCTATATTATATTTTTTTTGTAATATTACTAATAAATAATTTATTATTATCTATTCAACAACCAAAAAAAAACAAATATTTATTATTATGTTATCTACATATACTTTAATATAATAAATAATAATAATGAATTTATTTAGATAATATCTTGTTACAATATATTTAGATATCATAATTATATTATATACCATAATTAAGAAATATTTGATTGTATAATATAGTTATGGTATCAACATCTTAATAAAATAAAATAAAAATAATACCTTATTAACAAAGAATATAATATTGATGATAAATATTAGTATAGATAATAACAAATTAATATAGATAATAACAAATTAATATAGATAACAATTTATTAGATATTAACAAATTAACTAATAGATTAAACCAAACTTAAAAAAAAAATCAAACCAAACCAGTCAAACTAAACTAAATCCAATTGACCGACTCCCCTTCTCTCTCTCCTACCCGCCAACTAAGTTGGCGGTCCCCTCCCCAACCCGCCAGCTTAGTTGGTGGCCCCTCCCCTCTCTCCCTACTCGCCAACTCAGTTGGCGAGTTATCCTCCTATGTATAAATTTTCAAAAGTTCTCCCCTTAGCCGCAATTGGCTTAAATTTTTTCCCTTTAGACGAAAAAATCTGAAACTCTTCTCTGACAAGAGAGTTTTAACTTTGATTTGTGAACATTTTTTTTAAGCAGTTTGGGGTTGTGAGCGCCAAATGTTGTTTCCTTCCCAACTGAGTTTAAAGTTACATCCAAACGCACATATCATCTATCTCTACTATTATAATACGACTTAGAAACGGCTAAAAAATGAGTTGTCTAAGTCATATATATATATCATCAATTATTAATATATAAAAATTAAAAAAAGTAACTACTGCATGTATTTTTTTTGGGATAGATGAGGAAAAAAATTAAAAATCACATAAACATATAACAAACTATAAAATATATTCAAATTTTTAATTATATTTGAAGTAACTACATTGTATTATCTATTTAAATCCACATGTGTTTTCTTCTCGGATAGTTGAGAAGAAAAATTAAAATCCACCTAAAATATAACAAACCATAAAATATATTCAAATTTTAAACTATATTTAAACTAAGTACGTGTTATTATCTAATTGAACCCATATTCAAAATTCAAAAATTATATTTATAACAAATTATAATTAAAATATGTCCAAATTATATTTTAAATATTCAGATATAATTTAAAATTTTATCTACTTTTTAATAATGTTATAGTTTTTATACGTGCAACGCACGTGAACGTGACTAGTCGTTATAAAAAAAATTGAAAATAGTTTAAAATAAGCGGTCTAAATCGTATGTATATTATAACATAATTAAAAAATTAAAAACTAATAAACTAATATATTTTAAATAATTATTTAACTAACTAATATTATCTGATTAAGATGGGAGACATTCTTCTTGACATGGTGGATTCAATTCTAGCAAATTTTAATTTAATTTTTTAATAATTTTCTTATGTGTGTGCAATGCGCATACACGTTACTAGTTGATATAGTTTATGGTGGAATGACGGAAATATAGTGCGGTTGACAACTTTACTATTTTTTTAATCTAAAGTTATAGTTGACTTGAAGATATATTAGAAATGAAGGAATTTTTTTTTCCTTCCCTTCACTCCTCAAAAAGAACTTGGGAGATAAAGAAAGAAAATATTAAATATTATTATTATTTGATATTTTGGAGAAGATTTGATAAATATTTACAAGGGTTGGAACTTCCATAAACAATCTCATTTGTATTAAAATATACTAGTATATGCACTTGCATTGCATATAAAATAATTTTTTTCTAATATTAATATAAAATAGTTTAAATATTTAAATATATTTGAATTAAATTTTATTATATATATGTTTACATTTTAATTATGATTTGTTATAGATTTGATTATATTTTAATTATAATTTGTTTTGAATATATCTCTACTCTTTATAAAAAGTCTTGAAAAGACTAGTTGTCTAAGTAGTACGTATATCATCACGTAATTAAAAATTAATTAATTGTTTAACTATGTAATATTATAATTATAGTCAAACACCTTTTCAAGCTCATGTGGTTAAGGTGGGAGGCATTATCCTTGGTTGGATAGGGTTTGATTCCCTATGGTGTTATTTATAACATATTTATCTTTTTAATAAATTTTTTACGTAATATTATTTTTTTTTTTATAAATGGTGTGGGATTTACAAACTGCTTAGATTGTTCAATTTTGAACCGTTTTCAAGTCTCACTATAAAAGTAGAGATATTATTTACACAACAAAAAATTAATTATAGGTTTTTATGTGGCAACCCAATTTTTTTGGGTGAACCAAACTGGACTCTTTAAAGTGGGAACATATAAGCTGTCCACAATATCAAGTTACCAAAATAACTCATAATAGTGACGTTTTTAGCGACGTCAAGCTTATATGTCGCTACATATTAAGACTTTAGACGTCTACATAAAACATCGCAATATCGTTGATTTGCGACGTTCCCCGACACCCGGCGACTACCATTAATATCATTGAAATAAACAACGGTAAAGGTCGTTGTACGTCGCTAAGTTTTTTTAAACAGCGACATGTAGCGACGTCGTATCTTCTGCGTCACAGTATATTAAAAATTTTAGTGACGTTTAGTGACGTCACATCGCTAATAATGTTAATATAGGGTTCGAGTTTTCATTTTTTTCCATTCACAAAACCCTCTCCAAAATATTCACAGAACTCGAACCCTCTCCCCCCATTCACAGAACCCTCTCCCCTCCTCCTCCCAGCTACTCCGAAGACCCCCCAAGCCCCACCCCCCACCCGCCCCGGCACCGCCATCTCCGAACGGGGCCCCGCCACTAGTCAGCGCAGCCCTCTACGACCACCCTCTCCCCCCTCCCAAGCCCCCTGCCCCGGCGCCGCCCTCTCCGGCCATTTCCCTCTCCACGGACTTCCCTTCCTTGGTCAACCCCCTCCTGTAGTGCCCCGCTCCGCAAGATACATTATGATGGCTGGGTTGGCTCGAAGAAGCCAGTTGGACTTGGGTTATGCGGAAGGATCAATTCAGAAGGCTATGAGATCGTGCTGGAAAGTCCTTTCAGATAAATATGAGTGGTATTGGTTCTTCAATCCTTAATCTTCACACTTAATAAAAAGTATTATTTGTTGCTGCATAGTATTTCTATATCAATGATGCCATGAATGAAAATCATAAAAGATAAAGAAAGATAATAATCACATGTCAATTCAGAAGGTTATGAGATCGTGCTGGAAAGTCCCTTCAGATAAAGCATGATGTGGAAAGGAAGATGAAATAGGAATCATAATACAATCACAAGTCCACAATAATATATACATGCCAAAACTCTCAATAAAGGTCTAATACAAGTCTAAACAATAAGTCTAAGCATCCTCAGTATCTGGCACTAGGTCCTCCTGCTCTAAAGGAGTATCCTTTAATGGTACGCCATCCTGCGGCCCGTAGTAAGTGGGACACTGGTTCACAAGCCAATCATCTGAAAAATATATCCAGTCAGGATTAGAGCGAAGTACATACCTTTAAAAGCAGTTACAAATACATAATCGAGCATATATAACAGAAAATAGAAAAGGATATAGGAAAACTAGCCATAAAAAATGGAATAAACTAGAGTGAACAGGTAATATACTTGGAATGAAGAACATGCAATATGAATAACTACAATTTAAATAAAAATAGATAAAACTAACTAATGTGCCATAGAGTACAAGTTCATTATGTGATCGGTTTAGGTTGAACACAAATACAATATGGTAACTCGATTACACGTGTGATATGTAATTGTAAGCCCCCTGATTTTCATGAATTTATAATTTGGATTTTTCAAAATTTTCTGGAATTTTCTGGGATTTTTCTGTAATTAAAACCTAAGTATTTGGTAATTAAATGATTTTTAATTATTGTTAATTAATATTAAAATATTATAAAAATAATATTTTATGGTGTAAAATGAAAAATCGGACATAGGGTAATTTTCTGTGAATTTATTGGACTCCGAAAACATTTATAAAGCCCTAAAAACCAATGTAAATAAACCCTAAATAAACCCCTTAAATAAACCGGGTTTAATTGAAACTGAACCGAACCGCTCCACTGAACCGAACCAACCCAGCTTAACGGGTCGGGTCGGATCCGAGTCAAACCCGACCCGGACCCGAAACCCAAACTGAACCCTAATCTGATCGGGATTACTGTTCCAACCTATTTAATGTGCCTTGAACACTGTGTCCCGCCGCCGCCGCAATCTGCACTCTCACCTCTCTCAGCCCCTCTCCGCCGCTTCAGTCGCCGACGCTTGCCTGAACCCTAGACTTCTCCCTCCCCGACTCGCAGCGCCGAGCCCCGCTCGACTCTCTCCGACCTCCTCTTCCTCCCCTCACAGCCTCATGCTCCTCCGCCCAGTCCCCCTCTCCGTCGAACCTCTCCCCTCACCGACCCTCCACCCACACGACTCTGCCTCGACAACCTGAACCCTAATCCACTCCTCCGCCTATCTCCCGTCTCCCCATCCCGCAGCATCCCCTCGACGAACTGAACCCTAGCCGAGCCTCCTCCGTCCATCCACAAGCTTCTCCCCATCTTCCTTCTCCGCCTCCGCCCTAGCCCAGTGCTCCCTCTCCGGTCTGCTGCCTACAGCAGCTCCACCCCGACCGGTCGACCAACCCAGTCCGGCAGCGCCGCACCACGACCCTCCCATAGCCTGAACCCTAATCTCCGGCCTCCCTCCGGCTGCCAGCAACCTTCCCACTCCGGCATCATGGCCTAAACCTAACCCTAGGGCGGACACAGCAGACACAGCAGACACAGGACACAGGATGCAGGACACGAAGGAGACACTCGGACACAGGAAATCAGTCTTCACGGAGCCCTGTTCAGGTAGTATTTTCTCTCACCTCGTGATTCTATTTTTGATTTCGTCAGTTGCTTCGCATAGACTGTATGACCCTCTCGGTGCCCGTACAACCCGCTCGGTGTATCGCGTCCTGTGGTGATCGCGAACCGCGATCCAAAACAGGAAAAACAACACCCCATTTCACCCCGGAACTGAGTATGCCCCGCCAAATGGGACGACTTGGTCGCACGCGGTCTTTACCGAAACGTGCGCGTCATTGATACGGACGTGTGGAATTTCGCAGAAGTTGATTTGGATGTGCGTGCACACCGGAATCAACGCGTATCCGCCGACAACGCCCCGTATCCTCCCATTCTGGAACACGCTGTAACTTCGTGTATACACGTCGGATCGAGACGAAACTTACGCCATCGGACTCGTAGCAATACGCTGGTCCTGTGACCCAAGTTTGGTTCGATTCTGAGAACGTTGACAAAATCGCGTATCGTGGGCCCCACAAGCTCCACTTGACGGGCGATTTTGTGATCGGCTCATCAGAATCCAATTCTGGAAGTTCCGTTGGGTTCGTATCATTGTTCCTGACCTGTTGATACTAAGTTTGACGAATTTGGAGACCTTTGATCCTGACACGGTTTTCGGTGCAAAGCGGCCCACATGTGGACCCCGCTCTGACCAGAAACTGTGATTTTCGTCCTTGTGTCCAAATTGGACTCAAGACAGACGTTTCTAGCTATTTGATATTTTTTGAATCTAATGGTGATGTTTATTTCAGCAATCGAAGTAGTACCTGCAGATCACACCGAGACCAGAGCTATAGTTGGAGCCAGGACCCCAGGCAAGTGTACCTTGCCAAACCCTGCAGCTTTGCTACTTATTTCCTTGACTTAGTTATACATCAGTGGGCAAGTATACCTTGCCAACTTGGAGTTCTTGTTGCATATTTCCTTGCTTTATTTATATTGATGTGCATGCTAACCTAGGACCGTGTGACTTACTTAGCGTCTGATTATTAGTCGGGTGCCAACACCGTACGCGGTGTTGTGTATTGTCATCTAGAGATGGATATTCGTGACCCCTTGCATTATTGTGCTTGGCTTATCAAGTACACTATAACCCAGGACACTTGACACTGTTCATGACAGGATCTTTCTGAGATATTCATGGTGATTCTGTATAGGATACAGACTTCTGACAGAGACATTATATTCCTAGATACTATATGACTTGTTGCATTAGATATGATCGTACGTGACATGGACATGGTGTATCATGGACATGAGACGTGGGATTACATTGGGTGGGGAGAGACACACAGGCTACAGGCTGATCATAGTTATTATTCATATTATTTATTCATCTGCTGATATAGCCTAGTTTTATAGACTCATATTCCTTTCTCGAGTCTATTCGAGCTTATGTATTACTGTCGGCCGACTTTAGCACATGTAGCTCATTCTTGTATATTCTGATCAATGTGGATTAAGACATAAATATTTATATTTACTTGATTATATAGATAGTGACCATTTTAATACAGCTTATATGTATTCGAGTCGGACCGGAGTCTGGTCGAATGCGTAGCTGGCATGTTACGTATTCCTAGTCCTACTTATTTTGGGACTGGGGCGTGACATGTTTTTGTGGTGGCCCATGCAGGTCTTAATTAAATCGTTTCGGTTATTTTTAGTACCGAGCGAGCATGTAATCAGGATTAACAGTATTAGTATCTCAATCCACAACTGATTTGAAAATTCTTTAGCATTTGATTATCGACCTTGGACTTCATAATTGTACTCTTTTATTTCCCTTGGCATCCTTAATATTGTTTATCATCTCTCCATATTTCAGAGAGATGAATGTTCGTGCATGGTGTTTCCTCCAGAAGCAGATCCTTGTCAAGGCGGAAGAAGACATGCTAGATATAAATTTTTGAGAAGATGGTTACCGTTAGTAGGATAGGTAGATAGGTTATTCCTATATGCTAGAGCTAGTATAGATTGTTAGCATGAGAATTGAATATAGTATTAGAGGCCTAGAACTAATAAAATCTTACCCTTGCTTAAGGTAGCCATAATTTGGAAGTATTAGAAGTTAGCAAGATGGTTTAGAATATTTTATGGAATACATAGCTATATGCTAGGGATCAAATGTGGCTCATGATGGTGATACAAGAAATTATATTATGACCTTAAGAAATTGGAACCTTACGTAACAGGCCATAGTGGTTAAATCTCTAGTTGTCTTGTGACTTTTAGTATCAAAATTAGATCTTATGACCCCTTAAATTATTGATGACTATAGGTCTGGACAAAATAGATATGTAGATTGCTAGACCTAATATTTGAGTAATTAGATAACTCAAGTACTAAAGTATAGCTTTCGAAATCAAATTAGATGTATTTGATTAACTGGGTTGTTAGTGTTAATTGAACAAGTGAGTACCACCCATTGACAAGCTAGTATCTGTGATAGAGAAAATAGGTTGAAGGATGAGAGTTTTATGATATAGCCTTGAGTTAGATATAGTGAATTGCCTATAATAGATGATAAGCTATAACAAGATGGTAACCATATAGTTTGGATGAAGGGTATACATGGAATGAACAAGGAGAAAATCTCAGGTTCAAGGTGAAGAAGGTAGAATGGTAACAAGAAGAGTCACGAGAAGTACATGATCTTGAGCATTTTAAATTAAGAGAAAGATCTAGGAAGGACTGAAGATTTATCACTCGGCAGTTGCCTAGAAGATCTATACTACGAAGCAGAAAGTATTTGGTCATGATTGACGAAGCTTATAATTGAAAACAAGACTAACATACAAAAAGGATATGAAGGTGAGTAGGAAACAAATAATAAGGAAAATATATTATGGTCGCATAATCCAAAGAGAAGGGATTGTGGTATGGACTTCAGGAATAATAATTTTAGCATTTATGAATTATAATGCTTTTAGAATTTTGAAAATTTAGTGCGAGTAAAAATTGTTGATCAGTCTCGAAGTGATACGAATTTTAAGGAATTAAACATAGGTTCAGAATCACATACTGACTTGTTAGTCATTCTGTAGAGGATTATCACAAGACTCTTAGATTATAGATTTACATATGGTAGAAAAGTGTAAATGGAAGATAGAAGTCTTATATGAATGATAGCTGAATATTGTGAATTTACACATAAACTTATTAGGGTCAGGGATTTAGATTTTTGACTAATAGGGCATGAGCTTGCTGGACCTATCCTCAGTAGTAGGTGATGAGAACCTATTTTCAATTTACCATAGCAGATGAAATTTTGGATTTTAGAAATCTTATTCTTTTTATTGTATTGATTATATTTTTATCTAGGGTATTTAGAATGATTGAATAGATATTTATTATATAATTTCTATATATATTTTTTTGTACTACGTATTTGAATAGGGGCTTATGTCGTATTTTATTATATGTATTTCTCTTAGGAATCATTGAGTTGAGATTCTAGACTATATATGACTGACTGACTAGATTAGACTTATTGCTGCTAAGAGCAATTATAAGAAGTTAGGTTAGAGTATTTTATTGGGGATACTATAGGTTGATGACGTTGTACCAAGGAAAGAATAAAAATATAATAGCAGTCTTAGCTGTAGAATAAAGGATTTAGATACAACATAGGTAGTCTTGAATATTTTGTGCTTGTAAGATTTTAGTGCCTAACCCATGCACTCCTTTAAGAGTTAAGATATGGCATTATTTTTCTTGTAAATATTGAAAGATTCAAACTGAGTTTGTGTTGCGGCATCCTTGTGAAACCTAGGCCTATAGGTGGTGAATTTTTCTAGATGACGATTAGCATGATAACAATAATGAGATAGTACATGGTGGTGAGAATATATTTTGAGGACCAACAACCTTAGACGATTAAATTGTATGTATATGGAATTTTAAGGTTTTTAGAATGGGTATGAGTAAGTACCAAGACATATTTATATATTTAGAGATATGATGAGTTGTGGTTCGAGAGATAGATTTTGAATTTCGAGGACAAAATTTTTCTAAGGTGGATAGATTGTAAACCCCCAGAGATTTAGCTATTTTAATTTAATATAATATTTAAAATTATTATTTTTATTATTAATTTGGATTAAGTAAACAAAAGTATCCTTTAAAAATATTTTTCCTAACTTTAATTTTTAGGAGCACAACATTAGTCATTATCTCCAAACAAATTTTATATGCATGATCTAGACGAGCCCACCTTATTTTATTATTATCATATTCCACTCAAACATATCTCCTTGTGCTCTATTTGTAATGTAAAACATTCGAGTCAAAAACTTAATTTCTAGCACCTACAGTGCAACCGTTGACCATTCCAATTTAAATTGGAGATCCAATTTCGACCAATTCTTTCGACCTAATGTATGATCATGATCTATACTAGGTCTAAGACACACATGATACATGTATCCCACTCTATTGAACCTCTATGTGCTACCTACCCTCAATAGTCACAAATGACCAATTTCCTAGTGAATCAGACCAACCTAGTCAAACTAAACCGCAACGACCCGAACTTGACCCAACTAGAAGTAGTTGGACTTAACCTAGGTTGACTAAGCTAGGTAGGACCATCCATATTAAATATTATTTCAGTTTTGTACAGCCATGGGTTTACTAAATCATTAGGATGGAATGTGAAAGGAAAGGGGTTATAACTTGTGACATTTCCTTACCCCATTGGTAACTCCAAACCCTTCCCCTCCCCACTAGGCTGTCCATAACCCCCCTCTCTTCACCTCCCCCATTAGAACCACCTGAAGAAAACTTCTTCCTAACACTCTTCCTCACATGTTCTATTCACAAACCATCTCCAAATTCCTTCTCTATCTCCCTCCACACCTCCATCCATCCAACCCTACCTAGACTGAATCTTAATTCAGCAATACCTCCACCAATCCGGCCCTATCTCCCTCCACAGTAAGTATCTTTCTCTCAAATTTTGTATGCTTCTTCCTCTCCCTATCCTTATCACTTTCTCTTCACAAACCTTCCATCAAAATTCATTCTAAGTTTCTCAAAAATAGTCCTCCATCAGAGGTGTCCAGGCTGAATCCGAATTCAGTGTATCCTCTTCTCAGGCCACTCCACCACCTCCATAGCCTCCAAACCACCACTACAGCACCCAAATATCCTTCTACTACCTCTCCTTAACAAGTTTCATTTATAACTAATCACCTAAATCATCCTACAACTCCCCCAAACACCCCTTACAAAATGAAGACACCCTGCTGAATCCGCCAGCAATAGCACCACTTAAACACCTTGTTGCCACCAATTTCAGCACTAAAACCCCTTCAACAACTACCCTATCTTCATCCTCTACCTTTCTCCTAATCTCTCTAATCCGCAAAATACTTGGATAAATGTTTTGAAGCCCCGGACAGTAGCTACGAGACGAAGTGTCCAAATCTGGACAGATTTGTGCAAGCAGTGCACAACCCTCTTTTGCCTTCCCATTTCACTTTGGTAAGAGCTCCAACTCCTCCTACTCAACCCTTCCTACATGTACTTCATATCCTTATTAAATTTCACTAACTTTGAATTAATATTTTTATGATATTATACCAAGAATATTTATTACTTCTCATGTCTAGACTTGAATGTTATTTATGCACTTGTTGTCCTATTCACTTTGCCATGATCTAAAACCCAAGCAACCACTTGCAAAATATAATTTTTACTCTAATTATCACTAAATTTCAGAATGTATAAATTTTGTTTAGGGTGTTATATATAAATAAATGCATGGTTGAGACATGATTAAATATTGTGCAACTAGTAGTGCATTTTGCCTAGGTTTTGTGATAGCTAGTTTTATTGTTTATAAACACTATGTTGGAATATAGAAGATGTCATGCTAAGGTTGTTCACTAGTTATAGTAGTGCTTGCACACATGTTTCATGACAAATACAAGAAAGAAATGAGGTATATGCCATGATCTTATTATAAATTCATATTTGACTTGTCTATGTATACTTGATATTTTGTAGTAGAACGAGAGTTGTATATAGTTGGATGAATGGATATACTTGAGAAATATAGTATGTGATTGTTTGTGATGACCCTAACTTGACCTGTTGTTAATGCTCATGTGCATGTTTTAATAAGACAAAACTAACCCTAAGTTGGTTAACATAGTTTGACACTTAGTGAATACCAAGGTTGATGATATGTTGTATATGGAAATCTAGTATGAGAACACCTAGTACCTATATGAACCTTCGTTATAACCATGTTTATGAGGCTTGATGATGTTATGTGACTAGTAGGCTTAGTGTTTACACACTTTCTTGGTCCTTGACTAGTGAACCTTAGCCAACCTACTTTGTTAGAACCCCAAATTATTTTAGACTCTAAATAATTGATGGCATTGTATAAGTGGTATCCTTGATTAAATTAGACCCTAATTGTCTAATGATTAATGACGTAGAGTAGTTGTACTCTTGTGCATGCTTAGTGAACCATGTCATAGTAACTAATTTTATGATATTATATATTTAGGCTCTTGGGATCGCACGAGCGTGAATTCGAGAGCAGGTTCTTTGTATTATCAACTTGGAGTTTCAGGCAAGTGTACCTTGCCAACTTGCAGTTCTGTTATTTATTACTTTGACTTAATTATAAAATTGTTGTACATGCTTAAACCTAGGGCCGTGTGACTTACTTAGCGTCCGATTAATAGTCGGGTGCCAACCCCGTACGCGAAGTTGGGTACGTCATCTAGAAATGGACATTCGTGACCCTTTACATTCTAGTACTTGTTTTCATCAAGTACATTATAACCCAGGATACTTGACACCATACATATAACAGAATCTTCCTGAGATATTCATGGTGATTCTATGTAGGATGCAGGATTGACATAGACATTATATTTATAGAGACTATATGACTGGTTGCATTAGATATGATCTCACGTGACATGGACATGAGACGTTATGGACATGAGACGTGTGGTTACATTGGGTGGGGAGAGACACACAGGCTACATGTTGTTCTATATATATCTACTACTATTGTGAGGTTGTAGACTCTCGAGCAGAGCTAGACCCATTACTTGTTATTACTGCTACCGGCTCCCCGACACAGAGCTTGTAGCGGTCTCAGCCTGAGTACTAGTGATGCTCTCACTTGCATTTCACATAGATGGATACATAGTTACCCTATTTACTTTATTTACTCTTGCACTGCATCTATTTTGGCATGCTGTTTCTTGTACCTTGTTACGTCCCTCTGAGGACCTGGTCCCTTGCCAGTTTTGCAACATAGACCGTTGTGAAGCCTGCCTGGAGTTGCTGATGTGTGTTGCTTTGTCTTGCAGGAATTGGTGCCAGGTACTTATATCTTTTCTTCCAGATTTATGGTTATTATTCATATTATTTATTCATCTGCTGATATAGCCTAGTTTTATAGACTCATATTCCTTTCTCGAGTCTATTCGAGCTTATGTATTACTGGCGGCCGACTTTAGCACATATAGCTCATTCTTGTATATTCTGATCAATGTGGATTGAGACATAGATATTTATATTTACTTGATTATATAGATAGTGACCATTTTAATACAGCTTATATGTATTCGAGTCGGACCGGAGTCTGGTCGAATGCGTAGCTGGCATGTTACGTATTCCTAGTCCTACTTATTTTGGGACTGGGGCATGACAATCGGTGCGTACTGCTGGCCATTATCACGCGTCCGGTCCCTCGGTATTTTGGGACTGGGGCGTGACAGTAATCGACATGTACACGAATACTGTCATAACTGCTATTATTTTTATTTTTATTTTATTTATTTACAAATTATTCTATTTTATTTGATATATATATATATATATATATATATATATATATATATATATATATATATATAGTTAGGTTTATGTAAATGTCAATTTACGAATTTGACTTTATCAATACTTGGATTATGAGGGGGGCTTATGAATAAAAATCAAATGGGGGGGGGGGGATAAACGAGCAGCAAACTACCAAAATTTTCTCATGAGTCACTTACTACATGTCTCCTCCACCTTTCTTCCTCATTTCCCATGGGAGACTTGGCTTTACCTCCTTCCTCTTCCCATTTCCAATAAACCTAACCCCCTTCTACTTAACTCTCCTTCCCATCTCCATCTTCCTCTCCCCACCTTAAACCTACTACTGCTACTGTGCTACTTCTGCTGCTGCGGCTGCTGTTGTTGTCGTCCGTCGCCCGCTGCTGCCGCAGCCGAGCTCCGTGCCACCCGTCGCCGACCTCCGCGCTGCCGTCGCCGGACACTGCGGCCACCGGACCCCGTGTCACCAGTCGTCCTCCTCCCTCCTACTTCTAGAATCTCTTCCCCAACCTAGGTATATCTCCATCTCTTCCAACTTCCTTCTAAATTCAATTTAGATTATAGTTTGATTTTAAAACTTCTTGGATTAGGAATATATGGAGGAATCAAGTGCCAATTTGGAAACTTTTGGAAGAATCCTAGGTTGCTCAAGCAAGGTAAGTCCTCATCTTCCCTTTTTAATTTAGTTATATTTATTAAAATTATATAGTCTAAAATGTTATTTAGTGTAGTTAAATTTGGAAATCATATTTCAGAATATTTATAAAGAAGAAGGATTGTTTCTTTGTATTCCTATACTGACTCATATATTAGGACACGATACGAAATGCATTAACCCCCGGAGCAAATATTATGTGTGTGTTATGTATGTGTTGTGTTTGTTAGAATAACCATGTTTTGTGTTTACATATCTAGGTATACGTATTTACATGAAAGTTATATAAACATAGTTGTAGCATATACATTGTATTATTACATATTTATTCCTATGGGTTCAAGTTGTAAATTGATTCGAAAGGAGAAGTGTATAACTAAGATACAAGAGTTTCAATTTTGTTTGGAGTTATTGCAATTCTGTATGATTTGGGCTAGTTAAATTATTAACGTAGTATGGTACAACTCTAGTGTAGGACACGATATGGACACCGATTTAAGATTGGGTTTATAATTTATTGGGCATGTTAGAACTATTGATGATTCATGTGATATATATATATATATATATATATATATATATATATATATATATATATATATATATAGTCATGAAAATGAAAAGAATCTATAATTAGATTGTATAGTTTATATCTTTATATTAAATACTTGGTCATAAAATAAATTTAGAATTGGATTATACAGTTTGTATTATTTAAATAAAGTCATGGAAGTTGTTTAAAAGGGTCGATTGGATTTGCATTCCAAGGCTTCATAAGTAGATTTAGCTATATATTGTGCTTTACTTTTAAGATAGAGATTTCAGACTCTAAGAATCATCACCATAGAAAATATCATATATATATATATATATATATATATATATATATATATATATATATATATATATATATATATATATATATATATATATATATATATATATATATATATGATACTTGGATTAGTTTAATGATCAATACCTTACAAGCAATGTCATAAGAATGATATTGTCATTTCTTGAAAATAGAATTGTTATGTTCTAATTATTACATTGTGTTGTCTTGCAAATAGCCAGCAAATTACAAAGCCAAGGTATATATATATATATATATATATATATATATATATATATATATATATATATATATATATATATATAGCTAATTACCAAGGAAAGAAGACTCTCTTACTTCAGAATGTTATTTTGTCTAAAAATATAAACTGCGTGTGTACCGGTGCAGAGAGTTGCTCCACCGAAGGGGTCGACGAACCCGGAAATTCTACGGAGGGTTGCTCCGGGTCATATATATAAACTGTTGAATTTTTGGAGCTCGAAATACAAAGGAGACTCCGAAATTTCTAAGAATTTCGGGAGTTAATTAAATTTCAATATCCAGAAATACTACTGATATTCCTAACCCTAAACTTTAGTTGATATATATATATATATATATATATATATATTAGCGACAGACCACAGACAACTTCAACAGACTTAATTATGGGACGATTAGCAAGAGTGCAGGATACGTAGGACACAGACACAAGTCACTCAACAAAATCTAAAACATAGATTCCTGATAATATGCTCTGTATAAATAATATTTTCTGGAATTTGTGCCCTGATAACTTGACACCTGCATCCCGGATTATGAATGAGACGAAAAGCATGTATCTTGTTTTATCCTGAAAATACATTTTTGCATATTGATAGTAAACATGACATACAGAGCAGAAACTTAATACAAGATAATATAATAAGAATTGTTTGTAGATTCAGGCTAGAAAGCATTAGGGCGGGTGAGAACAACTTAAATACCACCTACGAAAACCCGTAACATAATAGCAATACATAGTTGATCATCAGTTAAGCTCTTTCGTAAGGCCTTACGAATTGAGTGTGTGAGGCTTAGCTCACTTTCCTGTTTAAGCCCGAGAGAGGCAGGGTCGGATCATAACCCCGTGCCATCCTGTTCAAGTCACCTGTACCTGAATATAAACACCCCTACTCGATTCAAACCATCAAATGGGTGGATTAAAGAATTAATTATTAAGCCCATGAGCGGCAGGGCCAGATTCTAAGCACCGTGCCACCAAGTCACAGCCTGATCCCTGGTATACGGGATTGTTGACAGAAAATTAGTTTAAATGGCTATTTAAAGGTTGTTCTCCAAATTGCATCATCATTTAGAAAAAATATTTGTATATTGTGGTAGTGACATAGGGATTTATATTGCTTGAATTGTTAGACACTATAGGAATACTAGTTTAGCAGTTAATTGAGGCGTAGGCACTATTATATGATTCACTCTCCTACTCCCTGTACAAATATTATTCCTTCCATGCCTTATTATCATATTTTTATTTTCTTACCGTTCTTGACCGAGGACTTGTTGTCGTTCTGACGACCTAGTATTGTTCACTAGGGGAAGATGAAGTATATGAAGAAATGTTACCTCTTTATGACGTGGACGAGGTCGAGAAATAATTTTTAAGTGATTCCAGAAAGTACATCACCCAACATTTTGTAATTAAAACTATGTATATTAAGGAGATGTTATTGTAAAGACTTATTCAGTTGTACTTTAATCGGAGTTGTATAATTACAATTTGTATTAATTAAGTGTTTTAACATGACTTGTATTTTATTCTAAAATTGTACAAGCGACAATCGCTGATACGGGTGCGGTAGTATTCGTATAGGACGTAGTCTGGAGATGTAGTTACGTACCCGGCTCTTTGTATCTTGGAAAGCGGGGCGTGACACGTCTTTTAGTGGTGGCCCATGCAGGTCATGCTTTTAGGAAACCTATGTAGGTCCCGAAAGATGAAGAACCTAGGATAAGGTGCAAGTCCAGGTAACATAAAGAAACATACTATAAGATATAGGTTAGGAACTTGTATAGGTAAAACCTGGATTTTTTATCTATTACTTGGAAGTACCCTAAGATAGACAGTAGCGGTGGAAAAAAGGGGGGGGGATCAATGGTATTATGAAGAAATTTTTGTGGTGACGGTTGGTTTGCCAAATCTTCACGAAGAGACATTGGTTTCAGCAGTTCAAAATCCCTGGTGTGCAACAAACTCAATCTGAGGCTGGTGCATCTCCATTTGTAAAGTTTCAAGGAAGCTATGGGTCATCGACGGCGTTCATAGTACATGATATTCTACTTGAGGATGCATATGTACGAGAGAGCTTCAGTATCGACACGAAGGTGGGCAGGTTCATGAGTCTGAATCTCGGGAGAATCGTACCGTCCACTTGGTTAGGTCAGTCAAGGGTGAAGAAGCTCGTCGGAACGGTAGTACATTCTGGTAGAAGACGGAAGTCGGAGACAGGCAACCAAGACTTATTGTAAGGCTTATTGTTAGGGAATTCGGTCTTGGTCGTGTTATTGATATCGACAAGATCTCGTACGGGAGGTGCTACACATGACAGCCAGCATCAACATGACAGTCAAGGAACTGGAGATGAAGGAATGTGCAAAATAGCTCAGGGAATCAACGATCAGTGACATGGGGGAGCAGGAACTCTGTCGTGGGACGATAGGCATGGCATCCAGTTGAAGAAATATTGAGGCCAACACCCTCTCATCAGACTGGAGGAGAAGATTATTGTAGTCAAGTCTGGGAGGAGAGGGACAAAACTTGGCCAGGACCGAATCTGTCCCAGTTCGGTGCCTTTATTCCATAACTGTTTAGCATGGTCAGAACCAAACTGGCTCGAGTTCGGTAACGACAGGTCTGACGAGTTTTAAGTTCTAATCTACACCGTTAGATGCTGGTAGACGGCTAAATCTGATGGTGGACTACTTTTAGGGTTTTCTAAATTTTAAAACTATTTCTCTCATCCTAATTATAATAATTGAGGGTGAAGACACAAAAAAGAGCACAAGATAGAGATTTAGGATGCTTGTCCACAGAAAATCTAAAAGAAACACCATACTTTGCTCTTAGAACTGGCAATCCAAGATAGAAGGAAGAGAAGATTTGATCGAGGGGGTAGGGTGAGTGATTTTATTATAATCTGTCTTTACTCCTTAAGTGTGATGAGGGGGTTGAACCTATTAGGAGAAAGGGTTTAACATTAATTTTTGTCAATCTTGTAAATTCATCTGAGTTATATAAATTGAGATTTGTCCAGTGACATAGTCATCGACCATATATGATATCTTTAAATGTGCTTTGCATTCATTAGAGGGGGGGTGGTTATCTCATGTAGGTTGGCTTAAGTTTCCACTGTGGCCAATTTCAGACACGATGTTGGAGTGTTTGCAGGGCGTGTCTGATTCCAATGTCTAGTATCAGGACATCTGGCTCTGGTGTCTGATTTCCAACTGTCACGCTACAGAACTAGAATACTAGAGAGATGGGACAGACAAAACCAGCTACTTATGCCAGAGTACTATATACCCCGAGATACGGTCATGGCTGTCTAGACATGTGAGGGTTTACTCTAGAATCCATCAGGCAATCCTGGGTCAAGAATCCTAGGTGTCTCAATCTCAAGCAAGCAACAAGTTATAAGATGTATGATCATCAAACATATAATAGTAAGGCGTCCAAAACTATGCATACAAAGATGATCATGAAGCTAGTTACAAAATGAAGAACTAGCAAGAGTACCATATTACATGATCAGCTCAAGCTATAGTCTCGAATATGCTTTATATGTAGGCCCGTAGGCTAAAATATCAAGTTCCAAAATATGAACTAAACACGTGCTCGATGGAAAAATACCTCAAAAGAATAATTTACAAGATCAGGTGGGTGATGAAGAAAAAAACCCACTCATGTCCTCGGGTCCTCCTCGTGTTCACCATCTTGAGGAGGAAAGTACGGAAGATCCTGCGATTCTGCTCTAAAATCTGGCCATACAAAACCAGTGGGGTCAGACCCCAAAATAGTAAGTACCATAAGGAAGCCAAACTTAGGAACTAAAACCAGCATGCAGACTAAGAAATAGTACAAGGAACATTTAAATAAGGGCAGCAGGTAAAAATAATAATTAAACATGCTATGGAGTATTAAACATGGATATATGGAGTCAGACTTCAATTACTATTCTCATGATCAGTTATTGAAAATAAATCAGGATGGGACTAGACTAGACTAGTAATCAAGCAATCACGGACAATCATTCCCTACGGCTTGCTATCATTAGCTAACTAGGGTTATTACAGTCCTAGTTACTAACATATGCAGTTTGAGATTCCTTACAGCCACATGCCCTACAGACTATCCGGGTTATCCAAACGAACATGTACATAGTATAGATATGTCTGGTATAATCATTTTTTATCTTTTTGGTAGTGCAACACTCGACGGTGTGCTGTAAGTGTATCCCTCACGACGGAGAGCTCCAAATCCATCAGTTGTCGCTGGAATACCGGGATTGCATGTAGCAAAAAAATCTTTCTAGATGCTTTCTAGATTATTATTCTAGTTATTAGCCTGGACGATTATCAAGGATTTCCGACCGTGGTGCTCAGGAATCTGGCTTAGACATGATACAAGATAGGACAATAACTTGACGAGTTCAATCAAAATCAACAACGGGGATACATGTTATACAATACAGGTGCTACTAATAGCCTTGATCAGGACAGTTACAGGAATTCTTAAGTCAGGAGTGCGCTACTTCGAGCCATTATCAGGATCAAAAATATTAGGATGGTGCACTACGTCGAGCCACTAACAAGATAATCATTACAAGATCGGGATTCAGGAGTTCATTTAAAATGTACAATCACTAGATCATGTCAGAAAATTAGGATCAATATCAAGAATGTCATGCTCAGGAAATAATCAGGATTAACTAAAATAATGGAATTAAAGAGAACTAGAGAATCATCATGAGTTAAGCATGTTAAAGAGAATACTGGTATATAGGCGCATAAATTAACAATTCAGGGTTGGCGCATAAAATCAGGCAAGAAAAAAAATCCACGTACAATGGGTCAAAAACCACCATTGACGCACAAACGGGTATTGGTGCACAAACGGCCAAAGGCTGATTTGGCACACAAATGACTATTCCGGACAGTTCTGGCGTACTTTGATACAAAAGTGCACCGAGCAAAGATGGCGCACAATCATACTAAAGAATACTTCTATGATCTTGGTGCAAAATGATACAAGTGCGCGAGCCAGGAGCTTGGCACATAAATCTATCATTGGCGCACAAACAAGCGCAATGTCACGCCCCAGTCCCAAAAAACGTAGGACTAGAAATATGTAAGCATGCCAGCCGTATGTATATGGAAACTCTAATATATGAAAATCATGCACATACGTACGCTATTTTATGAATAATAATTCACAAGTTGTATATAATTTTACCAGTCACAGGCAATACTAATCTCATCCACAAAACCAATTAGTAATAAATAACCAAATATGATAATTAACCAAGTATGCAAATAGTCGAGAAGAACTAGTAGTCAGGTGGAGACAAATCCACTACCAACTAGGATAAGAAAGAAAACAAAATAAGTACATCTTCTAGTGATCAAGAAGCTCGAAGAAAAGACCTCCTCGAAAGAGAAAGAAGTAGAAAGTCCTTATCCATGCTCCTGCAAACAATCATGATCTTCTATATCTAGAAAGGGTGTCATTTTCTCAGAGGGACATAACAAGTACACAAGAAATCGACATGCATGAAGGTAAATCAATAGACAATAAATAGGGTAATTAACCATCTATGTGAAATGCACTTGAGGCATCTCTAGTGGCGCATGAGGGGGGAGAAATAGAAGAACAGTCGTCCCACCAGGCATTTTGCAGAACTCGGGGGGTTACACAGTTGCACAATTTTTACAATACAGTAAGAAACAGAAATCCCATACGCTCACTAGCAGATTCTCCCATCCCAATGAACTATCCGAACCATATACGCGTGCAGACATAATGCAATGACGTCAATAAAAATCTAGAACTCAAACTAACACCAACTACTAACACAAGACGCGAACTCACGTACCGATAGCCAGTCAACACGCTAGTCCATGCACTCACTCACTCAGACAGTGAACGTGTTTGAAACAGTATCTGGTCGAAAGATACCTCGTAGCTTCACAATAATCCAACCCCACAACCAGACAAGGACAAGGGTTGGACCACCATAGGATGTGTCAGGTCAGAAGATACCTCGTATCTTCATAATATACTAGATAAGTCTGCTACTCTAAGATGCGTGCACACAACTAACAAATAAAAATTAGGCATAATGTAAACTGATAATATAATCAAGCAAGGTGTGCTTGCCTTCAAAGCCATGCTGCGAGCACAACAAGTCTGGTCCGGAGCTATACACAGGAACGTCTCGAACACCTACCAATTAATTATTACACTAATTAGACTCTTATTCTATCAGTCAAATTAAGTAATTATCTAGTTATTAATCCTATATTGGTTGCACATGTAAGTAACTACACGCCAAAATATTACTAACCATTAACAATACCAAAAACTATTTTTAAATCATTAGTTATTAAAACTATTAATTCTGGGATTTTATTAGAAAATAGGGTTTTAGTGATAGGGTCATCGCCTATAAATTCTTTGAGTCCAAAACTAAGTAGAAACCAAAACTAGGTCACAACGGGTTACCTACTAGTCACCAAAAATTAATTTTTAACAAATAATTAAATCTAGAATAAATACTCATAAATCAGAATTAAAATATAATAATATAATTTTTAAATGATAAATAAGGATTTTTGGTCAGGGTTTAAGTCTAACATTGACGGGGTCATATTTTATCAAAACAATGTCAACTTGCTACATAAAACACCTATAATTCTAATTTTTATAAATAGAAATAAATCTGAATATATTTGGTAAAAATCAGTAATAAATACAATAAATATTATTTTTTTATCTATACAAAAATAATTAGAATTTTATCATCTACAAGTTGATCATATTATGATTGACAACCAAACTTGCAAGTATGCATGCAAAAGGGATGGTACATGGGTGTTGTGACAATAAAATAATATTTATTTAATAAAAATCCAGAATATATAATTTTTGGAAAAATAATAGTTCATTAAGAAAATTTTAGGATTTTCTATCTATGATCAAGTCCTAACAAGGTCCAAGGGTCTCCAACATGCACACATTAAATCTAGGTCAAAACTACCCATAAAACATGCTCAAACTCAAATTTAATAAAAACTAATAAATCTAAAATTTATTATAAAAACTGAATATATTCCATATTATTAACATCTATATGAATATATTAATAAGAATTAAAGAGGATTTTGAAGGAGGTTTCATGCATGCACAAAAGTGTTGATTTGAACCTCAAAATTAGGGTTCAAGGGTTGCATGAGTTCTTCAAAATAAAATAATAGAGTTTACATCACACACACACACACACACACACACACACACATATATATATATATATATATATATATATATATATATATATATATATATATATATATATATATATATATATATATATATATATATATATATAGGGTTCAGGGGTTGCATGAGTTCTTCAAAATAAAATAATAGAGTTTAAATTATCACACATATATATAATCTATATATATATATATATATATATATATATATATATATATATATATATATATATATATATATATATAAAGATAAAATTGAAGAAGGAATGAGATAAGGATTAAATAAACTTACTAGAAGAAGAATGAAGGAGCTGTTAGGTTTCTTGGATGGAGGAGGTGGTGTGGTGTCCACGTGAAGAGGGGGTCGACGGCTTGGAGGTGGTAGGAGGAGAAAGTTAGGGTTTTGGGAGATTGGGTTAGGGTTTGTGGAGGAAAGATGAGAAGGAGATATTATTGTAAACCCCCTGAATTTTCAAAATTTTAAAAACTGGATTTTTCACAATTTTCTGGAATTTTCTGGGAATTTTCTGTAAATTAAAAACAGGGTTTTAATTATTCAATGATTTTTTAATTGATAATAAACAGTATTAAAATATTATGAAAATAATATTTTTGGATGTAAAATGAAAAACTGGACTTAGGGCAATTTTTCTGGAATTTATCGGGCCCCGGACCTATTTTTAAATGCCTAAATAGTATTTTATTATTTATTTAATTACTGTTATTATATTTATTATTAATATTATTATTATTATTGTTTTTTTTTTTATTTGTATTTATTTTTAGCTTGGGCCCGGCCCGGCCCAGTGGGCCGAGCCCGTTAGACCGAACCCAGCCCAGCCTTGGGCTAGCGGGTCGGGCGGGTCGGTCAGAACCGAACCAGCGCCCGACCCGACCCGGACCTCTGTCACCCTCCCCAGTCCCCACGACCCTGCGATCCCGCCGCCGGCGCCGGAAAACGCGCGCCACGACCGCCTTCCCCTCCGGATCACCCGCCACGTCCTCCCCCAGCCCCGACTTCCCCGGCCTCGGCTCCGCCCGCTAGCCCTATTTATTTCCCCCTCTCTTCCTTCTCCGCCTCCTCCACACCCGAAAGCCTAACCCTAGCTCTACTCCGGCAGCCCGATCCCCGGCGACTTCCCCTCAGCCTCCCGCGCCACCTCCCCGCTGTGAGCCACCGCCCAGAACCCCTTCCTCCTCCTCTCCCCTGCTCCTCTCTCCTCCCCGCTGTCGAGAGCCGCCCGTGTCCAACTCCCCCGCCGCTCCGGTGCGTCGCCGCCCCTCGCCTGAGCCGCCGCAGCCCCGGCCCAACCTCGCCAGCCTCCGGCGTATCCTCCAGCAGCACCGGACACGCCGCGGACACGACCCAAACGCGGATACGAGTCCGGACACGCCGCTGACACGTCCAGGACACGAGTTCGATTCGGACTCGAAAAAGCCCTGATTCTCGGTCCCCTTCAGGTACTCGTATCTTGCAACCCTGATCTCCGTTTTCGATTCCGTCAATTCCTACGCGAAGCCTGTATGACCCTCTCGGTGCCCGGATAAACCGCTCGGGGCATCGCGTCCTGTGGTGATCGCACACCGCGATCCAAAAACAGGAAAAACCAGACCCTGTTTCACCCCGGAACTGAGTACGCCCCGCCAAACGGGACGACTTGGTCGCGCACGGTCTTCACAGATACGTGCGCCTCGTCGATACGGACGTGTGGGTTTTCGCGGAAGCTGATTCGGGTGTGCGTGCACCCCGGAATCAACGCGTATCCGCGGACATCGCCCCGTATCCGCCCTTTCTGCAATTCGACCTAACTTCGTGCACACACGTCAGATCGAGACGAAACTTGCGCCATCGGACTCGTAGCGATACGCTGGTCCTGTGGGTCAAGTTTGGTTCGATTCTGAGAACGTTGACGAAATCGCGTGTCGTGGGCCCCACAGGCCCCGCTCGACGGGCGATTTTGTGATCGGCTCATCGGAATTCAATTCTGAAAGTTCCGTTGGGTTCGTATCAGCGTTCCTGACCTGTTGACACTGAGTTTGGTGAATTTGGAGACCTTTGACCCTGACGCGTTTTTCGGTGCAAAACGGGCCCACCGGTGGACCCCGTTTTGGCCCGAAACTGCCGTTTTTGCCCTTGTCTCCAAATTGGACCCAAGGACAGGCGTTCCTAGCTGATTGATATTTTCTGGATCTGATGGTGATGTTTGTTTCAGCAACCGGAGTACCGCCTGCAATTCCAGCTGAAGTCAGAGCCGTAAACATAGCCGGAACCACATGCAAGTGTACCTTGCCAAACCCTGCAGCTTGCTAATTATTTTCTGGACTTAATCATGCAATAATGGACAAATAAAGCCTGCCAAATCTCAGTAATTCTTGACATAGTACTTTACTTGATTTCTTGTGAATTAAATATAAACATGTTTTAGCTGCTTGACCTAGGAGACGTGTGATGTACTTAGTGTCCGATCATAGTCGGGTGCCAACTCCGTACGCGGGATTGTGTAACGTCACGTAGACATGGATATCGAGACCCGATAATTCTCGTACTTGTCCTATCAAGTACACCAGAACCCAGGACACTTGACACTATTTCATGAGACAGAGTCTTCCTGAGACATTCAAGGTGATTCTGTATAGGATGCATGTTATAGGACATAGACTTTACATTCTTAGATATTTTGATTCATAGCTACCAGACTTGCTGCATTAGTTATGATCCCGCTGACATGGACATGAGACGTTATGGTCATGGCTTGCGTGATTACATTGGGTGGGGAGAGACACACAGACTACAGGCTGATATTATATATATATATATAACATAGTATATATCATAGTGAAATTCATAGTTATTGCCGCTACCGGCTCCCCGACACAGAGCTTGTAGTGGCTTCAGCCTGAGATCTAGTGCTGCTCTTATATTGCATATCACATAGTTGGTTACTTAGTTTACCCTGCTGATTATCTTATTGCTGCACTGATATTCATTTGGCTTAAGTTTTTCTGTACCTTGCTATGTCCCCTGAGGACCTGGAATGGATGATGTCCCCAGGTACAGCTGAAGAGAACTACCCAGAAGTGTACGGTACCGGAGCACTCCTCGGAACAGAACCAGGAACAGAGGACGAGATAGTGGCCGAAGACTTCTCTTGAGCGCCGGCTTCAACTACTCAGTATTTATATTTTCCAGCATTTTATTTCCTGTCTTTTCCTTAAATGTAACAAACTAAGTTCTCGGAATTGTTTCCCCGAGATAACCTTATTTGCTATAGCTAATTTAATTCCATTGCATTTATTTCCTGGCAATTAATCTGTGTTATCTGTGGATGAGATTAGAAATACCTGAGACTGTAACACTTTACTGCTAGACTACAGCTTAAGCATGCCCTGATGGATCCATTAAATTGGATTGTCCATCGGTGCGTGCTGCTGGCCATTGCCACGCTTCTCCAGTCCCTCGGCATTTTGGGACTGGGGCGTGACATGGTTTTTGTGGTGGCCCATGCAGGTCTACGACTAAATTGTTCGGTTTCAACTTAGGGACCGAACAGGCCTGCAATAAAACTAGGATAAGTTTTAGGATCCCATCTACTTGCTTGAATCATTTTTGATAATCAGTATCGCATTCGAATAAATTCATTTGACTTGCATCTTGCCTTGATTCCCGTGCGCCTCTTATTGGTTATTTTTGATACAGGAAAATGGACCCCCAAGAATGCAACGAGACTCCCGTCGGAACCCCACAAGCTACAGGTGTCACCTATGACGACGAAGTGACACCCGTCGGAGGAGTTTCCACAACTCAACAGAGCCAGCAGGCAGGTCAACCTAACTCCCGATTCCGACGCGATGATATTCCGCCTCCGCCGCAGTTCGTTCCACCAACGCCCGTACTCCCACAAGGACAACCAATTGACGGGCAGCAGATATTCCAAATGATCTACGCGATGATGCAAGCTCAGCAACAAGTCCAACACGAGGCACAGCATCGCGAAACTAATTTCTGGAGGGACAGCATCGTAACTGTACTGGAGCAGGCCAACCTACCAGCTCGACGGCCATCTACAGGCTCTATCACTGACTTCCGCCAACTGAAGCCCCGCACTTTCTCCGGCAAGGAAGAGCCCACAGAAGTTCACGAGTGGCTCACCAACATACGGCATCAACTTGAAGCAGCTGAGCTTCCACGGGAACGCTGGATGACTGCTGTCCGAATGCAGTTGACAGGCAACGCGCACCACTGGTGGTTGTCTGAGGAGACGCGACTCGGACCAGACCGAGTCACTTGGGAGGAGTTCTCCAGACTCTTCCAAGAGATGTACATTCCGGCTATCGCACGATCCGAACTGCGGGACAAATTCAACCGTCTCACTCAGGACTCTATGACAGTGGAAGAGTACAACGCGGAATTTATTCGTCTGAGCCGCTTCGCCCCAACCCTGATCCCGACAGAGGAAGAGAAGGCCGAGAAGTTCTTCGACGGACTGAACTTTGAGCTACAAAGACTCATCGGATCCGTCGCACCTACCTCCTACTCAGATGTTCTCGCTGCAGCCCGACGCCTGGAACGCGTCACCAGGAGGGAGTCTCGCCACAAGCGGCCAATCACCTCAGCACCAGACAGGACATCACCAGGAGAATCTGCAAAGAGATCTCACACGCACCAGCCACCCAGGACAGCTTCGCAGACCCTTCCTACCTGTCACTACTGCGGCAAACTGGGTCATGTCGAGAAGGACTGCAGACGCAAGTTGGGATTGTGCCTGATTTGCGGCACCAATCAGCACATAGCCAAGGACTGTCCCCAGCATCGAGATGGAGCACCAAGGGCGAACCAACCAGCTTCACCAGCACCGAGGCCACCTTTGGCACCTCAGGCGACACTCTTCCAGCAAGCCCAACAGCAGCAGAGGAATCTACCTCAAGGACGAGGACAAGCTTATGCGCTGACTGTGCAGGACGCTGATGCGAGTAAGTGATTTGTAGTTTCGTTTCTAGTCCTGTTGTAGTTCGTGCCCGCTGGTTCGTGACCTCAGCCCCAACCTAGTAAATTGCAACTTGTTAATAATAACCTGGTTTTCATAAAAGTTATAGTTTTTACTAGATTTTCCTGGAAAGTGTAAACTTTCAATTTTTAGGGAAACGGTATTTCCCTGAAATCTCTTGTGATGTGTTTGCAAACGATGCTTGCGACCGCGTCATCTCTGTTGACCGGTTATTCTTTTGATTGCGAGGACGCAATCCTCTTAAGGGGGGTAGATTGTAAACCCCCTGAATTTTCAAAATTTTAAAAACTGGATTTTTTACAATTTTCTGGAATTTTCTGGGAATTTTCTGTAAATTAAAAACAGGGTTTTAATTATTCAATGATTTTTTAATTGATAATAAACAGTATTAAAATATTATGAAAATAATATTTTTGGATGTAAAATGAAAAACTGGACTTAGGACAATTTTTCTGGAATTTATCGGGCCCCGGACCTATTTTTAAATGCCTAAATAGTATTTTATTATTTATTTAATTACTGTTATTATATTTATTATTAATATTATTATTATTGTTTTTTTTTTATTTGTATTTATTTTTAGCTTGGGCCCGGCCCGGCCCAGTGGGCCGAGCCCGTTAGACCGAACCCAGCCCAGCCTTGGGCTAGCGGGTCGGGCGGGTCGGTCAGAACCGAACCAGCGCCCGACCCGACCCGGACCTCTGTCACCCTCCCCAGTCCCCACGACCCTGCGATCCCGCCGCCGGCGCCGGAAAACGCGCGCCACGACCGCCTTCCCCTCCGGATCACCCGCCACGTCCTCCCCCAGCCCCGACTTCCCCGGCCTCGGCTCCGCCCGCTAGCCCTATTTATTTCCCCCTCTCTTCCTTCTCCGCCTCCTCCACACCCGAAACCCTAACCCTAGCTCTACTCCGGCAGCCCGATCCCCGGCGACTTCCCCTCAGCCTCCCGCGCCACCTCCCCGCTGTGAGCCACCGCCCAGAACCCCTTCCTCCTCCTCTCCCCTGCTCCTCTCTCCTCCCCGCTGTCGAGAGCCGCCCGTGTCCAACTCCCCCGCCGCTCCGGTGCGTCGCCGCCCCTCGCCTGAGCCGCCGCAGCCCCGGCCCAACCTCGCCAGCCTCCGGCGTATCCTCCAGCAGCACCGGACACGCCGCGGACACGACCCAGACGCGGATACGAGTCCGGACACGCCGCTGACACGTCCAGGACACGAGTTCGATTCGGACTCGAAAAAGCCCTGATTCTCGGTCCCCTTCAGGTACTCGTATCTTGCAACCCTGATCTCCGTTTTCGATTCCGTCAATTCCTACGCGAAGCCTGTATGACCCTCTCGGTGCCCGGATAAACCGCTCGGGGCATCGCGTCCTGTGGTGATCGCACACCGCGATCCAAAAACAGGAAAAACCAGACCCTGTTTCACCCCGGAACTGAGTACGCCCCGCCAAACGGGACGACTTGGTCGCGCACGGTCTTCACAGATACGTGCGCCTCGTCGATACGGACGTGTGGGTTTTCGCGGAAGCTGATTCGGGTGTGCGTGCACCCCGGAATCAACGCGTATCCGCGGACATCGCCCCGTATCCGTCCTTTCTGCAATTCGACCTAACTTCGTACACATACGTCAGATCGAGACGAAACTTGCGCCATCGGACTCGTAGCGATACGCTGGTCCTGTGGGTCAAGTTTGGTTCGATTCTGAGAACGTTGACGAAATCGCGTGTCGTGGGCCCCACAGGCCCCGCTCGACGGGCGATTTTGTGATCGGCTCATCGGAATTCAATTCTGAAAGTTCCGTTGGGTTCGTATCAGCGTTCCTGACCTGTTGACACTGAGTTTGGTGAATTTGGAGACCTTTGACCCTGACGCGTTTTTCGGTGCAAAGCGGGCCCACCGGTGGACCCCGTTTTGGCCCGAAACTGCCGTTTTTGCCCTTGTCTCCAAATTGGACCCAAGGATAGGCGTTCCTAGCTGATTGATATTTTCTGGATCTGATGGTGATGTTTGTTTCAGCAACCGGAGTACCGCCTGCAATTCCAGCTGAAGTCAGAGCCGTAAACATAGCCGGAACCACAGGCAAGTGTACCTTGCCAAACCCTGCAGCTTGCTAATTATTTTCTGGACTTAATCATGCAATAATGGACAAATAAAGCCTGCCAAATCTCAGTAATTCTTGACATAGTACTTTACTTGATTTCTTGTGAATTAAATATAAACATGTTTTAGCTGCTTGACCTAGGAGACGTGTGATGTACTTAGTGTCCGATCATAGTCGGGTGCCAACTCCGTACGCGGGATTGTGTAACGTCACGTAGACATGGATATCGAGACCCGATAATTCTCGTACTTGTCCTATCAAGTACACCAGAACCCAGGACACTTGACACTATTTCATGAGACAGAGTCTTCCTGAGACATTCAAGGTGATTCTGTATAGGATGCATGTTATAGGACATAGACTTTACATTCTTAGATATTTTGATTCATAGCTACCAGACTTGCTGCATTAGTTATGATCCCGCTGACATGGACATGAGACGTTATGGTCATGGCTTGCGTGATTACATTGGGTGGGGAGAGACACACAGACTACAGGCTGATATTATATATATATATATAACATAGTATATATCATAGTGAAATTCATAGTTATTGCCGCTACCGGCTCCCCGACACAGAGCTTGTAGTGGCTTCAGCCTGAGATCTAGTGCTGCTCTTATATTGCATATCACATAGTTGGTTACTTAGTTTACCCTGCTGATTATCTTATTGCTGCACTGATATTCATTTGGCTTGAGTTTTTCTGTACCTTGCTATGTCCCCTGAGGACCTGGAATGGATGATGTCCCCAGGTACAGCTGAAGAGAACTACCCAGAAGTGTACGGTACCGGAGCACTCCTCGGAACAGAACCAGGAACAGAGGACGAGATAGTGGCCGAAGACTTCTCTTGAGCGCCGGCTTCAACTACTCAGTATTTACATTTTCCAGCATTTTATTTCCTGTCTTTTCCTTAAATGTAACAAACTAAGTTCTCGGAATTGTTTCCCCGAGATAACCTTATTTGCTATAGCTAATTTAATTCCATTGCATTTATTTCCTGGCAATTAATCTGTGTTATCTGTGGATGAGATTAGAAATACCTGAGACTGTAACACTTTACTGCTAGACTACAGCTTAAGCATGCCCTGATGGATCCATTAAATTGGATTGTCCATCGGTGCGTGCTGCTGGCCATTGCCACGCTTCTCCAGTCCCTCGGCATTTTGGGACTGGGGCGTGACAATTATGAAGGTATATATATATATATATATATATATATATATATATATATATATATATATAGAGAGAGGGCTCAGCCTTGGGGGTGCACGGGTTTGGGAGAGGCGCACTACGACCCGACACAAGGTATAAACTTTATCAACTGCCACGATAGCATTACCAGTAAGTATATTGAGTCTTACTGATAAGGATTCAGGTTCTAATCTAACTCGTGTCATAAATCGTGCAGACATAAAGGAATGTGATGCACCAGAATCAAACAATACTAAAGCCGAATAAGAGTTGACGAGAATGGTACCTGCCACCACCTCACTTGAAGCTAGTTGCTCCTCCACGGTGAGTGCCATAGCCTGACCTCATCCTCTTGGTGCTATTACTCGCTGCTGCGGACCTCCTTGCCTGGTATGTACTTGAGCTTGGGCCTGCGCAAATTGCTGTGGCCTTTGTTGCTAGAATACTTAGGATTGGGTCGACAAAGGCCTCTAACCCTGGTTCTGCTAAACTGATACTGGAGCCCTATACTGTGGTCATGTCGGGGAGGATGATGATGAACTAGCTCTGTGTGAGCAAGATCCCACTCTGTGGCTTGGTGCCCCACAGGCAAAACACAATCCTTGCGCTCGATGACACTCTAAAAATACGTGCACAAGTTTTCCACAATGAGAATACCCTGCTGAAGAAGATGTCCTCTGCTGCTGAGGTTGGGTCGGTACTGTTTGCTGTACTGAGGCTGTTGAAACTGGCCTCCTCAGAGATCCAATGGTTAAATTCCTAACTATCGGGGCTGGTGATGAAGACTGGGAGTAAGAACCTCCTGATGTGTGGGTTCTTTTCAGCCCTCCAATTCTATCTATAATTCTCTGGATGGTATACTCATGCCTCCTTGCTGCCCTTAATACTGCATCAAAAGTCTGAAACTCATGTTGTTCCACCGCCAATATGATCTTCAGGTGAAGTCCCTGTTGGAACTTCCTAGTTCTGTCAAATTCAGTTACCACCAATGTAGGAGCAAACCGACTAAGTCTGCAGAATTCTGCCGCATAGCCGTCGACAGACCTGCCCATCTACTTCAAGTTGTTAAACCTTTGTTGTAAGTTATAACGCGATACCGTGTCAAAGTATCTGGTCTGAAATCTTTCACTGAAGACAACCCAAGGGACTGGTACGGTTAGTGAAATTATCTGAGCTGCCCACCAGTCTCGGGTCAAGTCTAGCAACTACAGTCGAACTATTGATACTTGCTCTCTTGCAGGCACTCCTGCTGCCTCTATGATAGCTTTAGTGTCCTGAAGTCAAGCGTCTGATACAATAGCATCCTCGGTACCATAGAAATACTAGGGTTGGAGGCGCTTGAAGTTGCTTGTCGATTAGTTGTTGGCACGAGGTCTGCCTCTTTCCAAAGTTTCTTGTACTGACTGAATGAGTACATCATCTCGACGTCCTTGAGATACCAATAATTTTTGAAGGATAGCAATAATCACACTGTTATCCCCTCCTACATCAGGTATTGGTTGCATTGGTAGAATTACTGCAACATGAGGTACTGGCTGTATCTGGGTTCTTCATTTTGAGCTGTTCTGGACCCGATCCCGGAATGCTGAGGCTGAACCTCAAGGGTTTGTTGGGCATCAGAATATTGTCCCGCTACTGGAGGAACTCAGGATGGATGATTAGGAGGACCAGGAATGGTGTCCCTGAAAGATAAATGACAAAGGATTATCAAAGGAACGGATATTGTTGATCGAGGATTAAAGCAGATGTTGAATCAAGATTTTAGGGATATAAATTCGGTAGGAGATCAAGGAGTAGCATGATTGAGACATCTAAACATCGGCAAAATCCACACACTTCTGAATTTTTAGACCTGCATGGGCCACCACTTAAACCGTTGTAGAAGCATAAAAAATATGCCGGATAGCTCTACGCAGCATGTTGATACAGGGCAGAGTAAACAGACGACCTCAGGGCCGTTAACGTGCAAACATAGATTTTTGCTGAGCACAGCGTAAAATATAGGCTCAAAGGACCATCCGCGTAATGCAGTATGTCTAGGCTGCCTCAGCGTAAAAGGGTGCTACATCGTCTTTATGGCGTAAAACTCATCCGCTTTCAATGCAACATTGAAGTGTACGAGGAACGCTTCATATTCTTCAAAATGAACCTGTCAGATTATGCAATAAACCTGACGTCTGGGCTCCTGACAAAGAAGTACTGCACGACAACCCAAGCGACGGCTATAATGATGGCGCGGCACTGCAACCCAGGCTATCATTTACTGCCATTTCATTGGCGTAGACCGCTTCTACGCATACAAAGGAATACGTCGCCTAGTTTTATACAGGCAGATGTGAGCTGTTTACGCTCCGCAGAAGACAAACAGCCTGCCACGTCAAAAGCTGCTCTTCGTACAGGGCTCGAGGCACGTCTCTGCATTCAATGCGCAGAGCGGTGACAGGTTCTCAAGGCACGTCTCTGCATTTAATGCGCCGAATACTGACAGATGCCCGAGGCACGTCTCTGCATTTTATGCGCAGAAGGGTGGCAGACCTTCAAAACACGCCTCTGCATTTAATGCACAAGATAATGGCGGATCTCTGCATTTAATGCAGGAGATTTGATTAAATGTCACCGAACCGTCGTCTAGTGACATTCCCTTTGCGCCAATTGCTCTTACGCATACAAGGGATACGCTGCCCAGTTTTACACTGGCAAACATGAGCTTCTTAAGCTCCGCAGAAGGCACACAGACCGCCACATCAGCAGTTACTTTTCGTACAGAATTCGAGGCGCGTATCTGCATTTAATGTGCAGAATGATGGCAAATCTTAAAGACAAGCCTTTGCATTTAATGCGCAGGATGGGGGCAGATCTCTGCATTTAATGCAAGAGATTTGATTATATCTCCAAGAGCCGTAATTTTGGCTAAAACATCCACATCATCTCGGCTTCTACGCCTGCTTGGCTTCTATGCCCACTCGGCTTCTATGCCCACTCGGCTTCTACGCCTGCTCGGCTTCTACGCCCACTCGGCCTCTATGACCACTCGGCTTCTATGCCCACTCGACTTCTACGCCTGCTCGGCTTCTATGCCCACTCGGCTTCTACGCCTACTCGGCTTCTATGCCTACTTGGCTTCTATGCCATAGTGACAGTCATTGGCTTCTACGCTAACCTCTTCTACACAAGGGATAACTACCTACGTGGCTTCTACGCCGTGATCTTCGCACCAGATATACGCGTTATGTCCCTTAGTTGGACGCGCGTCACATGCTCACTCAAAAGGTCATCTATACGCAGGCATTGGTTATTTTAAGCCGTCGTGTAAAAGGGTGTTGTACTTTCCACTACTCGGTTTCTACGCCGACTGTGTGGTCACTGTCACTAAAAACTCTATAAATAGAGACCTCTATCAACGAGGAAAAGAGAAGGGATCGACGACTTTGGCATCGGGCATACACCCTCTTTAGCAACCTTCGAAGCTGCTTTTTGTCTTCCACGGCACTTCTTCAACATCGTGTGGTCCAAGGGCTAAAGTGATCGACTGCAGATCAGACACCTATAGCAATATTTACCCAGATCAAATAAATTATACTTAGACATCCTCGTATAGGATTAAATTGTACAATCTTGTTTGTAAACACCAAAGAAAAGGCGGGTTTTCGTATAAGACCTCGTTTTCCATATTCTCTCTCGTTTATTATCCGAAACAAGATGGCGACTCTGCTGGGGACATCTTTCTCTTCTGACGAGGAAGCAATTGCTCAACACGATGCGGTATCCGTGGGATCCGTGAAGAAGACACCGGTCGTCCAGTTCGACCAATCTGCCTACGAAGACATACTTCAAACAGGGGGTAGCTCTCACTCCCTCTCAGTCCAAGACAACAGGAAGCTGCGTAAGGTCTGGATGCCCAAGACATCCTCTACCATTCCTGTGGACTCTCCGACCTCTCCGATTTCTCCGACCAACGAGGTTGTAGCATCGCTCCCTCCATGCCTTGCGCGTAAAATTCAGTCGCCTGTCTCTGGCAGGGCAGAAAAAACTTCTGGCAAGGCCTCAGCGCCAACCAGAAGTATACTCCGCGCTCTACGCGTAAAACTCATTCTCCCGTCCCTTACGGAAAAGACGAAACTTTGGACAATGCCTCAGCGCTAGTTCAGAAGCCTACACCGCGCTCTGCGCGTAGAAAACAGTCTCCCGTCCCCGACGAAACAGACAAACTTTCTGACAATGCCTTAGCGCCAAGTCAGATGTTCCAAACGCGCTCCGCGCGTAAAAATGCATCTGCCTTCCGCGGAAAGGCAGATGATCCCTGTAATCTACGCAAGGGAAAGCAAGCGGCGGACTACTCAACATCTCGGCCTTTACGCCAGCGAGGGAACAATCTGCCCGCCCTCCGGATTACGCGAGAAGCTGACGGCCGGCTGAGGACATCCTCAGCTTTATGCCAACCAGAGCAGAGCTCCAAATTACGCCAGGAGAAGCCCCTCAGCGTAAAGAAGGCTCAATTTGCGGAAAGACACCCTCCTCGGGGATTATCCGCCACCCAGATGGCCAACCTGTTGTATACAGGAAGCACAGGGAAAACTAGGGCTCCCAACATCCGCTTGCCCACTGATGTGAACAGAAGGAACAAGCCATCTTCTTCTTCTATAGATCCTCCTGACCTGCGCAAGTACCTGATCCAGAAAAGCAAGGATAGGAGATCTTCCAGCATGTCTATTACGCCTCCTAACGAGCACTCTTGTAATAGTCATAGGATTGTAATTAACTGTTGCTATTCTGAAGCAAAACGGTCAGTTTTCGACCGGTTGAGCTACTCTCCATCTTTTCAGAAAGAAGAGCCCACACATGCATCGGTGAACATGGCTTCACACATACCTAGAGGAAGATCGGGCTCAAGACGTCATCCCTCTAGAGCTCCGAGCCAAAGGAGATTCAACCAGCTCCTTAGGAACACTGAAGCTGGGGTATTCCGAAACACCCGTTCGAGGTCGCGACAACCGACTTCGTACTCTTCTGATTCTGAAGCTGGGGGTCGCCAGTCTCCTGAATCAGATACTGAAAGTATAGAGTCAACTTCTACAGAGACCTATACTAATCTTTCAATGATACCCAGGGAGATGGGAGTTTATGCCATTGGAGATGAACGCAAGGAAGCTTCCCCGTCCGGGAGCGCTGAGCAGCGCATTACTATACTGGAGACATCTCTGAAAGAAATGCAATCCATGATGGAGAACATGCACCAGATGATTCTGACTCAACACACAGCTGCTATGGCTCAAGCGTCGGTCCCTCCAACTCAGATATGTGTGGGGGTGGACTTACCACCATCCAACGCAATCCAAGAGCCTGCTCTAGATCAGGAGTCAGTATTTCCTCCGCTTCCTCACTCGGAGAATGTATTACCTCCCGTCGGAGTCGCGATGCAATCGATTCCTCATCACTCCGTGGTCCCGCTACTAGCTGAAGATCCGATGCAGGCAGTACGGGAGTTGAAAGCCCAATTTGATGCCCTGAAGCACAAAGATCAGCTCAAGAAATTGGGAATCAACCAACCTTACCCAGCTATCTGGGAAGAGGTCCCTTTTCCTCCTAGATACAAACTACAGACTATGGCTTTGTTCGAGGAAAAAACGTCACCGAGTCAATACATGAACTACTTTAGTATGATGATGGTGTTATTACAAGGGAACGACTCCCTCCTCACTCGGGTGTTCAAAGGCTGTCTCTCGGGGGTAGCTTATCAGTGGTACCAAAGTCTGGCGGACAACTGCATTACTTCCTTTGAAGAATTTAAGATGTTATTCTTCACACGATTCTATGAAGGAGGGATGAACATGTCTATGTCCTCTCTCATCGAAGTCAAGCAGAAGGAAAAAGAGAATGTTCGCACTTTCATCGAACGTTTTCGTCAAGCCACTTTGCAAATGCCTCCAGGAGTTCCAGACTCGGCATTGGTGGACATCTGCAGGAAGAACCTTCTCCCCGTGATCTCGGTATTCATAGGACCATATCAGTTCCATGATTGGCCCTCGTTCATCATCTCAGCGGTAGCCGCGGAGGACAATAGTCAGAAGGCGCGCAATAATGGCATCATGATCTCGGCCTCTGATAAAGGCAAGAGGTCATCCTCCAACATCGACCATCCTCGGGGTACCAAGGGTAAAGAAGCTCTGGCGATCAACACATCCAGGCAAAAGACGGTGGCTACCACGCAGACGAAACTTGGGACTTCCAGGTGTCACGCCCCAGTCCCAAAATACCGTGGGACCTGACGCGTGATAATGGCCAGCAGCACGCACCGATGGACAAACCCAATTTAATGGATCCATCAGGGCATACTTAAGCTGTAAAATCAAGTCTACGACAATCATGGCACAACTAATCTCATCCACACAAGATATAAAATATGATCCACAGAATATAAGGAATGTAAATCATCAACCAGTCTCAACAAAGTGCTTTAGGGAACAATCCGATAAATATCTGATACAATGGTTCAACAGACCAAAATATAAATGACAGAATAAAGTAAATACTGAGCATGAAACATAGATGCTCAGGAAAAGTCTTCAGCTAACACCTCGTCCCCGGGTGTCGGTACAGCTCCTGTATCAGTTTCTGCTCCGGTCCCGTATACCTCGGGATAGATCTCGTCTACAAATCCTGGGGACATAATCCATTCCAGGTCCTCAGGGGACATAGCAAGGTACAGAAAATATAAGCCAAAATAAATGTTGTGCAACAAATAATAAAAGAAATAGGGTAAGCTATATAACCATCTATGTGAAATGCAAGTTGAGAGCATCACGAGTACTCAGGCTGAGCCACTACAAGCTCTGTGTCGGGGAGCCGGTAGCGGTAATAACACGTAATGTGCCTAGCTCTGCTACGAGAGTCTACGACCTCACAATAGTAGTAGATATATATATGAAACAGCCTGTAGCCTGTGTGTCTCTCCCCACCCAATATAACCACGCCTCTCATGACCATAACGTCTCATGTCCATGTCAAGCGGGATCATAACTAATGCAACAAGTCATAATGTATCTAAGAATATAGTATCTCTGTCAAGTCCTGTATCCTATACAGAATCACCATGAATATCTCAGGAAGATCCTGTCTCATGAATAGTGTCAAGTGTCCTAGGTCATAGTGTACTTGGTAAGACAAGTACGAGAATATAAAGTGTCACGAATGTCCATCTCTAGATGACAATACACAACGCCGCGTACAGTGTTGGCACCCGACTATTAATCGGACGCTAAGTAAGTCACACGGTCCTAGGTTAAGCATGCACAGTAATATAAATGAAGCAAGGAAAATATATAACAATACTGCAGAGTTTGGCAAGGTACACTTGCCTGGGGTCCTGTTGCTGGTATGAATCAGAGTCCAAGTCACAGTCCAAATAGCCTATGTATTACAAATTTATCACGTCAAAAGATAATTTATTTTAATTTATTTAATTCTGGAATAATTACTCTAAAATCCTATTTTAATATTATTATTCTGATTTTTATGTTAATTACTAAATTTTGTCCAAAGAAACTGAATTTTATCAACTCGAGACTCATGGCACGCAAATCGAGGCGATCAGTTGACCAAAAAGTTAACCGACATAAACTAGACTTTCATGCATGATTTCCTATATATTTCAGCATCAAAAACATACTGGAATTTACAGCTCGTCCGAATTCAAATTCGTTTGGAAATTATGGCACATACAAATTTCATATCGTGCACCGATGGTTAAATCCTAACCTAAAAGTTCTACAGAATTAACAGTATAAAAATACATCGAAGTAAATTCTGGGAAAATACATATATCAATGATCTCGACATTAGCTTTCCGAAACTTTAAACGGTTCGTGATTCTGATTCCTGGTTCTCCCGAAATCGCGAAAATATTGAAACACGTCTATTTTCGGACATACTGTGCTCTACGAATTTTCCAGAATTTAATACTCATAATTTTGTAAAACAAATTATATAATCAGAAATCTAACCTTAATATCGTTCTAACGCAAGAAACTAGGTCTCGTTTGGAGTCCAGAGCTATGCGCAATGGCTTCTGGAAGATGAAAGAACCCTAGATGGCAATTCTCCAAAATCTCTCTCTAAAAATAATGGGATAATTAGGGTTATAATAATATATATATATATATAGGGATGTTGAGTGGCTGAATAAAAGTTGATAGGGTGACATGTGTCATGATTTGATTGGATGGTTTTGGTTATATTATTTGTTTTTTGATTTGCCTTTATAAAAACATTATTTAAGTCGTTTTAAATCTAAATAACTCAAAATAAACATTAAAAATAATCATAAAAATCTGGAAAAATTACAGAAAATATATTTTGAACCTAAAAACCCTAGAAAAATATTTGGGATAATTATATATTCATAGATTTCCTACTATAATTAGGAGAAGCTCTAAAAATTAGTTTTGCCATAAAACTAAAAATAAATACTAACATTATTCCAAAAATTCTGAAATAATTCCAAAAAATATAGTAATAATATTATAAACCTTAAAAAATAACGTGGGTCCATTCTATATTCCTGGGCTTGCACCATAAATTTTACAAGTCCTAAAAATTAGTTATTAGCCTAAATAACTCCCAATAAATACTAAAATACTCAGAAAATTTCCAGAAACTTCTAGAAAATATATTTTATTATTTAGAACCTAAAATAAAACTTTGGGATATTTTTAATTATATTTGAATCTAAAATAAATTCTTGAAAATCCTAGAAAATTACAGAAAATTGTGAAAAATCCAAATTAAAAATTTCTGAAAAATCCGGGGGTTACACCAGGCCCATTGAAGTGTACTCTTTCGACGACGACGATATTCCGAGCATATTCGAATGTCTCGTCAAAAGCGCAAGATTACCCTTCCTGAGGTGAGACGACCCAATGAGGCCGGCAGTACCAACAACCCCAAGTACTGCATCTTCCATAGGTACATACACCACCCCACAAAGGCGTGTTATATACTGAAAAGGAAGATCCAGGAGCTGATTGATGCTAAGGCCATTACTCTGCGCAACAGCGAGAAGACAGTCACAACCAACATGATCTCTCTGCAATTTGGCAATCTGCCTCCCCAAGAGATCCTGGATGGTGTTACACCTATTTCCCGGACGACGATGAACATCGTTAATCTCCCTCCAGCTAGAGGTCAAAATCATGACCTGGTACCACTAACTACCCGGCGAGGCGAGATTATGTGGGTTCATCCAGATTTGGTGTCCGGAATCGAGAAAGAAACTCAAGCTGCTAAAGCTAAGAAGAACTCGAAGCGCAAGCCATGTCACATGGTTACGGCAGACTCGGCGTCAGAAGACGAGGTCTTGGCCGCTGGAACCCGTTTAGGGAGGGCTTACCTCAAGGACCATGAAGCCAGCCAGGAGGATGCACCGGCAGACGCTTCAGCTACCAAGTCGTCAGAACCAGAGCCCGCCGTACCAGGGGCCGGTCCTTCGAGACCAACTACGGCGGACAAAGAAAAGCAAAAGGAAGTACGTTTCGACAAACCTGTGAAAAACATTCAAAACAAAGGTTTAGAGAAGCCGTACAACTTCGACATCCTGGCCCAATTGGCTAATACACCAGCCAGGTTGTCCATCTTCGAACTACTCAGGCTCTCCCAAGACACTCGTCTAGCCCTGAGCGAAGCACTGATGCAGGCGGATGCATACTTGACCCAGCTCAAGTCCCCTGACGAAGAACCCGTGGCATGTCCTCAATGCCACAGTGTGATGGAGGTGGTCCCAAATATCACTTTCACTCAAGATGACATGCTGTTAAAACATAACAGGCATGACAGACCCCTCTATTATATCGGGTACGTGGTTCCATGGAGGTCGACCGGATTCACATAGATCCGGGATCATCAATCAGCATCATTCCTCATAGTCTGCTCAGACAGCTGAGGATTCCTACAAGCGAATTGGCTTACACCACCACTACAATCGTGGGTTTTAACGCCAGAAAAAGCAAGCCGTTGGAAAAAATTCGTCTGAGGATCCAGATTGGCAACCTTAGATCAGTGGCTACATGTTATGTCATTGATTCTGAGGTGTCCTACAACATTCTGCTGGACAGACCTTGGATCCACGACCATAACATTGTTCCTTCAACTCTACATCAATGCTTCAAATATGTAAATGCCCAAGGAACAGTACAGACGGAGTTTGCTGACCTGAACCTGTTTAGAGGAGTAGAATCCTACTACTCCGATGCCGTGTTGTACTCTCAAGACTACACGGAGGAGGTGACAGCCGAAGCAGAGAAGGAATCCCACCGGGAGCCAGAAGAACCCTCTGCCGAACAACCACTGTCAATCAAGGTGAAAGGACGAATTACTCGTCCAAAAACCATGGAGCCTATGGCGATCCACCTGAACAAAACCAGGTCAGGAAAATGGGGTGATCCTCTAGTGATCACTTTGAACCAGAAGCCTCCATCCTTGGTCATCAACCTTCGGCGCAGCAGGCAGCCGACTGATGTAAATGCAACCGGGAACGAAGTTTCAGATGATAATAAACGTCCCCTTTTCCAGTATATCGAAGCTCAAATTCTGAATCAGGAATCCTTTCCCCATGACGATATAGAACCTATAGCACAAAAGTTCTTGGGAGCTATAGATTCCTATCATCCGTATATGTGGGAAGTAGCGTCATCATCCAATATCACCACGACATATGGACCGCATGAGGATTCTATCTTCATTGTCCCACCTACTTGCAGTAGTCAGCGTTCAATAGTCTTCGGCCGCAAGCGCAATGGACCGACTATACAAGAGGATTCTTCCGACGACGACGTTGGTAAAATACAGGTTCACAGATACAGCCCGCAAGCTTTGAAGATCATGCAAAGTATGGGTTATGACTTGAAGCTGAAACCAGATCTCAACTACGGGAAAGGCAGACGAATGCCGCTGCACGGAGATCCCTACTATCAACGAACCAGCTTCGGGTTAGGGTATACCACCTCCCTTGCAGCTCCTGAGTCGAACGAGGATATCTTTTCCTCTTCTCAGAATCGCTCAGCGCCCTCCGACTCATCTCACGCTCTCGAACGAACATTATCAGTAAATATGGTAGTGACAGATTCCTTCGAAGAAGACGAACAAGAATCTGAACTGTTTGAGAATGACGCTTGGGCTCAGCAAATGGATACACAATGGGAGTTCCGCTTCGAGCAGAGAGAACCTTCCACTGAAGATGAAGTTATCCAGATTGACGTTGGTGATGAACTTTCACCAAAGCCGATATTTATCAGTAAGGGAAGAAATTATCCAGCTGATAAAAGAATATATTGACGTCTTTGCGTGGAATTATGAAGACATGCCAGGTCTTGATCCAAAGGTGGCTACTCATAAGCTCAATATATTGTCCGATTCAAAGCCTGTGAAGCAGCACCAACGCCGGTTCTGCCTGGATATGATGGACGCCATCGAAGCTGAAGTCAAGAAGTTGATAGCCTGCGGCTTCATCCGAGAAGAACAACATCCCGACTGGGTCGCCAATGTTGTTCCGGTCATGAAAAAAAAGGGAAAGTACGTGTCTGCATCGATTACCGAGATCTGAATGCGGCCTGCCCCAAGGATGAGTTTCTTCTTCCCATCACAGACGTCATGATTGACAATACATGCGGTTTCGAACGTATGTCTTTCATGGACGGATTTTCAGGATACAATCAAATTAAGATGCATCCTGAGGACGAGAAGCATACTGCCTTCCAGACACCATTGGGGGTATATTGCTATATGGTCATGCCCTTCGGATTGAAGAACGTCGGGGCTACGTACCAACGGGCTATGAGTAACATATTCCATGAGCATTTGCGCAAGACAGTGGAGTGTTACGTGGACGATGTAGCTGTCAAAAAATGCCTCAAGGATAATCACATCCAAGACTTGAAGACAGTATTTGAATTGATGCGCCAACATCAACTCAAGAGAAATCCTACAAAGTCCTTTCTGGGGGTATCTAGTGGCAAATTCCTGGGATTTGTCATTACCGCCAAAGGCATTCAAGTGGACCCTGATAAAGTCAAGGCCATCTTAGAAATGCGACCGCCCCGTAATCTGAGAGAACTCAGGGGATTTCAAGGTCGTCTGGCTTATATCCGGAGATTCATATCCAACCTCTCTGGGAGATGTTAGCCTTTTTCTCGTCTCATGAAGAAAGGTGTATCCTTCGTATGGGACAAAGCCTGTCAGCAAGCGTTCGGTGACATCAAACGCTACCTCACTAGTCCGCCAGTTCTGGTGCCTCCAGTCATAGGAAGACCGTTCGTGCTGTATATTCGAGCAATTGATCATTCTCTGGGAGCTCTTCTCGCGCAGAAGAACGATATGGGCCATGAGAAGGCTATCTACTACCTCAGCAGGATGATGGTCGGAGCCGAACACCGGTACAACCCAGTGGAGAAAGAATGCTTGGCTCTGATGTTCGCTATCCAGAAAATGCGGCACTATGTCACAGGTCAAACCATTCACATCATCTCCAGGGTCAATCCTCTTCAAGTACTGATGAACAAGCCAAGCGTTCTTAATTTCTGACTTGCGACTTGGGCAATGTTATTAACACCGTATGACATGGTGTACGTCCCTCAGAAGTCCGTCAAAGGCCAAGCATTGGCTGATTTCCTAGCTGCTCATCCGATCCCGGAGACCTCCAAACTGTACGAGGACATTCCCGACGAAGTTGCAGAGTGTAATTCCGCGATGGAAGGTGATGCATGGCAACTATTCTTCGATGGTGCCTCCAGGACTGGTCCCAGGGGAAACGTGGTTTCGGGAGTAGGAATTGTCTTGGTTACTCCTGATAAGCTCGTCATCTATCGAGCATATTCTCTTAGCGAGCCATGTTTTAACAATGTGGCAGAGTATAACGCTCTACTAATCGGACTCCAAGTCGCTAAAGGATTGGGCATCGAATCTCTGGAAGCTTTCGGTGACTCTCTGCTGATCATCAACCAAGTCAGAGGAATATATGAAGTTCGGAATCCATACCTCATCCCTTATCACCAAGCAACGGTCGAGATAGCCATGACATTCAAAGGATTCTTCCTAGAACATGTACCCCGATCTCAGAATCTGGAAGATGATGCCCTAGCCAGTCTAGCTACAGATTTAGCTATTCCTATAAGAAGGCAGAATGCGGTAATCCTTCTTAGCAGAGAGTTATTCTGTGTGAAAAATAACTTCCACATAGAATACAGCTACGCTGTGAACACAGATCCTCCCAGGAGAGACTGGAGAAGTCCCTTTATAGACTTCGTAGCATACGGAATCTTGCCGGAGGACCCTAAAGAAGCAGTATCCGTCAAAAGACGATCATTACGCTTCTATTTTGAGGCATCCTCACAGTGTCTATATCGCCGGACCTACGACGGACTGCTATTGAGATGTCTCTCAGATGATGAGGCACAGCGGATCATCCGTGAAGCTCATGACGGCGTATGCGGAGTGCACCAACCCGGTCCTAAGCTACAGGATCGCATCAGGAGAATGGTCTATTACTGGCCTACTATGATCACAGATGCAATAAAGTACGCAAGACAGTGCAGAGCCTGTCAGGTCCATGCAGACTTTATCCATCAACCTCCTGAACATCTACATCATACGGTTGCATCCTGGCCTTTCGAAGCATGGGGTATGGATATCATTGGTCCTATTCACCCGTCTTCTTCCAGAGGTCACCGGTTCATACTGGCCATCACGGATTATTTCTCCAAATGGGCAGAGGTGATCCCTCTTGCTGAGGTGAAGGCATCTAATGTGATCAGCTTTATCAAGTATCATGTCATTTATCGCTTTGGGATACCCCGAAGGATAATCCATGACAATGGACCTCAGTTCATCAGCCAAGCGTTTCATCGATTTTGTGATAAAATTGAATACAAAATGTGGCCTCTACGGCATATATTCCTGCTGCTAATGGTTTGGCGGAAGCATTCAACAAAACCATTATCAAGCTCATGAAAAAGTTCGTCTCCACGAACAAGAGGGATTGGAATGAGAAGCTGGGAGAATGTCTCTGGACATACCGCACAACGGTACGAGCACCGACAGGTTGCACCCTATTCTCATTGGTTTACGGGAGCGAAGCAGTCCTCCCCATCGACATCCAGATTCCATCACTCAGGATAGCCGTGGCTGATAAGCTAACTCAAGAAAAGAACGACCTTTTAAGGCTTCAAGAGCTAAAAGGATTAGACGAGAAACGCCTCCAAGCTCAACAGCGCATCGCGTTCTACCAAGCACGCATTTCCAGAGCTTTTAATCAAAAAGTAAAGGAAAGAGTGTTCAAAGTTGGCGAGCTAGTCTTAGCTGTGAGAAGGCCGATGATTCTTACTCACAGAAGCAAGGGCAAATTCCAGCCCAAATGGGAAGACCCTTATGTGATCGAGACGATGTTCTCAAACGGCGGTTACAGGTTAGCCAAGCCTAATGGGGACCTGTTAATGGCTCCTATCAATGGAAAATTCCTGAAAAGGTACTATGCTTAACCTACTTTGCTCAAGTGGAATATGGCAAAAACCTCATTCTGACAAAACTACTTCCAGAACGAAACTAGTGGGATCGTATTCTATCATGTTCATATTACCTCTGAATAGATGCGTCCTGCTAAAACTTACCGAGAGTATGTCACGTCCATATTACCTCTGATATCACTTTCACCCAAACCTGTCATTTATATTCCAAAATGATGGGTCCACAAAGTCAGATGAAAGCCACTTTATTATTCCCAAAAAGGAGCAAAAGTACATTAAAAAGCAAAAAAAAGTACATCATTGTGGGGGAGCGGTTAGATCGCAAATCTGCTGCGCCAGAGCAACCATTCTCTCATCCCGGGAGTTCAAGACGTCAGCGTGAGCCCGTTCCAACCTTGCTGCATCGTTGTCCAAAGCAGCCAACTCGGACCGAGCATGCACGAAATCGGCGTGGATGACACCCACCTGTTTCAGATTCTGCTGAACAGTCGCCCGTCGCTCCTTCAGCATATCTCGAGCCGCCGACAAAGAGAGAACCTTCGCCTCTACTCGAACGAGCTCATCCTTCAATATGCGGGCCTGCGCTGCCACTTCCTCATATTCAGCTTCGCACCGGGTCAACTCGGGGACGACATACCCCAATTGGACACGTTCTTCGTCCATCTCCCGCTGCTGAGCCTCGATGGACTTATTCAAAGATGCCATATGTTCAGTAAGCTGCGCGCTCAGGAAGTCGTACCTAGCTTGAACGAGACCGTCAATGTTGCCTCGAGCTAGCTGCAAGTATTCGTTAATGGGTTGCTTGTAATCACCTGAAATTTTATGAATTTTTTTAAATTTAAATTTTTTGGAATTAATTAGCATTTTCTGTGAATTTTAAACCTATAAATTAAAGCAGTCTAATTTAAAATGAATTTTTTAAATGAAATTAAAATAATATTAAAATGTGATGAAAATTATATTTTCTAGTGTAAAATTATAAACCGAGCATGGGGTATTTTTCCGGGAATTTATTGGATCCCGGATGAATTTTTAAAGCATTAAAAACTATTGTAAAATTTAACTGATTAATTAAATCAAATATTAATAAAACAAACCGAACCATTATTTTAAACCAAACCCTGAACCGGACCGGACCGGCCGGTCTGACTAGACCGAACCGCTTGCTTAGCGGGTCGGATCCGGGTCAGAACCCGACCCGCTAAGGACCCGACCCGACCACTTGAATCCCTAACCCCTGAATTTTGAACGGCCCGACGTTTCCCCTCCGGCGGCCGTTTCCGCCGCCATGGCCGCCAGAGACCCCCGGTTCACCTCCCTACTACCCGACGACCTCTTCCCCTTCCTCTTTCGGCAACGTCCGGTGAACCATCTTCCCTCAACCCCTATTTATACCCCTCCAGCCGGCCGAAAATCCCCTTCAGAACCCGACAACCGCCCATCCCCAGAGCCCAACGCCGCCATCCACGATCGGCCTCGCCGCCAGATCCCGGACCTGTCCGCCGCACCTCCAGCACCAGTACAGGCCACCCACGACCTCGTTGGTCTCCCAGAACCCGACATCCGGCCGTTCACCTTCACCAAGGAAACCCGAGCTCCACTCTTCCCCCATTCAGCCGACGTCCGGCCGAGATCCGGCCGCCCAGCCGTCGCTGACCACACCAGAACCTAGCCGACCTCCGCCCAGTGCCGTGCAGCGTCGACGTACCTCTGACCTAGCCCGGACACGGCTGACCCAGGCACAGCGGCTTTCCAGAACCAGGACACAGCTTGGACACGGATCCAGGACACGGGGATTCGAGTTTGACACGCAAAATTGGACTTTTTGAACCCTGTTCAGGTACTCACAACTTTTGACTCGTAGCTCTGATTTTAATTCCGTAAATTGTATCGTGTAGCCTGTATGACCCTCTCGGTGCCCGGACAAACCGCTCGGGGCATCGGGTCCTGTGGTGATCGCACACCGCGATCCAAAAAGGGAAAAACTAAGCCCTGTTTCACCCCGGAATCGAGTACGCCCCGCCAAACGGGACGACTTGGTCGCGTGCGGTCTTCACCGATACGTGCGCGTCGTAGATACGGACGTGCGGGATTTCGCAGAAGCTGATTCGGATGTGCGTACACACCGGAATCAGTGCGTATCCGCGGACAGCACCCCGTATCCGACTTTTCTGTAATTCGCTGTAACTTAGTGTATACACATCGGATCGAGACGAAACTTGCGCCATCGGACTAGTATCAATACGCTGGTCCTGTGGGTCAAGTTTGGCTCGATTCTGAGAACGTTGGAAAATCGCGTGTCGTGGGCCCCACAGGCTCCACCTGACGGGCGATTTTGAGAACGGCTCATCGGAATCCAATTCTGGAAGTTCCGTTGGGTTCGTATCAACGTTCCTGAATTGTTGACACTAAGTTGGACTGATTTGGAGACCTTTGACCCTGACTCGGTTTTTGGTGCAAAGCGGCCCACATATGGACCCGCTTTGGCCTAGAAATGTCGTTTTTGCCCTTGTGTCCAAACTGGACTTAAGGACAGGCGTTTCTAACTATTTCCTATGTTCTGAGACTGTTGGTAATGTTCATTTCAGCTTTTGGAGGAGTATTTGCTGAACCCACTGTTACAGGGACCGCTACTGGTATTTCAACCCCAGGCAAGTGTACATTGCCATAAATTGCAGTTTATTAGTTCATTTTGTTCTCTTGCTTTATTTTCTGTGACTATAGTACATGCTATAACCTAGGACCGTATGACATACTTAGTGTCCGATTACAGTCGGGTGCCAACCCCGTACGCGGAGTTGTGTATGTCATTTAGTGATGGACATTCGAAACCCTTTATATTCTCGTGCTTGTTTATCAAGTACATCATAACCTAGGACACTTGACACCTTACATTGACAGAATCTTTCTGAGATATTCAAGGTGATTCTGTATAGGATACAGGATGGACATAGTTATTATATTCTTAGATTATGACTGTTGCATTAGCTCTGATCTCACGTGACATGGACATGAGACGTGTGGTTACATTGGGTGGGGAGAGACACACAGGCTACAGGCTGTTCTATATATATATACTACTATTGTGAGGTTGTAGACTCTCGAGCAGAGCTAGACCACTACTAGATATTGCTGCTACCGGCTCCCCGACACAGAGCTTGTAGCAGTCTCAGCCTGAGTACTAGTGTTGCTCTCAGTTGCATTTTCACATAGATGGTTATGTAGCTACCCTGTTTATTTCATTTTTTATTTCACTGCATCTATTCTTGGCTTGTATTATTTGTACCTTGCTATGTCCCCTGAGGACCTGGAATGGATGATGTTCCCAGGTTTAGCAGAAGAGCATTATCCCGAGGTTTACGGGACAGGAGCTGAAGCTGTAACAGAAGCTGTTGCTGAAGGAGAACCTAACTCAGAAGCAGAGGTGATGGCTGAAGACTTTTCTTGAGTTTATATTATTTGTACTCATCAGATACTTTATTATGGACTCCTTTGTTCTGGTCTGATGAACCAGTGTTTAGACTTTTATCGGGTTGTTCCCCGACATACTCTGCTGTGACTGGACATTGATGTACTTTCCTTTATTTGTTGTTGTTCTTACTATTCTGTGTGTGGATGAGATTAGTTTTTGACTTATTGTTGTAGACCTATATTACAGCTTAAGTACTCCCGATGGATCCATTAAATTGGGTTGTCTATCGGTGTGTACTGCTGGCTAATGCCACGTGTCTAGTCCCTCGATATTTGGGACTGGGGCGTGACATTGCTCCAAACCATTAACTATCTCCTCCACCGCGTCAGCTACCCCAGTGTCGTTGAATTCTCGGATCGGCACTATAGAGGCCCGGGAGGCCCTCCTCAGCGACGCAAAGCCCAAATTCTTCTCCAACACCATTGATATTAACATTTTCAAGGTGGCATAGAAGATACGAGTGTACTGCTCGGTCACAGCAGCTAGATCCGAATGGATGCTGGGAGTGTCCACGATAGTGGCGAGTCCCCCTCCAAGAACAACCGCAGACGATGTTGCCACGACCGTCGCCTCAACAGGAGGTGTGACAAAAGAAGAAGCGCCAACACCGGACGAAGTGACCGGCATACTCAAAGGAGGCATTGTCGCAATGACAGGCTCGTCCTCCTCTTGAGATATCGGAATCTCTTCGACAGGCGAGCCGGCACCCGAAGATATCTTCTCTTCAAAATCAGGCACCTCTGTGTCGCCGCCAGGACCTGACACAGAGCCAAAGGGCGCATCTACACTGCCCTCCCCGAAGATGTCTTCCCCTGAAAAGAAGACAAAAGAAAGTTAATATCAGCATGACGTTAATTTTCCTAAAAGAAGAGGCATGAAAGACGACATTTACCCATGGCCAATGGTGTATATGACGCGTCCGCGGCCAGTACAGCTAAATCATTCCTTAATGATGCTAGGCAAGCTGTCATACCTGGAGAAGGGGGTGCTCTAAGGAGCACTGGCGAATGCTCTTCCAGGTCCTCGTCAAATTCTAACCGAGGTTCATCGGCTGGAATCTCGCTGGGCGCACCTACAGACGCGACAGGGGTTTCTTCCGATGCTGATCCGGATAAAGATATTCTCATTTGGCTCGGCCCTGAAGGTGATCTCGTTCCACTACCTGAAGCGGTAGCAGCGACAGCAGCCTCCAGCAGGAATTCTCCGGCGCCGCCAGCCGGGACTGTCGAGGTTCCCTCTCTAAAAGGCAAGGAACCTCCAATCAAAGAATCATCCCCAATATGGAGAGATGCAGGAGAGATGCAGGCTCATTTCTAGGAGCCTCAATACCAAGAATCCGGAGAGGACGAGTAACCGTCTTCTTCTTCCTCTTGCGAGGGGATGTCTCCTTCGGAGTAGGAGCCCTTCGCTTCCCAGAGATCACTAAAGGCCCTGCAGGCAGAGGTACTTCACCCCTCGATACTGCCAACAGAGGCTCATCTGGAGTGACGGACTCCTCACCCTCGTTAGAAGAAACCGAGGGGACTTCGACTCTTCCCCATACTTGGAAGAAGGCACCCTAAAACTTCTATACATATCAAAATTGCGATGGAAGGTGTTGGTTGCCACATAGAACTGGGCATACGAGTGGAGAATGCGCAGCTCCGTGGAGAGTGAAAGGACGGGCACGGTAAAAGTTGCCTCAGTGCAACCCATGATGAAATATCGCCATCCTCTGGCTCCATCAATGAGTCCGCCCCGGGACCTGAAGTTGGTGACGGCATTGCCCACGTGCAACTGGTCATACCCGAATTGCCTGGCAAACCTACTAGGCAAGTAGGGCTCGAAGAAGCAATGGTCTTCACTCCTGTACAGTAGGTGGGAAGGTCTAATGCAGACCAACCAATTAAAAGACTCGGGAGAAAGAACGGTCTTCCCGTCGCCTACGTCCTGAAGTCTGATCCCCTGCTGATTGAGATGTACAGGAGGAACCGTGCAGAAGAGCTTCCAGCTATGACTGAGGTTCAGAGCCCGCCGACAGTCTATAACTGTGGTCACGTTCCAGGAGGATTTCTGATAGTTCAACAAGAAACTAGCCCCCGAACTACTGCCAGAGCCGGGAGACATAACCCTGGGGTGATGAAGAATTAATCATCCCATCAGATACATGTATGGTAATTCTACCCTGGGAAAGCTATCACGCCGAGTTTCATCGGCGAGCAGGCCGTCAGTCATGGCCCTCAGGCCAGCTTGAATGCGGCACACCATGGCAGGGAGCAAGCCCAGTCTTGCCCCAAACATCAGACGCACTGCAGGCCATAGCGTGTTGCGGTGAATGTGATCCGCAGATGCGATGTCGGGTACCACCAGTCGGCGCAGCCATATGGAGAGGAAGCCAGCCAGTTGAGCTTTCCTGGACAGAGGCCTGCGGCAACGCCTCAAATAACTATAGGCCTTAGTGCCTACAAGATACTTTCCTACCCCTTCGTCGAGGATCCAGTCCGGAGCCCCAGCGTCTTCCATGAGATCGTCAACTACCTGAGCGTTAAGCACGCTTAGAGGATTCAAAGGCAGATCCTTGCCTTCCAATACCTTCTCTGGCTTAGCAGTCCTGGACTGGTGAAAGAAGAGGTAGGACATCCATTTACTGACATAAGCCAAATCTGAAGGCTCGTTATAAAAAGCAGTGCAAGCGAGGTAGTGATACATCAGCTCCTGATACACTTCCACTACCAGAGGGTCTGAATCCCCCAGCTTCCGGTTCGTGGGAACATACTCTTCATATGGAGTATCCTCCATCGGCAGTCTCGAGATCTCTGCCATCTCGTGGAGGGCCAATCCCAACTCCCCCAGTGGAGTGGCGAAAGTCCCGGTGAGCGAGATATATCGCTCCATCAGTGCCAGAAACAGGTTGGGGTTGAGAGGCAACCCAACGCTGGTGGCACTCACAGCTGCAAATAGACCAATGTTCTCCAGCTCGGTCTGAAAATGCTTCAGGGCCCAATCAGCTAAGCGAGCCCATCGAAGATTTATGGGGGTGATCCACCCGCCTGTCCGAGGGTTCACCTTAGGGTATACTCCCCCGCGCCCCATGAAATTATTGCAGAAAGTCGGTAATTGGACCGGCTGGATCACTAAACTGTCTTCACTCGGGATACTGCCCGGGTACAGTCCCCTGAACATCGTCACATTGCCGGTAGGGCGGCTGACAAACGACCCCTAGTCAGCTCCTTTCAAATGAAATATCTTCCCCGGCCTGTCGTAAAGATCAGGAGTCAGCGTCCACGACATCCTCCTGGGATGTGTAGCATGGAAGAATGCCGAGATGGGATAGTCCCTCGGCATCTTGGGCAGATACAAAACCAAGTTCCCAGCAGTGAAAACCTAGAGTTCTTTCTTGGGCTTCATCTGAGACTGCTTGTCGATCATGTCCCCGAAGAGAAAAGCCGGCTTTATGTATTGGTCCCCGTCTATATACGTCAGGGGCTCTCTGTTGATCAAGTTCAGCAACGTTCGCTCGCCCTGAGCCGATATCAAAATTTCCCTTCCTTCAGGATACTGGGGCCCGAAGATAGGAAATGTCACGTGCGACAGATCCTCCAGATAGTTGGAGTGCAGCATCCCTGCGACAGAACCCATCACATCGGCTAGCGGAGACGCATGCAAGTTAACTGTAAAATGCAAGAAAGACAAGTCAGTTTCTATAAACTTGCAGCATATGCAGAAAATCAACAGTCTGTGCTTTACGCCAAGGCTGTAAAAACTTGAATTATTACGCTAGAATCCATTTCCTAAAAACGTAAAATTCAAGGTTGGCAGTATACAGTCTGTGCTTTACGCCAGACTGATAAAATTGAGTTATTACGCCGGAATTTCCATCCCTGCGTAACACTCAAATTTTATAGTATACGCCAACTTTCGACAGTCAAAGCTTTTACGCCAGACTGCGAAAATATGGAGTTTTTGCGCTGACACATTAGAAATGTGGGCATAAAAGATGAAACATCTCTGTGCATCATCTTTCTCGAAGAGGCTATCAGCACAGAAGATGACCTAGCGCGTTCACGTACAACGTGTGCGAAGGGTTTTCAGTCGTTCGTTTTCGTCCCAAAAACTCTACCTTTAAGGCCAGGTGCACTGCTAGTCGGCGGGATGCTTCGTTCAGAATGAAGTTCGCCGTGCCCGACGGAAGTCGCCCCCGCTTGAGCAGAAGAACGGGAAGAAGAAGCGACCTTCTTTCCCTTAGTGGAGGAGTCTTGTTTCGAGGCCATTACTGGAGACTTCGAAGACTCGGAGAAGAAACGAAGAAAAACTCGAACAGACAAAAGCTTTCTTTCGCAGAAGACGGATGAAAAGTTTCTCTCAGAAACTTAGGGTATATATAGAGTTCGGATGGACTCCTCGAATCCCGGACCAAATCTCACATTTAATATTTGGTTATGATTGGGGACTACGTCAGCCTATTTACTCAGAGAAGGCGGACAGTCAGCGAATTCAAAAAGTTTTCGTGCGAGAAAGATTCGCAGTTTTTACGCTAAGGAGCTTTCTACGCTCGACAGCTACGGATCTACGGTTTTACGCTCACAGGCTACTAGTCTATGGTTCTACGCCCGGATGCTTTTATGCTCGGTAGCTTTTACGCTCGAGAGGCTACGAACCTACGACTTCACGCTCAGCAGCTACGAATCTATGATCTCACGCTCGGTGACTTTTTACGCTTAGAAGCAACAGATACACGACTTCACGCTCGGAAGATTTTCTTTTCAGAAGCTACAAAATCTATAGTTTTTACGCTAAGGAGCTTTCTACGCTCGACAGCTATGGATCTACGATTTTACGCTCACAGGCTACTAGTCTATGGTTCTACGCCTGGATGCTTTTATGCTCGGTAGCTTTTACGCTCGAGAGGCTACGAACGTACGACTTCACGCTCAACAGCTACGAATCTATGATCTTACGCTTGGTGGCTTTTTACGCTCAGAGGCAACAAACTTATGATTTTACGCTCTACGACTTTCTGCATATCTGAAAAATGCGCAGGCCAGTACAGTACATCTGAACAATTCTCAAGGCGGTCAATTACAGGGGTTCACACAGAAGATACTCCTTCTTGACCTCAAAATATCCCAAGTACCCAAAGCATACAGAGTTCAACATTGAAAATTACTCTTCTTCATGGGTCGATTCGAAGTTCATCCAGAATCCAGTCTGAATATTTCGTCTAAACGGTTCAAGATGGCAACTCAGTGTTAGACAGCCAGTTCTCGCCCTGTTCCAAGGGATTTTCGAGAAATCATTCTTGAAGACGACGGTCTGAACAAAAATTTTGTTTATCAGAAGTAAAAACAGTTCAAAATTCTACGCGGTTCCTCATTCCTAACAGCAGGACAGTTCGAACACTCGACTGCTAAAGCGGCTTTTTGTGCATCCTTAGTTATGCGTAAAGGACAGAACATGACCTAGCACTCTTTCTAAACAGAGTCAGCGTAAAGTATCAGACGTGTCGAAGCTACACATATTCATACTTCACAGCAAAGTATGGCAAAATGATCATATGCAAAGAAGAAGACGATCTTATTAAAAATCATGATTACATATGAGGGAAATCTAGTCTACAAGGGTTTTTCTTCATTTTCATGGTTACATATGAGGGAAATCCCGTCTACAAAGGGTTTCTCATTTTCATTTAAAGATTGTGCCCATAATCTATTTCGGTCAGGTTCTCGCATGGGCGGCATTCTTCATCCATCTCCTCCAGCAGCCAGTCGTTGACAGCAAAACGACTGACATATGATCAACGGCGGGAGGATACAAAAATGGGCCTAGACCCATCCTCCAATACGAGGAAGCAGGGTAAAGATGCTTTCCTACATCCAGCGCCATGACAGATTGAGTTGAGATATTTCACCCAACTCAATCTCAGACAGCAGCTAGTTTGTCTGCCCTCGTCCGCAGGTAACGGGAGAAGGCACCACTTGCAAGCTGCCTGGTCAAATACGACCCTTCCTCTCTCCCGAAGAACCGCCATACAAAGTTGTTGATTATCCCGAGCAAGGGAGGCTATGATATCCTTCCATGATCCATCGTTGCAGAGGACATTTGCTCGAAGACGCCATCTTTTTCGGCTCCTTACATGCTGGAAGAACATGGTCTCCTTCTTCCTCAAGTCGACCCGACGAACTCCGGCCATCATCTCTGTGTGGTGAAGGAAATGTGGGAAGAACAGGTTAAACTTCTCAGTCTTTTTTATAGGCGAAAGAGATCGCACCGATCCCCAATAACTCCGCCATAAAGTCAGCCTTGAAAGAACGTGTCAGACTTGACCGTTTCAAAGCTTCATTCAGAGCGTTTCAAGTTACGAGGGACGGTTCATGCTTCATTCAAAGCGTTTCAAATTACGAGAAATTTAAAAGCTTTGAAGGGGGTCTTGTAGAAGCATAAAAAATACGCCAGATAGCTCTACGCAGCATGTTGATACAGGACAGCGTAAACAGACGACCTCAGGGCCGTCAACATGTAAACAGAGCTTTTCCGCTGAGCACAGCGTAAAATATAGGCTCAAAGGACCATCCGCGTAATACAGTATGTCCACGCTGCCTCAGCGTAAAAAGGGTGCTACATCGCCTTTATGGCGTAAAACTCACCCGCTTTCAATGCAGCATTGAAGTGTACGAGGAACGCTTCGTATTATTCGAAATGAACCTGTCAGATCATGCAATGAACCTGACGTCTGGGCTCCTGACAAAGAAGTACTGCACGACAACCCAAGCGACGGCTATAATGATGGCGCGATACTGCAACCCAGGCTGTCATTTACTGTCATTTCCTTGGCATAGACCGCTTCTACGCATACAAAGGAATACGCCGCCTAGTTTTACACAGGCAGATGTGAGCTGTTTACGCTCCGCAGAAGACAAACAGCCTGCCACGTCAAAAGCTGCTCTTCATACAGGGCTCGAGGCACGTCTCTGCATTTCATGCGCCGAATACTGGCAGATGCCCGAGGCACGTCTCTGCATTTTATGCGCAGAAGGGTGGCAGACCTTCAAAACACGCCTCTGTATTTAATGCACAAGATAATGGCGGATCTCTGCATTTAATGCAGGAGATTTGATTAAATGTCACCGAACCGTCGTCTAGTGACATTCCCTTTGCGCCAATTGCTCTTACGCATACAAGGGATACGCTGCCCAGTTTTACACTGGCAGACGTGCAGAAGGCACACAGACCACCACATCAGCAGTTACTCTTTGTACAGAATTCGAGGCGCGTATCTGCATTTAATGTGCAGAATGATGGCAAATCTTAAAGACAAGCCTCTGTATTTAATGCGCAAGATGGGGGCAGATCTCTGCATTTAATGCAAGAGATTTGATTATATCTCCAAGAGCCGTAATTTCGGCTAAAACGTCCACATCATCTCGGCTTCTACGCCTGCTCGGCTTCTATGCCCACTCGGCTTCTACGCCTGCTCGGCTTCTATGCCCACTCGGCTTCTACGCCTGCTCGGCTTCTACGCCCACTCGGCCTCTATGACCACTCGGCTTCTATGCCCACTCGGCTTCTACGCCTGCTCGGCTTCTATGCCCACTCGGCTTCTACGCCTACTCGGCTTCTATGCCTACTTGGCTTCTATGCCATAGTGACAGTCATTGGCTTCTACGCCAACCTCTTCTACACAAGGGATAACTACCTACGTGGCTTCTACGCCGTGATCTTCGCAGCAGATATACATGTTCTGTCCCTTAGTTGGACGCGCGTCACATGCTCACTCAAAAGGTCATCTATACGCAGGCATTGGTTATTTTAAACCGTCGTGTAAAAGGTTGCTGTACTTTCCATTACTCAGTTTTTACGCCGACTGTGTGGTCACTGTCACTAAAAACTCTATAAATAGAGGCCTCTATCAAAGAGGAAAAAGGTCAAAAAGTGGAAAATTGGAGGTCGAGAGAGAGAGAGAAGAATCCAGAGCTCAGGCAAAGAGAAGGGATCGACGACTTTGGCATCGGGCATCCACCCTCTTTAGCAACCTTCGAAGCTGCTTTCTGTCTTCCACGGCACTTCTTCAACATCGTGTGGTCCAAGGGCTAAAGTGATCGACTGCAGATCAGACACCTAAAGCAATATTTACCCAGATTAAATAAATTGTACTTAGACATCCTCGTATAGGATTAAATTGTACAATCTTGTTTGTAAACACCGAAGAAAAGGCGGGTTTTCGTATAAGACCTCGTTTTCCATATTCTCTCTCGTTTATTATCCGAAGCAACCGTGTCATGCCCCAGAACCAGAATAATGGAGAGCGGGGGAAGACAAAGCCATCTACGTATACTAGAGTACTCTATACCCCGAGATACGGTCACGGTTGTCTAGACATGTGAGAATTTACTCTATAATCCATCAGGCAATCCTGGGTCAAGAATTCTAGGTGTCTCAATCTCAAGCAAGCAACAAGTTACAAGATATATGATCACCAAACATATAATAGTAAGGCATTCCAAACTATACATACACATATGATCATGAAGCTAGTTACAAAATGAAGAACTAGCAAGAGTACCATGTTACATGATCAGCTCTAGCTATAGTCTAGAATATGCTTTACATGTAGGCCCGCAGGCTAAAATGTCAAGTTCCAAAATACGAGCCAAACACGTGCTCAATGGCTAAACACCTCAAAAGAATAATGTACAAGATTAGGTGGGTGATAAAGAAGAAAACTCACTAATGTCCTCGGATGCTTCTCGTGTTCGCTATTTTCAGGAGGAAAGTACGGGAGATCCTGCGATTCTGTTCCAAAATCTGGCCATACAAAACCAGTAGGGTCAGACCCCAAACAGCAAGTACCACAAGGGAGCCAAACTTAGAAACTAAAACCAGCATACAGACTAAAAAATAGTACAAGGAACATTTAAATAAGGGCAGCAGGTAAAATAATAATAATAATTAAACATGCTCTGGAGTATTAAACAGAGATATCTGGAGTCAGGCTTCAATTACTATTCTCAGGATCAATTGTTAAAAATAAATCAGGACGGGACTAGACTAGAAATCAAGCAATCACGGCCAATCATGCCCTACGGCTTGCTACCATTAGCTAACTAGGGTTATCACAGTCCTAGTTACTAACACATGTGGTTTGAGATTTCTTACAGCCGCATGCCATGCAGACTATCCGGGTTATCCAGACGAACAGGTACATAGTATAGATAAATCATGTATAATCATTTTTTATCTTTTCTGGTAGTGCAACACTCGGCGGTGTGCTGGAAGTGTGTCCCTCACGACGGATAGCTCCAAATCTACATGTGGGATACCGAGATTGTATGTAGCCAGAAAATCTTTCTAGATGATTTCTAGATTATTATTCTAGTTATTAGCCTGGACGATTATCAAGCATTTCTAACTGTGGTGCTCAGGAATCTGCCTTAGACATGATGCAAGACAGGACAGTAACTTGACAAGTTCAATCAAAATTAACTACGGGGATACATGTTTTGCAATACAGGTACTACTAATAGCCTTGATCAGGACAGTTACAGGAATTCTCAAGTCAAGAGTGCGCTACGTCGAGCCATTATCAGGATCAAGAGTATCAGGATGGTGCACTACGTCGAGCCACTAACAGAATTATCAGTACAAGATCAGGATTCAGGAGTTCATTTAAAATGTACAATCACTATATCATGTCAGAAAATCAGAATCAATATCAAGAATGTCATGTTTAGGAAACAATCAGGATTAACTAAAATAGCGGAATTAAAGAGAACTAGAGAATTATCAAGAGTTAAACATGTTAAAGAGAATACTGGCATACATGCGCATAAATTAATAATTCAGGGTTGGCGCATAAAATCAGGCAAGAAAATAACATCCGCGCACAATGGGTCAAAAACCACTATTGGCACATAAACGGGTATTGGCGCACAAATGGGTAATGGCGCACAAATTTGGTGCACAAATGACTAATCTGGACAGTTCCGACACACTTTGATACAAAAGTGCACCGAGCAAATATGGCGCACAATCATACTAAAGCGTACTTCTAGGATCTTGACGCACAATGATAGAAGTGCACGAGCTAGGAGCTTGGCGCATAAATCTATCATTGGCGCACAAACAAGCGCATGAAGGTTTACTAAAAGACAAAACATAAGTCTCGAAGTATGGCACAACAGTCAACACAATATTGCAGTCGAGAACACAATTCTCAAAAATAGTCAGAAGTCGTTGCTTAGTCATTAAGTAATACGAAATGCTACAAAGTACATCATCTCTGGAGAATGCCACATAGTACACCATATAGCAGAGTGTGTTATTCTCCAAAAGAGACAAAGTGCGCCGGTAAGGAAAGTTCACCAAAGTGCGCCAACTCTGCAATATCTGCAAAGTGCGCCAACTTGGCTATTAAGTGTCGTACATACTTGATGACTTGTAGACCCATTCAAAAGTGCGCCAAGTAGGATTGCTTACTTTTGAAAAAAAATTATAGTACAAAATGTACGTAGGAGTAGAGAAGTGCGCCCAGAGTACTCAACATATCTTGGCGCATTTTCGAAGGAATTTCTGAAACACACACAAGTGCGCTCACTGGAACTTCGCTTATGCAACAAGGATTCCTTGAGTACTTTTTGTATACATTCTCAGGTCAATTTTGCATTCTCCGACTTGTTGTTCTCGGGCTCAATGAGCAACAATACAAGAAAATCAAAATCATCATGAAGACAAGTTCTAAGTATTAAGCAAATGAAACCTATCAAGTGATTAAACAAATTATACTAAGAATCAAAACAAGATCCATGGTTGTTCCTTCGGTTGGCAAGATATACTTGCCTACGGTCAAATTCTAGCATAATACTACCAAGGTTACCCACGGCCAAGGCCGCTCGGCTGCTCTCGGTGAAGGCTGAAGAAGTGAAGAAGGAAAGAGAAATGAAAGGAAAGAAAAAGTGAAGGAAAAAAGAAATGTTTGTTTATATAGGCAAATGGTTGATTGTAGGCCATTGGATCATAATCCATGCCTCTCACCCGGGTTCATCACAGACACCCTCCAAGAAAACCAAGGGACCAACGGTCCAAAACATGCAACTAAGAAAAAACTTACAAAAATAACCTAAACAATGCATGAATGGCATAAAGCATGATATAAGCAATTAAACAATAAGCAAGCTATACATGTATAATACGCGTATACCGGGTACGTATACTAGAATAGTGAGACGAGTCTCACAACTCTCTCCTCCTCCTTAGAAAATTTTGTCCTCAAAATTTCAATAAGACACGAGGTCTAGCAAGAACTCTGGGGACACGCAATCAAGGTAAACAAGGGCATACGAAAATCAAGCACAATCCTAGAAAAGGACAAGCATGCACAAGACAAGATCAGGATACGAGATATACGAACAAGTATATCTCACGAGTCAAACAAATTCGGATATCGAGCACGGATATCACCCTCTCGCTCCCAAGTTGACTCGCCCGGTGAGTGATGTCCCCAAGCAACTCGGACTAACCGAATAGTCCGGTTCTTGAGAATCTTCTCTCTCTGGTCCAAAATTGATACATGTCTTTTCTCATACGAAAGGTCGGTACCAACGACAAATTCTGAATTATCCAGGACATGGCTTAACTCCGATATATACCGTCGTATGCCACGGTCGTCTCTGGGTATTCATCATATAAAATTTTATGTTAGTAAATTTCTCTCGTGTTCTTTTTTCCTTTTTCTTCCTCTCTTAACCAAACATGACAACCAAATTTTTTTTTACTTACTTTCCCTCAAATCAAACACACCTTTAGTCTCCATTAGTACCAACATGTAGCCAAACTATTGGCAAGAATGTATACAATTCAAGTCTACTACCATGTGAATCAAACCAAAATTATATTATCGAGGAACTTAGAATTTGCTCCTTTGTTACACGAGCTTAAATTGTATACTCAGATTGTTGGCTATCTAAATTTCGTAGCATGATTCTCTCGTGTTCATATGTACATTAGCTAGGAGGAAGGTTCACGCCATGCCTGACGCTTAACCCATAGAAGTTTTGTCAATTCTCTACTGATCGATGATGGTGAAATCATATGAAAGCCAAGTTCAATGTCAATGTATGGAAAGGTAAAAAAGGACACAAAGGAAGAGCTGGCCTGTCACGTGTTTTGTTCGGCAGGTGAAGAACCTACTTTGCACAACATGCCATGACACAAAATATTCATAATCCAGAAGAGCAAGCATGATGCTGCTGATGATGATTCCAAAGCCTCATCTTTACCTACAAAACAAGACCTCGTTATTTAAGCAACCAGGCCAGTTCAACCAAAGAGAGAAGGAGAGCAAGACCCTTTCTTTTCTTCAATATCCCATCCCATCCCATCCCATCTTCCAAGAGGTTGAGAGCAACCCAAGATATCTTGAAACAGTGACATACTTCCTAGGCTAGATAATCTAGGCACCGACTAAGTATAATCATCAATTTGTCATATTTTTTATATCTGATCATTTCTAGTTTTTCTTAATTTTCCGTAATACCAATACAAATAAAATAAAATACTAAATAAAATACTTAGTCAAGGTTCACATTATCGATATAGACGGTATCGGTGGTTTGGAGTTGCAGTATCGAATTTTTTTTTTTTTTGTTTGTATTGTAAAGCAAATAATTATTAAAAAATGTTTAAAAAAATATTTTATACATTTAGACATAACTTTGAAAAAAAAAATATGTGTTGTTTTTTAATAGTTTTAAAATTGAATAAAATAATAGTCAACCTTACGGATTAATTTTACTCGCGATAAATTTTTTATTTTTATTTACATGCTTTTATAACTCAACTATGCTTTTACACCCTTGCTATTGATCTTTTTCATTCAATTTTCTCTACCGAATTGATTGGGGAAAGAGACCTCCAACGTCGGTATCGGTCAGTATCAGTAGCGGACGATATCGGATAGGGACATGCCAAACTGTATCCGTATCGGCCGTATCGGATCGGTATATACTGCAAACTATGACTTGAGTCCTATTATATATATAAAAAAGGGAGTCAAAAACTATGGGTAGAGCTAATAAAGAGTAAGAACTACTGCCAAAACATTTCTGAATCCAGATCCACTATAGACAAGCTAAACTAACACAAGAAAGAAAGGCAACAGCAACAAGAAAGAAGAAAAAAGAATAGATTGCAAATAAGCTTCGATATTACTAACAAAAAAGAAGTGGACGAAGAAGAAGAAGATCAAATGTTGTACCAAACAATGCTGCACTCCAATATTGTTGATTTTTTGCAGTTGTTGTTGTTGATCTTGACAGTTGATTCTGAACACTGTACAGATCTACTAGTCCAGCACCAAAGGATGAGAGAGGTGAGAGATCTATCAGACTCAGATATGGAGAGAGCGCGACGACGCGTGTCGCCTCTTGTGTCCTCCCAGTGCCTGCCCGGAGGGGAACACCTTGTGGCAGACCGGGCATTCATAAACAACAGCACCGGCACTCCTTTGCTGCGTCGGTCTCTTCTCCGCGAGCGAGGAAGCCGATGACGAATCGTTCCTGTGGCTGGTCCGGTGGCCTCCGAGAGCCTGGTAGGAGCCGAAGACCCGGTCGCACGTCGCGCACTTGTACGTCTTCTTCGGCAGGCCGATCCCAATGGAACAGTAGTAGTCCCTCGACAGCATCATGAGGCTCAGAGCGCCGTCCTCCTTCTCCGACTCCGATACGGACACGGAACAGGAGTCATAGGTGATAGCCGCGACACGTCTCAACCTCCTCCTCCTCCTCCTCCTCCTCTTTCCGTTCTTGGTGACCGCAGAAACCTCGCTATCAGATTGCTCTTCTGATCCGTAGTCGTCATCGGACAGCCTCCAGGTCTTCTTGGGATCGTCGTCGTCGTCGTCGTTGTCCATCAACGTAGCGTCGTCTAGCGACAAGTGTGACCTCATGTGTCCACCCAGGGATCTGCCATTACTCAGGCGGGTATGATCATCCACCATTGGAAGAAGAAGAAGAAGAAGAAGAAGAGAGCTTTGGTCAGATCTTGAAATTTGGATGTTGAGCCGTTTCTTTAGGGAGGGGCCTTTCAATGCCAACTTAGCTTTGCTTTTCCTATACAAACTCTGTTTCTTTTTTTTTTCCTTTTTCTTCTATTGGTGGCTCTCTGTTTTACTTTGTTTGGAAGTTGGTTGAGAGGAGAATTCCAGGCATTTTGGAAGCAACCAGAGTAAGAGCAACCTCCTGGTCGACCGCAGCCGTCCGTTCGTCAGATCGATCATGCTGATCAGCGGCTATGATTAAGTTACATATATTCCAATTTAGTAGCTCCTAGCCTTGTATGCTCATCAAATATTGAGAGTCCACGTAAATCCTAGCCGACCTACATATGTTGATAAATCCGATATCAAAGTTTAAAGGTAAGGTATAAGAATTATATAGTTTTATGTAATTGTAGTGAAATATTAAGAAATGGAGTTCTAGACTAACGCTGGGTTTGGAATTACTCAAATTTCGAACATTCAAGGAGACAAGGAGTTCACTCCAAGGGATCCAAATCAGTTCGCCTTCGTGTTTTCGTTTCAGTAAACCCATTTGTCATCATTGTAATCAATTTATTTATTTGAATTATTGTGGTGATCCGTTTGGATCGGTAAAAAAAAAAATTTGGAGTCAATGTAATTCTTATTCTATAAGTAAAGACTTTTCGAATTGGACTCTAATCCTACAGTGATTTTCTCTATCATGATTTTCCACATAAAAACTGATTGTATTTGCGTTCTACTCTTTGGTTTGTGGATATTGGTATGCGTTTTACTATGAATATCGTCAATTTCTTCCGGTTTGTAAACGGTGCTTATTCCTTTCGTATACGTTCCCCACAATTAATATGTACAAGATTACAAGCGGAGGAAAGTGTGTGGCTTTCCTTTCTTTCATTCTTTTGATCAGGTCATATTCATATATAGGTCCCATTGAAAGATTTTTAAATTTCATGGTAAACAGCCTGTAAAATTATTTGTTTTCTTATAAAACTTTTTTGGACTCTCTTTGTTGAAGTGGGTGAGATTTTCAACCTATATAAAAAATATTTCGAAGTAGGATTGAATATTTCTACATATAATAGGAATACCTCAATTTATTTGGATTGGATATTTCTAAATATAATAGGAATATCTCAATGGATTTGGATTGGATATTCATACATATAATAGGAATATGTTAATGGATTTGGATTTGGATTGGATATTCCTATCTGTAATAGAAATGCTAGTTGTGGGATTTGAGACACTATATAGGTGTCTCTGGCCCTAAAATAAATCTCTTTCTTATATATATATATATATCAACAAGGAGAGAAAATGAGTCAAGAGTGCCATTGTAACATTGGAGAGGGGAAAGAAGGATTGGAGGCCGTTTCGAAGAAGGAGATCAGTTTCGGGTATTTCTCGTTGTCTTTCTTCTTCGTGGTTATAATCTATTTTCTGTTCCAAAAGAGTTGTGTTGATTCGTTTGGATCGGTGAGAAGTTTGTAAGGAGTCGGTGTATTTCTTATTCCATTAGTAGAGGCTTTTCAGGGTTAGACTCCGATCGCCCCGTGATTTTTCCCGCAAGGATTTTCCACGTCAAAAATCTCTGTTCGGCGATTTGTGTTTGGCGTTTTTTGTTTGTGCGTTTTGCTCGGTTCTCTCGCAGGTACTCTCTAGTTTGGAAAAAAGTATGTAACGTTTTTGGTTTGTGCGTTTTCTTCGGTTCTCTCGCAAGTACTCTATGATTTGGAGAACGGTTTCCGCACTTTCGTTCCCAACACTCTTCTGATTTGTTAGGAAAGTTGTCAGCATATACCTAACAACTTTTGCACAAAAACCTGTAGATTATACCTTTTCCGTTTCTTGTCTCTTAATTTTTTCACTTTTCTTTTCAAAATTGTGAAATCGGCGAGTCCTAGCGAAATAATAACCTTGGGGGAGTTTTGGTATCATGGCAGAAATTTCGACACTACAAATACAGTTTACATAATTCACTTGGGCCAACAAATCCATATGTGGAGTACAAATTAAACCCAAGACTGGTGCAGAATCATACAAATACGCAAAACAACCCAATGAACAAACCTTTTTTTTAATAAACAAATGAACTTAAAACTGATAATAAATAGACATGGAGGGGAAAATCGAGTAATTAAGGCATTTACATGTACAGAGTTTCATTTTGCCACATTTCTGTCTTCCTGCATTTACATGGGTTGGATTTTATTTAGCAATTAGTTTGGTCTTGCTTGCATTCCCCTCAGTTTCGAGAGTTTAAATGTGCACTGAACTTTATTTTGTCGCCAGTTTCAAGGCATTCCTGTAGAAAGTCTTGAGAACAATTCTGAGTGCACTGAAAGTCTGAAAACTCTCACCATCCCTATTTTAATAAACCTAAATGACTTCAAACTTGAAAATGGAACAAAAATGACAATAAACTTGCTAGTGATCATATTTTTCACTTCTTTGAACTGGAGTGCAGAAAATACAATACAAAGGAAGGTCCTATACTGATAATAAAAGATTTTCAACGAAATATTTTGACCATCACTGATGGATGTTGCTTACCATTTACTTTGAGGAACATAAATGCAAGAGTTATTTGTATTTAACACACACACACACATAATGAACAATGCTACTTCTATACAATCACAGGAGTCTTCTCCATGAACAATGTTACTTCTATACAATCAAACCACAACAATAGACAACATGGTATGTTTTTTAGCATTATTCAGTTGTATATGTTAAAAATCAGCTGGCCAATGCAAACATTAATCTTGGTGATATGGGTAAACACATCAAATATGCAACAATTGACGCTAGCAGGAATTTTTATCAAGCAGAAGAACATTTTCAACAAACTTCACAGAAGAAATATATACCACAGCATGGCAAAAAAACAATACAGTACTCCTCAATATGGTGAGCCTTTAAATAATCCTGACAACACTTTACCACAAAATCTTCTCATACACAGCACATTAAGCTCTTCATAACTGAATTATACAATCATTCACGACCCGTAGACACAGAAGACTTCGCTGAGCTATCATAGAATATTCTGAATACGCACTAGTAGAAATGAATGGTCATACAAGAGAGGTCATTTCAAACAAATCAATAAGTTTATGAAAAAAATAATGCTTATATTACGACATGACGAGCATGATAACATTGTATACCCCCTTCCCAGGAGAGAGTTTCTCCAGACCGGAAAAAGAAGGCGGCTTGCTAAGAAAAATACAAAGGATGATACACCACCTCATGGTTTGATTCCATGAGAACACCCTTGAGCTCCCTCATAAAAATTCAACCATGCCTCTCACGTTTTAAACACTAGTTAACAACAAAGTGGCTGCTGATTCACATCCATGGATGTACAAAGGGGAAAAAATGGATAGATTTACTGTTTATGCCATCATCGTAAATACAACAGGATCGTGTTCAGATGTCTAAAGACTATCTAACTGATGCCATGAGCTCCTCTATTCTCCTTGTCCCGAGATTCATGACCAAACACCTCTTCAATTACATTACAGGTTGGTAAGAAATCGATATCCTCCATCCTTCGGATATAACCAGTGTCCCATGGACCAGGATCACAGTGCCCAACCATATACCCGTGATTGGAGCTACCACTCAAGCCATTGTTCCTGTACTCGGCATGCAAGTTCCCATGTTCTTCTTCTAGCAAACTACCATGTGTACCCTCCAGAACATCAGCACGGCCACAAGGTTCTGGTCCATTCTGCTGGTCCTCATACGTTGTGCAGGAATCATCATGAACATCTTGCTTCTCACCAGGACCATCTTGGAAATCATTGTCAATAGGCTGCACATGACTAGATTTTGATTTGATGTCATTGGTGAATCCATTTGGAACTCCACACCCTTCCTCCGCTTCAGCCTCTTCATGTATATCTACAGAGCCAGGCCCACCAATATTCTGTGTAACCTCATCTGCTGGAGATTCAACACCTGAATCTTCATCATCCTCTTCCTCCGTAAATCCAAATTCACCATCATCACGCTCCTGCCACTCGTCATTGTCACTGTCCACATTCATAGGGTCTGACCTGTTCTGTTCTGCCCTCTTCCGAAGCATAAACACATTGAAGTAGTAGCTAACAAGCTTTTCGCTGGTATGGGAAGGGAATGCACGAGGGAGAACGTCCCAGAAATTCTTCCCCAGTGATGCAGGATTGGACATGACAATTTCATGAAACACTTGTTCCTCCTCCTCAGTCCATCTCAGGGCTACGTCCTCCCCCATATTGAGGAATCCCAGCTCAACAAAGCGCTCATGCCCCAGTGTGGCCCGCAGCTTTTCTCTTGCTTCAGACACATGCTTTTTGACACATCTTATTGAACCCTCATCTAGGCAGCAGCAATCATTCTTGCCATGTCCAACTAAACCATCTGAAGACAGTGAACAAGAATCAGGCATTGGTATAACACAAAATTCAGTCCACTTATCGGTATTGTCTTCATCAATCAGTAATTCCCCAGAAGATGTTGAAGCATCATGAGTGTCTGAACCTCCGGGAATACTATTACGATATCTAGGTCTCCACACTGGAACATCAACCTGATGATTCTGTCCAATTGAGACGAGCTTTCTTGGGGGGTAATCAAAAACAGGTGATTGGGTCTCTTCAAGTTGATTAGATCCAGCTGCTCGATGGTAATCTTCATAGTATCCAGGAAATGAAGATAGTCGGAAAGGTGCTTCTAGCCTCGTATCCTCATGTGTACCGAATGTGAACCATGGAGAGCTATAAATGCTGCCATGCAAGTTTTTTGTAGAATCCTCAGGAACAGCAAGTTCCTTTCTGCTTTTGAACTCCTCACCATCAATAACTGAAGTAACAAAACAGTTACAATCTGTAAGCTTTCCCTCCTGGTTCAGAAATATAAAGGATAAATTAATTACTTTACCCGAAGTACATGATTGCTCACAGTTGCTCCTGGAGGGAGGCTTATCCGTATCCAGCTGCCTCGTGCGCTTACAACCAGGTTGGTAAGATTGGTCATCATTGTTAGGCCGCTTGCTGCTCTCTAATCTGACACTTTCACCATCGCTACTAATGGTCAACATGCCGGCACTGTTCCCAAGGGCACTTCCAGAAGTATGATTTGGAGAAATAGCACTCATTTTCTCAAACTTGAAGTCGACCCCAGGCCACACTCGATCTTTATATCAAGACTCGAGAAAAAATCAATGAAAAATCAAGGCAGTAACATCTACTTCCTGTGAAGAAATAGTTGAACATTTACCTGGGATAACTTCATTCTCTGGAATCTGCCTATATGAAGAAGCAAATGGACCACCATAATCCATTTGAGTCGTGTGCTTGTAAGAAAGTTGGAATGAGTCATCACCACCAAAAGGCTGCTTGTTATGCTTGAAGACCATAGTTGACTTGCAAGACTGACTACTTGCAGGAGTTTAAAAGTTACAAATAAGATACTAGTAAGATTTATTGATTCTGAAAGTATCATACTAGTCTGAGGAAGACGAGCAAGTATACTAAAAGGTATAAAAACGAAGAATTATCTAAATCAATAGCAAATTACAAAAAAATCATGTCAATAGACTTAATTTGTGGTAAAATGACCGGAACCAAAAAAATCATATTTTTATCTATGAAACACGAAAGTTATCAATTGGGCATATGATCAAATTGAACGAGGCGACCTAAAGTTTTTGAGAATCATGGATGGGAGGTCAACTTATAAAAAGTTCTACCATCATCCAGATAAATCATGAAAGTATGAAACTTTAGTTAGAAATCATTTAGCCACATTCTCTTACACAAGGCTCCGCCAGATTCTATATTCACATATATACTGTTGTATTTAATGAGTCTAATACCCTTTAGCATGCTCCTGGCGAGTGGTTTACTTGAAGCAGCGAAGTGAACGAGAATTACTAGTATGAAACCCATCAAGGTTCAACTATACGATACTAAAATTTCTTGGCAACTAGCACACCAATATATTACTTTAAAGCCTAAGCAACAGATACTGGATTCACATATATACTGTTGTATTTAATGAGTCTATTACCCTTTAGCATGCTCCTGGCATTACTAGTATGAAACCCATCAAGGTTCAACTATACGATACTAAAATTTCTTGGCAACTAGTACACCAATATATTACTTTAAAGCCTAAGCAATTGAAGTATAGAACTCACATATTAGATGCAAATTAAAAGGCACTCCTAATTGTAAAAACTATTCATCTTGAACTGACTGACAACTGGATAAAACTGCTTGGGTCAACCAATGTAACACATATTACTACTGCAGGCAACGTTTCTAGGCAAAACGACCAATAATATATAACATTTTTTCCACTTTTTTGATGATATGTGCTAGTGAAGAGAATAGAGAAGGATTAACTTCTAAAGTAGAATTGTCGCGAGAAACCCTGGAATCTGTGGATTTTAAAACTAGGACGAGAAATAGTAATACGAGTCCCAACCGTTGGATAAAAGATAACTATGCATGAGTTTTTGGTGTTTAGGATCATACTTACCTGGTCGAGATCAGTTCAATTACTGAGCTACCAGTATGAGTTAAACTTCTTACCCTAAAACATAATACAAGGGTTCGGCTTAAGTCATACAGTGTGGTTCACTTGAGAATGGTCATTTTCGTGTGTGTGTCTATAAATGTCTGCTAGGGATGAATTTGTATCGTATCTTATGACAACCTACTCTTGTGTGCTTCAGTTTGAACTTGGAAGATTAATTGGTTTTTATTGTCTATTAACTCTTTTCTATTATCATTTGATTGATATCTTTGTTCAACTTCATCTTATAAGATCTGGATCATCTGAGACACAAATTTGGCTATTGGGGTCAGGAACGCACCACATTTGAGGTTATGATATCCGAAACATGGTTCTAGGAAGGTAGGAGATCCTGGTAACAATGTTTAGGATAAATTATTCGTAATGATGGAGATATTGAGAAGGATGTTGTTTATAGAATTAGACATGATGACTGAAATGGAGCACTTCACGGGTGCTTGTAAATTGTAATTGCTCAGTGATAACATGATTCTAATCCTTGCTTGTCACACGATACTCGCATAACATGTCCAGAAAAACGAGTGTAGATGAATGATAATGCTAAGATGGATGGGTGACAATACATTAAAAGATGGGATAAAAAATGAATTTCGTAGAAAGTTGTAGGTGACACCAATTGAGATTAAGATAAAAGATAATTGTCCCAGTCAGGCACTTTAGAAATGTGCCGCGTTGACTGATAGATGCACTAGTTAGGAGTGATAAAAATATTACTCCAAGGATTTGATAGAACTAGGGATAGGCGCAAAAAACTTATATCGCGACCGTAAAAAAAAAACTTGGTTTTTATGTTCGGGGTATATTGCCCTTATTGGAAGAAAATGTTTCAAATAGTTCCACCCCAAAAGTTTAGGGATTAAGGCTTTCATGTTGTTGTGGTTGGTAACAATGATGTGAAGTTCACAGTGACATTGCCTCAGGAGACAAAATTATGTACCTATAGTTAACTTGTTAAGGGTAGACGACACGGAACAACAGAAATATGCCTAAACCTAAATCAGTTAAAAGAACAACCATCTTCATAAAAATATATCTTCCCCATCTTTTTTTCACTACTCATGAATGAGCTAGGCACCGAACTTGAAAATTCACAGCCATTATTCTTTTTCAAATAGAGCAAGTGATCTTCCAAACCACACAAAACTCAGAACTTCTTCTAGACATTTGCATGCTAACAGACCAGTCTTATGTCTGTGTAAAGATAGCTAAAATGCCAAGGTGGCTTTGTTGAAACAACCGGAATACCAAACCCACTGAAAGTGATACATATGGAAGGTGTCCCGTTGATGGGTCTGATTCTCATTAGGCAATGATAGCCACAACATAGCTGATTGGTATAAACCATACAACTATACCTTCTTGACACACATGACCCGAAAGGTTGTATTTTAAGATTAACATAGGAATAAATTGGTCTATGTAAGAATCTTATATCATGCTAATTCCTAGAGCTAGTTTAAGTTGAAGCAAAAAATGCAACACAGTTAATGTTTCAAATTTTGGAACTTTGTTCCCAAACGTTCACCATTTGGTTCCAAACATTAAATGTAACATCCAAACATTCCGTAGAGAAATAAAATCATGTCTGAATCCTCGTTCATGATAGTTCTAACCTGAATTAAATTAATGTTTACACTACATAAGAAATATGAAATTTATTGTTTTCAAATTTTAGTGTGTTCGTGTATAAAACGACCCCAAGAATTAGGATTGCTGTTGTATATAAGGATTTGTAAAGAATAAAGGAAACGACATTGCTGTTGTATAAAAAGACCCCAAGAAATAGGAAACACGACCAAGTATTTTGTTTTGCTAGAGTGATGCATGACCACAACAGAATACAATATGGAAACGGAAATGGCATCACTTTCCAGTGTCCAAGTGTATTTTGGTGTGTCTATCATATCCAGGGTGTTTGACAAGTCCCATTAAGTACGTGTCAATGATATATATATATATATATATATATATATATATATATATATATATATATCTTCTACGGGAACAACTTACGGACAAATTTACGGGATCAGAATATATATGTATGTTTCTCTTCTAAATTTATTTCTTTTTCAAAAATAATTAAATCTCTCATTTTAAAAACAAACCTAATAGATAGATTTATTTTTTGTTTTTAAAAATAGAGGTAGATTTTTTTAAACAAATCTAAAAAATAATTTATCTTTCAAAACAAATCTAAAAAATAATTTATCATAAGAAATAAATATAGTATCGATTTTACAAACTATGGCTCTAACTTCCCACAAATACTGATCTCTTATCCCATCTTTTAATGTATTGACACTCGTCCATCTTAGCATTCCCATTTTGGAGACTAATTTGATGGACATATTGTTTCTATTCGGATCTATAAGCATAGTTGATATATATATATATATATATATATATATATATATATATATATATATTATTCTATTGAAACAACTTAAGGACAAATTTACGGGATTAGAATATTATTCTACTGAAACAACTTAAGGACAAATTTACGGGATTAGAATATTATTCTACTGAAACAACTTAAGGACAAATTTACGGGATTAGAATATATACATATATGTTTGTTTCTCTTCGAAATTTATTTTTTTTCAAAAATAATTAAATCTCTCATTTTAAAAACAAACCTAACAGCTAGATTTATTTTTTTTGTTTTTAAAAATAGAGGTAGATTTTTTTTAAATCTAAAAAATAATTTATCTTTCAAAACAAATCTAAAAAATAATCTATCATAAGAAATAAATATAGTTTATTTTGAATGTTAATTTTTTATGTTAATATTAATATTAATTTTAAGTATTTTAATATTTAAAATATTAACTTTAATATTAATTTTAATATTAATGTTAATATTAGTATTATTTTGAATGTTAATTTTTTATGTTAATATTAATATTAATTTACTTTTAACTTTAATATTTAAAAATATTAACTTTAATATTAATTTAATATTAATGTTAATATTAGTATTATTTTGAATGTTAATTTTTTATGTTCATATTAATATTAATTTTAATTTACTTTTAATTTTAATATTAGTTTTAGTTTAATGTTAATATTAATTTTAATTTTAATGTTAATTTTAATTTTAACTTTACTTTTTATTTTAGTGTTAACTTTTAATTTTAACATTAACACTAAAATTAAAAATTAATATTAATATTAAAATTAAAATTTAACACTAAAATTAAAATTAATATTAACATTAACATTAGTTTTAACAGCAACACTAAAATAAAAAATTAAAATTAACGCTAAAATTAAAATAAACATTAAAGTTGACATCAATATTAACATTAAAAATTAACATTAACAAATTAATATTAATATTAACACAAATATTAATATTAATTAATTTTAAAATTAATATTAATATTTGTGTTAATATTAATATTAATATTTTTTATGTTAATTTTTAATTTTAGTGTTAATGTTAAAACTAAAATTAGTATTAAAATTACAATTAACACTAAAATTAAAATTAAAATTATATATATATATAGGGTAAACGGGATATGAGCCATAGGCTCATATTCCTATATGAGTCATGCACATGTGGACCAATAGGAATGGATTCCTATATCCCATGTGCACTAGTACACTACATTCCTATTGTTCCACATGTGCATTGGCTCATGTAGGAATATGAACCTATAGCTCATATCCCTTTTTTTCGTATATATATATATATATATATATATATATATATATATATATATATATATATAATTTTAGTTTTAAATTTAATAATAATTTTAGTTTTAACATTATATATATAGTGCTAATGTTAAAACTAAATTTAGTATTAAAATTAACACTAAAATTAAAATTATATATATATATATATATATATATATATATATATATATACATTAAAATAGATAGATAAGCCTTATTTTTTAAGATATAGAGAGGTTTATTTTTAAAAGGAGATTTAATTTTTGAAAGAGAAACATAAGTATATTTTCTGATCCCGTAAATTTGTCCCGTAAGTTGTTCCCGTAGGAGAATCTCTCTCTCTCTCTCTCTCTCTCTCTCTATATATATATATATATATATATATATATATATATATATATATATGGTTTGGGTTAGTCAATAGGTCACAACTCCTTCACTATATGCTACTCTCTAATTCATACTCAAGCTATTGCCCGTACTTTGAAATACTTTGAAATAACCTTTTCATTAATGGCCCAACATAGAAGCTGCAATAAAGGTCGCATCAGAGAAGTTAGAACATATTCTAAACCCAACATGTTTGCGCAAGAGACGCCCAAAGACTATTGCAGCTAATTCTGTTTGTATAGTCCTCTCCTTGCCGGGTAGAGTGGACTTCATGTAATTGGGATTAGAGGTTGCAGAGGAGTGGACTTCATGTAATTGGGCTTCATGGAGTTGGCAGGTGAGTTGAGCTAATGCTGTTTGTATACTCACTTGCCGACACCATGAATCTCAGTCACATGACTCCGCTGCCTCGTCAAATATCAATGTAAGACTAATCTATACGCCCAAATTTCAACTAGACTAGAAGATATCCAGCTCGTTGGTACAGAGGCATAAAATTTCGCTATTTACTTCTTTCACATTTTATAAGAGGTTTCCAATATGAAAAACTTATGCATCGTGCAAATCTCTTTTCTATCAAACTACGACTAGTATATCAATCATAATAAATAAGCAATGGCTAAACTATACTGAGCTACATAAATTTCATTTATTTCCATATAAAACTACATAGACAAGATCATCCAACTATAAACTTCAAACATTTTCATATAAAATGAAAATCACAACACAAATCATCTACAGTAGAAAATATACAACATGAAACCCTAATTATCATTTGGCAGCCAACATAACAAACTAACCCATACGATTATACCACAATTCAAATATTTGGAAAAACAAAGTAGCTACCTTTCAATAAAGAATTTGAATCTTTCGAGCTGAAAACCTTAGGTCTAAGAGAAACTCAAATCGAATCGAAGAACCCCCAAATCAGAAACCCTAATTACAAGAAACGACGGATTTTTCTAAACCCTAATCCTATATACGAAAGGGGAAAACGACGGGATAGGATCGAAATCGACCGATTAGGGCTGCGGATCCAAGTACCGAGATCGAGCCGGCGAGGAAGGGGAAAGCCCCAAATTCGAAACCCTAACCCTAGAAATCGATCGGATCGACCATAGGCGGAGAAACCGGTACCGATCCAGAGAAGACGGCGGGATCGGATCGACGGAGGAATCGATTTGGTGATTTGGGGAATAATCGGAGCTGAATCTGGATCGAGATCGGGCCGATTTGGCGGAGAAAAGTCCAAAAGTGAGAAAAGAAAAGGAGAGGACTTTATTATTATTTTTCTCCCCCAATTATTCCCCATTTTTCTAATTTTATTAATCAGCGGCCGGTCTGTTTTCAATTACAATAATACCCCTAATTTTATTATAATAACGATGTGGATCACTGGATTGTGGATAAGTATGGGAGTAAATAGATGGGCATTACTGGAATTGGGAGAACACATTTGTTCGTGGACAGTTGTGATTGTTTGGCTTCATCGGACGGCCGGGGATGGACCCCAGAGCCGCCGGATGAATCCGCCTTTGTTTTCTGTGGGTGACATTTTATACTTTATATATATATATATATATATATATATATATATATATATATATATATAATTCATGGTTAGAATCTGTTACTATTTTTATTTAGGACATAAATAAATTATTTTTAGGAATTACGAATATTCGATAAATAATTTACCTACGAAACATGAAAATCCTATTCCTTAAGAATATGTGGGTATACATTTTTTCCCCAAGCAAAAAAAAAACATTTTTTTCTATTTTTCGTTTTAAATCTTTTTTTTCGTTTTTTTCGTTTTTAGTTTGTTTTTTTGTTTTTAGTCTTTTTTTCGTTTTCTTATCGATTTTAGTAAAAAAAAAACATTTGCGTTTTTAGTCGTTTTGATCGTTTTTAGTCTTTTTTTTGTCGTTTTGGATCGTTTTTATCGGTTTTGCTCGTTTTTAGTCGTTCTTGATCTTTTTTTCGTTTTTTATCGTTTCATTTTTATTCCTATTTTATCGTTTTTTGATCATTTTAGTCGTTTTTGTTTTTGACCATTTTAGTCATTTTTTATTATTATTTTTTATTTTAGTCATTTTTGTCGTTTTTTATTATTTTTTCGTTTTAGCCTTTTTAATCGGTTTTGATCGATTTTACATGTTTTTGATCAATTTTTTTTGTCGTTTTTCGTAGTTTTTACTAGTTTTTTGTCGTTTTAGATCGATTTTTTTCTTCTTTATATTTTATGATTTTTTTATCGTGTTTAGTCCCATTATGATCTTTTTTTCGTTTTTTATCATTTTTAGTTTTTTTTTCGTTTTTAGTCTTTTTAATCATTATTTATCGTTTTTTTAATTTAGTCGTTTTTTTCGTTTTTTTTTTATTTTTTAGGGATTTTTTTCTTTTTGAACATTTTTAAGTCATTTTTTCGCTTTTTTGGCTTTTTAATTTTTTTTTATCTTTATTTGATCATTTTTTTGTCATTTTTAATCATTTTAATTTTTTTATAGTTTTTGATCATTTTTTTATCGTTTTTTTTCTTTTCTTTTTTTTTCTGTTTTCCCCTTTTTTTCATTTTTTATTTTTTTTCACGTTTTTATCATTTTTTTATTTATTTTTTTTGAGAAAATTTAAGTTGCATCCCATTTTTTTATCCATATTCAAGCTGCATCCCACACTATTACAATAATGTATGACACCACCACTTTTGACGAAAATCATCTCCAACTAACGGTTAACTTCTTTGACCAAAATTTTTGAACAAAAATACCATCCTTCGTACACGGCAGAAGGGGGCTGAAACAAGGGAAGGGGTATTCCGATCAAAAATTAACAATCAAAGTAGTTGACTATTAGTTTCCGTTAAAAGTAAGAAACGTAATACATTATGGTAATCGTATGGGAAAGTGGGTACAACTCAAATTTTTTTTTTTCTTTTTTGTTGTTTTCTTCCCTTTTGCTTGTTTTTTCACTTTGATCTTTGTTTTCGTTTTTTTTTTTGTCGTTTTTTTTTAGGTCGTTTTTTGGTCAATGTTTCATTTTTTATCGTTTTTTTGTTTTTTCGTTTTTAGCCATTTTTTTGTTTTTTTTTTCATTTTTATATTTTTTCGTTTTTTGTCTTCTTTTCGTTTTTTTTCAATTTTTTATCATTTTTTCGTTTTTTTCCTTTTCGTGTTTTTTTTCTTTTTTCTTTTCTTTTCCGAAAATATTTGTATAGTCACCAAACATAAAAATATAGTTTTCCAACGAATTTAATTACTTAATATTTGATTCCTGAGAATATAAAATTCTCTACTATATAGTATTCCGCGTACGAAACGTCCCATAAGGTTTTGTATTCCTAGAAATTTAGTTTTTATTCATTTTTCATGGAAAAGAAATTCAACATTTTCATACTCATGTTTGGTTAGACTAGGTTGAGAATATGGAAAAGGAATATTAGTTTATTTAGTTTTCCATAAATATCCTTACATGTTTTTATTATCTAAATTTACATGTTTGATATAGAAGTAAAAATTTTGAAAGTAAAATAAGGGTGTTATTGTCAAAACAAAATATTAAACAAGATTCTAGGAAAGTAAAACTATTCCCAATGGAGACCTTGGGAATTACTTTTCCACGACAATAGAAATTACTTTTCCACGACGAGCCTCCAAAACTTGAACCAAGCGTCACTTAAGGGTTACGTTTGATTACAATATAATAAATAAATAAATTCTACAAAATTATTTTACAAGAAAATAGTTTTTTATAAAATTTTAAAAAATTTGTGAAAATTTTAATTTGGACGCTTGATTGTCATTATTTTCTATGATAAATAGTTCTCTTTTATGAAAAATGTATTTTCTATGGATTTGACTTGTTTCATTCTCCAATATTTTTTGAATAAAATATGAAAAATAATTAAAAAAACTTAAATAATTTCATAAAAATATAAGCTATTAAACACTGCAATTGATCACAATTTGTGATAAAAATATTTTTATCGAAAACAAAAGTACAATCAAACACTTTCTATTGTAAGACACTAATACGACATCGCATGGTACGAAAAATGATATACAGATATAATATTTATTTTTGTTTGCTTTAGTATATTTTGAAGTGTCTAATTTGTTTTTGGTTTCTCAAAGCACAAGAAGAGCGTAGAAAGGAAACCGAGTTTAAGGATTTTCGTAATAGAAGTTTCTCAAAACATAATCTAATTCGATTCTTATATCTTAGTGATCTTGCCACCGAGGGGTTTAGAGGTAGTGCATTGAGTGCTAGTTCGACGAGGTATAAGTGTTTAGCAAGTTTGACATGTTTCTAATTTGGTTCAAATGTGGATTGACAACTAAAATATTTGAGCCTAGCAAAGCTATAATATACAAGATTATAAAGACTTGTGATAAAGTCACTACAAAGTAGACTCAGGACTAGTCCATATTGATGCTAGTCCAGTTATGAAGAAATTTTATTCAGACTAGTTCAAAATTTACTAGGATTGCTCATCTTCTTCACCTTCCTCCTCTTGCTCCCTCTCCCGCTCCTCCACCGCTCGTCGCTGTTCCCACCGTTCACCGCCGTCCCCGCACACAGCAGCGACCCCGTCCTCCACCGCCAACCCCGCGCACAGCAGCGGTCCCGTCCTCCACCGCGTGCGCTGTCACGCCCAATCCCGAAATACCGAGGGACTAGACACGTGGCAATGGCCAGCAGCACCCTCCAATGGACAAACATAATTTAATGGACCCATTAGAGTGTACTTAAGTTATAAAACAACAATAAAGGTCTACGATACAAGTCACAATCTAAATCTAATCCCATCCACAGAAGATAAACACAAATCAATATCAGAATAATCGAAATAAATATATCCAACAAGTCACAATGTAATATATCGGGGAACAACCTGATAATGAGTTTAATACATTAATCCCCGAGACAAGAAATAAAGTATCAAGAACAGAAATAGCTGAGTAATAAAATACTTAGGAGAAGTCTTCTGACATCACCTCGTCCTCTGGTATTGGTATTGCTCCAGCGTCTGCTCATGTCTCGTTTACCTCTGGGTAGACCTACTCTGCTATACCTGGGAACATAATCCGGATCCAGGTCCTCATGGGACATAGCAAGGTACAAGAATAACTCAAGGCAAATAACTGCAGTATATAAAATGTATCAATAGGACAAACTATGTAACCAACTATGTGATATGCAATTGAGAGCATTAATCATACTCAAGCTGAAACTACTATAGACTCTGTGTCGGGGAAACCCATAGCAGCATTTTATATCTCGAAGGGCCGTTGCATGTGCCATAGCTCTGGTCAGAGTCTAAGGCACCTCCAAATAACTATATATATATAATATAATCAGCCTTTAGTATGGTAAGACTCTTCCCAACCAATGTAATCCCACGTCTCATATCTATAACACGCAAAATCATGACCTCTAACTAATGCAGCGAGTCATAATAATAGCTATGCATATGTAAGATCTATGTCACGATTCCTGTAACCTATACAAAATCACCATGAATAACTAAGGAAGATTATGACTCATGAATAGTATCAGGTGTCCTATTGTATAACGTACTTGATAAAGCAAGCACGAAAATATAGGGTCATAATATCAACTCTCTAAGTGACGTTACACGACTCCGCGTACGGCGTCGACACCCGAATATTATTCGGACGTTAAGCAACGTCTCATGGTCCTAGGTTGAACAGATATAACACAAAAATAGATCAAGAAAATAATATGAAACGGGTACTGCAAGTTTGGCAAGGTACACTTGCATGGGGTTTGAATTCCTCCAATTGCTTTGGTAATAGCATGATCTTCAGGTACTCCTCTGGATGCTGAAATAAACACTACCATCATTCTCAGAAGATATGAAATAGCTAGGATTGCCTATCCATAAGTCCAATTTGGACACATGGACAAATTTGACAATTTTTAGTCAAAGCGGGGTCCACATGTGGCCCACTTCGCACCGAAAAATATGCCAGAAACAAAGTTCTCCAAATTTGTCAAACTTAGTGTCTACAAGTTCAGAACGATGATACGAACCCAACGGAATATCCAGAACTGGATTCCGATGAGTCGATCACAAAATCGTCCGTCAAGTGGAGCCTTGGGGCCCACGATACGGGATTTCGTCAACGTTCTCAGAATCGAAGCAAACTTGGGTCACAGGACCAACATAATGCAACGAATCCGATGACGTAAGTTTCGTTGCGAAACGACAAGCACACACGAAGTTATAACGAGTTTTAGAGTAGGTCCGATACGGGTCATCTCGACGGATACGCGTTGATTCCGGTGTGCACGCACATCCAAATCAACTTTCGCAAAATCTTACACGTCCGCATTGACGATGCGCACCTTTCGGTGAAATTCGTACACGACGAAGTCGTCTCGTTTAGCGGGACGCCCCCAGTTTTGGGAGAATTTGGGTTTTGAAAACCAAGATTTTGGTCAACTTCACCCGCGAATAAAACACAAATTACAGCACAACAAAATAAAGTAATTATAGGATTTCAAACTTGGTTATATTATCTGATTTACTGTTTAAGTTAATTTTAGAATTATTAAACATGTTGGGATTAAAACAACCATGAACTTGTGAGTTCGGGACAATTTTCGAAGTCCAAAATTGGGATATATTTTCCTGTTTTTCGTCGCAGTTTACGATCGACACAGGACACGATACCCCAGTCTAATGGAACGGGGTTCGAGAGGGTTACACAACGAACGTGTCGCAACAGTCCGTTCGATAATCGACGCGACGAGGAGAGATAAATACTCACCAGAACAAGGAGTCGGTATTAACTAAAATTACACGTGCACGGGACGGTGCGGCGGTGCTCGGCCGGCGGCGGCGTCGCTGTGCTCGGTCGTGGTCGTGGTCGTTGCTGACGGCGGCAAAGGTCGTCGGAGTTCGTCTGCGGGTTGCCATCGGGGTCGTGGCGAAGTTGTCGGGGTCGTGGTAGTGGCGGTGGCCGCGGGGAGCTTGGTGTGGCGGATGGGTGAAGTGGTGGTGGTGATCGTCGGGTTTTATAGTAGAGGGCTGGGAGGCAGACGGTCGGGTCGACGACAAGGAGGCGAACGGAGCGGTCGGCGGGTTAGGGAAATGAAGGGTCGGCAGTTGGACGGCGGCTGCGGCGGAGGAGAAACGACGGAGAGAAGTCGGGGGGATCAGGGTTTCGGTTAGATACTGTAGCAGGTGATAATGTGTCGGGTTTGAGTCAGGTTTTGGATACGGGTACGGGTCCAGATCCGACCCGCTGGGGGTTTGAGTTGGGTTTATATAGGGTTCGGTTCGGTTCATGATGGTTTAAACCGGTTCATTTTGGTTTATTTAAAAATGATGTTTTTAGCTGTTTAAAAATAGTTTTTAGGTCCAATAAACTCCAGAAAAATTACACTATGACTAATTATTTATTTTACACACAAAAATATAATTTTTATAATATTATAATATTTAATTTAATACTCAAAAATATTTAATTACTGAAGAACATTTATTTTAATTACAGAAAAATCACAAAAAAATATATTTTAATTTCTGAAAAATCCGGGTGTTTACACGTGCGCCTCCGTCTCCTCCCCCGCCTCCTCCCCCTCCCGTTCCTCCGTCTTGTCCCCCCTTTCGACCTCCACGCAGCCCAGCCCTCATGTCACCTCGCGTAGCCCTCCCTTCCGGAATGTCAAAATTTTGGCAGTCCTATCAATTGGAAGGACTGTCAAAATTTTAACAATCCTAAAAAATCAACATATATTTTTAGGACTGTCAAAATTTTGACAGTCGTACCAATTGTTAGGACTGTTAAAATTTTGACTGTCCTTTCAATTGGTAGAACTGTCAAAATTTTGACAGTTCCGATTATAAAAAAATCAATTGAAAGTGGACAGTCCGATGAGTAATTTTTGAAAATAATAAATTTATAATTATCAATAATAAAAATTTGGACAATTCCGAGTCATTGTAGTGCTTTTAATGGTATCCATTATAAAGCTAGCAGTACAAAAGATGAAAAGCTAGGAATATATAAAATACTACGAGGACGTACACATAGTTACAGTCTACGTATAAAATTTGATAATTAATTGCCCAAACGATACGACGAGGGTAGCCTACATAAGGCGAGGCTAGCATGCTACCCAAACAAGCTATGGCAGTTTGGCTTGACAGCCTACAAGGCTTTGTTTGGTAAGAAAGATAAAAATTTGGAAGAAAAAAAAAAAAAAAAAAGGGTAGAATATATTTTCTTTTTCATAGAGAAAGGTAACATTATGTTCTTTCTTTATTTGGTAGAAAGTATGAAAAAGAATAAAGATTCACTTTCTTTTATTTGATATAAAAAAAATAGAAAAGTAAATAAATAAATATAGATTTTACCAATTATATTCTCAACTAGAAATATTTATTTACCATTTAATTTAATGAGTAATTTTTAAATAATACAATTCATATGGGAATATAATTGTTAATTGATATAAGCATATACTTTTTCTCGAATGATTCAATTTCTTATGTTAGGAGGAAAAATCAATCCCTCCACTTTTCCTTCTTTCCACTTTTTCTTATATACCAAATAAGAGAAAATGAATCATTCTCTCCACTTTTTCCTCCTCCAATTTTCTTCCTCCCACTTTTCTCTCCTACCAAACACATCCTAAGTCAGTCCGACTCCAACAGTACTATTTTAGCCATCTAGCGAGACTAAGCCTACATTAAGGCTAGCCTGCAAGGTGATGGGCTGTCCACTAGTATGCTAAGCTGCAAAGCAAATGGTGGTGCTATGTCTACAACCTTATGCTTACAACCGTCACGTGGCGGCCGTCCATTGGAGGATGAGGGAGAAGTGGGACCCGGTGGCTGTCCAGGTGGTTGTCACGTGGCCGGAATGTCACGTGGCGTTCGTTCATTGGATAAGAGGTGGGATCGGAGGTGGCCCACATAGCAGAGGGTGGAAGGATTGTAAGTATTTGGTAGTAAACTTAGCATTATTGGCAAGAAAAATGCTAAGTTTACTACCGAATCTTTACAACCATCTTACAACCCTCTCCCCCCTGCTATGTGGGCCACACCCGGTCCCACCTCTCATCCAATGAATGGCTGCCATGTGACACTCCTGCCACGTGGCAGAAAATCGGATCCCACAAACCCCTCTTACCCAATGGACGGTCGCCACGTCGGCGTCACATTTGGTTGTAGGCGTAGCATTCCTGGGCAAGAAAAATACAAAGTTTACTACCGAATGTTTACAGCCATCTTACAACCTTCTCTCCTCCCCTGCTATGTGGGCCACACCCGGTCCCACCTCTCATCCAATGAATGGCTGCCACGTGGCAGAAAATCGGGTCCCACAAACCTCTTTTACCCAATGGACGGCCACCACATCGACGTCACGTGACGGTTGTAAAATAGGTGTAAGCATTTGGTTATAGACGTAGCATTCCTGTATTGGTAAAGCTAAGGATGGGCTAGCCCTTTAGCCCATGCCATGCTAGGGACAAGCTAGCCAGCTAGGCTGCATGCCTAAGACCCCGCTCATGAATACGACGATATTAGCGTCCAGCGACGCTAGATAGCCTATCCGGCGAGGCTGGCAAAGCTAGCCAATTTTGTTGTTTTACTCGCCCGTAAGGCAGAGTACGACAGAGCTAGCATTCTAGACTATAGCTACGTGCAGAAACATAGTTAGCCCATTTTAAGCACTCTTGACCCATGCATACACCCTAAACCTTTGATTGATTTTTCCATCGTGTTTAGGCAAACTCATGGCCGTTCCAACAGAGTCTAGCCCAGGACACTAAACACCTCCCAAGTAGGCAGGGTTGCATCACAATGCTAAGTGCCGATAAAATAATAACAGTTCTCTATGCCTAAGCGACACCAACTCTAACGACAAAGTAAATCATTCACAACGACTGTGGCGCACATGACAAACATATCAATTACAACTCTGTAAAAGCTTCAACATAAACCAGCGCTTCATAATTAAAAATAGGCTTTAGCCTTCGGAATATTACATACAACTAAAACAAGAATCCCAGGGTTTTTATTCTTACTTACCATTGGCATATAAAAGAGCACATTCCTATTTCCAGTCCAACATATCTAAAAGCCTCAGAACCTCATTTTCAGATACAGCTGCGTCGCGAAAATCAACCTCAATACCAAACACATCAAAAGTGCTATCGTCGTTGCTCGACAAGGAAAGCAATGACACCCAAGCCCTAATTCCAGACACAAAGGGGTGGTCAGGCGAGAAGTTGAGGTAGTCATAAGCCAACGCCTTGGAAGCATTCCAATCAATGTAGTCAAAGGGAGATCGGTTCACGATGCATGCCATCTGAGCTGTGTCCTTGCGACATACAATTACTGATACTGAGACATTACGAATGAGAGGGAACGTGAATCTGGGCTCCACTTGCACCATCATCTTGTACTCGTCGCTGCCAAAGTGAGCCCTGAGGGATTCCGACATGCCAGAAGGAGGGTTCTTGATCCCGGTTAGAAGGGTGGAGCCGGAGACTGCTTCAGAGAAAATCAGCTTCTCGTCAGACCATATATCGAAGTAGAACTCCAAGTCTGTGAAGGATAGCTTAGCAGGTAGGAGAGGCTGGGGCTGACGAGGTGCAGAAACCGTTACAAAGAGCTTGTAATAGCTTAGGGAAGGAGGCGGTTTCTTGCAGATAGAAGGCCATCTTTTGGAACAGATCCGTTTCCACAGATAGTCATCTCGTGCGCTCTCTCTCCACTGACGGCATACTGACATGCAGGAGCATAGGTCCTCGCCATCCAGGATAGGGAAGACAGCTTTGAGTACTTCACCGTATGACCAATGACTCTCCATTATTGACTGCAGCAATATGTGTACAATCAAATCATTTAAGAGTAGAAATCAATGTTTCTATGCAAGTTTTAAGGAAAGATGTCAACTTGCACAGTAAAAGAAAACTATTGTGGGACACAGGTAGAGAGCTACAATAACTACAAGCTATTCATAGTATATAGATAAATTCATCAGCAGAAGTGTGGTAAGAATTAAAATAAATAATCCATTATTTAATTTAGCAAGGGTTACTATTTCTTTTGAATCCGACAATGAACTACCAAGAAATTATATACTACATGACTAAGTGTTTTGTTGACGGGATCATCAATAAGTGTCTTAGTGACGTTCTCTCTCCACACACACAAGACTTGCTAGTTGCTACAGTCTTTGAATCCAATCACACTGGCCAGAGTGTAGGTCCCAATGTTACCTATGAAACAAGCACCAATCACTTCATCAGTCATGTAGGCTCATGACTAATGAAGTGATTGGGGCTTGGAGAGAGGATGTAGGCTCATGATAACAGTATGCCAACTCGCCAAAATACCAATATACTCCAAAAAAGGATACAGGAGAGAGGATGACAACATTTATAATACTGGCTGCAGATGTCAGGGTTAGGGTTAGGGTTAGAGGCAGCTAAATCTGGAAAAGTGGGTTGAGATATCAGGTCAGCAGAAGAACCAACCCAAAAGGAGTGACAGAAACTTTGGCAAACTTCTCATGGAGCTTTCTTATACTTCATAGCCGACCCCATTTTGATGGGAGAAGGCTTAGATGATATGTAAATTGTTTCATTTTTTTAAATTCTTCAAGACTAATTGATGCTTAGCAAGAAAATGGACGTTCTCTTTCCAAGATCTTACACCAATCCAAATTACCGGCATGCTGGACCCGTTCCCGGACACCTAACAGTGGATTAAAGAATGCCAATGGGCACCCAACCATTTGCGCAAAGGATCACATGGAGGGCAGACAACACCGAGGCTGGATGGTGGAGAAACATCTATTTTGTCCATTTTGAGGAGTATTGGTTGGTCCATGAAAGAAAAGAGCAACTCACTCACGAATGGCTTAATCTTCAACCAGGGAGGCCATTATTCCCGGCTCTGTGTTGAGCAGCTAAAGAAAAGAAACATATTTTCTTTAGCTTCTTCTTCTTTGCCAACCAACCACTATGTACCAAGCAACCGGTTAGCTGTAGCGCTTCCAAAGTAGAATAATGCTCTCTTATCTTAGAAGCTCAGTATTATTGACCCCATTAGGAAAGCTACTACTTTAACGGATGTTGCACTGGTATTACTATGATTGAGTTTTAACGGGTCGAAGGTTCCCCCAACGTTATCCGGGAAGAGATCCCAAGTTTCTGATTTTTAGGAGAAATTTATGACATCCGGTGATGTGGCGTTAAATCACCAACTCATGAGTCCTTGAAAACAATGATCTACATAATTGACATATACTTGTCCCCAATGCAGATTGTCAATGTTTGGATGGCTTAGTTGTTCGGATTCGTGAGAGGGACAGTATATCAACAAGCCTAATTAATACAAATACCACCACGCCCACTGTTCTAAAAGGCGGCTGGTGTCCGTCCGATGCCCGCCTAGGCACCCGCCTAGTCCGCCTGACGCCCGACTATGCATGTTACAGGATTTTATGGACTTTTATGCCATTTTCATTAGGTTTTTTGAAAATTTTAATATCTTTTGAACCGCCTACATCTAGGCGGCCGTCTAGGAGCCACCTAGGCGGGATAGACGCTAGGCGACAGGTACCTGCCTGACTAGCGCCTAGAGCTTTTCACAACCTTGACCACGCCTGATGGTTTGACTGAAGATCATTTCATTTTTACAACTTGAATTCAGTGTCCTTATTCCACTTCTGAAAGGGAGATTCTAGAGGTAATATGTAAACTCTCCAACCGCCGAGACTCGATTGAGGTTCAAGGTGGGTTCCCTAGAATTCGATTCCGGAAGAGGTTAATGGAGTCGTTGAATATTCTACAATAGTAGGTTAATTTTAATAAATTTGAAAGAAATAGTACTGAGAAGTAATGTACGTATCCATTTTCGTCAAGGGTTCTAGATAAGATTCCACTAGATAAGATTCCATTGGCCGTAAGAAGTGGTCCTAACCCTTGGGGATACAATAATGTTTCTAAGAAATTATTCCATCTTACGTACTCTCCCCTAGATCCGAGAATAGCCACATGAAGTTCGATTCATGCTGGATGCTTATGATGAATAGCAAGACGAAGGACGGACTGGAACTGCCAAAAAGTAGGATTGACTTTATTTAGGTGGAACTGTTGAAGGTCAAAAGCAAAACAAAAAGGTAGGTCGATAGGTCATATAATCAGCAAATCTGACTTGTATCCAGCACCTTACCAAATCTTTGTTACGTAGCCAGTGGTTCTCTTATGTATATATGCAGCAACACATCATTAGTCTACAATCGATCTCATCAGTTGTAACACACCAACTGTTCTTGCTTGTAGATGCAAGAATACTGTTTGCTCCTCTTCCTGGTGGAATCTTCAGTCCACCATCTTTTACAACATCAATAATGAACAAAGGCATCACCCAATTTCAATATTATCTTATTTCAATTTAAACAAATGGAATTGTGTTAGTATTTAGTAATTAATATTTATCTTCATATGCTCTAATAGTGACTAGTAAGTAATCAGTAAGTAATCACAAGAAGGACTGAGCGGCTGCTACTACAAGCCTTTTCCTCCAATATCTTTTTCTCTTTTAATGAAACCATTAGTACACCATAAAAGTGTCCACTAAGACCCTACATATTTGGCCTAAATTAGTTAGAAACTCATTTTAAAACCAACTATGATGATCCCCTACCAACAACAAAATTGGGTATTAACTGTTAAGTGATGTCAACTATGTAGCACAAATATAGGCAAGGAGCGGATAACGACACATTACAAATACGAGATACAAACATTTTCAGATATGTATCATAGTGGTCACCTATGTTGTATGAATACTGATACAGATACAGACACCATTTTCTATGTCCGTGGGTCCGTGCAACATATATGTCAAGTGACATCTTTCTTTTGATGAAAAATACCCTTCTCATGTATTTTATATATCTTGTCATAAGGTCTTTATGAAAAACTGACAATACAATTGAAGTTTGTGTTACGATGTTACGATTTGGTTAGGGCAAGGCCGACCCTGAGCTCATGAGGGCCCAAGACAACTTTCAAAATAGACTCCCACATATAATGTAAAAAAATAATTAAAAAATTAAAATTATCCTTATCACCAAGATTTTAACTAAGGACCTCTAAAGTACAAGACTAATATGTTAACCACTACACCACAATTATTTTATGTTAACCACTATATGTAGAAGCATGAAAAATCTGAAGCTATGCGCCCAAGCAAAAAGGGGCCCTCAGAACTTAGCTTTGTGAAGATGGGCCGCGTAGAGTCTATGCGCCCAGACGACACGCTAAAAGACAGAAAGTCACATCGGCCCATTAATGACTTTGTCAGGCGTGCAGTGCCACGTGTGCACTCGTATGCGGCCACGGCCCCATGCGTCACATTCTTTATATGGACAAAGTGTTCGACAAAGAGCTTGTATGCAGCCACGACTCCATCCGTCATCGTCCTCATGCGGCCAAAGTATCTATAAGACCCAGGCCGGATGAGAGCACGTATGCGCCCAAGACCCCATGCGACCCTCAGCTTGCAGGATCTTTCTGTTACAACCGAGAAGATCTTCACACAATCAGTGCTGACCATATGTCCAGTTGACCAAGTCACGCACCCAATGGGTTGAAAACAACTCCGAGATCTTATCAACAACACATCCCAACCGAGGTCATGTGACTGCTTGTCCGTGGTATGCGGCCACAGTTGCAACCGTATTTTGTTGAAGGAACCCCATGCAGCCACAAAAAAGAGACATGCGGTATATATAGCTCGTCAGTACGATGGCTATAAATAGCAGGGTAACATGCCCATAACACACACAGACAGGCACAAGAGAGAGAACAGAAGAAAGCATTCTCATTCCCCCGTCGGACCGTCAACGGAGTAAATGAGTCACTGCAGTACTCGATCTCCATCGTCACACTCCCCAGAATCAAAAACAATTGTACTTAGATTTTTCTGTATATGATTTCTTTGTACTCTTTTGTTTGTTAAACATACAAAGTTTGTTTCAACTTTGAATCAATGGCAAACACTATACCACAATTATTTCATGTTAAACACTACATAATTATTTTTTTATAACTAACAACTTACATATTAATTTTTGGGCCCCAGTAAATATGGCCCCGGAGCGGGTGCACTCGGTGCACTTGCTCAGGGCCGACCCTGGATTAGGGCTAAGAAGCCTTGAGGGTTTTGGTACGCGGATTGCGATATTCCTTGAATTTTTTTGATTATATTCCATGACATCAAATCCATGAGCATTTAGTTATACCAATTTTGCTACAATACACACTATTCTTAGGAATATAGAATTCTTGTATTCGGTATCATAAATGAATTATCAAGAATATTACAATTGTGAGAATAAACTTTCTGAATTGTCCATGCCTCACAAAATTATATCACAATAATCTAATCATGTCAGGTCATGTTTGGTTCTAGTCCAGTCGGATCAGATTCAGGGCTGATCAAATTTGTGTCGGGTTTGGATCTAGTTGAGTTGAGTCAGGTTTGGGGTCCGGTCAGTTTTCTATTGGGTTTGAGTCTAGTTGAATGAATTGAGTTGGGTCGGATTTGGGTCTAATCGAGTTTGGGTCCGAGTAGGATCAAGTTTTGGTCAAGTTAGGTCCAGGTTGGTTTCAGGTGTTGGTTTGGGGGTAGTTTGGAAAAAAAATCTCAAAAAATCAGCATTCTCGTTAGGTGGGATTAGAAATACTAACCTCTCACCATGAAAATAATACTCTCGTATGATGGGAATATTATGCCCAAGCGAATAAAATGTTCCCATAAATTTTGATCGGCTTATGCCAAACACATATAAGAATGCATGAGATATGCAAGTTGTGTACATTCTGAGTTCTCTATATTACTATGGTAGCTAGTACACATTGTTCTCTGGAATATGTATTGAAAAAAACTTCCTAAAATGCAAAAAAAGAAAATTCCAGAACAAAAAATTAAAGAAATTGAGTAGGATTCGAGACACATTACATAATGATGTCCTTAGAATATAGTTTGCTCCCCATAGATATTGCACCGCGGATTACAACGATCTAAAACGTTGTTTTTAGAATACCTTATGAATTAATTAAATTTTCCCCCTTTCACTTGTAAAACATTTTTAATCAATATATCATTACGTAATTTTTTTAATTATTATATATTATTGCGTAAACCTTTATTTTTCTTAGAAAAGAAATTCTTATAATTATTTGGGAGGTGTCATTTTGAGATTTTTGTCTATGAGCATTAAAAAAGTTCAATGTCAGGCCTGTAATCACCCCCCCCCCCCCCCCCCCCCCCCCACCATCATTTTTTATATATATGAATTTTCTTTGAAGTATTATACTCGGACACATTTCTTTCTAATAGTATTAACCATAACCATTTCCTAACCTATTCCTAAACCAAAACTTCCCAAACCCACTAACTATCCTCAACTAAATTCCTAAAGCCATCAATAGAAACCTAGCTAAACCACTATTAACTAAAAGCCCATTCTACTACCATTCTTAATAAACCACGTGTTATTAAACCAACCCCCTTTACTTTTTGAATTAAACCCATAGCATGTTATGTGAACTCCCAAACCCAGCAGTAATGCCATTTCAAAAACTTCCCCCAAGCCTTCCGTTCGAATGAAAGAATCACGACTCTTTCCCATAACTGCTCGACCTCTTTCCTCCTAATCCCTCGGCCACTTCTTCATTTCACATTCTCTCTCACATTTTCATTGCATTCCCTTCCTTTCCACAACTCCTAGTCGAACCCGAGCTCCCCGACAACCGGACGAGCGCCGACCGGACAACCGCACTATGCCGCCGAGCAGGAGCAACCGTGTAGGCCCCATCGGCCTGAGCACTGGAGCCCCTTCAGGTCTTTAGCCTGGACGTTGACCACCGTCCTTCACCCTCGAGATCATGGAATTCCGATGCCTTACACCCGGTAGAAGCCGTCGCCTGGGTGTCGAGTTTGAAACCCCATTTGCCAGCAGTCGCCTTTCCCTTGCCCGAACATTCGTCGTCACCCCCGCCTCAACCCAGCATCATCCCCAGCATCCGCCAAGAGTCACCAAGCTCAGCCGACCCCCCCCCCCCCCTCCCAACATTCTTTGTTTCACATAACGAAGGATTCATACAAAAAAATTCAGTTTGGAGTAGCCCCAGTCCCGTTGTGATTTTTTTCGCATCCATAGATCCTTTTAACGATCTGTTTTCTCCTACCGTAGCAGGTAAAACCTTTTCTCTCTGAATAAATTTCTATTTAATCCTTCAATCATTTGATTGGTTAAATTTGATCTCCAAATTGGAGAAAAACCTATTTTTTTTATTTTAAGAAATCTCTTAATTTGAGTATGCCCCATTGATCAGGATGATCCTGTGTCGAACAAATTGCACCAAAAGACGCGTACTTCAGCTTCGAGTCATCAATTTCGAGTTGGGTTCAGATCCCAATTGGGTTCGAGTTGGAGTCTAGTTTGGATCGGGTCCAGTCAGGTCGAGTTCGGGTCTAGTCGGCTTCAGTCCAGTTGGATCCAGGTGGCATTTGGCCCAGTCGTGTTGGGTTTGATACATTCAGGATGGATCGAATGGGTCATGTCAAGGACGTATCGGCTCATTTATTTTTCTTTCACACACATTTATGGAAAACCTATTCCCTTATTTTCCATGGAAATAAATAGTGTCTGGTCATGTTTGGATTAGTCATGTCAGATCTAACTCATCAATTTCAAGTTGGGTTCGAATTCCAATCGGGTTCGGGTCGGAGTCGGGTTCCATTCTGGTCGGGGATAGGTAGGGTCCGGGTAGCATTGGGTCCAATCAGGTTGGGTTCGATACAGTTAGGACGGATCCAACGGCGCGTATCTATAATGTATCGAATCCAGACCTGACTAATTCAAATAAACATAATTTGAATGCTTTCCCTTATTTCCCATGGGAATAAAGCGTTTGGTCATGTTTGGGTTAGTCGTGTCAAATCCAAGTCATTAATTTCTATTTGGGTTCGGATCCAATCGGTTTCGAGTTGAGTCTAGCGGGATCGAGTTCGGGTCGACTTTGGGCCCAGTTGGGTATATGTCAGGTCCAATCATGTAGGTTTCAATATAGTCGGGACGGATCCAGTGGGTCATGTCCAGGACGCATCGGGTCTGGGCCTAACTAATTCAAATAAACTACAAAACAATAAGCTCAATAGGTCTTGAACTTGGATCTCCTAATAAATAACTGTCTTAACCAAATACACTGAATATGATTTTGTCATAAAACCAAAGTAAATTATTTTAACCTAAAATAAATCATGAATGTCAAAATTTTACAAATTTTATATAAATTTTCGGTAAATATCATACGTTACATCATACATAGAAATATAAACTTTTCATGAATCTTATTCCTAAGAAATTTGATTTCTAGGAATATGGAATTCTCAAATATGTAGCATTCCACATACCAAATGTCTCTTTAAAGAGTTAAAATTTTCATGAATTGCAATTTTCTTCTTCTTTTGCTTTGCCTAATGAAGTGTTTGTGGAAGTAATCCAAAGTAGTCAAAGGCGCAAGGCTCACTCGAGGCGCAAATGGTCCAAATCGTCCGAGGCGCAAGGCGAACTTAAGTCGCGCGTCCGAGCGACGCGAGACGCAAAAATTATATACATATATATATATATATCCCATGTCTAGGTTGCAATCACTTCGAATTGAGTGAGTGAGAGAGAAAACAGTAAAAAAAAGTACAACATCTCAAAACAGTCTAAAAACAGTACACCAGTTCAAAAAATAGTCTAAACATGTTATTTTTTTCACAAGATTTTCAAGGCGCGCCTAGACGTGCCTTAGCTATTCCAAGGCGCTCGAAAAAGACGCGCCTTAAGAATTATGCCCCGCCTGGAGTGCCCTGAGGCGCTGCCCCTGCGCCTATCAGCAAGGCGCGCCTACTACACTGAAGTAATATAATCTCTAGGTTAACTAGACATGAATATAGTAGAACAATGGGGATGTAGCATAAATGGTATATTGCTTGTTTTGCATGTGAGAACTTACAAAGTTCGATCCTCTACACTAGAAACTGGTCGCTTAATAGTTGAAGTGTTAGCTAGTCCTGCTTGTTGCTTAAGAAAAAGCCTGACATTTCTGCCCTTATGCATTTTTTTTAGAGATTCTGAATCTCTTTTAAAGGGCTATGGAAGCATTTGCTGTATACTTAGTAAGATAACAACATCAAGTTCTGTATTCTCATTAAAAAACACTTAAGACTATTAGAGAGGAAAAGAAAACTAACAAGAAGGGATGAAAATGCTTTAAAAGCATTGGATATACTATTATGACAATGAATTACACATCAAAACCTACTTTGAGGGTTACATGAGGGGAACCGATTAGCAAGATATAAAATAATATCTATTTGTGTCAATTCTCATCCGAATTTAAACCCTCTAAATTCCCTTCTCATCCTATTTTAACTTCCATAGCCATTTCCCACCAACTAAACCCTCTAATTATATAATATAAAAATTCATGACACAAGTAAAATAAGGGTTAAATTTGATATAATTGGTGGGCCGGATATTCATCCTTGTGTTCGGAATATCTAACCAATTATCTCAAAGAATAAAAACAAAATACTTCCAACCTTATAGATGGAATCAATTAATGTACCTTGATGATGTCTGTAGTAGCAGGTATTAGGCTCTCTTGATGAAAAGATGTCATCTCTGATGCAGGGATGGTCATCATATCGGTATATGTTCGAGAGATCATTGCAACTGGATTTCTATATCCCATGATAGTCAAAGACGCGCCTTAGATGCGCCTTTCAGCAAGGCACAACTAAGAAAAAGCGCGCCTTATGTATTGAGGCAGGGAGATAGCCCTTACCTCATATATAAGTGGGAGGGAGGTAGCATTTTCCACGGTTGTCAAAGTTTGAACAGTTGAACTTGAAAAACTAAAATTTACTAAAAGCGTGGTAGAGAGAATACAAATTCTTGTTAGTTCTGTTGATGCTATTGTTGTTCTGCTAGTTCACTTTGTTATGTTTTAACATATTTTTGCTGGTTTTAATATGTTATTTAGTTTTATTTCTTACATTACTAATTTATTTATTTATTTATGTATATTTTTATTATTTTTTATTTTGCACCTCACTTTGCTCGGACGTGCGCCTTAAGTGCGTCTTGCACCTCGGACGATATGTACCCTTTGCGCCTCGAGTGCGCCTTGCGTCTTTGACTACCTTGCTATATCCACAATTACAAATTTAGTCCACATCTGGAATAGATAAATGGATCACCAACTACCAATCTCTTTAAGCTTACAAACACACTACACCTAGTTTTGAGAAGATGCCGCCTAGGAAACAAATCATACTAAAAAAGGAGAGATGAACAAAGGAAATGATAAAATTAGTACATGTTATGTGCTTTGGGGGTCATTTATCTAGCCAGGCAGGGTACTTAGGCTTAAATCCCATATAGAAATATTGTTATGTTCTAGTAAGTTTCGGAATAGAGGAAAATAGTTTAAGAAAGCCTACAAAATCAGCTACAAAATGGATGAAAACAGCCATGACTGATGAAACTGATCAAAAGAGATAACTACTGAAGAATCTGAAAAGAGTTTTATGAAATTGGAAGGTGGAATCAAAAGACAGACCAGAGAGAGAATGCCCCCCTTGATGGTCATTCATCAACAGTGTATTAGTCTTCACTTCAAAGTTTTAACCAAGTTCATCCTATTTCACCAATTTTGGCCCGTAGCGGCACATATCAAGCTGGTTTTGCAAGTTTTGACCAAATTTAAGCCACTCATTACTGATTTTTGGCCAATCTTTTCCATGTAGTTCTTTGTATCAGCCACATCTCAGAAAAATCAGCCAATATTAACCATATATTGGGATATATCATCATGTACTGCATTTTGGCCTCATATAGACTCAATACATTATGGTACTGATTGAATATCAGCCATAATTGGGAAATATCAGAACTAGAGTTCTATTAATATTGGAACCCATGGGGGAAGGAAATGGATTTATGGCGACTGATGTTGAAGAATCAGCATATAAGCTGTTCTATGGGTGAAATACCACTAGAAATCAGAGCTACTCTTCCAACCAAAGTTTAAAGAACTCTAAAAAGGCTCAAAAAGATTGAGGGCATGACTAGAAGAGTACCAACAGATTTATTGTGCTCTCTTCAAAGAATTACTACACAACAGATTTATTGTGCGCAATTTTAGAAATCTTTGGTAAATCATAGACCCAAAGGTAATTGCAACTTAAAATAATTTTAAATTTGACATCATCCTTAGCTTTTAGGGAGGTCTACGAATTTAGATTAACTTGAAAGATTTTTAAATTTGACATCATCCTAGTTAGATTTTTAAGTTATGGTTCATATGGATGCACATTCATCCTTGTAAATATATATGTATAATCTAGTTGGAAAGATACAGTTAGTTGGAAACATAACAAAAGAACAAATTAGTAGAGATATAGTTAGCTGGAAAGAAAACCATAAAAATATATTGCTAGCTAAAAATATGGTTAGAATTGGAAAGATAACCATAAAAATAGATTGCTAGCTAAAGATATGGTTAGAATATTATGATGATGACATGACTAGTTAAATAGAAATAGCAAGAACAAGTGCACCATGAAACAACATCCTATTCCAGGTTTCTCAGGTTAGCAACCAGCAAGATGAAATTTTAGTGTTTCCCAAGTTCTCAATTACTGCTGCCCACAAGGCCAAGTTCTCAATTACTGACACTCATAAATCAAGACACACCAAAACCAATGGTGTGTTCGTGTCGCCGTGTCGATTACGCAAGCACTCATATATCAGCTCGTATAATTTATCCATTCGGAACAATAAATGGTTGAGTTCTGGACTTTTCATCCTTTGCCATGTCCAAGTTGAGACATTTCTTAGTGTAACAGAAAAATGATACTACTCTATCCATTCACATCCTTCTGCATCTATGTGCTCATCTATTTGTTCAACTTCCTAGCCATTAAACAATCAACCTAGCCCCCATTTTGTTGGTGTGGGACTCCAAAACCATCAGCACCTTGCATGTGGTTTTCCAATTGTTCTCTCCTAGTGCAGATCAATATATATATATATATTGCCAATGAGGTCCTAGCCTAACGGTTAAGACTGAGTCATAACCCCAGGCGGTTGCGGTCGAGCCGCCTGGGCGTCATTTAATTCCCCTATGGGAGAATTAAGTGACGGGATGGTGGTGGATGCAGTGCAGGTGCGGTGATGTGGTGCGGTGCGACTCGGACGGTGCGCGAAAGCGATACAAGGTGCAGGTGCGGTGCTAGTACGGAGCTGGTGCGGTGCGACTGCTGTTGCGTGAGGCCTTCGGGAGTGTATGGTACCTTCAGGCCGAGATGTATACTTTGGGCTGGAATGGTGCCTTCGGACCGGAATGTAGCCTTCGGGCTAGGATTGTATATATAGGCCTTCGGGCTATGATTGGTGGTAAGCCTTCAGACTGAATTTGTAGCCTCTCGGAGGGACCTGAATAAAATTTACCTTCTTCTCTCTCTCTCTCTCTCTCTCTCTCTCTCTATATATATATATATATATATATATATATATATATATATATATATATGAGCACTATGGCTCATATCCCGTTTACCTTTTTTTTTTGAAAGGGGGCACATTGCCCTTGGTAATTAATCACTTCCATTCTGGGGGTTGAACACCCGGGCCGTATGTCTCTCCACTAACCACTAGGCTAGAGGTTCATTGCCCCGTTTACCCATATATATATATATATATATATATATATATATATAATTGATCAAATCGATATCAAGATGCACAACAAGAAGAATCGATCCCATAAATTCCCCAAAACCGATCCAAATCGGAACATGAACTAATGGAAGGCAAAGATATGAGGGTTACCACTCCGGTGGCGCTGTAGGTGGAGACGGAGAGCTAGCTTCTGGTCATAAGCGTAGTCACTAGTGAGTAGATCTGAAGAATCGATGGAAACATCAAGAAAATATAATAATAAAAAATTGAAAATCCAGTGAAGAGGAGATCGAACAAATGTGTTTCTAGAAACAGATCACCGAGTTTGAAATTTCACCTTGGGTTTGCCGAAGGTAGGGTTTCCGGAGCTTCGGATGGCGACAAGGAGCAGAGGAAGGAGGAGGAGGGGGAAGGGGTCGAGCTCGGGATGGCGGGTTCGGGAGGATGGAGAGGAGAGGAGAGGAGAGGAGAGGGAGAGGGATTTTATTTTAGTTTTTTGGAAATTTTTTTTTTCTAGATCTACCGATCGGGAACGGAAGGGTATTCGTAATTTAAAGTTTTGAGGACAAGATGTCTGACCGTGTCCAACACGATTGTGTCAAGTTCAAATCCGACACGGATCACAGTCATTAGTAAGCTCTATCCTAATTTCTATATTCTAGAATAGTATAGGTTCCAATATTTAGATTTTCACGTACAACCCATTCACATGAACTATAGGTTGGACCTCAGAATTTCTAAATTCAGAATGTAAAAAATTATTTTGTAGAATAGTAAGTCCAAATTTAGAACACTATTCTACATTTATATTATTTTTGACCAAAAAATCTTTATTATTATTTTTACATATTAATTTTTGATCACACAATCTTTGGAATCAAAGTTTATTTTATTATTCTCTACTACTATTTTCATACAAACTACATTTGACTTTTTTTGAAATGCTGGTCCTCAAGATGAAAATTTGAGCACCATGATGTTCTTAGAGAAACCCAACACATTATACATTTACCTTTTTTTTAAATGTTGGGGGCCTCAAGATGAAAATTTGAGCATCATTATCATCTACTAATGATGCTCTTAGAGCTATCCTTAGTAGATGGTACTAAAATTTGCATCTTGAGACCCAAAAATTTAAAAACAAAAGAAAGGTAAATGTAGATTGGGTTGAATTTATATAAGAATAATAGAAAATAATAAAGTAACATTTGATCCCAAAAATTGTGTGGTCAAAAATTAATGATGAAAAACATAATATAAAATCTAGAATCTAGAAATTGGGGCTCCAAATTGGGACTTACTATTTTACAAAATGAGTTACTACAGTCTGAATCTAGAAAATCTCAGGTCCCAACATATAGCTTATGTGGGTGGATTGGACCTAAGAAATTAGAAATTAAAAATTGGGATGGACCTTACTACTCTATCAAATTAGCTCTACATTCTGAATCTAGAATCTAAAATTTGGAATGGACCTTACTAATGATGCTCTTAGGTGGAGGCACACTTAGTGGCATGTATTTTTTTAGCGAAAAAAGAATATGGACAGAAAAAATATTAGGGTTATGATATTAATATAAAATTTGAACTAGTTAGTGAGCAAATGATTTTTTCAATCGATAGAAATAATATTTTTAAGGTAAAAAAGTGTGGCATCAAATAATTAATAATACCATGTTATTTAGGTTATATATATATATATATATATATGGTTCGGTAAGAGACATGTCCGGTCAAAGGAATTGGGTTGCTCTAGTCGGAAATAAATTTGGTTGTTCTTTACCTTTGACTCCAAAAGAAGGTATAAAATAATTGATCGCGGGTGGGGGTTGGAAGTGACGTCGAAGTCTCTTGTTCTGACGACAACGTGTAGATCGAATTTTAAATTTTTCTTCGTGAACTATTCAAGGTCTTTTCAGTACAAACTAATAATATAGATATGTTGGATTGCTAGTTTAACTTGATAGAGAGGAGTTGGGATGGACCGCAAAGCCTCTATTGACGGTGGAGATATAGGGGTCTGAGGGGTTGTCCTAACCAGAAGGATTGTCCAAATCCGATGGCTTATCAAACTTATTCCATGGTCGGCTCTGGAAATAAATCATTAATTATTACCCAGGTAAGAATTTCAGGATTCAAGAACAGGTCAAAAAAAAGAGAGGGTATAAATAACTGGCATTCGTTTATATAAGATCTGTATTCTGAAGGTAAACATACAATTCGAAAAATGTAGTATTTAACGCGATGATTACTACTAACTGCCGATTCCTTCAAAGAACTAAAGAAATAAACCAGTAGATAAAAAGAAAACAGGTTAAATCTTTGCAAAAAAAAAAAAAGGAAAAATACTTCAACTTATTTACTCGCACACTTAATTAATGCACGTTATTACTACTAATATATATGTATGGACGGATCCAGAAATATAAACTGAAATAGAGTGGATTATAGTAGACTAGATGTGGACAAACTCCTACAAAAAAAAAAAAAAAACGTATGAAAAAAAAAGAAATAAATTTGGGATTGACTGGAGCCCATCCCAATCCATACCTGGATCCGTCCCTGTATATATGTACGTTTATACTATTTGAAAAGAACAAATAATGATTGCTTAATTTTCTTTTATTACTTGAAAATAGCTTTAATCTTTTATATACATAATTATCTAATTATCCGTGTTAAATTTAAAGAACAATTTTAATTAGTAAGCAAAACTAGAAATATTTTTGGAAAAAAAAAACTTTCACGATATAATAGTGGTATAGATTCAATACCTAAAAGGGATTTGAGATGAACAAATACATTCCCAATAAATTATGCATCTAACAAAATATCTACTATTATAATATGGTTTAGAAATGATTCAAAATGAACCGTCTATGTCGTATACATATCATCAATTATTAATATAAATTTTTTTATAAATAATTAAATACTACATATGTTTTCTTCTCGCGTAGGTGCGAGTAAAATTGTTGTTTCAACTAAACTTGGGACAATGGTAAGACATTTTATAGATAACTTTTTAAAAATAAAAATAAAATGGAAATGTAGTTCAAATGGTAGAGTGCTTGCTTTGCATGTGAGAGGTAAGGGGTTGGGATTCGATCCCCTGCATCTCTCCATATATATATATACTAGTATATATGCACGTGCTTTGCACGTATATTGGAGTGAATGATGTTTATGAGTTAGTTTATTTCTACTGCTTTTAATTATATAGGTTAATGGTTCGACCATTCGAATTCTTTGGTAACAATTTAAAAGACTTAGCAAGTAGCATGAACCCTTTGATTTCCGTAAATGGTTGTCATTATTGCATCTCTTAAATGGTTGTCAGTGGAATTTATTGTAGGTATTTTTTTTAATTACTAAATATGTTGAAGGATATTTTTGGAACGAAATTTTTTCCCGGTGAAACCTAATTTTGGTATTATATAGAGGATATATATATATATATATATATATATATATATATATATATTTTGCAAATTGGTGTTTTCTAATCCGGATAAATCACTTATTCTTGACTATGTAACTGGAATAAAATTATACAAATAGGAAAATAATAAGCATTTATTCTAAACAGGACCAGACCTCTCCTTGAGCTAAAGCAAGGCACTGATTAAAGTCAAAACTTAAGTTGGATATAGTAGAAATTTTTCGTACAAGTAGTTATTACAGAACAGAATAATCTCCTATGACATAGCAACCATAAAACTCTTTGCGACTAAATGGATTTTTCTTTATTCTGCTAACAAAGTTCTCTCCCCTCTCCCTTTTTTTATTATTTTTTTATTTTTTCAAATCACCCAACTCTCTCTATATAGGGGAGCTACCCCCATTACTCATGAGTTACAAACTGAGTCGACACCTTAAAGTTAACAATAAATTGAGCTATTAAGAAAGGAGTAACTCCAAGATATGGAGGTGTATTCAGTTACTAAAATTGAACATCTAGCCATCAATTTTTTGACCATCAAATTGTGTCCTTTGCCCGCGTCCATGCGAATGTAATATAGTCTTTTCATCTTTAAACTCCATAGACATCAACTCCATAGAAATCAATTTTTTGACAAGATAGATTTTGGATATAGTTCCATCGTCTCTGTACTATCTATATTTCTCGAGAGACTCCCAAACGTCTCTAATCTTTTTTCCTTCTTGTTGTAGGATTAGTCTAAGTTGTCCTCCAACGAAGTGAGGATTAACAATTTACATAGATTGTTCTCTCTTTTCTCCATTGGTGTTGAGCAATTGTCTCAACATCGATTGGGTAAATCAGTTCTGGTTCTGCCAGTACATACTCCACGACGACGAGTTGAATATTGAGGCTAATATTCCTCTACAAGTTATTAAATTGCTCGCAGTAGAATTGTTCAAGCTTGTGTCTAGAAGACATGTACAGGCATCCATCACGAACTACAAAGAATTTCATTTTGAAATTGTGATAAAAACTTATATTGGTTGTATGATTTGAATTTTGTCCACTAGGAAAACTCCAAGATATTTACCACTCGAGCTAATTTATTCCAAGAAAGTATAGTGAAATCTTATCATTAATGGACCAAATTCCAACAAAAAAAGACAAATGTTAAGGACACTACAAAAATTACTAGAGGCAACACACATTTGGCAGTCCTGAACCTGTGCATATTTAGGACTACGCAGTTTGACTGGCAAAAGTGTGTTGTGTTGTCCCTTAATATATATATATATATATATTTTCTACCCGAAAGCCCCTCCCACCCCTTAGCCGATGCAGGGACTCGATGTCCGGACCTAATCGGTAATATTCGGTAATGTCCCATAACTTTATTTTCTATCCGAAAAGTGTGTTGTCCCTTAATAATTCTTGTAGTACACTCAACATATGGCCAAAAAATTTAGAAACATTAGTATTCATAAACTAGTACAGATTCTCCAACATCTAGAAACTAAAGTTGATCATTGGAAAATATTCAGTCATGCATTCGAACAAAAATCTCCAGAACAAGGTGAGAAGCTCCCAAGTTTAGCTTCTCACAAGAATTATAATCACATACCAAAAACAAACTTTCTGTGCTTATTTCCTAAGAAGCCGACCGAAGTTTTCATTACCAATAATAACACAGCAGAAGACTGAAGAAATCTAGTTTAAGCTTTCAGAAAAAATAGCAAATATAGTGAAACATAAGAACAAAACCCAAAATAAGGGACAGAAATTAAGAATCTCAATAGAAGACTATGCATATAGATGTATCAGAATCTCAATAGATGACTATGCATATAGAAGTATGATGCACAAAACCAGTTCTTTGCTCAAGGATGAAAAAAGAAGTCACTTATTCATGACTATACTACTGCAACAAAAATAGAGGACATGATGAGAAATGACAATAGGAAAAAAGAATCACCACTCTCTCCTTAAGCCACAGCAGGCATGTCCTTAAGCCACTGATCGAGAGGCTTCCCGATGGAGTAGACGATGAAACCAATCTCCCTCAGCTTCCCGGCATCCACCACATTCCGACCGTCGAAAACAAAAGCCGGCTTCTGCATGCCATCATACATCTTCTTGTAGTCCAGCTTCCTGAACTCGTCCCACTCGGTCAAGATACACACTCCGTGTGCCTCCTTGGTTGCCTCGTAGGCGTCCCACGTCACCGTCACCTGCTTGGTCGCCGCCGTGGTGGGGCTCATCGGCTGCAGGTGGATCGGATGGTCCCAGTCGAACTTGTTCATCGCCAGGTCCCTCTCGATCTGCTCCTCGGTCACCTGAGGATCGTAGATACTGATCTTCGCCTTGTCCCCCAACAGCCCCTTGCACACATCGATGGCAGGCGTCTCCCTAGTGTCCCCGGTATCCTTCTTGAACGCGAATCCCAGCACCGCAATCTTCTTCCCGGCTACGGTGTTGAACATGGACGCGACGACCCGGTTGACGAACCGGCTCTTCTGGTAGTCGTTGATCTTCACCACCTGCTTCCAGTACTCGGACGCCTCGGGCAGGCCGTTGCACTCGCAGATGTAGACCAGGTTCAGGATGTCCTTCTGGAAGCAGGAACCGCCGAACCCGACGCTAGCGTTCAAGAATTTCGGTCCGATGCGGGTGTCCTTGCCCACCGCATAGGCCACCTCGGCCACGTCGGCTCCCGTGGCCTCGCACAGTGCGGATATGGCGTTCACGGACGAGATCCTCTGGGCCAGGAACGCGTTGGCAGCGAGCTTCGACAGCTCTGCCGACCACAGATTGGTCGTCAGAATCCGGTCCTCAGGGACCCAGTTGGCATAGACCTGTTTCAGGGCCTGGACCGCCTTCCGGCCCTCTGGGGTCTCCCGGCCGCCGATCAAGACTCTGTCCGGGTTGAAGAGGTCCTGGATGGCGGTCCCCTCGGCGAGGAACTCCGGGTTGGACAATATCTGGTAGTTGATGCCCTTGCTGTTGTGCATCAGGATCTTCTCAATGGCCTCGGCGGTCTTGACGGGAACGGTGGACTTCTCGACGACGATCTTGTCGGACTTAGAAACGTCAGCGATCATGCGGGCGGCAGACTCCCAGTAGGTAAGGTCGGCGGCCTTGCCAGCACCGAGGCCGCGGGTCTTGGTCGGGGTGTTCACGGAGACGAAGATGATGTCGGCCTCCGAGATGTGCTTCTCGAGGTCGGTGCTGAAGAAGAGGTTGCGGCCGCGACACTGCTTGACGACCTCGTCGAGGCCAGGCTCGTATATGGGGAGCTGGTCGCTGTTCCATGCCGAGATGCGTGCAGTAGATATGTCGACGACGACAACCTCGACTTCGGGGCACTTGAGGGCGATTACGGCCATTGTCGGGCCGCCAACGTAGCCAGCCCCAAGACAGCAGATCTTCACCATCTTCTCTCTTTTAAGTTTTCAAGGTCTGAGAAACAAAATAAGCTCTGAGAATTCAATCCAAGTTCTTGGACTTCAGTTCAAGATCTGAGAAACAAAATAATTTACAAGAATTCAATTCAAGATCTGAGAAACAAAATATAGAACAAGAAATCAATTCAAGATCTTTTAACTAAACAATCGAGAATTCAACATGCTCAATTCAAGATCTGAGAAACAAAATAAGCTCTGAGAATTCAATTCAAGATCTTTTAACTAAACAATCGAGAATTATTAGCAACAAGTTTTATATCATGCATTTACAAGAAGCCATCAAGGTGATAGATATAGAACAAGAAATCCTCAGGGACTAGTAATAATACTACCAAATTATTCCCCAAACTCAATGGAACAATTAAAAGATCTTCTCTATGCCATGAAGATACATAGACAACTTTCTAATAGAACATAGGCATCTGAGTATATAACCAAACATTTATTAAGATCCAAGGAATATAATCCTCAGAGCAAAATTAACATTGTGTAGGAAAAGTTACAAAAAACTTTAATAAAGAAAGATATCTATATGAATGAAAGGATAACTTCTTGCTAACATTTCAAATAAGATCAATGGCTCCGCAATAAAAGTTGGCAACAAGGAGCCCATAGATCTATGCAACTACAAAGCGACGACAATTGACAAATTCCAATTGGAAAAGCAAAATGGCAATTAACAACAGAACAAAAGGAAATGGTCAAGATGACATTTTAGAAGGATTATATGATTGATGTTTACAAAAATTCAACACCTCAATGGTGAGATCAGGATGCTACCTTGAATTAGATCTTGGAAATGGGAGGGAAAAGAGGGAGGTGAGGAGCAAGGAGAAGAGACTTCCACTCCTTATATACACAAAAAAATTACTAACTCTTTTGAGAGATCTACCTATCCTCTTTTCAAGAAGTTACCAATAAAAAAAAAGGTAGCTAAGCAATCAACATTAAGTCCCGACATGTGTCTCTATTCGTAATTCAACAACATGCTCATTAAAAATTTGGAAACTACATCACAACAATTCCGAAAACAACATATATATCATATATAACAGTAATCATAGGTATGTCAGAAATATATTAATATTAACCCTATGAAACATAATTAACAACAATTTCAACATATATATCATATATAACAGTAATTATATAGGAATGTCAGAAATAGATTAATATAACCCTATGAAACATAATTAACAACAATTTCAAGAAGTTATGAATGCAAAAAATTCACATTAATAGTTGAGCTGATCCAATCAACATAGAGTGGTTCTATGTTGCACGAACACGGATACCTATGCATTACGATACGGATGGTCAAGAACATACTGATTAAAAAATTGGAAACTACATCATAAACAATTTCAATTATTCATATGATATAACATTACAAAGTTTTTTTTAATAATGCATTACATTTTTAACCCTATGAACCATAATTAACAACAATTTCAGGAATTTACCATTGTAAATTTTTTTAAGATGTCCCTATTCATATTTTAAGTTTCAAGAACATATCCATCCAAGAATGGAAATTGCATTACAGAATGACATAACAGTGATCACAAAAAAGGATTGACCACACTTAGAACTTTCCAATTTTAACCATATGAATGATGATTAACAAGAATTTCAAGATACACAAATCACCAAATAATAATAATAAACCATTAAATTACCAAAAGACTACAGAAATTCATGATAATTAGTCTTACTTATCCAATTACAAAAGCCATGTCTCAAAATTAGATCTTTCTTTTTTGCTTCTCTAGAAAATAAGACATCCAAATGATTGAGTTTCCTAATCAACTAATCTTAAATTGCCAGGGAAAAAAATACAGAAAAATCATGACAATTAATCTAAAACATCAAATTCCAAAAATCGTCTCATAATTAGATCTGTCCAAGAAAATGGAAATTTCCATCAGCTGCATCAAGAAAAAATGATGCCAAGAAGGGACTTTTCACCTTGAAACTTCAAGATCAAGACAAAGGTCAGTTAGGGATTGAGTGGATTGCAAGCGAGAGAAATGAGTACACCCACCAGGGATTAAAAAAAAAACTTATTTTGGATTTAGGGGGAAATTAATGGGATTTAATTTATTTGTTATTTACCTTGATTTTGTAAGAAGGAGCTTTCCTTCTTTCTTTTCTTTGTTTGCTTTGAGAGAGAGAAAAACCAGTGATGGTGTTGTAGCTTTCTAAGGAAGGGAGGACTATTTCTTTGCAAAGGAGACAAAAGTGGCTTTTACCAATTCATTCTACTACTTAAGTTTAGGAAGGATTTTTTTTTTTTTTTAAATTAGAATTAAAATGAGGCTAACACATTATATTTCCATTTTTGGCTTATTTAAAAAGTTAGTGTGATAATTAATTTTCAACGAAAGCGAGATACTTCAATGTATTTGCAAAATTCCTCCTCTTCTAGTGCAATCAATAAATATCATAGAAAATTACATACACGGTAACAAAGTTTTATGATATTTAAGGAGGGATATCAGGTTTTACAAATTTGCATATAAAAATACACATCGACATAACTTATGACGATATATATATTTTGCACATTCTTGCCAAAGACTATGGCGATACAAGTGTTTTGCAAACACCTCATCATAGTCTATGGCGATATAAGTGTCCACATGTGAATTTTTCAACTTGGTACTCTACCTCTAATAGAATACAGACCACAACAGTAGAGGTCAAAAAAATTAAAATGACAAATAACTCGCTATAGCCTAAAGAGATGAACTCTAAAGTACATGTACATGAACAAGCAAATGACATCTTTGATTAAGTTATGTTGTGACAAAATAAATTAATTTGTTTAACTTTGGATTTCCTATATTATTTAGATACATATATTTTTAGTAAATATATTAAAATATCAATTATTTTAGAACTTGTAGTGATTATAGGTAACCTATTTTTTAAATAAAATATAAGTCATTATTTAATAATGTATATTGTATTGAGCCTATATATTTTTCTTTTTTTTACACATAAACGCACACTTGCGCGCGCGCGCGCACACACACACACAATATATATATATATATATATATATATATATATATATATATATATATATATATATATATATATATATATATATATATATAGTACAACAACAAGTTAATGCTACATATTAATAATGTATTACTATTAATGCTACATATTAATATTATTAATATGTAGCATTAACTTGTTGTTGTACTATATATATATATATATATATATATATATATATATATTAATATGTAGCATTAACTTGTTGTTGTACTATATATATATATATATATATATATAACATAAATAAATTTTCATTAAATATTGATTAGGATTTAACCTATCTTAGGACTGGATGATAGTGAAGAGCGTGGGTACCTATTCAATTTTCCATGTTCGCACCACCCAGGAAAGGATAAGGCAAATACGTGTTTAATGCTTCTAGGTGCAATTTTTGTACTATTTGTAATTCATCTATTCATGCTTATATTTCGTGTCATGATTGTTCACACATATGAGAGTTGAGCATTCTATTTATGTTCTTATTTACGTGTATCATATCATGATCGTGTTCCATTATTGATATTGAGTTATCTTGAATATGAGATTTTGATTATGGGGAAAGTACATTCACTATGCACGTGGACATACACATCTCGTGGTGTTCTCGTATCCTAGGGAGAACGTCATGCTTATCGTGTCATGATATTGTTTACCGAAAGTCATCCACGTCTTGAAAGTTGTGCTTCCAAAGACACATGTGCACACACGGTATCATATTGAGTTATATTAGTTTCTCTTGCTACTTGTTATTGATATTTTCACTTCTTCTTATCACATGTTTTACTTGCGCATACTGTTTATATTAGTACTGTTGATTATTGGTTCTCATGTTTAGTTCATTACTGCTTTATACTGTATTTCTATTGTGTTGGCTTAGACTTATACTTGCTCTTATTCTGACTATATACATTGACAATTTTAGGTGACTCGCTATCCTACACTATTGATCTTTGATGGAGATTGGATGATTTGAAGGATACTTCTAGACCATAGATAGCTTAGTTTGTTTCTTAAATTTCAAGTTTACTAAGTAATTCTTGAATTTTGATTTAAATGTAATATTGGATTTGTGAATTGCATAGTTGTTGCGATTGAGCATAAATGATAATTTGTGATCAAATATTGAGTAGTGGATTATTGATTGTCACTGATGTCTAGACATCATACTACCATCGATGTTGCAATGTAGGCTAGACTTGGCCACGTACTCTTATCGTAAAAAGTGGGAGCATATAGTGACTCGTGTTTTTGTCACCAAAGTAAAAAATATTGTGTTACGAATATAATAAATCAGACCCGAGCTAGTAGAATGAATGTCTACATTTTTAAACTTTCAAAGAAGGCAACTTAAAACTTAAAATTGTTGGATATTAATCGATAAAAATTTAAGATAAAAGTATGAAGAAAATGAAGGTCAAGCACAAAATTAACCAGCTACGGCCCATGGCAAATTGCTAGTAATCCCTACGATGACCACGCTTGAGACCTATACACTTTCTTCGATTCTTCATATTCTCCACGTGAGGATTTGAATTTGAACTACCATCCTCTTGAGTAGGTATCTCTGTTGATGGGGTCTTCAACTGCATATAGTATGCCATATCCCCAAACCACTCTGACGGGTCAACCTGGTGAGAAGTGACATCACTAGACTGATGATAAGTGTCCTTGCTAGACTGGTGAGAACTGCCTAGATCAAATGAGTTAGGTCTATGACGTACATGTCTCTGACTAACGTTGCATGCTGAATAATCCAATAGGGTATATATTGGAGGCATATAGGGCTATGGGCCCTGGGTAATATCTCAATCCATAATAGTCGTAAGTCGTTGCATAATATCTCAACCCTGTTGTCCCATATAACTCTCTCTACTACTTTGAGTGCTTGTTGCATTATAGGATGCTAGAATTTTAATATTTTTTTAATAAATATAATGAAATTAAATTAAAAAAATTAAAGAAAAATATGTACCATTTCAGTGAGTGTCTAAAAATCAGCGTAAGCTACCATCATCTAGCTCTATTTGCGAACCGGAACTCCTAAAATCCATAGGCTATGTTTTTTACACAAGGGGCTCCCCATAAACATTTATAAGTGATATCATCGAGCATTGATGTGAGACTCGTCTCACTTTTCTAGTATACGTACCCAATATACGCGTATTATACATATATATCTCGTTTATTATTTAATTGCTTACACCATGCTTTATACCATTCATGCATTATTTGGGTTATTTTTGTAAGTTTTCCTTAGTTGCATGCATTGGACCGTTGGTCCCTTGGTTTTCTTGGTGGGTGGCTGTGATGAACCCGGGTGAGGGGCATGGATTATGATCCAATAGCTTACAATCCTAGCTCTTCCAATATAAGCAATCCCACTCTCTTTCCTCCACTTTTCTTTTCCTTTCATTTCTCTTTCCTTCTTTATTTCTTCCCCAGTAGAGAGCAGCAGTCGAGCTTGGCCTTGACCGTTGGTGACCTTGGTAGTGTTGGTATTAGGCTAGAACTTGACCGTAGGAAAGTACATATTGCCAACCGAGTGAACCTATGATTTGGAACTTCTTGATAACTTAAGTTTACATCTATTTGCTAGCTTAGTTGTCTGCATATCTTTTGTAGCTTAGAACTGTGTTGTAGACTCTTTTGTAGCCTTGATTTTCTGTTACTCTTGTATTTGATCTTGAACGAAAAAGTTGAGAACAACAAAGTTGGAGCACAGTGTGCTGGCAGGAGAAGAATGAGCAATTCGACGAAAAGTGTGCATGAGACCCTTGAAAAATGCTTGCGTTTCAGCACATCATTCAAATCCTCATAAAAATGCTCGCGTTCAGCATAATATTCAAATCCTTGCAAAAGTCCGCCAAGATATGTTGAGTACTCTGGGCGCACTTTACTCCTCATGCATACATTTTATACGAATGTTATCTAACCAAATCCTTGCAAAATATGCTAAGGTTATCAGAAACTTGGGCACACTTTTGAGAAAAATTCTCAGCAGCGCACATTTGAGGGCTCAACCTCGTCAATCAAGAGAAAGTGCGCCAAGCCCTTGGTGGCACACTAATTCCTTTCTCTGAGCTTTCTTGATGGGCGAGCCTTGACTTTGGCATTGCCTCGACTGTCGTGTTCTCGAATGTCGTGTCTCGACTATTGTTCCATGCTTTGAGACTTGTGTTTATCTTTTAGTAGACCTTCTTATGCTTGTTTGTGCACCAAATCTTACTGCTGGCATACTTGATAAAAATGCGTCAAGTTCATAGCTTGGGTACTTTTATTTGTGTGCCAATAATAGATTGTGCGCCAAGCTCCTGGCTCCCGCACTTGTATCATTGTTCGCCAAGGTCCTAGAAATGTTCTTTAGTATGATTTGTGCGCCATCTTTGCTCAGAGCACTTTTGTATCAAAGTGCGCCAGAACTGCCCGGACTAATGATTTGTATGCCAAAACTGTTTTTGGCCATTTGTGTGCAAATATTGTTATTGGCCATTTGTGCGACAATAGTGGTTTTGGCCCATTATGCGCAGATGATTTTTTTTTTCTGATTATGCGCCAACCCTGAATTGTTGATTTATGCGCCTACATGTCATTATTCTTTTGTTAGTAATGCTTAACACTTGATGTTTCTCTGGTTTTCTTTTAGTTAATCCTGGTTATTTCCTGAACTGACATGATATGAATCTTGATTTTCTGACATGAATTAAATAATTGTACACTATAGATGAACTACTAAATCTTGACATGGAACTGATAACCCTGATACTCCTGATCTTGATACTCCTGATAGTGGTTCGACGTAGCGCACCCATGACATGAGAATTCCTGTAACTGTCCTGATCAAGGCTATTAGTAGCACTTGTATTACATGTCATGTATCTCCGTGGCTGATTTTGATTGTGCTCATCAAGCTACTGTCCTGTCTTGCATCATGTCTAAGACAGATTCCTGAGCACCATGGTCAGAAATTCTTGATAATTGTCCAGGCTAATAACTAGAATAATAATCTAGAAAGCATCTAGAGAGATTTTCTGGCTACATGCAATCCTGGTATCCTAGCGACACCTGATGGATTTGGAGCTCTCCGTCGTGAGGGGCACACTTCCAGCACACCGACGAGTGTTGCACTATCAGAAAAGACAAAATAATAATTATACATGATAAACCTATACTATGTACCCGTTCGTCTGGATAACCCAGATAGTTTGTAGGGCATGTGGCTGTAAAAAATCTCAAACTGCATGTATTGGTAACTAGGATTGTGATAACCCTAGTTAGCTAATGATAGCAAGCCGTAGGCATGATCGGCCGCGATTGCTTGATTTTAAGTCTAGTATAGTCCCGTCCTGATTTATTTAACAACTGATCCGGAAATTGTAACCTGAGCACCGATTCTAGATATCTTTGTTTAAATACTCCAGAACTGTTTAACTGTTATTTTACCCGCTGTACTTATTTAAATATTTCTTGTGTTATTTCTTATTGATTTGTCTGCATGCTAGTTTTTAGTTCCTAAGATTGGCTCACTTATGGTACTTGCTATTTTGGGGTCTGACCCTACTAGTTTTGTATGACCAGATATCGGAGAAGGACCGCAGGATCTCCCGTACCTCCCCCCTAAATATGGTGAACACGAGGAGCTCCAGAGGATATGAGTATGTTTTTTCTTCCTCACCAACTTGATCTTGTACATTACTCTTTTGAGGCATTTAGCCACCGAACACGTGTTTAGCTCGTGTTTTGGGATGCTTGATACTGCAGCCTGCGGGCCTACATGTAAAGCATATTTTAGACTATAGCTAGAGCTGATCATGTAATATTTTACTATGCTAGTTCTTCATTTTGGTACTAACTTCATGATCATCTGGGTATGTATAGTTTGGGACGTCTTAGTATTATATGTTGGTGATCATATATTGTCACGCCCCAGTCCCAAAATACCGTGGGACCGGACGCGCGATAATGGCCAGCAGTACGCACCGATGGACAAACCCAATTTAATGGATCCATCAGGGCATACTTAAGCTGTAAAAAAATCAAGTCTACGACAATCATGGCACAACTAACTCATCCACACAAGATATAAAATATGATCCACAGAATAAATATGGAATATAAATCATCAGCTAGTCTCAACAAGTGCTTCGGGGAACAACCCGATAAATATCTAATACAATGGTTCATCTGACCAGAAAATAAATGACTGAAATAAATAAATACTGAGCATGAAACATGGATGCTCAGGAAAAGTCTTCGGCTAACACCTCATCCTCGGATGGCGGTACAACTCCTGGATCAGCTCCTGCTCCGGTCCCGTATACCTCGGGATAGATCTCGTCCTCAAATCCTGGGGACATAATCCGGATCCAGGTCCTCAGGGGACATAGCAAGGTACAAGAAAGCTCATGCCAAAATAAATGCAGTGCAGCAGATAATGAAATAAATAGGGCAATAAGTAACCATCTAAGTGAAATGCAAGATGAGAGCAACACGAGTACTCAGGCTGAGCCACTACCAGCTCTATGTCGGGGAGCCGGTAGCGGTAATAACCGGTAGTGGGTCTAGCTCCGCTCCGAGAGTCTACGACCTCTCAATAATAGTGGATGTATATATATATGGAACAGCCTGTAGCCTGTGTGTCTCTTCCCACCCAATGTAATCACGTATATCATGACCATAACGTCTCATGTCCATGTCAAGCGGGATCATAGCTAATGCAACAAGTCATACAATATCTAAGAATATAATGTCCATGTCAAGTCTTGTATCCTATACAGAATCACCATGAATATCTCAGGAAGATCCTGTCTCATGAATAGTGTCAAGTGTCCTGGGTCATAGTGTACTTGGTAAGACAAGTACGAGAATATAAAGTGTCACGAATGTCCATATCTAGATGACCGTACCCAATACCGCGTACAGTGTGGGCACCCGACTAATAATCGGACGCTAAGTATGTCACACGGTCCTAGGTTAAGCATGCACAGCAATATAATGAAGCAAGAAAAATATGTAACAATACTGCAGAGTTTGGCAAGGTACACTTGCTTGACGTTTGAATATCAACAGTCGTCCCGGTATCAGTGGATCCTGTGGGTACTCCTCCAAAAGCTGTAATAAACATCACCAACCGTCTCAGAAGATATCAAATAGCTAGAAACGCCTGTCCTTAAGTCCAATTTGGACACAAGGGCAAAAAGGACATTTTCGGACCAAAGCGGGTTCCATATGTGGGCCAATTTGCACCGAAAAGCGTGTCAGGGTCAAAGGTCTCCAAATTCCTCAAACTCAGTGTCTACAAGTTAGGAACGAGGATACGAACCCAACAAAACTTTCAGAATTAGATTCCGATATGCCGATCACAAAATCGCCCGTCAAGTGAAGCCAGTGGGGCCCACGATACGCGATTTTGTCAACGTTCTCAGAATCGGACCAAACTTAGGTCACAGGACCAGCGTATTGCTAGGAGTCTGATGACGCAAGTTTCGTCTCGATCCGACGGGTGTACACTAAGTTACAGCGAGATACAGAAAAGTCAGATACGGGACGTTGTCCGCGGATACGCACTGATTTCGGTGTGCACGCATATCCGAATCAGCTTCTGCGAAATCCCGCACGTCTGTATCAATGACGTGCACGTATCGATGAAGACCGCCTACGACCAAGTCGTCCCGTTTGGCGGGGCGCACTCAGTTCCGGGATGAAACAGGGCATTATTTTTCCTATTTTTGGATCGCGGTGTGCGATCACCACAGGATGCGATGCACCGAGCGGGTTGCACGGGCACCGAGAGGGTTATACAGTCTACGTGTAGCAACTGACGAAAACTAAATCGGAGTTGCGAGGCGAGAGAAAACGATACCTGAATAGGGCTCCATGAACGCTGAATTCCACGTGTCCGAGAGTCAACTTTGTGTCCTGGTCGAGGATTCCCGTGTCTGCCGAGAGTCCTAGCTAGGGTTTTGACTCGGGGCAGCGGGGACTTCGCCGGAGGGGTCGGTCTCGGGGTCGGCGAGGTCGGCTAGGCGGCGGCTGTGCACTGTCGACCGGAGCGGTTCACGCGGGCTGCGACTCGGCGTCGGGGCATCTGGATGGAGCGGGGCTGGGTCGACGACGGGAGCGGGCTGGGTCGACGACGGGAACGGGGTCGAGCAGAGGGGCGGCGGCGTGGGTCTGTGAGGGAGGCTGCCGTGGGGGAGTTCGACGGCCTGGCGGAGAGGAACTCGGCCGGAGCGGGGGAACTCGGCCTGAGCGGAGATGGGGAGTCGGGTTCCGGCGTGCGGGGAGTGGCGACTATAGAGAAAGAGAGAGGCGACTGCTGTGGGGATCTCGAGGAGGCGGCTGCCTAGGGCACGAACGCCGAGGCACATTTATAGGGGCGCCACCGGGTCGGGAACACTATTCTGACCCAAAATAGAATCAGGGTTCGGTTGGATTGCGGATCCGGGTCGGGTTTGGCTCGGATTCGACCCGACCTGACCCAAATGCAGTTCGGTTCAGGTTTGGGTTTGGGTTTATAAAACCAATAGCTTCTAAGGCTTTAAACGCATTTCCGGAGTCCAATAAATTCACCGAAAAATACCCTGCGTCCGGTTTTCCATTTTACACCATCAAATATTATTTCCATAATACTCTAACACCAATTTACAGCATTTAAAATTCTTTAGATCACCGTCACCTTTGTTTTAATTTCTAGAAAATACCGAAAAATCCGGGAAAAATTATATTAAAATTTCTCTGAAAATTAGGGTGTTTACATATATCTTGTAAACTTGTTGCTTGCTTGAGATTGAGACACCTAAGATTCTTGGCCCAGGATTGCCTGATGGATTGAAGAGTAAACCCTCACATGTCTAGACAGCCATGAGCGTATCTCGGGGTATATAGTACTCTGGTATACGTAGATGTCTAGACAGCCATGAGCGTATCTCGTGGTATAGAGTAAACCCCCGCTCCCTTAGGGGCGCCAACTCCGTTGGCGTCTGGCTTCCTCCCCTTCTACGTGCCTTGGGAGTTGGCGTCCCATCCTCCCCTATGCAATTCTATAAATTTTCTTCTCCTCTCTCATATATAAAAATTCTATATTGAAAACAAAATTGGAGAAAAAATAAATATTTCTAGAAATACCGAGTGTCCGAAGTGTTCCAAATGAGGGTTATTAGGGACGTCTTCGATCTAGTATAGGCCTAAAGAAAATTTGAAAGGCTTGTGGGTCTGGTGCGGGTTGTGTGTGACGCTAGATGTAAACCCCCTCACCCAAAATTAGACCTACTTGGCTTAGATAGTGAAATTAGGGCTAGTTGAACCCAATTAGAATTAGAACACGATATTTATTTAATTTTGTATTATTTATGATACGTAGCACACCTTACCGTTGCTTCGATAATTGGAGCACCTCACTGGCCATTGCCTTCCTATAAATTTCACAACCTTGTCCTAGACATGTCCGCCTACCATTCTGACCTCGGTGTAACTTATAATTATGCTTTCTTGTGTTACATTTTAGTCGCACAATATTCGTCGCGGACGTTTACAATTATTCTAAATAAAATATGATTTTGTATCCTTGTGCGTTCCAATCGAAATTGGAGACACAATCTTGACCCGTTTCGTGCAACCTAAATTTTATTAATATTCTGCACTAAATTTTCTGTGTCCATGACACTTGTGTCCCACCTAATTTTATTCCCATGTACTTCTAATTAATTCCAGAACATCTTGCGCACTCATTTTAATTAATTAAAATCCAATTTCCATCTTTGTGCAATTTTCCCAATTATTGGGCATTTTAATGCAAAAATGTATTAAGATGTCTACACCGTTGGATAATACATGAAGAAAACCTAATTTTCCCTTCACATGAATTTTCCCATATTTTTTTGGAATGTGCAAACGCACAGCATCTCCCCTCATTTGAACCTAGTATTTTAATTTAAATAATACAAATTGTAGCCTCCAAACATCCCCATAAAAGGCCAGGCCCAACCCCAAGAAGTGTTGACTAAGACCAATCCCTTTAGGTCAACCCTCAACCCCCTTCACATGTATAAATATATATTTTCCCAAGGTTTTTACCTAAACAACAAACCCACCCCTAAAATAACCTAGCCGAATACTATTCATCCCTCTTCAACCAAGCATCACCCTTCCCCCCTTTTCTCGACCGGACAACAACCCCACCACCTCAGGCCGCCACCACCACAGCACTTGGCCGTCACCCTTCCCCAGTCGACGTCGGACTACCCCCTCAGGCCGCTTTCCACCGCCATCAACCACCATCTTCACCATCATCAAAACCATCACACCCGACCCCCTTCCCGAGTTCCCTCAACCAACCCCACCGTCGGACTACCACCGCTTCTGCCACCCGCCTGACCACCGTCTCTACCACCCCAACACCGCCAGCAACCGACGCCTACACCACCGTCAACTACCACTCGCACCACCCCAACTACATCATTACCCGCACCACAACCGACCCCGATCTCCCCAACCCGCCTGACCACCGCCAACCACCCCAACCCGCCTGACCACCGCCTTCCCCACGACCAGCACGACCTTCCCCCGCTACCAGCAACCGCCACTACTACCACTGCCATCGCTGGCCGCCACCATAGCTGCTGCAACTGCTGCTGCTACTGCCATTCCAGGGAGCTGCCATTGCTGCTGTTGTTTCCCGAGCCCCCGCCGGAGCTCCGCCGCCCCTCGTCGGCGACGACCGTACGGCAGACACGCACCCTCCCCGGACACGACACGTCGAGGTATTATATTATAGTATATATTTAGAGATAATATATAAATTGTGTATATGTATATATATAGTATATATTTTGATTTAATGAATAAATTGTGTATAATTGTATATATATAGTATATATTTATATATAGAGTATAAATTGTATATAATGTATATATATAACGTATATTTATATATAGTGTATATTGTATATAATGTATATATATAGAATGTATATTTGTATATATATATATTTATTTGTCTACATATATATGTATAGATTTATTTGTGTTGGATATATATATGTATATATAATGTATAATAAATAAGTATATATATATATATATATATATATATATATGTGTGTGTGTGTGTGTGTGTGTGTGTGTGTGTGTGTGTGTGTGTGTATTACTGTTTATGTATTTATATAAACATACTTATATATAAATGTGCATTTTATGTATATACGTATTTATGTATATAAAAGGTATTTATATTGTTATATATATATGTATAAATATATGTATATTTTTGTATATATATATATATATATATATATATATGTTATTAATTTATATTATGTATATATATGTAATTGTATATATATGTATATATGTCATGTATTGTATTAGTTATATATGTATTATGTATATTATGCATATAGGTATATAAGTGTTATACTATATATAGATTTATGGTTGTTTATGTATATATATGTATAATGTATATATGTAAATATGTCTATATGTATAATTGTATATATATGTATGTATGTTGATAAATTTATTTAATATAGATATATGTATATATGTTATGTAAGTATACATGTACTATGTTAGCATAAGTAATTAAGCATAGTGTAAGGTAGTGATTTATAATTATTATTATTTGTTCGTAGGCATCCGAGACGGTGCTACCTTGACTGCTGGTTCCGGAGCATTGCTTGCGCACACCAGAGTTCCAAGCAAGTATACCTTGCCTTGTTGTATTGTTTAAATTCTGTATTCTTAGCTGCATATTTATTATTTAAATTGCGCTCGTCCGAGAGAGACTCGGGTGCAGTCAACGAAGGCGTTGACGTTAGGACTTGTGTCTGACTTAGTGTCTAGTGGACCCACCTAAAGTTGCGGAGTTATCGGTATGACTCCCCAGGCCTTGACACATTTCTTACACGTGTTATGAGTCTCATGTAGGGCACAGACTTGCATATGCGGTTGGCCACCTGTACGTGTAAGTCGTGCGACGGATAGGGTATAACTGCTAATAGTGATGCATGTTAGAGACTTAGCAGTTATTAGTAGCCGGAGCATAGACTATTGTAGTACGAAGGTCCAATCCTTGTCCTTGTTTGGTTGTGAGGTTGGACTATCGTTCTAATGATTGACTATGAGCCAGAGTTACGACATCGATACTTACACTCCGTCTCGGTGTAGTAGCTACTGCGTGGTGGATACAACATGCATAGATCATTGGGCGGGGAAGACAATTAGTAGGTGTATGGGACAGACATTTGGTTGCCGTAGTTTCAGAGTAAACTTCGGGGACGTGAGCCTCAGTGTTACCCGGTTATGGGCCAGTGTTACCCGGTTATGGGATTAGTGTTGTTCGGTTATGGGAGTATATGCTTGTCGATACATCCGGCAGAGGTTACTAGCTGCGCGCTATCATGATCGGTGATGTAGTCAGCATATACATCTGGCATCCAGTTTACAGCTAATGTCAGATACTTAGCCTCTGGCTCGACGCTATGCTTTATACCTTTCACCTACCCATATGTACCAAGGTTGTCTTCAAAGTGCATTTCACTTAGCTGGTTAGATCACCCATGAGTTTATAAAATATTTACTTTATGGCATACTTTTATGTGTCTTGTTATGTCCCTCTAAGGACCTGGCCCTTTCCAGGTGTATTGTTCATGAGTATTCGCAGGAGCGCAGATCCGGACTTGCTACGTATATTGCAATAGGGTCTTCTCTTCGAGCCATGATTGTTATAGTTGATATTCTTATATTATATTTATTGTGTTTATCTTATATTCTGGTTCGATAGTGGATTTGTTTCCATCCGACTACCATCATTAGATACTTCATATTGAGATCTAGTTATAGATATTGGTTATTAATTTATATTTGATTTCTATGGATGAGATTTAGATTATATCCTGTGACTTGTGATAGTTTTACCACTTGTGAATTATTGTTCATGATACAACGTACGCATGTGTTATAGTTTCCATATATTGGAGTTGCCATATACATGTGGCTGGCAGCTTACGTGTTCTAGTCCTACGTATTTTGGGACTGGGGCGTGACACTAGAACACAACAGAAAAAATAATTCTTGCTTGTTCAACTTTGTAGAGAAATTTCAAGAGCCAACATAAGAGAAAAAAGGGAAGTAACATAATGCAAGATGGTGGCACACTATTACATACATGTTATCACGCCCCAGAACCAAAATACTGGAGAGAGAAGACGGACAAAGCCAACTATGTACACCAGATTACTAATACTCCGAGATACAGCCACGGTTGTCTAGACATGTGAGGGTTTAACTCTACAGTCCAACAGTAATTCCTGGGTCAAGAGTCCTAGGTGTCTCAATCTCAAGCAAACAACAAGTTACAAGATGTATGATCACCAAACATATAATAGTAAGGTGTCCCAAACTATACATACACATATGATCATGAAGCTAGTTAAAATAAAGAACCAGCAAGAGTACAATATTACATGATCAGCTCTAGCTATAGTCTAGAATATGCTTTACTTGTAGGCACGCAGACTAGAATGTCAAGTTTTAAAATACGAGCTAAACACGTGCTTGGTGGCTAAATATCTCAAAAGTACAAGTACAAGATCTAGTGGGTGATGAAGAAAAAATCCACTCATGTCCTCGGGTGCTCCTGGTGTTCACCATCTTGAGGCAAAAAATACGGGAGATCCTGCGGTCATGCTCCAAAATTTGGCTATACAAAACTAGTAGAGTCAGAACCCAAAATAGTAAGTACCACAAGGGAGCCAACTTAGGAACTAAAATCAGTATGCGGATAAATTAGTAAGAAATAACACAATGAACAGTTAAATAAGTGCAACAGGTGAAATAACAATTAAACAGTTCTGGAGTATTTAAACAAGGATATCTGAAATCAGTACTCAGGTTACAGTCTCATGATCAGTTGTTAAATAATTCAGGACAATACTAGACTAGACTGGTAATCAAACATCATAGAAATTCATTCCCTATGGCTTGCTATCATTAGTTAACTAGGGTTATCACAGTCCTAGTTACTAACACATGCAGTTTGATATTCCATAAAGCCACATGCCCTACAGACTATCCGGGTTATCCAGGTGTAAGGATACATAGAATAGATTATATCAGGTATAGTAATTTACAGGAATATATAACACTCGACGGTGTGCTAGAAGTGTGCCCCTCACGACGAAGAGCTCCAAATTCATCAGGTGTCGCTGAGATACCAGGATTGCATATAGCCAAAAAATCTCTCTAGATGCTTCTAATTCATTAATCTAGTTGTTATCTTGGGCAAGTTATCAAGAATTCTTGATCATGGTGCTCAGGAATTTGCCTTAGACATGATGCAGGACAGGACATGACAGGACAGTAGCTTGACAAGTACATTCAGGACAAGAGTAAGCAAATCAACCACGAGAATTTATATTATCAACTCAAGCATTATAGTTCAGGAAATTCTAGCATATCAGGAGTGTGCTTCGTCGAGCCACTATCAGGAATATCATTACAGGTCAGGTTAACTCTATACGATGAGCTATTATCAGAAATATCATGGCAAGTCTAGTATTGTGAGTCCAAGATTAACAATGTCAATATGATCCATGTTCAATTCTAGCATGTCAGGAGTGAGATGCGTCGAGCCACTATCAGGAATATCAGTACATGTTAGGTATCGGAAGTTTAGATTAACAGTGTCAATACAATCCATGTTCAGAAAATTTTAGGTTCTGGCAGGTTGTCACAATCAGGTTATAAGTAATTTAGAGAAAGATTGCATGCATAAAATCAAGCATAATAGGCTAAACAAGACAGTATATTAAAAGAAGTTAAACTACTACAAGTGCCATAGGAGCATGAGGTAAGCAGGCACATAGAAATGATCGCATAACAAAGTCTGGCGCATGGATAACAACAGGTGCATGGAATTAAGGCCACTTGGGAATGATAAGCACATGGGGTAAGCTGGACGCATGAGAGATGCAAAGTCCACTCCTCGGTTAAAGTGCTGAGTGACGGGCAATAAATGCAAGGTCAGGAAAGTGACTGATGTGACTAGCCGTGTCAGAGAAGTGACCGATGTGACTGGTCAAGACAGGGAGTCAGAGAGAAAAGATTGTAATCCCCCTGATTTTCAAAGAATTTTAAATTGGATTTTTCTGAATTTTCTGGAATTTTCTTGGATTTTTCTGGAATTAAATTCATGTTCTTTAATTATTAAAGGATTTTTAAATGTTAATAATTAATATTAAAATATTATGAAAATAATATTTTATGGTGTAAAATAGAAAACCAGACATAGGGTAATTTTCCGAGAATTTATTGGACCCCGGATGGATTTTTAAAGCCCTAAATACTAATTAAATTAATTAAACCAAAATAAACCGGGTTTTATTTAAATAAACCAAACCAAACCAAACTGAACCAAATCGGTTTATTTTAAAACTAATTTCTATTGGGTCAGATCCGGGTTCAATCCAGACCCGACCCGCTAGCCCGAAACCGACCCGCATATTTGATTTCGGATCGGGTCGGATCCGCCTGACCCGACCCGTCCACCCGACCCGACCCGCAAAATCCTTCTCCCCCAAATGGTCAGCCGCCCGACCCTGCCGCTTCCGCTCCGCCGGCCGCACCCACCGCCTGCTCACCTCCCCGCGCCGCCTCACCTCCGGAACGCCCGCCGCCGCCGCCCGTTCACTGCCCAGAGCCGCTCCGGCTCCCCTGTCCGGCCGCCTCCCCCGTTCAACCGCCGCCGCTCCGCCTCCTTCAACCCCTCTATAAAACCCCTCGCCGAGCCATTTCTCCTCTCCTCCGCCGACGAGTACTCCGCCTCCCTCCGGCCGCCGCGCTGCTCTCCGACCTCGCCAAGCCCGCAGCAGCCCGCCCCCAGCCGAAGCCTCCCCTCTCTCCCCTCGACTTCCTCCCAAACCCGTCGCCTCCGGCCGACGAACAGCAGCAGCAGCAGCTCGAGTCCCTGAGCGCCGCCTCCCGCCTCGCCGAGGTCGCTGTCCTCCCTGCCTTGCACGCCGACGAGCCCGACCGCCTCATCCGCCCCTGTCCCTCCGGCCCGCCGCCCTCCTCCGGCAAGCTTCGACACAGAAGCCCTAGAACCCTAAAACCCTAGTTCCTGTGTCGTGTCGGACACAGGACACAATTTGGACGAAGGACTCGGGTTTTTCAGACCCACTTCAGGTACTTGTAACTTTTTGCTCGTAGCTCGGAATTCGATTCCGTAAATTGTATCGCGTAGCCTGTGTGACCCTCTCGATGCCCGAACAAACCACTCGGGGCATCGCGTCCTGTGGCAATCATGAACAACGATCCAAAAACAGGAAAACTAGACCCTGTTTTACCCCGGAACTGAGTACGTCCCGCCAAACGGGATGACTTGGTCGCGTGCGGTCTTCACAGATACGTGCGCATTGTTGATACGGACGTGCGAGATTTCGTAGAAGCTGATTTGGATGTGCGTGCACACCGAAATCAGTGCGTATCCGCGGACACCGCCCTGTATCCGACTTTTCTGAATCTTGCTGTAACTTAGTGTACACACGTCGGATCGAGACGAAACTTGCGCCATCGAACTCGTAGCAATACGCTGGTCCTGTGAGCCAAGTTTGGTTCGATTCTGAGAACGTTGACAAAATCGTGTGTCGTGGGCCCCACAGGCTCCACCCGACGGGCGATTTTGAGAACGGCTCATCGGAATCCAATTCTGGAAGTTCCATTGGGTTCGTATCATCGTTCCTGACCTGTTGACACTAAGTTGGACTATTTTTGAGACCTTTGACCCTGACGCATTTTTCGGTGCAAAGCGGCCCACATCTGGACCCCGCCTTGACCCGAAAATGACGTTTTTGCCCTTGTCTCCAAATTGGACTCAAGGACAGGCGTTTCTAGCTGATTAATATTTTCTGGATCTGTTGGTGATGTCTATTTCAGCAACCGGAGTACTGCCTGGAAATCCAGCTGAAGCTCGAGCTACAACTGAAACAGGAAATCCAGGCAAGTGTACCTTGCCATAAAATGCAGTTATTGATTCATTTTAATTCTCTTGCTTTAATTTCTGTGAATATTGTACTTGCCCTATCAAGTAAATTAAGCCCAGGACACCTGACACAAGGCATGATACAGAATCTTCCTGATTATTCAAGGGGGTTTGTATAAAATATAGATTTCATGACTTAAGCTTATTTCCTTAGAACATGACTGACTGCATTAGTTTTAATCTTGCGCAACATGAACATTGAGATCTGTGACGTAAGATTCATTGGGTGGGGAGAGTATTACCATATCAAGGCTGAATATATATTATATACTGTTATCTGGAATTGTCCTAGTCTCTGACACAGAGCTTTGGCACCTGTACTGGCCCTTCGAGAAAACACTGCTATGGTTTCTTGTCACTGATCCTGTAGTAGTCTCAGCCTGAGTATGAATAATAACTTTCACTTGCATGATCACTTAGCTAGTTTAATTATTTACCCAGATTTGTTTGATAGCAACATCGGCATGCCACTGTCTTAGACTTATTAATTTCTGATGCTACTCTTGAGTTTAACATCTTGGTTGACTTGCATGTTCATTCACTGTATTATGGCTCGTATTCTTCTGTACCTTGTTACGTCCCTCTGAGGACCTGGTTTTGTTCTCCAGTTATAGCAGACGAGATCTACCCTGAGGTGTACGGAACAGGGGCACTACTCGGAGCAGTACCTGAACCTGAGGACGAGGTGACCGCTGAGGACTTCTCCTGAACAATTGCTTCGCCCTGCTCAGTATTATGGCAAATAGACTTTAATTCCTGTTAATTTAAACTCTTTATTTCCTGTCTTTGAGAACTTGTGTAAACAGACTTAATATCGGATTGTTCTCCGATTTTATTTACTTTGACTGTTGTTGTTTAATAATTCTTCTGCTTATGTTGCTATCTTATATCTGTGGATGAGAATAGTAAAACCCTGATTGATGTAATACAGCTTAAGTATGCCCGATGGATCCATTAAATTGGGTTTGTACATCGGTGCATGCTGCTGGCCATAATCACCATCCAGTCCCTCGATATTTTAGGACTGGGGCGTGACATAGTTTTTGTGTGGTGGCCCATGCAGGTCAACGACTAAATTGTTCGGTTTCAACTTAGGGACCGAACAGGCCTGCAGTAAGAATAGGATCAGTTTTTAGGATCTCATCCACTTGCTTGCAAACGTTCTTGATATCTGTATCGTATTCGAACTAATTTTTGACTTGCATCTTGCCTTGACTCCTGTGCGCCTCTTATAGTTTATTGTTGATGCAGAGTAATTGATTCACAAGAAAACAACGGAACTCCAACAAGAACACCAGTAGGTGCTGAAGTCATTTACGAAGAAGATGAAGTGACGCTATTGAGTGGAGATTCCTCTACTCACCGAAGCAGACAAGCAGATCCGCAATCTTCCCGATTTCGGCGTGATGATATTCCACCTCCGCCCCAGTTCACTCCACAGATGACTGTCTTTCCACCAGGCCAAACAATGGACGGACAACAGATGTTCCAGATGTTCTACGCAATGATGCAAGCTCAGCAACAAGTTCAATACGAGGCTCAGCATCGCGAGGCTGATTACTTGAGGAACAGTTTAGTAAATGCACTGGAGCAGGCCAACCTACCAGCTAGACGGCAACCGACGGGCTCTATCACAGACTTCCGCCAACTGAAGCCTCGTACATTCTCTGGCAAGGAGGGACCAACAGAAGTGCATGAATGGCTCACCAACATTCGGCATCAATTAGAAGCAGCTGAGCTTCCCCAAGATCGTTGGATGACTGCCGTCAGAATGCAATTGACGGACAATGCTCATCACTGGTGGCTATCCGAAGAGACCAGGCTCGGACCAGACCGAGTTACTTGGGAAGAGTTCTCCAGACTCTTCCAGGAGATGTACATACCTGCTATCGCTCGATCAGAACTGAGGGACAAGTTCAATCGCCTCACTCAGGATACTATAACGGTGGAAGAGTACAACACCGAGTTCATTCGTCTGAGTCGCTTCGCTCCTACCTTGATTCTGACAGAAGTAGAGAAGGCCGAGAAGTTTTTCGACGGACTCAACATCGAACTACAGAAACTAATTGGATCTGTCGCACCAACTTCGTACACGGACGTCCTTGCTGCAGCTCGACGCATGGAGCGCGTCACCAGGAGAGAAACCAGTTTGAAGAGGCCTTCCATATCAGTACCAGTCAGAGCAAACAATGGAGAAGCTGCCAAGAAACCTCACCTACATCAAGCACCACAGGGATCTGCATCCAAAACTCTGACTCTTCCTACTTGTTATTACTGCGGCAAGATAGGCCATGTTGAGAAGGAATGTAGACGTAAACACGGACTGTGCTTAGGTTGCGGATCCAGACAGCATGCAGTGAAGGATTGCCCTGAGCGTAGAGAAGCACCAAGAGCGAACCCACAAGCTCTACCAGCACCAGGAGGACATCAACCAAGGCCACCCTTGGCACATCAAGCAGCACCCTACCAGCAAGCCCAGCAACATCAGAGAGCACCACCTCAAGGACGCAGCCAAGTTTTTACGATGACTGTGGGAGACGCGCAGAACCATGGCGTAGCTAATACGAGTAAGTCTTTATAGTTGTTCCGTTTCTAGCATTGTTATAGTTCGTGCCTGCTGGTTCATGACCCCAGACTAAACCTGATAACTTTAACCTGTTAATAATTGATAACTTAGGTTAACTTAGTAATTTAGAACTTGCCAATAATACAGAATGTGTTATAAATGTTAACCTGATAAGTTTTGAAAGATAACCTGGTTTTTCTAAAACTGTAATTTTCTAGATTTCCCACATTTGGGAAATTGCATAACTTTTAATGCTTAGGAAAATAATTTTTCCTAGGTGCTCCTTAATTTTGATATGCTTCGAACAATGGTTACAACCGTGTCATCTTTGTTGACCGGTTAATCTTTGATTGCGAGGACGCAATCCTCTTTAGGGGGGTATATTGTAATCCCCCTGATTTTTAAAGAATTTTAAATTAGATTTTTCTGAATTTTTTGGAATTTTCTTGGATTTTTCTGGAATTAAATTCATGTTCTTTAATTATTAAAGGATTTTTAAATATTAATAATTAATATTAAAATATTATGAAAATAATATTTTATGGTGTAAAATAGAAAACCAGACATAGGGTAATTTTCCGAGAATTTATTGGACCCCGGATGGATTTTTAAAGCCCTAAATACTAATTAAATTAATTAAACCAAAATAAATCGGGTTTTATTTAAATAAACCAAACCAAACCAAACCAAACTGAACCAAACCGGTTTATTTTAAAACTAATTCCTATTGGGTCAGATCCGGGTTCAATCCAGACCCGACCCACTAGCCCAAAACCGACCCGCATATTTGATTTTGGATCGGGTCGGATCCGCCTGACCCGACCCGTCCACCCGACCCGACCCGCAAAATCCTTCTCCCCCAAATGGTCAGCCGCCCGACCCTGCCGCTTCCGCTCCGCCGGCCGCACCCACCGCCTGCTCACCTCCCCGCGCCGCCTCACCTCCGGAACGCCCGCCGCCGCCGCCCGTTCACTGCCCAGAGCCGCTCCGGCTCCCCTGTCCGGCCGCCTCCCCCGTTCAACCGCCGCCGCTCCGCCTCCTTCAACCCCTCTATAAAACCCCTCGCCGAGCCATTTCTCCTCTCCTCCGCCGACGAGTACTCCGCCTCCCTCCGGCCGCCGCGCTGCTCTCCGACCTCGCCAAGCCCGCAGCAGCCCGTCCCCAGCCGAAGCCTCCCCTCTCTCCCCTCGACTTCCTCCCAAACCCGTCGCCTCCGGCCGACGAACAGCAGCAGCAGCAGCTCGAGTCCCTGAGCGCCGCCTCCCGCCTCGCCGAGGTCGCTGTCCTCCCTGCCTTGCACGCCGACGAGCCCGACCGCCTCATCCGCCCCTGTCCCTCCGGCCCGCCGCCCTCCTCCGGCGAGCTTCGACACAGAAGCCCTAGAACCCTAAAACCCTAGTTCCTGTGTCGTGTCGGACACATGACACAATTTGGACGAAGGACTCGGGTTTTTCAAACCCACTTCAGGTACTTGTAACTTTTTGCTCGTAGCTCGGAATTTGATTCCGTAAATTATATCGCGTAGCCTGTGTGACCCTCTCGATGCCCGGACAAACCGCTCGGGGCATCGCGTCCTGTGGCGATCGTGAACAACGATCCAAAAACAGGAAAACTAGACCCTGTTTCACCCCGGAACTGAGTACGCCCCGCCAAACGGAACGACTTGGTCGCGTGCGGTCTTCACAGATACGTGCGCATTGTTGATACGGACGTGCGGGATTTCGCAGAAGCTGATTTGGATGTGCGTGCACACCGGAATCAGTGCGTATCCGCGGACACCGCCCCGTATCCGACTTTTCTGAATCTTGCTGTAACTTAGTGTACACACGTCGGATCGAGACAAAACTTGCGCCATCGGACTCGTAGCAATACGCTGGTCCTGTGAGCCAAGTTTGGTTCGATTCTGAGAACGTTGACAAAATCGTGTGTCGTGGGCCCCACAGGCTCCACCCGACGGGCGATTTTCAGAACGGCTCATCGGAATCCAATTCTGGAAGTTCCGTTCGGTTCGTATCATCGTTCCTGACCTGTTGACACTAAGTTGGACTATTTTTGAGACCTTTGACCCTGACGCATTTTTTGGTGCAAAGCGGCCCACATCTGGACCCCGCCTTGACCCAAAAATAACGTTTTTGCCCTTGTCTTCAAATTGGACTCAAGAACAGGCATTTCTAGCTGATTAATATTTTCTGGATCTGTTGGTGATGTCTATTTCAGCAACCGGAGTACTGCCTGGAAATCCAGCTGAAGCTCGAGCTACAACTGAAACAGGAAATCCAGGCAAGTGTACCTTGCCATAAAATGCAGTTATTGATTCATTTTAATTCTCTTGCTTTAATTTCTGTGAATGTTGTACTTGCCCTATCAAGTAAATTAAACCCAGGACACCTGACACATGGCATGATACATAATCTTCCTGATTATTCAAGGGGGTTTGTATAAAATATAGATTTTATGACTTAAGCTTATTTCCTTAGAACATGACTGACTGCATTAGTTTTAATCTTGCGTAACATGAACATTGAGATCTGTGACGTGAGATTCATTGGGTGGGGAGAGTATTACCGTATCAAGGCTGAATATATATTATATACTGTTATCTGGAAGTGTCCTAGTCTCTGACACAGAGCTTTGGCACCTGTACTGGCCCTTCGAGAAAACACTGCTATGGTTTCTTGTCACTGATCCTGTAGTAGTCTCAGCCTGAGTATGAATAATAACTTTCACTTGCATGATCACTTAGCTAGTTTAATTATTTACCCAGATTTGTTTGATAGCAACATCGGCATGCCACTGTCTTAGACTTATTAATTTCTGATGCTACTCTTGAGTTTAACATCTTGGTTGACTTGCATGTTCATTCACTGTATTATGGCTCGTATTCTTCTGTACCTTGTTACGTCCCTCTGAGGACCTGGTTTTGTTCTTCAGTTATAGCAGACGAGATCTACCCTGAGGTGTACGGAACAGGGGCACTACTCGGAGCAGTACCTGAACCTGAGGACGAGGTGATCGCTGAGGACTTCTCCTGAACAATTGCTTCGCCCTGCTCAGTATTATGGCAAATAGACTTTAATTCCTGTTAATTTAAACTCTTTATTTCCTGTCTTTGAGAACTTGTGTAAACAGACTTAATATCGGATTGTTCTCCGATTTTATTTACTTTGACTGTTGTTGTTTAATAATTCTTTTGCTTATGTTGCTATCTTATATCTGTGGATGAGAATAGTAAAACCCTGATTGATGTAATACAGCTTAAGTATGCCCGATGGATCTATTAAATTGGGTTTGTACATCGGTGCATGCTGCTGGCCATAATCACGCATCCAGTTCCTCGGTATTTTGGGACTGGGGCATGACAAAGATAAAATCATGGAAAGTCGTGCCAAGGTCGGTTTAGTGCGCTCAATCAAGGAAGAGGCGCATGAGTCTTTAGTCGCATGGATACCTTTATGCGTCCAGTGAGTCAACACAAATAGCTTCTGCCACAGCTTTTTCAAGCACTTTATTTCAAAAGCTCAAGTATGGATTCAGTTATGCGCCCAATAATTTAGGCACATGCATAGAAGCATGAAAAATATGAACACATGCGTCCAATAAACCATGCGCCCCCTAAGTAGACTCAGCAGAAATCAGGCCGCAGAGGCACCCTGCGGTCTAACAAGACGATGTCCATGCGTCCCAATCAGCCGAAGCTGCCTTGGTCGTAGATGGACCTGATATGGCATCCCGTCAACATGATCGTCTCTGACACAGAATACTACAAAAATAATTTTTTTGATTGCCTCAAAAGACGTGAACAGACTAAACGACAAAAGTCTCACATCAGCACATAACTTTACTCTTTATGGATGTACAGCGCCACGTGTACAACACAACTGGCCCTATGCGTCCCATGTTTCATGCGTTTTTATGTGTCTCTGGCCCCATGCGTCCCAGACTCCATGCGACTCATTGCTTCTCTGGCCCCATGTATCCCAGACTCTATACGGTCCCATGCATCTCTGGCCCCATGCGTCCCAGGTTCCATGTCGTCCCATGCGTCTCTGGCCCATGCGTCTCAGGCTCTATGCGCTCCATGCGTCTCTGGCCCCATGCATCCCAGACTCCATGTGGCTCAATTCGTCTTTGGCCACATGTGTTTCAAACTTCAGGAAGACCAAATCTTGCTATTACAACCATAGTGATTCTCTCTAACCAAGTGCAGACTATGTGTCAAGCTGACCAAGTCATGCCTACAAAGGATGAGAACCATCCAGATCTTCAGCAACAGAAAATCCTAACAAGAGCCCACATGGCAGCTTAGCCTGCTCACGGTTATAGCTGCACCATATTAGGAAGGTATATATGGCACCTTCTAGCATCCATGCGGCCTAACATATGCACGCCCGAGGATGACTATATATACTAGGATAATATGCCCAACTGACACACATATATAGAGGGACACAAAAATAGACAGAGAACAACAGAGTAGAGGAAAGAGAACAAACGAGAGCTTTTTCATCCTGCGTCGGATCGTCAACGGAGTAAAGGAGCTACCATAGTGCTCTTTGTCCATCGCCATACCCCAGAATCAAAAAATTGTACTTAGATTTTCTGTCTAGGACCTCTTTGTAATTTTTTCTGTTTGTTATTGAAGCAATCAATTTTAATGGTAAACAAGGTGGCAACTCTGCTGGGGACGTCTTTCTCCTCTGATGAGAAAGCTGTGGCATAATCTGACGCAACCAAGCTCGAGTCCACTCAAAGAATGGTGGTGGTCCGCTTCGACTAACAGGCTTTTGAGGACATGCTCTCCGGGGATAATGCGAGTCCTCCTCTGAGGCAAGCAAAGCCCAAAAAGACCCACAGGACGTGGGTAGTAAAGGCCATCGCGCCTCACCCAACTGCGGAGCAGGCGCTCCCCGTCTATCTATCTGCCGCAGGGACCGCACATCATGCGTCCACTGCTTATGCGACAACCTCTTCCAAACAGAAGGGTGCTCACTACTTGAAGACCCACATGACGGTGGTAGCAAAGGCCACTGTGCCTCACCCAACTATGGAGCATGCACTCCCTCTCTCTCTCTCTCTCTCTCTCTCTCTGATACCGAGGACGCACGACATGTGTCCGCTCAGACTATCCCTGCTCATGCGGCCTCCTTGCCTGAAAAGGAGAATGCTCAGCACCCAAACTCTGGCAGAGGAAAATAATATGATGCCAAGAGTTTGGGAGTTGATGCGCAGCCCATGCGGCTACAATGGAGGATGCGGGGAAGAAAGCAGTATGCAACTTCCAACTCAGATGCATGCATATCGGATGCTCCCAGAAGCTCTGTCTTTGACAGAATCTCATCCGGTCATACTTCCATGCACCGCTTTAAGAAAAATTAGAACTTGGACTCTTTGTATCATGTGCCTACGCGTGCTAAGTCGAAGAATTCTGGGGTAGTACGAGCTCGTCAGGCTCAAGCAACTATCCATTTGACTGTCCTCCAGCGGATGCCGCTTACTATGCGTGCCCCTGACGGGAAGTCATACAAAACTAGCCCATGCGTCTAGCCCGCAGCGGCAAATGGGCAGGGTCCGTCTCAAAATTCTTCCACTAACGATTTAGGAAAAGTTCTTATATGAACCCTAGACCAGGGAGTAAAATCAATACCCACACACCCGCGCCCTCGGTCTACCCGTGCTCATAAAAAGATGCAAAGGTGGATCAACCCTCGTTTGACTTACGCAATGTGATTAGTCATAAGCATAAGACGAGGAAGACAACTACAACGTATTAACTGTCCTCCCCAGGACACCACTATGCCAAAATTATCGTCAATTGCTGCTGCAATAAAGTGCCAGTACCCACAAGCAGGCAGTCGACATTCCAACGACTGCACCCGAAGGCACCTGCTCGGCAACAACTCGGAGATCAGGTGCAAACACCAGAGGAGGATGAGCTACCATTTGCCTCATGTTATTCTTCTCGGAAAGATTCTTCCATCGTAGGAGGAAAGAAGTCCAGCACCTCCAGTCCGTCACTCTAAACTAGCACATTGAGAAGACGACTACCAGGAAGACCAGCAGCGGGACCTGCGGAAGGTGTTTTCTAAGGAAACCGCTCGAAGAAAAATCTTTCAGCCGCTGGGGGTAGTTCTTCCATAGGATCCTTGAGGGCTGCATGAGTTGGGGGCAGTAATCCCCTGGTCCTCTACGATAACCCTGCATTCCGCGAAGGCAGTGATTCCTAGGGGACAAAATCTAATATCCCTGGGGTAGCTACCCTCCTCAAAATGACGTAGCCTCCTACAATGAGGGTAGTACTCTCTCCGAATCTGATGAGGAGGCCACGCTACCTGATGACTACTCCCGACAAGAATCAGACACGAAAAGTGCGGCATCCACTGCCCCGTCCATCTCTTCCCATGTGAGGGCTGTATACATAGCAGGGGACAATCATGAAGGCTCCAACGACTATAAAAGGAATATGGGATTGTAGACTAACTTAATTATATTCTTGCACACCTTATGAATATGGGATTATAGAAGACGAGTCTGAAGAAACCCAGCCCCCCGCTAGGAATACCTGCAGAGCGGCAGAGTTTACCAAAATGCATCCACCAACGTTCAACGGGCGAGCAGAACTGGACGTGGTGATGGGATGGATTGCAAAACTAGAGGGGCTCTTCAACTTGGTCGAAATTAAGAGGTCCAAAAGAGTGGCTTGTGCATCATTGCAACTGGAACTTCGGGCGCATGATTGGTGGGTAGCCACTAAGCAAGGGATTTATGATGCCAATCCTAACTGCAAGATCACCTGGGAGATGTTCAAATCTGCCTTTATTGAACAATATATCCCACGGGCCATGCGGCAACAGAAAGAAGATGATTTCAACAATCTGGTGCAAGAAAGTATGTTTGTTGATGATTATGATTTAGTGTTCGCTAAACTTGCCAAGTTTGCCTGACAGTACTTGCCTAACCAGCAGGCGTGGTGCTACCATTTTCAGAAAGGTTTGAATGACGAGCTGCGTAGGGATGTTATAAATCAGAAGTGTCAAACCTACAGGGAATGTTACGAAGGTGCCCTGAATAGCGAACGAATCTTTGGGCACAATTCACAAAAGGTCAATGTGCAGACCCCCCGTACCAATTACAACAAGAGGCCTCAGAAAACGGAAGCTTCTGGAGTGCCGAAGCGTCTGCACACATCCGAGCACAGGGGTCCGCCTTAGGGACCGTACTGCCATAGGTGCGGCAAGATGGGACATCGGGTGAATGAGTGTCGAGTTGTTAGGTATTTTAAATGTGGTCGTTTGGACCATAAAGCTTTTGACTGTCGAGATCCCAGGCCGATCGTCAAGCAGCAGCCGAATTAGAACAACGAGAATCAGAATAAGGGGCCTCCAGCACACGGTGCCAATACTGTACCAGTGAACCCACAACGCCAGGGTGCTCAAGGCCGAGTCTATGCACTGACTCGGGATGAGGCATCTGTTGTAGAAGCATGAAAAATATGCTGCAGAGTTATACGCAGTGTTTCAGTGCTGTATGGCGTAAAATATAACTTCAAAGCCGTCAGCGTACAACAGAGCTTTTTTGCTAAGTACAACGTAAAATATAATCTCAAGGACAATCCGCGTAATGTAGTATTTTCAGGCTGCTTCAGCGTAAAAAGGGTATTATACCGCCTTTATGGCGTAAAATTCATCCATTTTTAATGCAGCATGGAAGTGTACGAGGAACGCTTCGTATTCCTCAAATGAAGCTGTCAGATCATGCAGTGAACCTGACTCCTGACAAAGAGTACTGCACGACTATCCAGACAACGGCTGTAATGATGGTGCGGCACAGAGACCCAAACCGTGGTTTAGTGATGTTTTCCTGATACAAAGTGCTTTTACGCATACAAGGGAATATGCTGCCTAGTTTTACACAGGCAGATGTGAGCTTTTACGCTCAGCATAAGACAAAATGAACTGCTACGTCAAAAGCTGCTCTTCGTACAAAGCTCGAGGCACGTCTCTGCATTTAATGCTCAGAATGGTGGCAAATCTTCGTACAGAGCTTGAGACACGTCTTTGCATTTAATGCTCAGAATGGTGGCAGATCTCTACATTTAATGCACGAGATTTGATTATATCTCCAAAGACTTGGCAAGCCATAATTACGGCTAATACGTCTACATCATCACCCCTGCACATTATGCCATAAGGCTATTTTCAGCTATAGGAGCACGCTGTACGCTATCTCCTTGGAATACGCCACCGGGCTATTTTTTAGCTATAAGGAGCACGCTGTACGCTATCTCCTTGAAATACGCCAACTCAGACTATATTTGCATTTGTGCGTGAGAAGACTATTGGTCCAGAATACGCTCAAGGCCTCAGTCAAGGAAGGAGGATCAGCTATCTTTTACGCTAGCCACCTATCCATGCAGCATCAGGCTTCTACGCCTACAAGGCTTCTACGCCTATTTGGCTTCTACGCCAACCTGACAACTATTTGGCTTCTACGCCATGGTGACAGTTATTGGCTTCTACGTCAACCTTTTTTACGTAAGGGGCAGTTACCTACGTGGCTTGCACGCCGTGATCTTCGCAGCAGTTATACCCATTATCTCCTAATGGGACACGCGTCACAAGCTTATTCAGAAGATCATCTATACGTGGGTAGCAGTTATTATAACCGCCGTGTAAAAAGTGCCATACTCTCTACTATCCGGCTTCTACGTCGATTGGACGGTTACTGTCACTAAAATCCTATAAATAGAAACCTCTATTGACAGAGGTCTGGGGTCGAAGAGTCAAAAATTCCAAGGTCGGAAAGAGTTAAAAGAAATCGAAGAACAGAGAGAGAAGAGTTCAGACAGAGAGTAGTGATCGACGATTTTGGCATCAAGCATCCACTCCCTCTTGCAATATGTGAAGCATCTCCTTCTTCTACGGCACTTCTTCATCATCGTGTGGTCCAAGGGACAAAGTGATCGACTGCAGATCAGACTCCTATAGCAATATTTATCCAGATTAAAATTTTTACTTAACATCCTCGTATAGGATTAATAGTACTTCTTGTTTGTAAACCTAAGAAAGGTTTTTGTATAAACCTAATTTTATTTCTTTCGTTTATTATCAAACACAAGATGGCGACTCTGCTGGGGACCTCTTTCTCATCTGACGAGAAAGCAATTGCTCAATACGATGCAGTATCAGTAGGATCAATGAAGAAGACCTTGGTCATCCAGTTCGACCAGTCTACCTACGAAGATATGCTTCGAGCAGGGGGTAGCTCTCACTCTCTTTCTGTTCAAGACAATAGGAAACTGCGTAAGGTCTGGATGCCCAGGACATCCCCTACCATTCCTGCCGACTCTCCGGTTTCTTCGACCAGACAGGTTGTAGCTGCGTAACCTTCGGGCTCCGCACGTAAAGCTCTGTCTTCCGTCTGTGACGTGGGAGACAAAACTTCTGACAATGCCTCAGTGCTAGTCCAGAAGTCTACTCCGCGCTCTGCGCGTAAAATTCTGTCTCCCATCTGTGACGTGGCAGACAAAACTGTCACGCCCCAGTCCCAAATACGTAGGACTAGGAACACGTAAGCATGCCAGCCGCATGGATATGGCAACTCCAATATATGGAAACCATAACCCATACGTACGCTGTAATATGAATATAAACTCACATGTGGTATATATAATGTCACAAGTCACAGATATGCTAATCTCATCCACACAACAAGTCATAGAAAAGAAATACTAAACTAGAATAAGGAGTCTGAAATATCTAAAATAATAGTCGGGTGGAGATAAATCCACTACCCATGACTATATCCAAAACTAAAATGAGAGAGGAGTATAAAGTCTCCAATGTAAAATAATGTGAAGACAGAAGTGCATCAGCTAAAAGAATCCATCGCCAGATAATCAACGATGCTCAGAAGGTAAGACCTCCTCGACAGAAAATAATGGTCAGGTCCAGGCCCGTACTCCTGCAAATACTCAAGAGCAGATACACCTGGCAGAGGACCAGGTCCTCAGAGGGACGTAACAAGATACAGAAAATATGAGCCAATTTGAATACAGTAAACATGCATATGGTTTAAAAATAGATAAGTACGCTGTACAAGACAATCTATATGAATGCAAATGAGGACAACTTTTCAACGTATGGGCAAGGGTAGTCTACTCGATCTAAGCCTCATAACTCACACACCCATCTAGAATATCAGAAATTGACATACCTCTAGGGTAGCGACCAGCGCAACTCTACAGAAATCGACATACCTCTGGGGTAGCGACCAGCGCGACACACGCCCGTAGTGCGAACTATATACTACGGTTTACCAGAGTGGTTAAAAGCCCATACGCCTAATGATTGTCCTCCCATGATACTAGGTGCCATGTGTGTGTCAACATATCTAATACATAGTAATGACTGGAGAAAAATTACACATGCAAGAACTATACAGAAATGAAATAAATAAAAAGAAATATAAATAGCATGCAAAGTACTGTAAACAATTTGGCAAGGTATCTTGCCTGGGGTCCTGCTGCTGGTATGAATCAGAGTCCAAGTCACAGTCCAAATAGCCTATGTATTACAAATTTATCACGTCAAAAGATAATTTATTTTAATTTATTTAATTCTAGAATAATTACTCTAAAATCCTATTTTAATCTTATTATTCTGATTTTTATGTTAATTCCTAAATTTTGTCCAAAAAAACTGAATTTTATCAACTCGAGACTCATGGCACGCAAATCGAGGCGATCTGTTGACCAAAAAGTCAACCGACACAAACTCAACTTTCATGTATTATTTCCTGTAGATTTCAGCATCAAAAACATGCTAGAATTTACAGCTCGTCTGAATTCAAATTCGTTTGAGAATTATGGCACATACAAATTTTGTATTGTGCACCGATGGTTAAATTCTAACCTAGAAGTTCTATAGAATTAACAGTATGTAAATACTTCGAATTAAATTCTGGTAAAAATATATGTCGATGATCTCGACATTAGCTTTCCAAAACTTTAAACGGTTCATGATTCTGATTCCGGGTTCTCCCGAAATTACGAAAATATCGAAATACGTCTATTTTCGGACATACTGTGCTCTACGAATTTTCCAGAATTTAATACTAATAATTTAGAAAAAAAATTTATATAATCAGAAATCTAACCTCATTATCGTTCTTTTAAAAAAAATTAGGTCTCATTTGGAGTCCGGAGCTATGCGCAATGGCTTCTGGAAGATGAAGGAACCCTAGATAACAATTATCCAAAAATCGGCTGAAGAAAAAAAACCCTAGAAATTAATATCTAAACTATTATATATATATAGAGGAGAGAGAAAGTGCAGCCGCGGCTCACAGCGCGCCACGTGGCAGCAATCCAGGGCTGCCCGCTCAGATCGGACGGTCAGGCACTGACGCGGCTCGGCTCAGCTGAGTCCGAGTCGAACTCTGACTCGGCTCGGCTCGGCTCGCACCCACTCAACGGTCACTGATAGGCGGGCCCGGCACTGTTCACTACTGGAGGCTGACAGGTGGGCCCCCTATTTGCTGATTGGGCAAAATTAATTACTTTTTGGGTTTTCTTTTTCAGAAATTAGTTTTTAATTCAGTTTTTCATAATTAACTCAAAATAAATGCTAAAAATAATCGAAAAATTCCCAAAAAATTCTAGAAAATATATTTTATTATTTAGAACATAAAATAAAATTTTGGGATATTTTTAATTAAGTTTGAACATAAAATAAATTCTTTAAAGTCCTCAAAAATTAGTGTTACTAGTTTTTAATTAACTAAAATTTATGGAAAAAATCCCAATAATCTAAAATAGCCTAAAAATAATTCTAAATAAATATTTATATAAGTAAATATACTAAAAAAAATTATTTTCTAATTAACTAAGAGAATACTCTAAATAAATTCAACATCTATAATAAATATAATAATATAAAATATACACAAATACCTATTTTGGGTGAGGGAGTTTACAATCTACCCAACGTACAACAATTTCGTCCTCGAAATTGACACTAACTCATATTCATTGTGATCACTATAGCTATTACACTACATTGGTGTCTAGCAGGACTCCTAAACTCATGGTCTGCCATTCTAACACTTTCTTATCTATTGTCCATTGTCACGACCCGCACCCGGAAATTCGGACACGAGTGCGTGGGTACGTCCAGCCTACGCCGCAGTGTCGACGGTAGTACGCTGTCTAGGTCATTATCACAGGTAATATATAATCTATCTCATCCACAGTAAAATAAATAGACAAGGAAAATGACAGGAAAATAGGAATACCAAGATTTCATAGAACAAAATGATATACAGATCCATAGTTAATACAAAGCCAGAAGATAGATCGGGGACAAACCCAAGTATATGCTGAAAGGAAATAAATAAGCAGCTACTGCTAACTACTCTGCAGAAGTAGCCTCCTGGGTGGGAATTGGCTCCTCATATGGGTCACCTGCTAACTCATAGTGGGCATAAAAGGTAGGGGCAAGTCCTCATCATCGCCTAAAACAACGGATCCAGTCAGGAAAGGAGCAAAGTACACAATGCACATCAAGATTTAAACTAAATATTCATGACAATTAACTTGAGTATCATGTTGAGAAAGTTGCATAGAAGAACATCAATATATCTGAGTTAATGTTATAAACAGGAATATGAGAAAGCAGGAAATAAATGAGACAGGAAATGAAACTACAACAGTCAGCAAGAACTATAACAAGACCAGAAGCTATCTGTGTGAACTTGTGTTTATTTTAGAATACATAGTTGGCATGTAGGGGTTTATAAGGCTAATCCGGCCATCATAGACGGCTATTAAACATGAACAATCAAGATCCGGCTGAGGGTACAGTCGCGTACCAACAGCTATTAAACATGATAAGGGGAAGGGTAAACTACATGCCTTCTAGTATTCTCCCACCCGACATGAAAAATAAGACAGGAACTACCAATATTCAAGACATGAAATTCAGTATTTCTAACACTAGGTGTAAACATCAAGGGTACATGTATGGCAGGGAATTAATTATCACAATATATAAAGATTAACTTGAAGTGCAGGTACTTGCCTGTTGTTTGGATCTGATTAATTTTGGCTCTCGGGAAATTTCCAGAGATGAGTCCAAAAGCTGAAATAGACATTACCATCATGCTCAGAAGATGTCAAATAGCTAGAAACGCCTGTCCTTGGGTCCAATTTGGAGACAAGGGCAAAAACGGCAGTTTCGGGTCAAAACGGGGTCCGCCGGTGGGCCCGCTTTGCACCAAAAAACGTGTCCGGGTCAAAGGTCTCCAAATTCACCAAATTTAGTGTCAACAGGTCAGGAACGCTGATACGAACCCAACGGAACTTCCAGATTTGGATTCCGATGAGCCGAACACAAAATCGCCCGTCGAACGGGGCCTGTGGGGCCCACGACACGCGATTTCGTCAACGTTCTCAGAATCGAACCAAACTTGACCCACAGGACCAGCGTATCGCTACGAGTCCGATGGCGCAAGTTTCGTCTCGATCTGACGAGTGTGCACGAAGTTAGGGTGAATTGCAGAAAAGGCGGATACGGGGCGATGTCCGCGGATACGCGTTGATTCCGGTGTGCACGCACACCCGAATCAGCTTCCACGAAATCTCACACGTCCGTATCGACGATGCGTACGTATCTGTGAAGATCGCACGCGACCAAGTCATCCCGTTTGGCGGGGCGGACTCAGTTCTGGGGTAAAACAGGGTCTGGTTTTTCCTGTTTTTGGATCGCGGTGTGCGATCACCACAGGACGCGATGTCCCGAACAGTTTATCCGGACATCGAGAGGGTCATACAGGCTTCACAACGCAATTTACGGAATTAGAAACAGAGCTACGAGGCGAAAGTTACACGTACCTGAAGGGGACCTAAAAATTCAAGGTCGAGGCGTGTCCGACTCGTGTCGGACACGAAAATGGGAATTAGGGCTAGGGTTAGGGTTTCGTCTGAAATCCAGCCGTGGACGGCGGAGGGCGGCTGCTGGGCGGCCGGCGAGGGCGGGGGACTGTTCACGGGGGCGGCGGTGGCTCGGGGCGGCCGGCAGCGGCGGCTGCGGCTGCTGTTCGTGCTGCTGCTGGAGTAGGGCGGGTGGCGCCGGAGGAGGAGCGGAGGAGAGGGGAGGAGGTGCTGGCGGCGCCGGGGCGAGGCGAGGAGGTCGGCGGGGAGCGCTGAGGCGGGCAGCGGCGGAGCGTGGTCGGGTGGCCGGAGAGTTAGGGTTAGGGTGAGGGTGGTGGAGGAGACGACGCTCGGGGTTTAAATAGGGGCGGAGGCGCGCTGGTCAGCCGGGGATGGCGGAGGTCGGGGGAACGTGGCTTGGGGAGCGGGGAGCGGGGCGCGGAACGCGCGGCGCTGCGCGCGGAGGCCGGCGCTGCGCGCGGAGGCCGGCGCTGGACGCGGGCGGAGAGGGGCTGGGTTCGTGCGAGTCGGGTCGGGCTAACGGGTCTGGACAGACCCGCCCGACCCGCAAGGGAGACGGGCTGGGCTGGGCGCTGGGCTCGGCCCACTGGGCCGGGCCGGGCCCAAGGAAAAGAAAAAATAAAAATATAAAATAAAATAAAATAATAATAATAAATATAAATATTTTAATTAATTAATTTATAAAAATAGTTTTGAGGTATTTAAAAATAGGTCTGAGGCCCCGAAAAATCCAGAAAAATTACCCTAAGTCCAGTTTTTCATTTTACACCAAAAAATGTTATTTTCATGATATTTTAATATTATTTATTGCCAATTAAAAATCATTTATTAATTAAAAATCTTGATTTTAATTACAGAAAATTCTCAAAAAATTCCAGAAAATTGGGGAAAATCCAAGATTTAAAATTCTTACAAAATCTGGGGGTTTACAATCTACCCAACTTATAAAAATTTTGTTCTCAAAATTTAAAATTAGCCATAATCTGTTAATCCTTCATGTACATCAAACGCAATTTCCTTGCGATAATTAGGATCCCGATCACATCCACTGCAATCATTTCGTGGTTAAGATGTCTTTTGTTCCAATCAAGATCCAACCTAGAGTTATTACTTCTTACTTCCTTAAATTTCCCACAGGCAGATTTTAGAGTAAGTCCTTATAACATCTTCAAGGATTGCACATGATTATGACCTTGCCTCACTATTCTAACTATCATAATTCCTCTAGAAGTGATTCGAGTCCAACAGTATTCCCATTTGTATGCTCCAAACTTTTAAATTCCATTCACATCCTCAATATTCTAACTAGGTAGTCCAACCTTCAAATTTTAATTCTTAGATCAAATCATCAAATTGAAAAAATAATTTAAATGTAGTTCACCGATGTTCAAGTCTGAAATTCTATAATTCTATCCTCTAAATTCAAAATTGATGATTTTACTTTTATTATTCAAAATTTAAATCATGTATCCAAGATACAACTTATTGGGTCCTCGATATCAATTCATTAATCATTTTAGTCACTCCTCTAAATTTTCAAGATTATAATGGCTTGCTTCTTCCAACCTGACCTTACTCGGTCACGATACAAAGGACATTCCTCTCGAGTTAACAAATGCATAGCTACCCAACTTAGAGTTTACCCATTCATCACAAAAGACTATATACCTTAAGAAAAATATTCCTTAATATGCTTACCAACGTCATTCAATCCTCGAACTTCAACGCCGATCATGTCACATATGATATGTCCTCAATTACGAAAGTTTAATCCCCAAGTATGTGATCGGCCTATGTGGCATATCCAGTACTATCTATGTACTAACTTATACCAGGCACGAGATTTCGTCTTTCCGAAATAAGGAAAGACGAAAATCAATAATAAAGAGTTCAAGGGTGGGGTGATAGAAAAGAAATATCGGGGTCAAGGCGTTTTAAAGTATTCAGGTGGGAATTGTCAAGCGATCGTGGATTGAATCCTATCTCGGTAATTCCTATTCACATGCTTGTATTATTACAGTTATGCAATCGGTACGATATGCTCGGTCATATCTAGAGGGCAACTAATCAACTATATATCTCAATCCACGTAAGGTATTATTTCGAAGGGCGAATCAAGCGCACTATGGTTGATCAGACCGTAATACACTAATTCTGAAATGTATCATTGTGGGCCTCCCCAATAATACACTTGTCATGAACAAGCTCGATAAAGAGTAAGCTTGCAAAACTAGGCTATAAAATAGCAGCATAAGTCAAGTACATCAAAATTTAGTGCACTAGATGATGATGAAAGGAGGTACAAATTATTTAAACACACAAAACAACCTACAATAAGCTCAGTAACAAAAGATTTTACAACCTCTACAGTTATCCAACAAAAGCATTCCAGGTTATTAGCAAGTTTAAAGTTACTAGGTTGGGACTGAGGTCACGAACCAGTGGGCACGAGCTAAATAATACTAGAAAATGATATCTACGAATCACTTACGCGCATTAGTTACTCTAAGAGTCTGCACGTTCTCCATGGTCATCGTCTAAGCATTGTCCGTGTTCTTGAGGTGGTGCCCTCTGCTGCGCTGCTGGGGCCTGGCCTGAACTGGAACTTTTGTGCAGTGTGCGTCTTTGAGCAGCAGGACAGTCCTTCATTTGATGTGCTGCTGATCCACAATATAGACAGGCACCTAGTCTCTTCCTACAAACTTGCCAGGTGTGACCTTGTTTTCGACAAAAGCCACAAGTGGGGACTCGTTGATTCTGTCCTTGAGTTGGATTCATCCGTGGTCGCTTTGCAGCTTTTTCCTGTTGTGCTTGGTCTGGTGCTGACGCAGACGGCCGCTTCCGGCTGGACTCGATCCTTGTGGTGTACTCCACAGGTCGCGCTGCAGTAAGAACGTCCTCGTCGAAGGTAATTGCATTTGAACTGCTTGGCTTACGTGACTCCGAGCTAATTCTGTCGATGAAGTTCTCCGCTTGGTTTTGCTGAGTTTCTTGTTGAACCTTCTGATAGGCTTGCATCATTATGTAGAACATGCGGAACATCTGCTGTTCGTCCATAGGCGGTCCCGGTGGGAAGGAAGGCATCGGTGGAATAGGCTGCGTCGAGGGTGGAACGCCATCTTAATGGATTACTGAGGCAGGCTGACTTGCTTGACTGCCTTGTGATGATTGGCCTTCACCGACGGGTATCACATCGTCTTCTTGGGTAACCACAACGGTTTGTGGTGTTTCTGCATGATCCTCGTTGCTGGCTTGTGGGTCCATTTCCCTGTATGCAAAATAACCAATAAGAGGCGCACAGGAATCAAGGCAAGATGCAAGTTCATATTAGTTCGAATATGATACAGATATCAAAATGATTCAAGCAAGTGGATGAGATCCTATAAACTTATCCTAGCTTTATTGCAGGCCTGTTCGGTCCCTGAGTTGGAACCGAACAATTTAGTCATTGGACCTGCATGGGCCACCACAAAAACGTGTCATGACCCGCACCCAGAAATTCGGGCACGAGTGCGTGGATACGTCCAGCCTACGCCGCAGTGTCGGCGGTAGTACGCTGTCTAGGTCATTATCACATGTAATATATAATCTATCTCATCCACAGTAAAATAAATAGACAAGGAAAATGACAGGAAAATAGGAATACCAAGATTTTATAGAACAAAATGATATACAGATCCATAGTTAATACAAAGCCAGAAGATAGATCGGGGACAAACCCGAGTATATGCTGAAAGGAAATAAATAAGCAGCTACTGCTAACTACTCTGCAGAAGTAGCCTCCTGGGTGGGAACTGGCTCCTCATATGGGTCACCTGCTAACTCATAGTGGGCATAAAAGGTAGGGGCAAGTCCTCATCATCGCCTAAAACAACGGATCCAGTCAGGAAAGGAGCAAAGTACACAATGCACATCAAGATTTAAACTAAATATTCATGACAATTAACTTGAGTATCATGTTGAGAAAGTTGCATAGAAGAACATCAATATATCTGAGTTAATGTTATAAACAGGAATATGAGAAAACAGGAAATAAATGAGACAGGAAATGAAACTACAACAGTCAGCAAGAACTATAACAAGACCAGAAGCTATCTGTGTGAACTTGTGTTTATTTTAGAATACATAGTTGGCATGTAGGGGTTTATAAGGCTAATCCGGCCATCATAGACGGCTATTAAACATGAACAATCGAGATCCGACTGAGGGTACAGTCGCGTACCAACAGCTATTAAACATGATAAGGGGAAGGGTAAACTACATGCCTTCTAGTATTCTCCCACCCGACATGAAAAATAAGACAGGAACTACCAATATTCAAGACATGAAATTCAGTATTTCTAACACTAGGTGTAAACATCAAGGGTACATGTATGGCAGAGAATTAATTATCACAATATATAAAGATTAACTTGAAGTGCAGGTACTTGCCTGTTGTTTGGATCTGATTAATTTTGGCTCTCGGGGAATTTCCAGAGATGAGTCCAAAAGCTGAAATAGACATTACCATCATGCTCAGAAGATGTCAAATAGCTAGAAACGTCTGTCCTTGGGTCCAATTTGGAGACAAGGGCAAAAACGGCAGTTTCGGGTCAAAACGGGGTCCGCCGGTGGGCCCGCTTTGCACCGAAAAACGTGTCCGGGTCAAAGGTCTCCAAATTCACCAAACTTAGTGTCAACAGGTCAGGAACGCTGATACGAACCCAACGGAACTTCCAAATTTGGATTCCGATGAGCCGAACGTAAAATCGCCCGTCGAGCGGGGCCTGTGGGGCCCACGACACGCGATTTTGTCAACGTTCTCAGAATCGAACCAAACTTGACCCACAGGACCAGCGTATCGCTACGAGTCCGATGGCGCAAGTTTCGTCTCGATCTAACGAGTGTGCACGAAGTTAGGGTAAATTGCAGAAAAGGCAGATACGGGGCGATGTCCGTGGATACGCGTTGATTCCGGTGTGCACGCACACCCGAATCAGCTTCCACGAAATCTCACACGTCCGTATCGACGATGCGTACGTATCTGTGAAGACCGCACGCGACCAAGTCGTCCCGTTTGGCGGGGCGGACTCAGTTCCGGGGTGAAACAGGGTCTGATTTTTCCTGTTTTTGGATCGCGATGTGCGATCACCACAGGACACGATATCCCGAACAGTTTGTCCGGACATCGAGAGGGTCATACAGGCTTCACAATGCAATTTACGGAATTGGAAACAGAGCTACGAGGCGAAAGTTACACGTACCTGAAGGGGACCTGAAAATTCAAGGTCGAGGCGTGTCCGACTCGTGTCGGACACGAAAATGGGAATTAGGGCTAGGGTTAGGGTTTCGTCTGAAATCCAGCCGTGGACGGCGGAGGGCGGCTGCTGGGCGGCCGGCGAGGGCGGGGGACTGTTCGCCGAGGGGCGGCGCGGCGTTCACGGGGGCGGCGGTGGCTCGGGGCGGCCGGCAGCGGCGGCTGCGGCTGCTGTTCGTGCTGCTGCTGGAGTCGGGCGGGTGGCGCCGGAGGAGGAGCGGAGGAGAGGGGAGGAGGTGCTGGCGACGCCGGGGCGAGGCGAGGAGGTCGGCGGGGAGCGCTGAGGCGGCAGCGGCGGAGCGTGGTCGGGTGGCCGGAGAGTTAGGGTTAGGGTGAGGGTGGTGGAGGAGACGACGCGCGGAGGCCGACGCTGGACGCGGGCAGAGAGGGGCTGGGTTCGTGCGAGTCGGGTCGGGCTAACGGGTCTGGGCCGACCCGCCCGACCCGCAAGGGAGACGGGCTGGGCTGGGCGCTGGGCTCGGCCCACTGGGCCGGGCCGGGCCCAAGGAAAAGAAAAAAATAAAAATATAAAATAAAATAAAATAATAATAATAAATATAAATATTTTAATTAATTAATTTATAAAAATAGTTTTGAGGTATTTAAAAATAGGTCTGAGGCCCCGAAAAATCCAGAAAAATTACCCTAAGTCCAGTTTTTCATTTTACACCAAAAAATGTTATTTTCATAATATTTTAATATTATTTATTGCCAAATAAAAATCATTTATTAATTAAAAACCTTGATTTTAATTACAGAAAATTCCCAAAAAATTCCAGAAAATTGGGAAAAATCCAAGATTTAAAATTCTTACAAAATCTGGGGGTTTACATCCATCCACTATTCTATCATCCTCTAACTCGTCTACACTACCCAACTTACATGATTCTACTAGTAGTCACATTCTTTGAAGCTATTGTCTAGGTTTGTAAGGTAAATACATTTATTAGGTCGAGAATCTTGGGATACCTGTCTAGAATCTCATAATTATGACTTTTTCTATAACCGTCAAGTATCATAGTCTAATACTGCCATGCCACCTGGCCAGTATGGCTGCAAGTAATTCGACTATTCTACCATAATCGTCTGGCTGCAACTGTCGCTACCTCGCCAGCGATTTGTCATAGTCATCAGTTCGTAACAAGTGCCTTCAACTCTTTCCTAGGCATAGTCTAAGTTTTTAGGGAGACACTTAAGGTCTTGACTAACTATTAGGGCTATGATCTAGCTCAAGTGATCTAACAATTTCTACTATGCTACATGGTGCTACTTAAGGGTTAAACTAATAAAGAATACAGATATTGTTATAGTGCATATACATATTAAGAACTCATCCTTAGTTATCAAGCATTACTAACACATTTATGTTTAACTAACAAAATAGGGGTGAGGTTGATATCAAACAATTCATAATGGCACGAAAGATACGACTATGATAGGAAGAGTTACGCACGAGATAAGGAATGAATATAAAAGGAGAAGATGAGTCACCCCAAGAGGGCGAGATAAAATAGGGGAGAATACTACTACTGCTACTCACGTCATCCATTAGCATCGCGTGTATGCCATCTGGATAGAATATACATACATCCTTATAACTGCTAAGCTACCATATATAAAATTCTACAGCTATTTGTACATCTAAGAGCTTGTGTCACAATGGGTTTATGAGTATGCAAAGACAATTATAACTAAAAGGTCGTACCTGTATCTACGGCTTCCTGTGTCTGCTCTCCCATACTTGTCATAATGAGTGCTTGGCCTTGTCTTTGGTTGATCAACTGGGGTCTAGTCCCCTCCATTTGTGCAGACTGTAGAAGCAGTGGTGGGTCCCTTTGGTCTTCTATACTTGAGGGTGTATGCGGTATTCCTGATTTTAATGCCATAGACCCCGGGTTCTGCTGAGGACATTCTCGAGCTTGATGGTGACTTGATCCACATACCATGCACAATCCCAATCGACGACGACAATCTCTATTAATATGACCTGGTATACCACAAAAGTTACAAGTACGATGCCCCTTGGCTGGATATAGTGCGACACTATTTGGTTGCTGGCGTGTCAAAGGGTGTCGAATGGGTCCTCCTTGCTGTATCCTTACTGGTCCTTGGTGACTTCTCAGTTGAATTCCGTTTCCCTTGCTGATGGCCTCCTGAATCCTGGCTTCTGTCAATAACTCGGCATAAGAGATCCGGGACTGTGAGCTAGTGTAGTGCTGGAGCTCCCGAGTCAGCCCATGGTGAAACCTCTTAGCCTTCTCTAAGTCATTAGGTATTTGGACTGTGCCATACTTACTGAGACGGCTAAATTCTGCGTCATACTCATCAACCGTCTTGTCCCCTTGCTCTAGATGGAGGAACTGATCGTATAATGCGTCCCTTATAGTATCCGGGAAGTACTTCCTCTCAAAGCATTCCAAGAATTGTTCCCAAGTCTGACGCGTACCCAACTGGCGCTCCATTGATTCCCACCAGTGATGCGCGTTGCCTTCTAACTGAGTCCTCACGCATATCATCCATAGGTCAGTAGGTAGTTGTGATGCCTCTAACAACTTCTTGGTATTGGCAATCCAGTTCGTGGTCTCCTCTGGACTCTCTTTGCCCTTATATGGCTTAGGGCCCATCTGCACAAAGTCCTTGACTGAACCAACCCGAGCTTGTGGTACTGAAACTAGTGCCTGGGTTGGAATAGGGGCTAGTACAGTCATTCTCTCAAGCGCTGCCAGAAATTCTAGCCTCTGCTCTGCTGCTTGCTGCCTCTGTTCCTGTATTATCATCTGAAAGAATTAGAACAGCTGCGCTTGGCCATCTTGCGGTGCTAGTGGAGCTGGAAAAGTCCCATTAAGTATCGTGGAGGGGGTTGATGGAATTGGATTGCTAGTCGGTCCATCCGGTCCGGGAGGAAGAGGTGGTGTTGAGGTCACTCCTAGTGGTTGGTCGTCGTCCCCTGGAGACGTGTTGTCCCCGGTGGCGGCATGCCAGTTATTCAAATTTATCTCTCTGCAAAAGATGGACGAAGGATTAAGAAGAGTACATGAATCAAGCAGGATGCAAGAACTTAAGTAGGATATGTTGGAAGGAAGGTAAGTTATAGTCAAGTGTGGATGAGATCTAAAATTCTAATCCTAGGTGCAGGCCGGCTCGGTACAGTGACGTAACCGAAACGACTAACTCGACCTGCATGGGCCACCACAAAAATATGTCACGCCCCAGTCCCAAATACGTAGGATTAGGAACACGTAAGCATGCCAGCCGCATGGATATGGCAACTCCAATATATGGAAACCATAACCCATACGTACGCTGTAATATGAATATAAACTCACATGTGGTATATATAATGTCACAAGTCACAGATATGCTAATCTCATCCACACAACAAGTCATAGAAAAGAAATACTAAACTAGAATAAGGAGTCTGAAATATCTAAAATAATAGTCGGGTGGAGATAAATCCACTACCCATGACTATATCCAAAACTAAAATGAGAGAGGAGTATAAAGTCTCCAATGTAAAATAATGTGAAGACAGAAGTGCATCAGCTAAAAGAATCCATCGCCAGATAATCAACGATGCTCAGAAGGTAAGACCTCCTCGACAGAAAATAATGGTCAGGTCCAGGCCCGTACTCCTGCAAATACTCAAGAGCAGATACACCTGGCAGAGGACCAGGTCCTCAGAGGGACGTAACAAGATACAGAAAATATGAGCCAATTTGAATACAGTAAACATGCATATGGTTTAAAAATAGATAAGTACGCTGTACAAGACAATCTATATGAATGCAAATGAGGACAACTTTTCAACGTATGGGCAAGGGTAGTCTACTCGATCTAAGCCTCATAACTCACACACCCGTCTAGAACATCAGAAATTGACATACCTCTAGGGTAGCGACCAGCGCGACTCTACAGAAATCGACATACCTCTGGGGTAGCGACCAGCGCGACACACGCCCGTAGTGCAAACTATATACTATGATTTACCAGAGTGGTTAAAAGCCCATACGCCTAATGATTGTCCTTCCATGATACTAGGTGCCATGTGTGTGTCAACATATCTAATACATAGTAATGACTGGAGAAAAACTACACATGCAAGAACTATACAGAAATAAAATAAATAAAAAGAAATATAAATAGCATACAAAGTACTGTAAATAATTTGGCAAGGTATCTTGCCTGGGGTCCTGCTGCTGGTATGAATCAGAGTCCAAGTCACAGTCCAAATAGCCTATGTATTACAAATTTATCACGTCAAAAGATAATTTATTTTAATTTATTTAATTCTAGAATAATTACTCTAAAATCCTATTTTAATCTTATTATTCTGATTTCTATGTTAATTCCTAAATTTTGTCCAAAGAAACTGAATTTTATCAACTCGAGACTCATGGCACGCAAATCGAGGCGATCTGTTGATCAAAAAGTCAACCGACACAAACTCAACTTTCATGCATTATTTCTTGTAGATTTTAGCGTCAAAAATATGTTGGAATTTACAGCTCATCTGAATTCAAATTCATTTGGGAATTATGGCACATACAAATTTTGTATTGTGCACCGATGGTTAAATTCTAACCTAGAAGTTCTTAGAAGTTCTATAGAATTAACAGTATATAAATACTTCGAATTAAATTCTGGTAAAAATATATGTCGATGATCTCGATATTAGCTTTCCGAAACTTTAAACGGTTCATGATTCTGATTCCGGGTTCTCCCGAAATTACGAAAACATCGAAATACGTCTATTTTCGGACATACTGTGCTCTACGAATTTTCCAGAATTTAATACTAATAATTTAGAAAAACAATTTATATAATCAGAAAGCTAACCTCATTTTCCAGGCACTGACGCGGCTCGGCTCAGCTGAGTCTGAGTCAAACTCTGACTCGGCTCGGCTCGAGGTCGGCTCGGCTCGGCTCGCACCCACTCAGCGGTCACTGACAGGCGGGCCGACACTGTTCACTACTGGAGGCTGACAGGTGGGCCCCCTGTTTGCTGACTGGGCAGAATTAATTACTTTTTGGATTTTCTTTTTCAGAAATTAGTTTTTAATTCAGTTTTTCATAATTAACTCAAAATAAATGCCAAAAATAATCAAAAAATTCCCCAAAAAATCTAGAAAATATATTTTATTATTTAGAACCTAAAATAAAATTTTGGGATATTTTTTAATTAAGTTTGAACATAAAATAAATTCTTTAAAGTCCTCAAAAATTAGTGTTACTAGTTTTTAATTAACTAAAATTTATGGAAAAATCCCAATAATCTAAAATAGCCTAAAAATAATTCTAAATAAATATTTATATAAGTAAATATACTAAAAAAAAATTATTTTCTAATTAACTAAGAGAATACTCTAAATAAATTCAACATCTATAATAAATATAATAATATAAAATATACACAAATACCTATTTTGGGTGAGGGAGTTTATAAAACTTCTGACAATGCCTCAGTGCTAGTCCAGAAGTCTACTCCGCGCTCTGCGCGTAAAACTCTGTCTCCCGTCTGTGACGTAGCAGACTAAAATTCTGATAACGCCTCAGTGCCAAATCAGAAATTCCAAACGCGCTCTGCACGTAAGAATGCATCTGCCCTCCGCGGAAAAGCAGATGGTCCCTGCAATCTATGCAAGGAAAAACAAGTGGCGGACTACTCAACTTCTCGACCTTTATGCCAACAAGAGAAGAATCTGCCCGCTCTCCAGATTACGCGAGAAGCGGATGGCCGATTGAGGGCTTCCTCAGTTTTATGCCAGCTTGAGCAGAGTCCCAAATTATGCCAGGTTAAACCCCTCAGCGTAAAGAAAGCCCATTTTGTGGAGAGATACACTCCTCGGGGATTATCTGCTACTCAAATGGCTAACCTGTTGTATACGGGTGGCAGGGGAAAAGTTATGGTTCCCAATATCCGCATGCCAACTGATGTAAATAAGAGGAACAAGCCATCTTCTTCTTCTTCTTCTTCTGTAAAACCTCCTGACTTGCGTGAACATATGATCCAAAAGCGCAAGGATAGGGGATCTTCCAGCATGTCTATTACGCCTCCTAGAGAGCATTATTGTAATAGTCACATGATTATAGTTAATTATTGCTGTTCTGAAGCAAAATGGTCAGTTTTCGACCGGTTGAACTACTCTTTGTCTTTCCAGGAAGAAGAGCCTACACATGCATCGGTGAACATGGCTTCACACGTTCCTAGAGGAAGGTCGAATTCAAGATGTCATCCCTCTAGAACTCCAAGCCAAAGGAGATTCAACAAACTCCTTGAGAACATTGAAGCTGGGGTGTTCCGAAACACCCGCTCGAGGTTACGACAACCGGCTTCGTATTCTTCTGATTCCGACACTGGGGGTCGCCAGTTTCCCGAATCAGACGCTGAAAGTATAGAGTCATTCTCTACAGAGACCTATACTAGCCCTTCAATGACATCCAGAGAAATGGGGGTCTATGCCATTGAATATGAACACGAAAAGGCTTCCCCATCAGGAAGCACTGAGCAACGCATCGCTGTATTGGAGACATCTCTGAAAGAGATACAATCCATGATGGAGAATATGCACCAGATGATGCTGACTCAACACACAGCTGCTATAGCTCAAGCATCGGTCCCTCCAACTCAGATACGTGTGGGGGTGGACTTACCACCATCCAACATGAATCAGGAGCCTGCTCTAGATCAAGAGTCAGCAGCTCCCCCACTTCCTAACTCGGAGAATGTACTATCTACTGTTGGAGTTGCAGTACAACCGATCCCTCATCACTCCATGGTCCCGCTACCGGCTGAACATCCAATGCAGGCAGTACGGGAATTGAAAGCCCAATTTGATGCCTTGAAGCATAAAGATCAGCTCAAGAAATTAGGAATCAACCAACCGTACCCAGCTATTTGGGATGAGGTCCCTTTTCCTCCTAAATACAAACCACAGACTATGGCTTTGTTTGAGGAAAAAACATCATCGAGCCAGTACATGAACTACTTCAGTATGATGACGGTGTTATTGTAATAGAATGACGCCCTCCTCACTCGGGTTTTCAAGGGCTGTCTCTCGGGAGTGGCTTATCAGTGGTACCGTAGTCTTACGGACAACTGCATTACTTTCTTTGAAGATTTTAAGACTCTATTCTTCGTGCAATTCTACGAAGGAGGGATGGACATGTCTATGTCCTCTCTCATCGAAGTGAAGCAGAAGGAAAAAGAGAACGTTCGTACTTTCATCGAACATTTTCGTCAAGCCACTTTGCAAATGCCTTCCGGAGTTCCAGACTCGGCATTGGTGGACATTTGCAGAAAGAACCTTCTTCCGATGATCTCGGTGTTCACAGGTCCATATCAGTTCCATGATTGGCCCTCATTCATCATCTCAGCGGTAGCTGCTGAGAACAACAGTCGGAAGGCGCGTGATAATGGCATCATGATCTCTGCCTCCGATAGAGGCAAAAGGTCATCCTGCAACAGCAACCATACCCGTGGTTCCAAAGGAAAAGAAGCTCTGACGATCAATACGTCCAGGCAAAAGACTGCGGCAACCACACAGATAAAACTTGGGACTTCCAGGCCCATTGAAGTGTACTCTTTCGACGACGATGATATTTTGAGCATATTCGAGTGTCTCGTCAAAAGCGGCAAGATTACCCTTCCAGAGGTAAAGCGGCCTAATGAAGTCGGCAGTACCAGTAACCCCAAGTACTGTATCTTCCATAGATACATACACCACCCTACAAAAGCATGTTATATACTGAAGAGGAAGATCCAGGAGCTGATCGATGCTAAGGACATCACTCTGCGCAACAGCGAGAAGACGGTCACAGCCAACATGTTCTCTCTGTAATTTGGCAATCTGCCTCCCCAAGAAGTCCCGGATGGTGTTATACATATTTTCTGGACAACGATGAACATCGTTAATCTCCCTCCAGCTAGGGGTCAAAATCATGACCTGGTACCCCTAACTACCAAGCGGGGCGAGATTATGTGGGTTCATCCAGATCTGGTGTCAGAAATCAAGGAAGAGACTCAAGCTGCTAAGGCTAAGTCTAAGAAGAACTCGAAGCGTAAACTATGTCACATAGTTATGGTACACTCGGCATCAGAAGATGAAGTTTTGGCTACTGGAACCTGTTCAGGGAAAGCTTACCTCAAGGACTATGGAGGAAATCAGAAAGAAGCATCGGCAGACGCTCCAGCTTCCAAGCCTTCAGAACCGGAACCTGCCATATCAGAGGCCGGTCCTTCGAGACCAAATTCGGCGGACAAGGGAAAGCAAAAAGAAGTGCGCTTCGATAAACCTTTGAAGAATATTCAAAGCAAAGGTTTAGAGAAGCCGTATAACTTCGACATCCTGGCCCAGTTGGCTCATACACCTGCCAGATTGTCCATTTTTGAATTACTCAGGCTTTCTAAAGACACTTGTCAAGCCTTGAGTGAAGCATTAATGTAGGCGGATGCATACTTGACCCAGCTTAAGTCCCCTGACGAAGAACCCGTGGTATGTCCTCAATGCCATAGTTTGATGGAGGTGGTCCCGAATATCACTTTCACTCAAGATGACATGCTGTTAAAACATAACAGGCATGACAGACCCCTCTATTACACCAGATACGTCGGTTCCATGGAAGTTGACCGGATTCACATAGATCCGGGATCATCGATCAATATCATTCCTCATAGTCTGCTCAGACCGCTGAGGATTCCTACCAGCGAATTGGCTTACACCACCACTACAATCATGGATTTCAATGCCAGAAAAAATAAGCCGTTGGGGAAGATTCGTCTGAGGATCCAGATTGGCGACCTCAGATCAGTGGCTACATGTTATGTCATTGATTCAGAGGTGTCCTACAATATTCTGCTAGGCAGACCTTGGATCCACGACTACAACATCGTTCCTTCGACTCTACATCAATGCTTTAAATATGTAGATGCCCAAGGAATAGTACAAACAGAGTTTACTGACCTTAACCCGTTTAAAAGAGTAGAATCCTAATACTCTGATGCCATGTTGTACACTCAAGACTACATGGAGGAGGTGTCAGGCAAAACAGAGAAGGAATTCCACCGGGAGCCAGAAGAACCCTCTGCCAAGCAACCTCTGTCAATCAAGGTGAAAGGGCGAACTACTCATCCGAAAGCCATGGAGCCCATGGCTATCCACCTGAACAAAACCAGGTCAGGAAAAGGAGGTGACCCTCTAGTGATCACTTTGAACCAGAAGCCTCCACCCTTGGTCATCAACCTTCGGCACAGTAATCAACCGACTGATGTAAATATAACCAGGAACGTGGTTTCTGATGATAATAAATATCCTCTTTTCCAGTATATTGACGCTCAAATTCTAAATCAGGAATCCTCTCCCCATGACGATATAGAACCTATAGCACAAAAATTCTTGGAAGCTATAGATTCTTATCATCCGTATGTGTGGAAAGTAGCGTCATCATCTAATATCATCACGATATATGGACCACATGAGGATTCTATCTTCATTGTCCCGCATACTTGCAGCAGTCAGCGTTCAATAGTCTTCGGTCGCATGCGCAATAAACCGACTGTACAAGAAGATTCTCCTGATGACGATGCTGGTAAAATACAGGTTCACAGATACAGCCCGCAAGCTTTGAAGATTATACAAAGTATGGGTTATGACTTGAAGCTGGAACCAGGCCTCGACTATGGGAAAGGCAGACGAATGCCGTTGTACGGTGATCCCTACTGTCAACGAACTCGTTTTGGGTTAGGGTATACCACCTCCCTTGCAACTTCTGAGTCAAATGAGGATATCTTTTCCTCTTCTCAAAATATCTCACCGTCCTCCGGCTCATCATATGATGATCTCGAACGAGCATTATTAGTAAATGCAGTATTGACAGATTCCCTCGAAGCAGACGAACAAGAATCTGAACCGTTTGAGAATGACTCTTGGGCTCAGCAAATGGATACACAGTGGGAACTCCGGTTCGAGCAGAGAGAACCTCCCACTGAAGATAAAGTTATCCAAATTGACGTTGGAGATGAACTTTCGCCAAAGCCGATATTTATCAGTAACAATTTTTCCGAAGAAGAAAGGAAAGAAATGATCCAGCCGATAAGAGAATATATCGACGTCTTTGCATAGAATTATGAGGATATGCCAGGTCTTGATCCAAAAGTGGCTACTCATAAGCTTAATATATTGCCCAATTCGAAGCCTGTGAAGCAACACCAACGCCGGTTCCGCCCGGATATGATGGACGCCATTGAAGCTGAAATCAAGAAGTTGATAGCCTGCGGCTTCATTCGAGAAGAACAACATCCCGACTGGATTGCCAATGTTGTCCCGGTCATGAAGAAAAATAGGAAAGTACGTATCTGCATAGATTACCGAGATTTGAATGCAGCCTGCCCCAAGGATAAATTTTCTCTTCCCATCACAGACGTCATGATCGATAATACATGCAGTTTTGAACGTATGTCTTTCATGGACGGATTTTCAGGATATAATCAAATCAAGATGCATCCTGAAGACGAGAAGCATACTGCCTTCCGGATACCATTGGGGGTATATTGCTATACGATCATGCCCTTCGGATTGAAGAATGTCGGGGCTACATACCAACGAGCTATGAGTAACATATTCCATGAGCATTTACGCAAAACAGTGGAATGTTACGTAGACGATATAGCTGTCAAAAGTCGCCGCAAGGATAATCACATCCAAGACCTGAAGACAGTGTTTGAGTTGATGTGCCAACATCAACTCAAAATGAATCCTACAAAGTCCTTTCTGGGTGTATCTAGTGGTAAATTCCTGAAATTTGTCATTACCGCTAAAGGCATTCAAGTGGACCCTGATAAAGTCAAGGCCATCTTAGAAATGCGACCACCCCGTAATCTGTGGAAACTCAGGGGATTTCAAGGTCGTCTGGCTTATATCCGGAGATTCATATCCAACCTCTCTGGGAGATGTCAGCCTTTTTCTCATCTCATGAAAAAAGGTGTATCCTTCGTATGGGATGAAGCCTGTCAACAAGCGTTTAATGATATCAAACGCTACCTTACTAATCCTCCAATTCTGGTACCTCCCGTCATAGGAAGACCATTCTTACTGTATGTTCGAGCGATGGATCATTCTCTGGGAGCTCTTCTCGCACAGAAGAACGATGTGGGTCATGAACAGGCTATCTACTACCTAAGCAGGATGATGGTCAGAGTTGAACACCGGTACAGTCCAGTGGAAAAAGAATGCTTGGCTCTGATGTTCGCTATTCAAAAAATGCGATACTATGTCACAGGCCAGACTATTCATATCATCTCCAAGATCAATCCACTTCTGGTATTGATGAACAAGCCATGTGTTCTTAATTCCCGACTCGCGACTTGGGCGATATTATTAACACCGTATGACATGGTGTACGTCCTTCAGAAGTCCATCAAAGGCCAAGCGTTGGCTGATTTCCTAGCTGCTCATCCGATTCCGGAGACCTCCAAGCTATACGAGGACATTCCCGACGAAGTTGCAGAATATAATTCCGCAATGGAAAGTGATACATGGCAATTATTCTTCGATGGTGCCTCCAGGACTGGTCCCAGGGGAAACGTGGTTTCAGGGGAATTGTCCTGGTTACTCCCGATAAACTCGTCATCTATCGAGCTTATTCTCATAGCGAGCCCTGTTCTAATAATGTGGTGGAGTATAACGCTCTACTAATCGGGCTCCAAGTCGCTAAAGAATTGGACGTCGAATCTTTGGAAGCTTTCGGTGATTCTCTGCTGATCGTCAATCAAGTCAGAGGAATATATGAAGTCCGTAATCTAGACCTCATTTCTTATCACCAAGCAGCGATCGAAATAGCTATGTATTTCAAAGGCTTCTTCCTAGAACATGTGCCTCGATCTCAGAATCTGGAAGCTGATGCCCTAGCCAGTCTAGCTGCAGATTTAGCTATTCCTATAAGAAGGCAGAATTCGATGATCCTTCTTAACAGAGATTTATTCTGTGTGAAAAATAACTTTTACATAGAACGCAGCTACGCTGTGAACACCGATCCTCCTAAGAGAGACTGGAGAAGTCCCTTTATAGATTTTGTGGCATACGGAATCTTGCCGGAGGACCCTAAAGAAGCAGTATCCATCAAAAGACGATCATTACGCTTCTATTTTGATGCGTCTTCACAATGTCTATATCACCGGACCTACGACGGACTGCTATTAGGATGTCTCTCCGATGACGAGGCACAGCGGATTATCCGTGAAGCTTACGACGGCGTATGCGAAGCGCATTAACCCGGTCCTAAGCTACAGGATCGTATCAGGAGGATGGGCTATTACTGGCCTACTATGATCACAGATGCAATAAAATATGCAAGACAATGCAAAGCATGTCAGGTTCATACAGATTTTATACATCAACCTTCTGAACATTTACACCCTACAGTAGCATCCTGGCCTTTTGAAGCATGGGGTATGGATATCATTGGTCCTATTCACCCTTCTTCTTCCAGAGGTCACCGATTCATATTAGCTATCACGGATTATTTCTCCAAATGGGCAAAGACGATCCCTCTTGCTGAGGTAAAGACATCTATTGTGATCATCTTCATCAAGCATCATGTCATTTATCGCTTTGGGATACCTCGAAGGATAATACATGACAATGGGCCTCAATTCATCAGCCAAGCGTTTCACCGATTTTGCGATAAAAATCGGATACAAAATGTGGCCTCTACGGCATATAATCCTGCTGCTAATGGTTTGCGGAAGCTTTCAACAAACCATTATCAAACTCTTAAAAAAGTTTGTCTCTTTGAACAAAATAGATTGGAATGAGAAGCTAGGAGAATGTCTCTGGGCATATCGCACAACGGTACGAGCACCGACTGGTTGTACCCCATTCTCATTGGTTTACCGGAGTGAAGCAGTTCTCCCCATCGAAATCCAAATTTTGTCACTCAGGATAGCAGTGGCTAATGAGTTGACTCAAGAAAAGAATGACCTATTAAGGCTTCAAGAGCTAGAAGGATTAGATAAAAAATGCCTCCAAGCTCAACAGCGTATCGCGTTCTACCAGGCACGCATTTCCAGAGCTTTTAATCAAAAAGTAAAGGAAAGAGTGTTCAAAGTTGGCGAGCTAGTTTTAGCTGTAAGAAGGCCAATGATTATTACTCTCAAGAGTAAGGGTAAATTCTAACCCAAATGGGAAGGCCCTTATATGATCGAGACGACATTCTCAAACGGCGCTAACAGATTAGCCAAGCCTAATGGAGACTTGTTAATAGCTCCTATCAACGACAAATTCCTTAAAAGGTACTATGCTTAACCTCCTTTGCTCAAATGGAGTATGGTGAAGATCTTATTCTAACAATAATACTTCCAAAACAAAACTAGTTGGATCATATTCTATCATGTCCATATAACCTCTGAATAGATATGTTTAACTAATTTGGAACTTCAAGACCTATCACGTTCATATTACCTCTGACAGTGTTTTGTGTACAAATTTTAGTTGGAGCATATTCTATCATGTCCATATAACCTCTATCATGTCCATATAACCTCTGAATAGATATGTCCAGCTGAAGCTTACCGAAAGTATATCACGTCCATATTACCTCTGATATCACTTTTACCCTAGCCTATCATTTATATTCAAAAATGATGGTCCACAAAGTCAGATGAAGTTTCTTTATTATCTCCGGGAAAAGAAAATTAGATAAAAAACAAAGAAGTACATCATTAGGGAGGAGCAGTTAAATCGCGAATCTGCTGCGCCAGAGTAACCATTCTCTCATCCCTGGAATTCAAGACATCGGCGCGAGCCCGCTCCAACCTTGCCGCCTCATTGTTCAAAGCAGATAGCTCGGATCGAGCATGTACAAAACCTACGTGGATGACACCCACATGTGTCAGGTTCTGCTGAGCAGTCTCCATTCGATTCTTCAGTACATCTCGAGGTACCGACAAAGACAGAGCCTTCTCCTCTGCTTGAGCGAGTTCATCTTTCAATTTGCGGACCCTCGCTGTCTCTTCCTCATATTCGACTTCGCACTGAGTCAGCTGGGGAATGACATACTCCAATTTGGCACGCTCTTGATCCATCTCATGTTGGTGTTCCTGGATGGATTTGTTCAGAGATTCCATTTGCCCAGCAAGCTCTGCAGTTAAGGAGTCATACCTAGCTTGAACGAGACCGTCAATGCTGCCTCGAGATAGCTGCAAATAATCGTTAATGGGTTGTTCCAAACTATTAACTATCTGCTCCAGTGTGTCAGCTCTCCCAGCGTTGTTGAAGTCTCTGATCGGCGGTATCACAAACTGAGAGGACCTCCTCAGAGCCTCGAAGCCTAGATTCTTCTCCAGCACCATTGATATCAGCGTTTTCAAAGTGGTGTAGAAAATACTAGTATACTGCTCAATCAGCATGGCGAGATCTGAATGGACGCTGGGAGTAGCTACAATATCGGCGAATCTCCCTCCAGGAATGACTGCAGACGATGTTGCCACAGTCGTCGCCTCAACAGATAGTGCGACAAAAGACGATACGCCAACAACGGACGAAGTAACCGGTGCACTCAAAGGAGGCATTGTCGTAATGACAGGATCATCCTCCTCTCGAGATATCGGAACCATTTCGGGCGAGCCGGCACCCGAAAATATTTCCTCTTCGAAGTCGGGCACCTCTATGTCATCGGCATGAGCTGAAACAGAGCTAAAGGAGCGTCAACACTGCCCTCCCCATAGATGTCTTCCCCTGAAAAAAAGACAAGAGAAAGTTAATATCAACATTATGTTAATTTTTCTAAAAGAGACGTAAAGACGATATTTACCCATGGCCGATGGTATATATGTCGCGTCTGCAGCCAGTACAACTAAATCATTTCTTAATGATGCTAAGTGAGATGTCATACCTGGAGAGGAGGGTGCACCAAATGACGACTGAGGGTAGTCATCCAAGTCTTCACCCAGATCCAATCGAGGTTCATCAGGTGGAATCTCGCTGGGTATACTTACAGACGCGGCAGGGGTTTCTCCCATTGCTGATCTGGATAAAGATATCCTTATTTGGCTTGGTCTTGAAGGCGATCTCGTACCACTACCTGAAGCGGTAGCAGCGACAGCAGCCTCAAGCAAGGATTCTCCGGTACTGCCAGCCGGAACTGTAGAGGTTCCCTCTCTAAAAGGCGAGGAACCTCTAATCAAAGGATCGTCCCCAACAGGGGAAACAGAAGGTTCACTTCTAGGAACCTCAGGGTGGGAAGTCCTGATAGGACCACCAACCGTCTTCTTCTTCTTGCGAGGGGATGTCTCCTTCAGAATAGGAGCCCTTCGCTTACCAGAGATAACCAGAGGCCCTGCAGGCGGAGGTATTTCGTCTCTCGGTACTGCCAACAAAGGCTCATCTGGATTGATAGAATCTTCGCCCTCGTCAGAGGAAACTGAGGGGATTTCGTCTCTTCCCGCGGACTTAGAAGAGTGCATCCTAAAACTTCCACTCATATTAAAATCGCAATAGAAGGTATTGGTTGCCACATAAAACTGGGCATACGAATGGAGGGTGCGCAACTCCATGGAGAGTGAAGTCGCGGGCACAGTAAAACTGCCTCAGTACAACCCATTATGAAGTACCGCCATCCTCTCGCTCCATCAATAAGTCCACCCCTGGACTTGAAGCTGGTGACGGCATTGCCCACATGCAATTGGTCATACCTAAACTGCCTGGCGAACCGACTAGGCAGATATGGTTCCAAGAAGCAATGGTCTTCACTTCTGTACAATAAATGGGAAGGTCTAATGCAGACCAACCAATAAAAAGCTTCAGGATAAAGAACGGTCTTCCCTTCACCTAAATCCTAAAGGCACGTCCCCTGTTGATTGAGATGTACAGTGGGGACGGTGCAGAAGAGCTTTCAGCTGTGAGCAAAATTTAACGCTCGCCAACAGTCTAAAACTGTGGTCACGTTCCAAGTGGAGTTCTTGTAATTCAACAAGAAATTACTCTCCAAACTACTGCCAGAGCCAGGAGACATCACTCTGGGGTTATGAAGAATTAACCATCCCATCAAATATAGGAACGGTAATTCTACCCTGGGAAAGCTGTCACGTCGTGTTTCATCGGCAAGCAGCCCATCGGTCATGGCCCTCAGGCCAGCTTGTATCTGGCATACCATGGCAGAGAGCAAGCCCAGTCTAGCCCCGAACACTAAATGTACTGCAGACCAGAAGGTGTTACGGTGGATGCGATCCGAAGATGCAATACCGGGTACTACCTGTCGGCGTAGCCATATGGAGATGAAGCCAGCCAGTTGAGCTTCCTTGGACAGAGGCCTGCGGCAATGCCTCAAATAACTGTAGGCTTTAGTGCCTGTATAATATTTCCCTATCCCTTCGTTGATAATCTGATCCGAAGCCCCAGCATCTTCAATAAGGTCATCGACTACTTGAGCACTAAGCACGCTCATAAAGCTCAAAGGCCTATCCCTGCTATCCGCGACTTTGTCTGGCTTAGCATTTCTAGCCTGATGGAAGAAGAGGTAGGACGCCCATTTATTGGTATGAGCCAAATCAGAGGGCTCATTATAGAAGGTGGTGCACGCTAAATAGTGGCACATCAGCTCCTGGTATACTGCCACTACCCGAGGGTCTGTATTCTCCAACTCCCGGTTTGTGGGAACATACTCTTCATAAGGAATATCCCCCATTGGCAGTCTTAAAATCTATGTCATTTCGTGAAGGGCCAATCCCAACTCCCCCAGTGGAGTGGCAAAAGTCCCGGTGAGCGAGATATATCGCTCCATCAAAGCCAAAAATAGGTTGGGGTTGAGAGGTAACCCAACACTGGTAGCACTCACAACTGCGTATAGACCAATGCTCTCCAGCTTCGTCTAAAAGTTCTTCAGGGACCAGTCAGCTAAATGAACCCATCGAAGATTTGTAGGGGTAGGCCATCCATTGGTCCGAGGATTAACCTTGGGGTATACTCCTCCATGCCCCATGAAGTCATTACAGAAAGTCGGTAATTGGACTGGCTGGAATAGTACAGTATCTTCACTCGGAACAATGCCCGGAAATAATCCCCTGAAAGGGATGACTGGACCAGAAGGGCGGATCACAAACGACCCTTGGTCTGATCCCTTCTGATAAAATATCTTCCCCGGCTGGCCGTGAAGATTGGGAGTCAGAGTCCATGACATCCTCCTCGGATGCGTGGCATGAAAGAATGCCGAGATAGGATAATCTCTCAACATCTTGGGCAGATACAGGACCAGGCCCCCGGCAGGAAAAACCCAGTTTTCTTTCTTGGGCTTCGTCTGGGATTGTTTGTCAATCATATCCCCGAAGAGGAAAGCTGGTTTTATGTATTTTACCCCGTCTATAGACGTCAGGGGCTCTCCGTTGATCATGCTCAACAGCATTCGCTCTCCTTGAGACAATATCAGGGTTCCCCTTCCTTCAGGATACTGGGGCCCGGAAATAGGAAATGTCACATGGGACAAATCCTCCAGGTAATTGGAATGCAGCATCCCAGCAGCAGAATCCATCACCCCAGCCAACGGAGATACATGCAAGTTAACTACAAAGTGCAAGAAAAATAAGTCAGTTTCTATACTAGACCTCACAATCTTGCAGCCTATGCCAAAAAGCAACAGTCTGTGCTTTTACGCCAAGACTGTAAAAACTTGATTTTTTACGCTGGAATCTCATTCCAAGGCATAAAATTCAAGACTGACAGTATACACAAAAACCCGACAGTCTATGTTTTACGCTAGACTGCCAAAGTTTGAATTATAATGCCGAAATTTTTATCTAGAGCGTAACACTCAAAGTTTGTAGTATACGCCAATTTTTGACAGTCAAAGCTTTTACGTCAGACTGCGAAAATATGGAGTTTTTACGCCGACACATTAGAAATGTGGGCGTAAAAGATGAAACATCTCTGTGCATCATCTTCCTCGAAGAGGCTATCAGCACAGAAGATGACCTAGCACGTTCACGTACAACGTGTGCGAAGGGTTTTCTTCGTTCTTGCCGTCCCAAAAGATTTACCTATAACGCCCGGTGCACAGCTCGTCGGTGGGACACTTCGTTCAGAGCGAGGGTTGCCCTGCCCGACGGAAGTCGCTCTTGCTTGGGCAGAGGAGCGAGAAGAGAAGGCAGCCTTCTTTCCCTTAAAGGAGGATATTGGTTTTGGTGCCATTGCTAAAAACTCAGAATGCTCAGAGAGAAAACGAAGGAGAGAACTCAAGAGACGAAAGTTTTCTTTTGCAATAAATAGGTGAAGAGTCTTCTCTCTGAAAGCCTTGGGATATATATAGAGTTTAGATGGACTCCTCGAATCCCTAACCAAATTCGATATTTAATATTCGGTTATGATTGGGGACTACGTCAGCCTATTACTTAGGGAAGGCGGACAGTCAGCGAATTCAAAAAGTTTTCGTGCAGAGCAGATTCGTGATTTTACGCCAAGGAGCTTTTTTACGCGCGACAGCTATAAATCTATAATTTTACGCTCAGAGGCTATAAGTATATGGTTTTACGCCCGGATGCTTTTATGCTCGGTAGCTTTTACGTTCGAGAGGCTACAAACCTACAATTTCACGCTCAGAAGCTACAAATTTATGATTTCACGCTCGGTAGCTTTTACGCTCAGATGCGACAAATCTACGACTTCACGCTCGGAAGCTTTCTTGTCAGAGGCTACAAATCTACAGTTTCTACGCCCGGATGCTCTTATGCTCAGCAGCTTTTACGCTCGAGAGGCTACAAACTTATGATTTTATGCTCATCTACATTACAGATCTATGACTTTCCGTATATCTGAGAATACGCAGGCCAGAATATGCGTATATCTGAACCATTCTCAAGATGGCCAATTACAAGGGTTCACGCAGAAGATGCTCCTTCTTGGTCTTAAAAATATCCCAAGTACCCAAAGCATACAGAGTTCAATATTGAAAATGACTCTTCTTCTTGGGTCGATTGGAAGTTCATCCAGAATCTAGTTTGAATATTTCCTCTACAGTTCAAGATGGCGACTCAGTTTTGACAGCCGTTTCTCGCCCTATTTTAAGGGATTTTTGGGAAATCATTCTTAAAAATGATGTTCTGAACAAAAATTCTCCTTATCAGAGAGGTGACAGTTCAGAATTCTACGTAGTTCCTCATTCCTAACAGCAGGACAGTTCGAATATTTGACTTAAATGCTAAAACGGCTTTTCATGCATCTTCAGTTATGCGTAAAAGACAGGACGGGACCAAATACTCTTTCTATCAGAGTCGGCATAAAATTATCCAGACGTGTCGAAGATACACATATTCAGACTTTATCACAGCAAAATACATATGGCAAATAATCAGATGCATAAAAGAAGACGATTTTATTAATCATGATTAATATGAGGGAAATCCAGTCTACAAAGGGTTTTTTCTCATCTTCATGATTACATATGAGAGAAATTCCGTCTACAAAGGATTCCCTATCTTTATTTAAAGATCACGCCCAGAATCTGTTCTGCCAGGTTCTCACATGGGTGGAGATCTTTATCCGTCTTCTTTAGCAGTTAGTCGGTTTCCGCGGCCGATTAACAAGAAAATGATTAATGGCAGGAGGATACAAAATTGGGCATGTATCAATTACGCAAGCCCATCCTCCATACGCCATGACAGATTGAGTTGAGGTTTGAGACCCAACTCAGTACTGGAAGACAAGGCTAGTTTTTCTGCCCTCGTCCACGAACAATGGAAGAAAATACAGCTTGTAAGCTGTGTGGTCTAATGTGACCCTTCCTCTCTCCTGGACGAATCGCCATATGAAGTTGCTGATTATCCCGAGCAAAGGAAGCTATGATATCCTTCCATGATCCATCGTTACAGAGGACATTTGCACAAAGACGCCTTCTTTTTCGGCTCCTTACATGCTGGAAGAATATGATCTTCTTCTTCCTCAAGTCGACCTGACGAACTCCGGCAATCATCTCTGGGTGGTAAAGAAAATATGGGAAGAACAGGTTAACTCCTCAGCCTTTATATAGGCAAAAGAGAACACACCGAATCCCAACAAATCCCCAAAAATCTGCCAAGAAATCATCCTCGAAGAACGAGTCAGACTTGACCGTTTCATGCTTCATTCAAAGTGTTTCAAATTACGAGGAATTTGAAAACTTTGAAGGGGGTCTTGTAGAAGCATAAAAAATACGCTGCAGAGTTATACGCAGTGTTTCAGTGCTGTGTGGCGTAAAATATAACTTCAGAGCCATCGGCGTATAACAGAGATTTTTTACTAAGTACAGCGTAAAATATAAGCTCAAGGACAATCCGCGTAATGCAGTATTTCCAGGCTGCTTCAGCGTAAAAAGGGTATTATACCGCCTTTATGGCATAAAACTCATCCGCTTTTAATGCAGCATGGAAGTGTACGAGGAACGCTTCATATTCCTCAAATGGATCTGTCAGATCATGCAGTGAACCTGACTTCTGACAAAGAGTACTGCACGACTATCCAGACGACGGCTGTAATGATGGTGCGGCACAGAGACCCAAACCATCGTTTAGTGACATTTTTCTGATACAAAGTGCTTTTACGCATACAAGGAAATACGCTGCCTAGTTTTACACATGCAGATGCGAGCTTTTACGCTCAGCAGAAGACAAAACGAACTGCCACATCAAAAGCTGCTCTTCGTACAGAGCTCGAGGCACGTCTCTCATTTAATGCTCAGAATGGTGGCAGATCTTCGTACCGAGCTCGAGACACGTCTCTGTATTTAATGCTCAGAATGGTGGCAGATCTCTACATTTAATGCACGAGATTTGATTATATCTCCAAAGACTGGGCAAGCCATAATTACGGCTAATACGTCTACATCATCACCCTGCACATTACGCCATCAGGCTATTTTTAGCTATAGGAGCACGCTGTACGCTATCTCCTTGGAATATGCCACCGGGCTATTTTTTAGCTATAAGGAGCACGTTGTACGCTATCTCCTTAAAATACGCCAACTCAGACTATATTTGCATTTGTGCGTGAGAAGGTTATTTGGTCCAGAATACGCTCAAGGCCTCAGTTAAGGAAGGAGGATCAGTTATCTTTTATGCTAGCCACCTATCCATGCATCATCAGGCTTCTACGTCTACAAGGCTTCTACGCCTATTTGGCTTCTACGTCAACCTGACAACTATTTGGTTTCTACGCCATGGTGACAGTTATTGGCTTCTACGCCAACCTTTTCTACGCAAGGGGCAGTTACCTACGTGGCTTGCACTTCGTGATCTTCGCAGCAGTTATACGTATTATCTCCTAATGGGACACGCGTCACACGCTTATTCAGAAGATCATCTATACGTGGGTAGCAGTTATTATAACCGTCGCGTAAAAAGTGCCATACTCTCCACTATCCGGCTTCTACGCCGAATGGACGATTACTGTCACTAAAACCCTATAAATAGAAACATCTATTGACAGAGGTCCGGGGTCGAAGAGTCAAAAATTCCAAGGTCGGAAAGAGTTAAAAGAAATCGAAGAACAGAGAGAGAAGAGTTCAGACAGAGAGTAGTGATCGGCGATTTTGGCATCAAGCATCCACTCCCTCTTGCAATCTGTGAAGCATCTCCTTCTTCTACGACACTTCTTCATCTTCGTGTGGTCCAAGGGACAAAGTGATCGACTGCAGATCAGACTCCTATAGCAATATTTACCCAGATTAAAATTTGTACTTAACATCCTCGTATAGGATTAATAGTACTTCTTGTTTGTAAACCTAAGAAAGGGTTTTGTATAAACCTAGTTTTATTTCTTCCATTTATTATCAAACATCCGTCTCCAGCACTATTGTGACAGGTATCTTACTTTTTCAAGAATTGCCCGCTAGAGTCTTATTCGATTCAGGTGCTACGCATAGTTTCATATCTGCTGATTTTATTATTGAGAATAAATTAGCTTCTACTCCATTAAATATGAACCTTTACGTGAGTACCCCTTCGGGAGTCGACATGCCCGCCCATGCGATCTGTAGGGACGGTTATATTTGCATTAGAGGAAGAAAGCTTTCCTTAGATGTTATTGTGCTAGACATTAAGGATTATGATATTATTCTCGGGATGGACTGGTTGGGTGCTTGCCATGTAATAATCGAGTGCACAGAGAAGCAAGTCGTATTTCGTTTACCCGGCAAGGCAGACTTCTACTATTCATGCAGCGCTGCACCGAAGAAGGCGATGGTGATATCAGCAATTTCGGCTAGGCATATGTTGCATTCGGGCTGTGAAGGGTACTTAGCCTCTATTCGAGACACCCGACAGAAAAGTGCAGATGCAGCCCAAGCTGATGTCATAGCAGATTTCTTTGACGTATTCTTGGACGAGCTGCTTGGAATGCCTCCTGATCGAGAGATCGAATTCTCCATTAACACCTTATCGGATTCGCGACCGATATCAAAGGCACACTATCAAATGGCCCCAGCAGAGCTAAAGGAACTGAAAGTACAGTTGCAAGACCTGTTGGAACGAGGATACATTCGCCCAAGCGTTTCTCTATGGGGAGCTCTGGTGCTGTTCGTGAAGAAAAATGACGGATCCATGCGACTGTGCATTGACTACCGAGAACTGAATAAGGCTATCGTGCGAAACCAGTATCCATTGCCAAGGATAGATGACCTGTTTGATGAACTGCAAGGTGCAACAGTTTTCTCTAAAATTGATCTCAGGTCAGGCTATCACTAGTTGAAAATCAAATCCGATGATGTTTCCAAATTAGCATTTCGAACCCGTTATGGACACTATGAATTTCTTGTAATATCATTCGGCTTGACGAACGCCCCTGCAACTTTTATGGATCTGATGAACTGTGTGTTTCGGCCGTTTATGGACAAGTTTGTAGTCGTGTTTATTGACGACATACTAATCTATTCCAAGAACGAGGTGGAGCACAAGGAACACCTGAAGATCGTGCTGCAAACTGTCATGCCCCAGTCCCCAAAATACGTAGGACTAGGACACGTAAGCATGCCAGCCGTATGGATATGACAACTCCAATATATGGTAACCAAAATCCATACGTACGCTGTAATATGAATATCAATCCACAAGTGGTATAAACATATGTCACAAGTCACAGGGTATAATCTAAATCTCATCTACGAAAATCAAATATAAATAAATAACCAGTATCTATGAAACTAGATCTCAATATAAGTATCTAAGGATGATAGTTGGATGGAAACAAATCAACTACCAACTCGAATATAAGAGCAATACAATATAAGTACAACACAACAAACACCATATAAGCATACCAGCTAACAATCACGGGTTCGAAGAGAAGACATCCTCGAAACATATGTAACCATCCGAATCTGCGCTCCTGCGAATACTCAATAACAGATACACCTGGAGGGGCCAGGTCCTCAGAGGGACGTAATAAGATACATAAAACACATGCCAATAAAGTACTGAAATAAATATCTAATGGTCGCCTAACTGTCTAAGTGAATGCAGTTAAGAACAACTTTCCCCACAAGTGAGCTATCTGACTAAAAACTGGGATTGGCATGACTCTCTCGGAGAATCAGGGGCCTCAAAGCATACCGTTTTTTGAACGGCAGAGGCCGCCAAGTAGTATAGGGGTCATCACCGCCCGTATCTCCAGCGGAGCTTCCGGGTTACAGAAGAAAAAGTGCAAAGGAGCCCAAATGCGGTACTTGTTGTTCTCCCCACCCCATGCTCTAAGCATGTCACATCCATGACACGATTTGGTCCATAGCCTATCTTTAGTACCCTGGCCCAATCCTGCAACCAAACAAGGATAAGGATTGGACCACCGTACTACAATAGGCTATGTCCATGGACCTCTAATAACTACTAAGTCTTCTAGCATACAAAGTTTCTAACAGCAGTTATTCCTAACGCACGGCCTACACATACAGGAGGCCAAATCCTGTATGCCAGTCCGTGATCTATATGAGACTCACAATTCATGTAACAACTGTGTCACGGCCAATGAACCTAAAGTTGCTACATGATAATGGGGTAGTCTCATAAACAAGGTCAATGCAAATACATAAATAAAAATATACCGCGACGACATCGTCGCGCTCATTTTATATAACAGTTAAAATATATGAACTAAAGACAGAAAATAAAGATGCATGCAACATATGGAATATAAATAAAAGTACAATGGCAAGGTATACTTGCATGGCAAGGAAGCTGCAATGTACCAATAACCTGCTCCAGAAGTCGCGCAGAACAATCCAATATCCTATGTACATATAATATAATACAATAAAATTATTAGTCATTACACTAGTTTATACACCACAATATTTACACTGGACTCAGGGGGTACACTAGGGGTAACACTAGTCATCTAACACGGTCAATTACGCGTTGAATTACGCGGGTGTCGCGTCTTCAAGTACTGTACACAATCAGTCAGTCAACTGACATGGTCTCGCCAGTACGTCGGTGTACACAAGGCAGACACTATCATTATTTTTAGGGTCAACAGGGTCAAGGTAAGTACGGGGCAGTCCACGGTGTCCTAGGGTCATACAGTCTAAATATATATAGTCATAATTATCAATTAGCATTTACTTAATTATACATATATATATATCCATATAATTATATAATAATATAGCCAGTAATTTATTTACATAACTATTGGAATACATATAGTAAATACGTACATAAATATATATACCAACTAATAATATCCTAATGGCTAACCAAATATACATATACTAGATTTATATATTTCAAACTGAATAATATACGCGTACGAGTACGAGTTCGTGTACGCAGCACTGGGTTCACCGACTCAGGGTCCGATATCAGCTAGCAGTCATAAGCAATACGCATGTCCTAATGGCACACACACAGACATACATAAAAGGAGAAGACAAATTGGTTCATACCTCGGAGTACGTGTACGGGTACGACGGTGAGGTTGACGATGATGATGATGATGATGACGACGATGGTGAGATAATGGTGAGTTGCTGGGAATGACGACGAAGAGATGACGACGATGCGATGATGATGATAGGATTGTGGTAAGATGACAACAACGACGATAATGAGATATCGATGATATGATGACGATGAAGAGAACGATGAAGTGTTGATGATGATAATGATGATGGAATGATGATGATGAATTGAGATGATGATGATGATGGTGGTGGTGAGTGGTGGACTGCCGGAGTCCGTCCAGGGGAGTTGCTCCGGTGAGGGAGGGGGGTAGTCAGGGAGCAGGGAGGAGGCCAAGGCGGAGCTAGATCGGGGTCAGGCGGAGGAGGGAAGAAGTGGAGGCTGAGCTGGAGTAATGGTGATGATGACGACGATACAATGGTGGTGGTGACCGCTGAACTCCGGCCAGCGAGGGGAGGTGGTGATCGTGTGGTGGTGATCGAGGAGGAGAGCGGAGGAGCGGGGTAGTTTATGATGGGAGGATCCCGGCGGGTCGAGGGGATCCGGCTGGAGGAAGGAGTCGGAGAAGAGGGAGTGCTGGTGGTGTTGGTGATGCTGTTCCGGGCTCCGGCGGAGGAGTTGGGCCGTGGTGAGGCGATGCATATGAGGAAGAAGATGGAGAAAGGGGCAGGGAGGTTCGGCGAGTGGTGGCTCCGGTTGGGCGTCGTGGTTATTACTTGGTGCTGCGGGGGAAGTTCACCAGCGGGTGAAGGTCAGGATCGGCTGTGACGGTGGTGTCTGCGGGTAGTGGTGTGATGGATCCGGCGAGGGAGGTAGACGGCGGAGGTGAGGCAGTAGTCGAGGAAGGAAGTGTAGGCATAGGGAAGGGAAGGTTGGCTCGTCGGGCTCCGACGAGCTGCTCCGGACTCCTGCACCGAGAAGAGGAGGAAGAAGAAGAACAGGAAGAGGAGAAGAGGTCGGCTAGGTGTTGGGTTAGGTATTTAGGTTTTTGGTAAAAAGAAATTAAGGAAAGGAAGAGAGAAAGTTGTTTATATACACATGTGGACTTTTGGATTTGACCTAGGTAAATTTGACTTTGGTCAACATCTCTTTGTGATGGGCCTTGGGCTTATATGGGGATGTTAGGAGGCTACCATTTGCATTGTTTAAATGCAAGGATTGGAAAAATAAAAAGGGCGATGTTGCGCGTTTGCATATCCAGAAAATTATGGGAAAAATTCCTGTGAAGGGGAAAAATAGATTTCTTCACGAATTGTCCAATGGTGGGGATACCTCAAAGCGCTTTTGCATTAAAATGTCCAACAATTAGAAAATTGCACAAAGACGGTAATTGGATTTTAATTAATTAAATCGAATGCGCAAGATGTTCTAGAATTAATTAGAAGTATATGGGAATAAAATTAGGTGGGACACAAGTGTCAGGGACGTAGAGGGTACAATGTAGAATATTAATAAAATTTGGGTTGCACGAAACGGTCAAGATTGTGTCTCCAATTTTGATTGGGACGCACAAGGGTACAAGGTCAGAATTTATTTAGAATTACGAAGTTACGTCCGCGACGTTTATTGTGCGACTAAAATGTAGCACAAGAAAGCAATATTATAAGTTACACAAGGGTCAGAATAGTAGGCGGGCATGTCTAGGATGAGGTTGTGAAGTTTGTAGATAGGCAATGGCTAGTGAGGTGCTCCAATTATCGAAGCAACGGTAAGGTGCGCTACATGATATAAATGATTGTATACTTAAATAAATGCCGTGTTCTAATTCTAATTGGTTCAAACTAGCCCTAGTTTCACTATCTAAGCAAAGCAGGCCTAATTTTGGGTGAGGGGGTTTACAATCTACCCAACTTAAAATAATTTCGTCATCAAAATTAAACTAGGGTAGGATTTCTCTATCAAATCTCACTTGATTACAGTCTAAAGAATTTTTCTCAAGTGAACATTGCGGTCTCTACCCAACTTAGAATTTACCCATCTATCATCTAAGGCTATACATCTAAGAAAGCTATGCCCCAAATTATTTAATCATGTTATTGAATCCTTAAAGAACACCAAACATATCATCTATGATATACCCTTAATCATTTATAACAGAGATTCACCAAGTCATATGATTAGCCTATGGGGTATATCTAGCACTATCAGTGTATCACTTTATTCCAAGTACGAGGTTTCGTCTTTCCGAAATAAGGAAAGACGAAAAATAATGGTAAAGAGTTAAATGAGGGGTAATATAATGGAAGTATGGGATCAAAGCGTTTAAAGGATTCAAATGGGAATTGTCAAGGCAGTTGTGGATTGAAATACTATTTGGTAATTTCTTATTCGCTTGCTCACATCGGTGCAGTTATGTACTTGATATGATATGCTTTGTCATATCTAGAGGGTAAGTATATTTGTCTACTGGTCAACTATACATCTCAATCCACGTAAAATAGTATTGCGGAGGGCGAACTAAGCACACTAAGGCTAGCTAGACCTTAATACACTGATTCTGAAATGTATTAGTGTGTCGACCCACTAATACATATGTCATGAACAATCTCGATAAGGAATAAGCTTGCAAAAACTAGGCTATATTAGTGGCATAGGTCAAGGTAGTACATAAAATATAAATACGCTGGATCATGATGAAAGAAGTCACAAAATATTTTTAAGTTCATAAGAAGTTAAGACTATACAATCTCTACAGTTGTCATACTAACTCCTTGTCTAAGTCGCTAGTCGAGCAAATATGGACATGGGCCTCTAAGTTCTCATGGTTTGGATAAACAATATCTTCTTATGCAAGCATATAGTTAAGATTATTCAGTTATACTTCATCAATGGATCACAAGGACAATGCGATACTAGGTTTATGAGGCATACTACCCAACTTAAGACAATTAAACTAACACTGTGACGGTCTTAAGAGGATCCTACAAAATAACCTTGCATATATAAATAAAGCAGAAACTCTTATTAGGGTATATGAGGGAAGATCTTGGTACTGATTAGGGTATCCTATTACATTATATAGGTAATGGTCATCCTAAGTCTTAGTCATAGCGCTTATAGAGCAAGTGTCAATAGTAAGGATAGAAGAGTTACTGGCCGTCAAAGGGAAAGAGGATATAACCTACATTGAGGTGGGGTACATGTTACGTGATCTACAACTAGGGATAATCATCACAATCTAATTGAACAACTCAACTATCAGGTTCTAACTACAAGGCACACAATTCAAAATTCAAGGTCACAACTATAACTTTAGCAAACTATATATCCTATCATAGAATACAATCACTTGGTCTATAATCAGAGGTGTCAGGTGGCACGAGTTGAAAGATGAAGAAAAGAAGAAAATAATTTATTCATCGCGCAATTAACGAACGTTAGGGTCGCAGAGGATCAACATATGAAATTAAAATAGGGGGCTCTAGATAGCATCATGATTTTCTAAGGGAAAGTGGTATGCTAGTTGCTATGTTTGAGGTATGATTAGGAAAATATTCTATGTATTGCTCTTGGCTTTCTAAGGTACTGTCTGCTTATCTCAAGACAAGAATATAAATTTATAGTTCTCCAATACTTATCTAACTGCGAAGGTTAGGTTCAGTCATAATATTCAATTTTGGTTTTCTATTGGTTCCTCAATACTAGGGTCAAACACTATGGTAAACTTCTAACTAACTCTAGTAGTGTCTATACTACTCTCAAGTCTTCATAATATATCAGGGGGTAATGGTAAACCAATTCTAGAGATAAGGAATTCTAGGGTTCACTAGATATTCTAAACTTAGTGGTGTGTCTATATTCTCGTTGTATTCTTAATAGGTGTGCTACCCTAATTATCATCCTAATAACAGGGGTTCCTATATTCTAGCAGAAGGCTATACTCAAAGAACTATTAGGGAAGTACAGGAATCAAGCAGGATACAATTGTTTAAATAGAACAGATAGGAGGAAGATGAATCATAGTCAATTATGGATGAGATCCTATACTCTAATCCTAGGTGCAGGCTTATCCGGTATAGTAACATAACCGAGACAATATGCTCTCGACCTGCATGGGCCACCACAAAAATATGTCACGCCCTAGTCCCAAAAATACGTAGGACTAGGACACGTAAGCATGCCAGCCTTATGGATATTGCAACTCCAATATATGGGAACCAAAATCCACACGTACGCTGTAATATGAATATTAATCCACAAGTGGTATAAACATATGTCACAAGTCACAGGGTATAATCTAAATCTCATCCACAAAAATCAAATATAAATAAATAACCAGTATCTATGAAACTAGATCTCAATATAAGTATCTAAGGATGATAGTTGGATGAAAACAAATCCACTACCAACTCGAATATAAGAATAATACAATATAAGTACAACACAACAAACACCATATAAGCATACCAGCTAATAATCACGGGTTCGAAGAGAAGACATCCTCGAAACATATGTAACCATCCGAATCTGCGCTCCTGCGAATACTCAATAACAGATACACCTGGTGCTTTTCGCAATAGGTCCTTGCGACGCCAGTTCGGATCGCCAGTTGCTCAGGACGTCAGGCGAGTACATTCTCTGATAGTTTTTATTATCTGATGATTATTATGATTTAGCTTCTAGTATAGTAATCTCTGATTTTTTTGGCATGACACGGACTAGTATTTCTGGATTCGTTTACTTACGACACGTATATTTTATGTTTCTGGCCTCTATTCTGGAATCACCTACTGGCATCACATCGTGACTCACTACAGGCACCACTCATATTTCTGGCTGGACTCATACTTGATTTGCGTGTCGGATCTTGGATTCACTTGTACTAGTCGGGGCGGAGAAATACTCGAGTAGACATGTAAACATTCCCAACTGGAATTACTAGAATCATCCACTCGTGTTTAATCTGGAATAATAGCAGCCGTGCACCCAGTGCACGGTGAGCCGTACTTACCCCTAGCCGTTTACATGTCGAAACAGGTATTTCAAAGATACGAGTTCATTCTTTCTAGTATGGACTCACTTGCATTCTTGACTGGTCTCACTTATAGTTTCTGGACTTGACTCATTATATTACTCTTGCTGGACTCACTACAGTTCTTGTGCACACACTTGATCTTAGTGTAGATTTCTTGTATCTTGCAGTCATTACTATCTTGCTTCTAATATTCATGCATCTTTACCTTTATGCACCAGTGATATGTATATATTTCTTCTTCATACTTCATTTCTTTCACCTTGCTATTTGCTACAACTGCTTTATAGTTTTTATCATTTAATTGGAACTGCTGTTAGAGGTGTACTTGCTCCAATCCTGACTAGATATATTTTTCAGAGGATCCGGAGGATTGGTGTCACGCCCCAGTCCCAAAAATACGTAGGACTAGGACACGTAAGCATGCCAGCCGCATGGATATGGCAACTCCAATATATGGAAACCAAATCCACACGTACGCTGTAATATAAATATCAAATCCACAAGTGGTATAAACATATGTCACAAGTCACAGGATATAATCTAGATCTCATCCACCAAAATCATATAGAAATAAATGACCAGTATCTATGAAACTAGATCTCAATAAGGAGTATCTAAGGATGATAGTTTGATGGAGACAAATCCACTACCAACTCGAATGGAGAGGTAAATACAATATAAGTACAACACCATAACACAATATAAGAATACCAGCTATCCATCACAGCTCGAAGAGAAGACATCCCCGGATCATATGTAACCATCCAAATCTGTGCTCCTGCAAATACTCAAGAAAAGATACACCTGGCAGCGGACCAGGTCCTCAGAGGGACGTAACAAGATACAGAAAATACGAGCCAACTTGAATACAGTAGACATGCATATAATTTGAAAATAAATAAGTACGCTGTACAAGACAATCTATATGAATGCAAATGAGGATAACTTTTTGACGTATGGGCAAGGGTAGGCTACTCGATCTAATCCTCACAATCTCACGCTCGTCAGTGGACATCATCAGCCGTCATACCTCGGGGGTAGCGACCCTCGGACTCCATCAATCGACATACCTCGGGGGTAGCGACCATCGGACACGACCCACCATAGTGCGTGCTAGTGACTACGGTGTTACCAGAGTGGTTAAAAGCCCATACGCCTAATGATTGTCCTCTATGATACTAAGTGTTAAGTGTGTGTCAACATATCTAATATATAGTAATGACTGAAGGAACTACACATGCAATAAATAAACAGAATGAAATAATTATACAGAAATATACTAAGCATGTAAAATACTGTAAACAACTTGGCAAGGTATCTTGCCTGGGGTCCTGCTGCTGGTATGAATCAGAGTCCAAGTCACAGTCCAAATAGCCTATGTATTACAAATTTATCACGTCAAAAGATAATTTATTTTAATTTATTTAATTCTGTAATAATTACTCTAAAATCCTATTTTAATCTTATTATTCTGATTTTTAGGTTAATGCCTAAATTTTGTCCAAAGGAATTGAATTTTATCGACTCGAGACTCATGGCACGCAAATCGAGGCGATCTGTTGACCGAAAAGTCAACTGACACAAACTTGACTTTCATGCATTAATTCCTGTAGATTTTAGCATCAAAAACATTCTGGAATTTATGGCTCGTCCAAATTCAAATTCGTTTGGAAATTATGGCACATACAAGTTTCGTATCGTGCACCGATGGTAAAATTTTATCCTAGAAGTTCTACAGAATTAACAATATAAAAATACTTCGAAATAAATTCTGGGAAAAATATATGTCAATGATCTCGATATTAGATTTCCGAAACTTCAAACGGTTCATGATTCTGATTCCTGGTTCTCCCGGAATCACAAAAACATCGAAACACGTCTATTTTCGGACATGCTGTATTCTACGAATTTTCCAGAATTTAATAATAATAATTTCATAAAACAAATTATATAATCTGAAATTTAACCTCAATATCTTTCTAACACAAAAAACTAGGCCTTATTTGGAGTCCGGAGCTATGCGTAATGGCTTCTGGAAGATGAAGGAACCCTAGATGGTAATTCTCTAAAATTCGGCTGAAGAAAAACCCTAGAAATAAACTTAAACTAATATATATATAGAGGAGAGAGAAAGCAGTCGCGGCTCAGATCTTGACACGTGGCAGCCATCCAACGCTGCCCGCCCCGCAGTCACTGACAGGCGGGCCCGGCACTGTTTGCTGCGGGCGGCTGACAGGTGGGCCCCTTGTTTGCTGACTGGGCAGAAATAATTTCTTTTTGGGTTTTCTTTTTCAGAAAATAGTTTTTAATTCAGTTTTTGATAATTAACTCAAAATAAATGCTAAAAATAATCAGAAAATTGCCAAAAAATTATAAAAAATATATTTTATTATTTAGAACCTAAAATAAAAGTTTGGGATATTTTTATCTAAGTTTGAATATAAAATAAATTCTTCAAAGTCCTAAAAAATTAGTGTTACTAGTTTTTAATTAACTAAAAATTATGGAAAAATCCCAATAATCTAAAATAGACTAAAATAATTCTAAATAAATATTTATATAAGTAAATATACTAAAAAAAATTTATTTTCTAATTAACTAAGAGAATATTCTAAATAAATTCAACATCTATAATAAATATAATAATATAAAATATACATAAAATACCTATTTTGGGTGAGGGAGTTTACAATTGGTGTCCGACGTTTTATGGACCTCAGCCTGTCGATGGTACAGACAGGGACCCCCTAGTTCAGGAGTAATTTTCGGGTTGGTAGCCAGGATCACTAGGACCTCAGTTGTTATTTATTAGCTTTGGTACCGAATTTGTTCCCGGTTTTGGATTGAGATCTTGTATTGTATATAATTCAGGATATTGTTGTATTATTATTATTATTATTATTATTGATGTTGTTGTTGTTTTAGTAGCAGTTGTTTAGACCTTGTAGTTGTTAGACTTATGTGTTATCTTATCGTGCTTAGATTCGTGATTGAGTACTTGTGATTATCTTTATCATATTGCTCCTCCGTTTGGAGTTGAGATATTGACAGGTATATATATTGAATGCGTGAGATTGTTAGCTAGATAGTAGACCTAGACAATGTTCTACCGCCTATGCTGCGGCGTAGGCTGGACGTACCCACGACTCATGCCCGATTTTTCGGGTGCGGGTCGTGACAAAAACGAAAAAGGAAAGAGAAATGAAAGAAAAAGAAAAGTGAAGGAAAGAGAATGGGATTGCATATATAGCCAAGGGATTGATTGTAGGCTATTAGATCATAATCCATGCCTCTCACCCGGGTTCATCATAGCCACCCTCCAAGAAAACCAAGGGACCAACGGTCCAAAGCATGCAACTAATAAAAATTTACAAAAAATAACATAATCAATGCATGAATGGCGTAAAGCAAGATGTAAGGAAAAACAATAAGCAAGCTATACATATAATATACGCGTATGCCGGGTACGTATACTAGAATGGTGAGACGAGTCCCACAAAATGTCCCACAAAAGGCAGCAAAAGGCCATGCATTGGCCAACTTTCTAGCAGCTCATCCCGTACTGGAGACCTCTAAGTTATATGATGGCATTCTCGATGAAGTATTAGAGTCTAATATGGCAATGGAAGATAATACTTGGCAGCTATTTTTTGATGGTACATCAAGTATAGGACCTAAAGGCAATATCGTCGCCAGAGTGGGAATAGTTCCTGTTTCTTCTGACAAGCTGCTCATTCATTGTACATAATCTCTTAGAGAACCATGCTCCAATAATGTGGCAGAATATAATACTTTGCTTATTAGTCTTCAGTTAGCAAAGCAGCTGGATGTACAATACCTTGAAGCCTATGGTGACTCTAAGCTGATAGTCAATTTGGCCAGAGGCGAATATGAAGTTTTCCATGAAGACCTTGTTCCTTATCATGAAGCTACGAATGAGTAGGCTTCAACTTTCATCGGCTTCTACATTGACTATGTGCCTCGGCTACAGAATATGGAAGCTGATACACTCGTTGGTCTAGTAGCTTCTTTAGCTATTCCATTACGAAGACAACATTCGATAACGGTGAGCGGTCGAGAGTTGTTTTGTGCCAACAATAATTTATACATCGAAAGAAGTTTCGAGGTGAATTCCACCCCTAATTGTGAAGGCTGGAGGTTTCCTTTTATAGACTATGCGGCTTATGGGATTCTTCCAAACGACCCGAAAGAAGCCATCTCTATCAGAAGATGCTTGTTTCAATTTTATTATGATGCAGCATCCAAGACGTTATATCGTCGATCGTACGATAGACTCTTATTGAGATATCTTTCAGACATTGAAGCAAGACTGGCACTCCGTAAAGCTCACGATGATATTTGTGGTGCAAACCAACCAGGCCCTAAATTATAAGATAGGTTCAGAAGGTTGGGTTATTACTGGCCCAGCTACCATGGTAGCCAATGTTGTAGACTATGTTCAAAAATACAGAGCATATCAAATCCAGGGTGACTTCATCCACCAACCATTAGAGTTCTTACACTCGACGGTTGTATCCTGGCCTTTTGAAGTTTGGGGGATGGACATTATTAGTTCTATTATCCCTCCGTCATCCAGGGATCATTGGTTTATCCTAACTATAACCGATTACTTCTCTAAATGGACAAAAGTGGTACCATTAATTGAAGTGAAGACATTCAATGTTATTAGCTTCATCAAACACCATGTCATCTATCACTACGGTGTTCCCCAGAGGATAATACATGATAACGGACCACAATTTGCTAGTCAGGCGTTCTATCGGTTCTGCGATAAGAATTGGATCTAGAATGTGGCGTCCACCGCATACAATCCCACAACTAACGACTTAGCTAAAGCCTTCAATAAGACCATCATCAAGCTCCTTAATAAGTTTTTTCGTCCAACAAGCGCGATTGGAACAAGAAGCTTAGAGAATTCTTATGGGCCTACCGCACAATGATACAAACTTAAATCGGTTCTACGCCCTTTTCTCTGGTCTACGGATGTGAAGCGATCCTTCCTCTCGAGATCCAGATCCCTTCTCTTAGAATAGCTATCGCTAATGAGCTCACAGTTGAGAATAATGATCGATTGCGACTCCAAGAATTAGAAGCATTGGATGATAAGGGCTTATATGCTCAATAACGTATTGAGTTATATCAAGCACGTATCCAGAGCTTTTAATAGAAATGTCAAAGAAAGAATATTCCAAGTCAGTGATCCCGTCCTTACGGTAAGAAGGCCAATGGTCATGACTTATAAAAGCAAAGACAAATTCCAGGCCAAATGGGAGGGTCCTTTTGTGGCAGAAATGGTGTATTCTAATGGTGCTTATAGGCTCGCAAAGCCTAACGAAGATTTTTGAATTATGCCGATCAATGGAAAATTCTTCAAAAAGTACTATGTCTAGACCAGAATTGTACTTTTCATCCCCAATATGTCATTTGTAAATTGTATTGTGTTTGTATTTTTTGAATTCTTTCCCCACAAATTTTGTGTAACATTGTCTCACCTCAAACTATTACCTGTATTCAAGAGTCTTGAATACGTTATGGGTAATGGGTCCTCAAAATTCTCCTACAGAGTAAAATCTGCTAAAGAAAACGATCATGTTCACACTACCTCTGCATTGTTTTCTTCCATAAATATATAGCATATCATGTCCACATTACCTCTGATAGTGTTTCACCTTTAAACTTGTTACCCGTACTTCGTATAAGTATGCCATGGGTACCAAGTCCAACATAATCATTCCCATGAAGATGCGTTCTTCCATGTCCATATTACCTCTGAGCAGAGGCATTTAATGGGATCCTATCTTGAAAATCTAGCACGTCCACATTACCTCTGATAGTGTTTCACCTTCAAACTTGTTACCCCTACTTCGTATAAGTACGCCATGGGTACCAAGTCCACCATAATCATTCCCATGAAGATGCATTCTGCCATGTCCATATTATCTCTGAGCATAGACATTCAATGAGATCCTATCTTGAAAATCTATCACGTCCGCATTACCTCTGATAGTGTTTCACCTTCAAACTTGTTACCCCTACTTCGTATAAGTACACAATAGGTACCAAGTCCACCATAATCATTCCCATGAAGAAGCATTCTGCCATGTCCAAATTACCTCTGAGTAGAGGCATTCAATGGGGTCCTATCTTAAAAATCTATCATGTCCACATTACCTCTGATAGTGTCATTTCTTTCTAACTTATTACTCATGTTTAATTTAATTATGCAAAAGGTAATAGGTCTACAACATAATGTCATCACTAAAAGTTGAGAATTTTATTCGTTGCAAATGGAAGTTGGCTTACAAAAAGGTCGGTACAAAAACAAACTTGGAAAATAAAAAAGTTATTTATATCATCTTGGCATTGCCAAAAGGTCACTGATAATCTTTTGCAGTCGAGTAAGTTGCTGCCCCTACTGATGCTCAACTACTTCTTTGGCTTCCGCCATCCGAGCTTCTGCAGCCTCATACTTGGTCATAGGGGTGTATATCTACATGATGTTGTTTCAGGATCCGTCCAGTTCAACCTTTATCTTTGTAAGAGGCATAAGCTTATTCCCCACTGAGTTGCAGCGAGATGACTCATCCTCATGCTTACCCTTTATTTCTGCCAACTTCTCTTAGGATTCTCTGATTAAAGCCTCTATCTCGATAATTTCATAATAGTATTTTTCTAGGGTAGACTTATGTTGAATGAACTCAGAGTTAGTATCCTTCAGTTCAGCCATTAACAGAGCACTATTATTGTCATGCATCCTCCCCTGCTCTTCAAAATTTGCTTTCTCGGCTATAAACGAGCAGTGATTGCCTCATACTTTGTGTGAATGAGGGAAGTGAGATCTCCCCTACGAAGTGCTAAATATTGATTGATCGGCTGCTCAAGTAATGCAAGGATTTGCTCCAAGGCTGCAGCACGAGCTTCACTTTTACAAATTCTAAGGGTTTTAATAGTCGGAGTGACCATCTCCATCATTCTGTCGAAAGAAAAATCCTTTTCAAATACCAGCCTTAAAGTACTGATGTAGTCACCTCGGTAACCTCGATACTTTGTACAAAGAGTGGCAGGCCTATCACTGACGATGTTTCACCACGATTAGCAATTGGAGCCGACAGTTCAATACTAGTCGTCACCACCACAAGTGCAGCTGAAGCAATTGTTTCTTCTTCTGCAATACTGGTGATTATTATGGTGACTTCAATTACAGGATCTGTCTCGGGCAATGAAGCAACCATTTACGTAGTGTGCTCTGGATGGATTTCTTCATGAATCTCTGTACTTACAATTCACTAAAGCAAAAGGTTAGTGAACTGGATATCAAAGTGGAGTTACAAGTCAAAGTTAAATAAGTTAATGATACCTTGGTCATGTTAGCCTGAGTAGTCATTTTAAAAATGTGTGTTAATGAAGCCTGCAGCGCAAAGATTTACGGTACAGAAAGGATGGAGAGGCACGTACCCGACTTACAGAGACTGACTCTCCAAAGAGTCCCTCAAGACTGCCAGGGAGGCCTCTATTTATGGAGTATTGGTGTTGAGGAGAACGTCATCATAATCGATGGCTCCCATATCTACGTCTGACGTCGCTATATCCCCTTTTGTATGAGGGATCGAATCTGCAAATTCTGTCTCAGCTCCCCCAACTTGAGTTTGTAGTTGGCAGGGTAATCCTTCTTTTCTAGGAGAAGTAAATTCTATTTCTACTTCAGCTGGCACTTTACCAAAGTAGGTCGGAGTAGTATAGATGATTCAGGAGGAATAAAATTAATTGGCATGAATGTTTTTGCTACAACATCAAGGGTCAGGTCTACCTCCATCGATTGAGATCCAGAGATGTTGGTTTCTGCAGAAACGAACGAGACGACTGTTGCAGTGGCATCCCCAGTAATGGCAGGAGGAGGGGCAAAAGTGCCAATCCTCTGCATGACTGGTGAACTAACAGATGGATCAGCTCCACTGGGTGAGTTAGTCGGTGGAGAGAGTGGACTTCCTCTAGAAGGAGTGGGTGACTTCGACTCTGTCCCAATTGCCTCTGCTTGAGATTGTGGCTGACTAGCAGATCCCTCTGCTCGAAAATTATTTAGTGGAGGATCTGGATGTATCTCCGCATCAATGTTCTCCCTGTTCAAAGGGGTCTGAGCAAACTGGCTCTCTTTCATAGCTATACACGAGGCTAGGCCAGATGATGGAGGAGGTCTAAATGCAATTGGTAGCATAAATTAAATTATAACATCAAGGATGGGATTAACAGCAGGTGCCTGAGAAACTAAATTGTTCACTTCCGTTGAGACGTTCTTCTCTTCAGAAGCTAATGTGGGAGTTGTTGAACTAGTTTCCACTGTGGTGGTCCGAGCAGAAGCAGATTTGGTAATCCTCTCGAGGATGGCTCGCCTTGATCACCTTGACCAAGGGAATCAATAAAGGAGCTAACCAAACTTTTCTTTAAAGGAGCTGCATGTTTCTTAGTCTTCTTTGCAACATCACTACGCTCTTTTGAAGACGATCATTTACGCTTCTTAGTCTTCAGAGATATGTGTAGAGGGGGAACGATCGGATCCTTTGGTTCTGCTCCAAAGAGTTCTAATGATTAATCAATCCATAGGAGCATTGTCCTCCTCCTCTGCTAATCTAGTAGCTTCTGCAGCCTCAACCTTAGCAGTAGCAACTTCTGTAAGCCTAAAACTGCCTCTCATATCAAAATATTGATGAATATTGTTTTAAGAATGCACAATGCGCAAAGGAGGGTTAACATAGGGAAAAGTAAATCTGGCAACAGTGCATCCCATGCTGAAGTACCGCCACCCTCTTGCTCCATCAACCAAACCTCCAGTGGACCAAAGGTAGTTACTAGCGTTCCCAACGTGCAATTGGTCATAGCCAAATTATCTTGCAAGACGGCTGGGTAGATATGGCTCGAAGAAACAGTTCTCATCATATTTATAGATTAGATGAGAAGGCCGGATGTTGAGCAGCCAAAAGAAAATGCCGATGGGCAGGTCTAATCTGTACTTACGCTGGTCAGCAAAGCTTTTGCCCTTATGCTCGGGTGCTACATCTGGAGAAATACATAAAAAATTTTAACTCATGACAAAGTTCAAGGCCCTCCAAGTATCAATGATGGAGGTATCCTCCCATCTAGACTCTCTGTATTTGCAAAAGAAATTCCTTTGATAGCGTCATCGGACTCTAAGCCAGGAGCCATTAGACGAGTATTGTGAAGCAGCAGCCACCCCATCAGATAGGTGAGTGGCATTTTTGTTCTCGAATAATCGGGACGACTCACAGGATCAAAGAGCAGACCATCAGTAAATGCCCGGAGACCGGCGTTCAATGGACAAACCATTGCTGGAAGCATGGCTAACATGTGCCCAAAACCAGACGTACTGCCAAAAATAGTTCATTATGATGCATTCTGTCTATTAAGCAATTCCCATGAACTGCCCATCGTCGTAGCCAAGGAGAGAAGAAGCCGGCCAATAGTGCTTCCTGGGAGATCTCTGTGTGAGTTTGGCGGAGATAGCTATAAGTGTATGTCATGGCTGCAAAACCTCCCACAGCAGTATCTTGATGCTTGTTCGGTGCCCTAAAGTCCCTCATAAGGTAATTGACCAAATTGGGGTCTAAGGGTTGAATGTGTTGAATTTCGACATCCTTCTCCTCCTTGGATTTATCCTCTTTAGCCCGGTTCATGAAGAGATAAACGAGCCATTTGTGGGTATAAACTATGCCAAAGTCGGTCTCATAATACTGGTTGCATGCCAAGTAATAGCACATCAGTTCTTGAAATACTTCAATAAGGCGAGGCTCCTTCTTCGGTATATCTTGAAGTTCCTAGTTTTTGTGGGAACGTATTCTTCATAAGGGACTTCTTCCATCCGCAGATCAGATACTACATGCATCTCATGCAACGCAAATCCTATTTCACCCGGTGGGGTTAAAAAAGTCCCAGTTCGGATATTGTATCTCTCCACCAAGGCATGAAACATATTGTGATTCGGGGCAATGCCATAGCCGATTGCCAAGACAATATTATAGAGCCCGAGTTTATCAAGCTATACTTCATAGTTCTCCAAGATCCACACAGTGAGTCGGTTCTAGCGTACGTTGTTGTTTGTGACCCACCTGGTAAGTCTGGGGTTTGTCGTAGGATATATCCCTCCAGCCTCAGTAAAGAGGTTGGCAAAAAATAGTGATTGGTAAGGTTGGATGAGAGATAAATCTTCATTAGGCAAAGACCCGGGCAACAATCCTCGTATGGAAATATTATGTCCCTCCACAGTACTGTAGAAGACACTCCGGCCCTGGTAGTACCTCTTATGACAGATCTTTCCGGGTTTGGCACCATGAATCCAGGGAGTTGTCCCAATTTATCCTTCTTGGGTGTGTGGCGTGGTAAAAAGCTGACAGAGGGTAGTCTCGTGGCATGTTAGGGAAATACATCACTCTATTTCTAATCTAAAACACCCATGCCTCCTTCTTAGGCTTTGTTTGAGACGACCGGCTAATAGCATCTCAAAACAAGAAGGCAGGTTTGTTATGGTGTTCGCTGTCCAAAGAGGTGAGGGTCTCTCTGTTTATTAGGGACAATAGCATCATGTCACCCTGACAAGCTATTAAAGACTGTCTGGTATCCGCCAAACTTCTGTCTGATTGAGGAAACTCTACATAGGATATATCCTCTAGATAGTTCGTATATAGAAGACCGACAGTTGATCTCATCATTTCAGAGAAAGGGTCCATCAAAAAGTTGACTGCAAAGAATTTATATAATTTGAAGTTAGTACAAATGTACAAAAAAAGTACGTGCACTAAACCCTTATTTATAGGAGAAAGGGCACATGCTAAAGAATACGCGTACATGCACAAGCTTGTTGAAACTTAGCAAAGTACGCGAGCAAACTCTTTTCACTCAGAACGAGGAAAAGTACGCGTGCACTCACAAGTCTGCTGAAACTTGCAAAAGTATGCAAAAGGGTTTCTTTTCACCCTGAACAGGTAAAGGTATGCGAGCAGTCTCAAGTTGGTTAAAACTTGAAAAAGTACGCGGGGAAATAATTTCGCTCTAAAAAGAGGGAATGAGTGTGTTTACACGTGTCTCTGTGTTCACAGTTATCTTCTTCCACCCTTCTCTCTATGTTTTCCTAGTTTACAGCTTATAATGTATATGTACAAAACAAATATAATGAAAATGAAAGTGGGAAGGAGGAACAGCAACGGAAGCCCACCCGCACCTATCATGGTCGGGTTGGCACTCTCACGAGTCATCGTCCTTGCCTGTGGCATGTTTAGGAGATCACATGTAGGTTATGCCGCCGTCCGCCTAACCGATGGTCTTGCCACTACCTGAGAAGAGGAAGCTACTCCTTTCCCATTGTCGCCCTTCTTGGTCGTCTGAGAGTGCTTGGGGGCCATTGTTATTGAGAAGAAGAGAAAATTAGGATTTTAAGAGAGAACTGAGAGCTCATAAAATAGTTTCTCTCTCCTCCCCAAATATATTTATATATTTGGATAAACCCTTCGACTACTAAATAACTCCTTGATCTCCGAACCTTAATCATGCTGCCAAGCTATGTTAACAGTCTGTTAGGATTTTGCTCCAAATATGCACGTAGAATCTGAACCACTTTTTTTACTTCTAGTTCAAAGTATTTTAAATTTATTTTTAAAATTTGATAACATTGAAAGGGGGTCTTGTAAAAAAAATAAAAAGTACGTAAATGAGCAGTGGCGTATTTTATTGAAGTTTCAAGATTTGGCGTACTAGCCCTTTAAATCCAGATAGTGGAATAGTGGTGCACTTCATGTGATTTGCTTCAGTGGCATACAATGCCACCATTCATCCAAGACAATATGGTGGCGTACAATGATCGGATTTCCCCCAAACATTAAATATAATGAATCTGACAGTTGACAGACTGGAACAACAATCAAGGAGATCAAGTCATTAAAAGTAGAGGATCTCCAAAGCACACAGACCCAAGTTGTCGTTTAGCGACTAAGTGTTGCCGCATCGTCTTAGTACGCCAACCTTCTTACTTTACCATAGTACACCAAGGTTGTTGCTTCATCTCAGTACGCCTACGAGCTATCTTTGGTATAGTACGTCAATATTGCTACGTTAAAAGCTGTCGCTTCAGTTTGACACAACAGTCGAAGAGATTGAGTTATTAATGCAGAGGTTTTCTTGGCACGCCGATCCAGGTTATCATTTTGTGACCAATGTTGCCGTCTCAGACCGAGTATGCCACTATTGCTGCTTTGCTATAGTACATCAATAGTACTACTTCAGATAGAGTATGTCGTTAATGCTCTCTTCCCGAATACGCCAATATTTATACTTTAGCAACAGTACACCAATGGTGTCGACTCTCCTGGGTACATAAACATTGATATCTCAGTTAGCGTACATCGTTGTTGCTATCTCTCACTGGATATGCCAAAACTTATATATGTAGAAGCATAAAAATACTATAGGCCGAGCGCATGCCGCATAAAACATGATAGATACGGCTAGACGAAAGCCGTATAATAGCCTTCATGCGGCCAGACCAACCAAGTAGAAGAGGCCGCATAAAGGATCCTTGGAAGGCTCTCCAACGCCTAACAAAAAGGCACGACGGCCTCGAGACTCGCAAGAAGGCGGCATGCAAAAAGATAAAGAGTCACATCCAATAATTAATGACCTCGTCAGGTGAGCCGTGCCACGTGTCCCGCTTATGTGGCTTCAATATTATGCGACCTCAATGATATGCGGCCTCAGTCAGATGAAAGATCATATGCGGCTAGGACACATATGCGGCCAGAGCACACAGGGGGCCTCGACTCTATGCGACCTCGTCCTCATGAAGCCAAAGTGTCCATCAAACCAAAGACGGACGAGAGCACATATGCAGCCTCACCAACATGCAGCCAGAGTGTCCATTCGACCAAGGCCCAAACGAGAGCACGTATGCGGCTACAAAACTCATGCGGCCTCACCATTATGCGACCAATTTGTTATGCAGCCTCCAGCTCACAAGATCTTCCCATTACAACTGCAGAGATCTTCGCATAGTTGGTGCTGACTACGTGTCCAGTTGACCAAGTCACGCCCACAACGGGTTGATAACAACCCCGAGATCTCATAAATAATATATCTGAACCAAACTCACGTGGCAGCTTCCCTGTGACATGCTGCCACAGTTATAACTGCATACTGTTGAATTAGTCCTATGCAGCCACCAAGCAGGAACATATACGACATCCATAGCACGTCCACAGGGCGGCTATAAATAGCAAGGTACCACTCCCATACAAAGGGCAGGCTGTCTATCTGCGAACCTACACTCAAGCAAGAGAGAAGAGATTTTGCATTGGATAGTCCATGGAGTAAAGAGAGTTGCTACACTCCTAACCCTCCATCGTCACCCCCCAAAAAGTAAATTTGTACTTAGATTATTTTCTATGACTTCTCTGTACTTTCTTTAGTTTGTTAATCAAATCAAGTTCTTTTAGTGCCCCGCTCGCCTCAACGCAACTTCTCATCAGAGGAGAAGGATGTCCTCAACGCCTCAATGCCTCAAAAGATGCTGGTAGTTCACTTCGACCAGCAAGCGTGTAGTGCTCGCACAGAGTTGGCACTATGTACAAGTGATATCGCTTTCCTGGATCGAGAGAAAGCCTTCTCGAAGTGTTCTCCGATCAAAATATAAGATGATTGAGCTAAGTGAGTGGACATAACTTTATTCTCTGATTCTTGCAAGCCTTAATAATGAATCTAAGTTTTTAAAATGCTTGTTTGCTAGTAGATAATATTCGCATTGGAAATAATAGAACGAGAACCTGCATGCTTAACTAAGAACTTGTATTGCTTGTCTAAAAGAGATAGAACCTTGTCATGCTAAGTCAAGAAAAAAATTTGCATGCTTAGTTACATTGACACCGCAATCAAACGAATCCTTGCCATACTAAAAAGATAAGTAAAGGAATTGCTGGAACAAGTCCCTTTGTCATATGCTAAGTAAGAGTAGAATTGCATGCTTTAGTAAAAAGAGATAGAAGAATTACAATCATGCTTTCTTACATAGAGATTTCTTTCATGTTCCCTATCGTACTGAAAGAGATAGAAAGTGCATGCTAGTTTTTATAAAATTGTTATCGTGCTTGCTTATATATGTTTCTCTTGCCTATTTCCTTATATCGAACTGCTAAAAGTGATTGATTCGTATAAGCAGAGACTAATAGTGCGCTATGAGGTATGGTCCTAGTGATCTAGTGGGGTGCGCTATTAGTTGTGTGAAAGAAGATTGAACCTATCGCTCATTTTAAAAAGAAGAAAAGATATATTTTGCTTGATCATTGCTTGCTTGTATTATAGATGTTTCATGTCATGCTTTGGTCTCGGACAACTTGTGCACAAGGGTCACCTCTCGAACGGTTCCTAGGGTACTGGAAATCGGTCGGTCCGAAAGATATTTTGTTGCATCCTGAGGATTACGGTCCTACGGGATCTAGTGGGGTATTTTGTCTATAAGTGTTGTATGAAATCCATGATGTCACAACTGCTAGTATTCGTATGTGTTTGTGAAGAGATGAATCTTGAGTCACAGCTGCCGACACACGCGCATACTAGTGCAGAGCCGAACCTTGAGTCACCGCTGCTAATCATGGGGCTGCCCAAGGACCATCATGCAGTTAGGGCACATGCTAGGTTAGCCTTCTTGCATACCTAACTATTTGATGCAGAAACGAATAAGGAATAGAACATATATATTTATGCAAATTATTGCTAACTTGTATGTCTGTTGCAGGGATAACCGTTCGGCGAAGGATAAGAGTCATTGAATAAGTGATGCATTGATTTTTAATTATGCTTGAATCTCGTTTTGCCCCTAGACTTGCATGTTTTACTTGATGTTCACTGCTGCCCCTTAGTAATGAATTAACCAGTCCACTAGAATAACTTGTGTTCCTAAAGAGTTAGTAAATATGGTGTACGATACATGTTGTGTACTGCATGATAAAATATTGTCTCTATTGTATGCTTAAATATATTGAATATACAAACTGTTTCCAAAGCTATGTTTTTTGAAAGAAGTAAACTGACTCTAACCCTGTGCTGCATGAAATAAACCTAGGTAAAAGTAGAAAGATCACTAGTAATGTAATATTTTGCAACATGCTTACTTAGTGTTAGTTTCAGGGAGTGTTGCTTTTGTTTGTTGATTTATACTCACCAGTATTTTCTCCAAAGTGCTGACCTACCAACAATTTGCTTGTTCGCAAGTGCTAGATCGTCTGAAAAAGCGAAAGTTGTGCCTCGTCCCTAGGACCCAAAAATTTGGAGTCGATGCCATGAGCCGTATCGAGTTGTGCTTTGAGCTGCTTTTGTATAAAGGAATATAATGTATGGAACAATATTATTTATTCGAGAGAGTGCTTAGCGATTTGTAACCTCGGCCAAGCGTCGCTTGTAACACTTTTGAATATCAATAAAGGTACTTATTTTCTTATGCTATTGTGTTCTTTACTTTTCTGCAATATGTGTCGCTGCTTCCGTCTTGAATAGCTTACTTGTCCTTGTTCAAGCTTTGGACTTGTGCAAGCACAACTTAAGCTTGCACGGCATCATGCCCGTGCGAGGACGGTCGGTCCCGCAAGGACCCAAGCGAGGACGAACGGCCCTGCGGGATCGGGACATGACAAAGCGTTCGAAAAAATGCTCTCGGAAGGAAGTGCTAGTCCTTCGTCAAGGCTAGCCAAGCCCAAGAAGACCCGCAGGATGTAGGTAGCAAAGGCCACTGTGCCTCACCCAACTGCGGAGCAGACGCTTCCCGCCTCTCACTCTGTTGCTGATGATGGTCATCAAGCGAACACCCAGGATGTCCACGTCTATGCGACATCCCCATCTGACGCAGAAACTGCTCAGCACCCAGACTCTGACAGAGAAAAGGACTACGATGCCAGACGTTCTGGTGCTGAGGCAGGTTCTATGCGGCCAAGAAGAAGGCCGCATAAGACTGACCATATGGCACCAGCTCACAACCGCAGGCAGATGGCCTCATGCGGCCCTGACAATAACAGAACTTCTATTTTTGACCGTATCTCATGCGGCACAGATCCTATGCGGCTCGTCGGAAATGGAAAAATCCCAAACTTTGATTTTTTATACTACGCGCCTGCAGGTGCTAAGTTAAAGAAGCCCAGAGAAGAACAAGCTCGTCAGGCTCAAGCAACTGTCCAGTTAGCTGACCGTCAGCAAGTACCGTTAACCGTTACATGGGCCCCTGATGGGAAGCTACATAAGACCGCCTCGTGCGTCTATCCCGCAGCGGCAAATGGATAATGAATGTCTCAAAAGTCTTCCACTGACGATCCAAGGAAAGTTCTTGTACGAACCTCGGCTCAGGGAGCAAATACAACACCTACGCACATGTTCGCTCGATCCTTCCGGGCCCACAAAAAAGGTACAAAGGTAGAACAATCCTTGCTTGACTTGTGTAATGTGATCAATCACAAGCGCAAGGCATGGGAAACAATTATGGCCAGTGAAATATCCTCTCTAGGGCATCACTGTGCTAGGTTCATTATCAATTATTGTTGCACTAAAATGGAAACACCCACAAGCAGGCAGTCGGCCTTCCAGCGACTGCACCAGAAAGCACCTATTCGGCAACAATCCAGAGATCAGGTGCAAGTACCAGAGGATGAGGAGCTTTCTTCTCCTCATGCTACTCGACTCGGAAGCTTCCCGCCCCCAAGAAGGAAAGAAGCCGGGTACCTCCAATCCGTCGCTCTCTACCAGTGCGTTGCAAAGGCGACTACCAGGAGGACTAGGAATGGGACCTACATAAGGTGTTTTCTAGAGCAGCCGCTAGAAGAATAAGCTCCCAGCCGCTAGGGGTAGTTCTTCCTCATAACTACTGGAGGTTGCGTAAGCTGGGGGTGGTAATCCATCAAACATATACAATAATCCGGTATTTCGAGGAGCTAACAATTCTCAAGGAACAGACACCGGTGGTAGCCACCCTCACTAAGGAGACACAACCTCCTACGCTAGGGGTAGTGTTCCATTAGAGTTTGAACAGGATTCAGCACTACCAGATCTCCCCGACGACTATTCACTACAAGAGTCCGAAGCAAAAGTGCTACGTCAACAGTCCCTTCCTACTCGCCTCATGTAAGAACGATACATATGGTAGAGGACGACCATGAAGGCCCCAGTGACCGACAGTGCCTCAAAACCCTCGAGGCCATGATGCAAACTATGAGCGAGTCAATGCAAGCCTTGACCCAAGCAGAGCTAGACATCAAGGCGACTGTAGCCTCCCAACCACCAAGGGCCTCATGTCAAGACCCTAAAACTAATGCAGATTCAAATGTAACCGCTCCCACAGTTGGCGGCTATCATGCTCTACTAGGGTCGTCTGCTCCTCCCATGACAGATAAAGCTAGGAAAGCGATGAGGGAGGTCCTAGAACTCCGAGCCCGCATAGATTCCATAAGCAATCAGGACTCACTACGCGATCTCAGAGTATGGCATCTATATTCGCTGGAATGGAGGGATGTACCATATCCGCCCAAGTACAAACCCTTCAATATTGACACATTTGACGAAAAGTCCTCCCCCTGTCGGTTTATGAACTACTTTGAAACTATGATAGGGCACCTACCCCGCAACGATGCTATCCACACTAGGAAATAGTAGGTCGATGAGTGTTCTAGTGTAAGTGTCTTGAGTGTGTGTGCATTGGAGAAGTGAGAGTGTGAGGGAGATATTGGGTAATGAACTTGGTTCAGTATACTGGATTCGGGTTCAAGCATATGTGGGGAAGGGTTTCACCTAGTTGTATTGGTTGGGGTTGCAGTAACTGGGACCATGGGGCTCAGGTTTGGCAGAGGAAGGTAGGTCTATGCATTGCATAGTGGAATCCAGAATGTTGGTGTATTAATGTATTTAGATATCAAGTTGGTATTGATATGAATTTGGGAAGTTAGAATTTGATACTTGTGTACCATACATGGGAGTGTCTTGGAGGTGTGAAGAGGTCAAGTGAAGTGTAAGAAATAGCAGCAGTACCTAGAAATTGTTGTGCAAAGCCTTGGGGAAGTGGGAATAGATAGCAGTGACGGGTATTTGGTTGCAGGTAGTCAGTTAGCAAGTGTGGTTGGGTGGTAGCAAGTTTTGAGATGGGGGTAATATAGGGTAGTGTATTAGAGTTATAGTGGTATCAGTATCAGAGATTGGGTAGGTATGATACATGGAGTATCAGAGTACCATGTTTACTGATTAGAAGCAGCAATAGTGCACTAGGTGCACTGCCTTCCAGCAACAACAATAACTTGTTGTTTGCAACTGAATGTTGTGCCTTAGTGCACAGCAAGGTGGTGTAGGGACTGATACATGGGTATCAGTTGGGGTTTTAGGGTGACTATGAGTGTTTAGACCATGATGCTGTATCAGGTATTGAGTATCAGAGTTATGGAAATGTTCAACGTGTGTAGTTATGAGTGAAGTGAAAGGGGAAAAACCACATCAGAGCAGCAACAGTAATGAAGGAGGGGATCGGGTTTAAGAGCATTGATGAAGCTGTAGCATACTAATACACTATGATGTATTAGTCACTGATACACTATTGTGTATCAGTTAGTTGCAGGGACAACTGCTTTTAGTTGCAGCAGTATTAGTGGATTTTTTGGGAGTAATTCAATGTAGTAAATGTAGCAGTTAAGGGGAGCATGCAAGTGTGTTACTCTCAGTGAGGGGTATGATGATGGTGGTGATAGTGTGTGTTGAGGTATCAGGAAATTGAGGAGTGTATGTGTGACAACCTGGTAATTAGTTGGAGAAAATTAATGCTGTGTAGTATCTGTTACTTAGCAGTATTAGGAGGTACACCTGTGTTTGTGTCATTGATGACATGTGTGTGTGCTCATGCCTACAACTACCAAATCTAGTGTAGGTCAGTGGGTGTCTAGATGCCAGATATTGGTGGTGTATGTGAGGGTAATACACTAGTGATTTAGTTCTGAGTATGAGAGCACATGTGCTTATATGTTACAGTTAATTGATACTAAGTAGTAACTTAGTTGTCAGGTATCAGTTAGTAAAATTATTATAGTACTAGTTAGCGTATAGATGGCACGTTAGTGAGTAGTTAGTAAATATTAGTTAAGGTATTTACTATATCCTTAGGCAATAACCTAGTATAGCCACTATAAGTTAGAAATAGCTAGTTAGTGACCTAGTGTTGACTATAGTGACCTAGTTTTGACCCAAAAATTCCCTTTTCACTTAATTAAGCTTGTTTCTCTTTCATTACACCAAATAACATATAAATTCATATATAGGTCTGTGCGACACCAGTTTGGACACCATTTTCAGTACTTGATAGTATATATATCATATGTTCTAGATCTGTTTACTTGATTCTGACATCATGTTACACGGGCTGGTATTATATGGATCGAGTCAGGAGATGTTATTTATTTGACGAGTGCATTGCATACTTCTTACACATGTACCTTATTGTGTGCTTCGGGTATTCCTTGTGCTCGTACATATCGTGTGCTCCGTGTGCTCATATTATGTTCGTGTGCATAATGTCATGATTTGATCCATGAATATTAGTCGGGGAAGGGGGGAGTAGGAGTTGATTATGTGATCAAATCCTTAGTGTATTTATGTGCATGTCAATTACATCCTACACGTGTAATTGAGTTACCGTAGAATATTCGTTTGCAACCTAAACCGATCACATAATAAACTTGTACTCTAAGGCACTAGTTAGTATCATCAGTTCTTTTATTTACAGTTCTCTTATTGCAAGTTCACACCATGTTGCTTGTATTTACTCTTCTAGTTATATTCCCACTTCTTATTTATATGTGCGTCTTGTATTCATTTCTATTATTGTTAAATATTCTTTACCATGTATATGAAACTGCTTTCAGAGTTTGTACTTCACTTTTTTCCCGATTGGATATATTTTTTCCAGACGACTGTTTAGAGGACTGGTGTCCTACCTACTATGGCCCGCAGGACGGAGAGCCATCTGAGGTAGATCCTTTAGTCCAGGATGATTTGATTCCAGCTGTCGAGGAGACACACCTAGCTATAGCAGACCAGTAGCTAGTATCTTTTATTTGTACTAGATATGTCTCCAGCTTAGACCTTGGCATATTATTTATATTGGAACCATTGTGTTTTTTGCTAGACTCTAGACCTGGATATTGTGATGACTTGTTATTTCCTTTCTTTTATGATATTGTGCCATTATCTGCCTCTAGTTCATTGTGATTGAGTATTGATGTTATATATATCATTGTGTAAGTTGTTAGATAGTATTGTGGACCCTTACCAGCGTTCTACCGCCGATGCTGCGGCGTAGGCTGGACGTACCCATGAATCATGCCCAAATTTTGGGTGCGGGTCGTGACAAGCTGCCTCAGAGTGAGTCTCTCCACCATCATAAGCGATCACAGTGGAAGCAATCACCGCACTAGAATAGTCTGCTACAGACTCTGTAGGGTATTCCTCACCCCCAAAAGTACTAGGAAGTGGTCCAGACTTTCTTGGGGCAAGCCCACTAATCTCTTCCTCTATGCCATCTTCAGCGGACACGTTCATCATTCTTAGGGGTAAAGTCGGCCCTGTAGATTCAGAATAACCTGTGATCAGCTTAGCCCGAAGAATGTAAAGCTGAAGCCATAATATCCTTCATGGGAAAATATACGGGATAACATGCTAAAAGAAGGTGGCAGGGATTGTGGCTCACCCAGCGTAGTCATAACCTTCCCCATGGCTTCTATATCATCTACGGAGATGTGCTCAAATTGTGTGAAGGGCTCCGCCACTGCCACGCCCGTCTCTTGGGCCCCCAAATTTCAAAATCAAGCTCTAACACGCTTGCATCTGCCTCTTAAAACCCTGAAGACTCAGGTACAGGCCACGAGGCGCCCACGTCAGACTCTGGGGAAGTCTCCTCCTATGGCTCCTTATAAGAGACAAATGAGGTAGTCGCTCATCGAGGATGGTCCCTTCTCCCTTGCGTCTGCGAATTGTCAAAAATACCAGAACCAAAATATTTATATAAAAGACCAGGAAGAATCTCATATAAGGGGTTCTACAGGTACCCCCTCAGCATCCAAAGTAGGGTCTATTTCAGGATCCTCCACAGTGAAGGGTCCTACCTCTTCCCTTGCAACCTCCTTCGTGAGAGGTTTCTTTTTTGCTGAAGGCCCCTTCCTTGGTGCCACCTCGGTCCTGGCCTTCTTCGAGTACCGAGCATGGGGGGTCTCCGCCTTCGCCCTCTGCTTGGCAGGCGGTGGAGCATCGGACGGAGAAGTCGTCTCCTCTTCTCCCTTCGAGGGATCCAGATCCACAAGAAAAGGCTTGGCAACACCCTTGCCTTTCTTTGGCGTCCGTCGCAATTTTGTGTCCGGAGGCATCAGCATGGTGCCTTCGATAAAATTTGTCTCCGGGTTAAAGCCAGCCGACAGAGCATTGGCTGTGCAATAATAAGTCGTCGCCATGTGTAGCATCTACGACGCTACCCCAGATGATGGTAAGCGAAACTGGACCTGAGTTCCAGTGGCATTGTAGTAACTCCAGGCCCTGGCTCCATCAAGAAAGCTCCCGCCATATCCGAGGGAATCACTTGGGTGACCCAACAAGAGCTGGGTATAACCAAACTGGTGAGCAAAGCGACTCGGCAGGTAAGGCTCCGCAAAGACTTTGTTCCGATTCTGATATACCAAATGGGAGGGACGAATACCTTGAAGCCAACGGAAAAGCCTCTCAGACAGATTTCAAGACTCTCCCCCGACATCCTGATGGATGATATCTCGTTCCTCGGGCGTAAAATCTGGATCGGAAGTAAAGAAACTCCAGTCAGTCATAAATGAGAGCTTCCTCCTACAAGCAGGGACTGTGTCGAGCCTCCACTTCATCCTCCGATATTTGCGGATCATGGCACCGGTCGCCACCATATCATCATCGGTTCCACGGCTTATCAGGGAACCATGGTGTAAGAGAAGCCAACCCATCATATAATGATAGGGGAGCTCAATCCAGTTAAAATATCCTTTGCTCGGATGATCCTCGAACTTCTGGGCGAAGTTGTGAAGCCCCCGATGGATGCAGCATACCATCGCCGGTAGAAGAGCCACCTTGTGGCTGAAAGTTAACTTCACGGTCGGGAGAATATGGGGACGACTGATCTTGTCTATAGTTCCGGACCCGCCTGGGATGACTCAATTCCGCAACCAGAGCATCAAGTAACCCACCAACACGGCTTTGGCGGACAACTTGTGCACGTCCATATAGAAGTAGCTAAGCTCCTCTTCGGGAGTAGTCAGCTCATCGACGGGTTTCTCTTCCTTCTCGCCTGTGGAACCCTCAGCTTCTTCTTCCTCGCCCGAGACCGGTTCTCGTTGCGCCCGAATCAGGTCGGCCACTCCTTGTTCAGTCTGCGGCGTCCGGACATAAACTTTCTTATACTCCTTCAGGTCCGGAAAGAGGTAGTGAGTCCAGGTTGTGATATGGGGGAAGACCCCTCGGACAAATTCTTCTTCTTTGACATCCGCTGACAGATGTCGTGGTGGCAGAGTAGTTCCTGGTAAACCGTCAGGATTTCTAGGTTCTTCGCCTCTAACTCCCCGAGTTTCTCGTTGCTCGGGGTATACTTTTCATAGGGCTCGTCGCTCAAAGGAAGTTTTGAGACGACATACATTTCGTGCAAAGCCAACCCCATTTCGCCACCAGGTGTAAAAAAGGTCCCAGTGCGACAATTGTACAATTTCATCAAAGCGACGAATAGGGGTCGGTTAACCTCTAGTCGGTAGCATGTGTCCCGTAATGCGAAGAACAAATTGGCCGTCCTAAGCTCCTGCTCATACTTCCTCGGGACCCACAGAGTCAGGCGACACCAGGATTCAATATAGTGTGCCCAGCTGAGAGCCCGTAACTGGCCCGTAGGGTAGGATCCCTTCTTGGAAACCTGATGAAGAAAAGTGTCTTCCGTATATATACTTATGTTCGGTCTCAGTTCACTGCTGACGAGACCATGCTTCAGTCCAGCTAGGGAATAAGAGGGTGACTCCTTGGCGCTATGAAATACCCCTTTGCTTTGTCTGGTCCTGGAACGGATGTTGCCCAGAGAGGCCCCCTTCGGCTTAGGGGTCAGGTCCCAATCCATCCGTCGCGGACCCATCAGCACCTTCAGGTCTGATGCAACCAAATGACTGTTGTAGGAAGGAAATGTCATCTCCGACCCGTTAAAAGTAAAAGACCAGTCTTTTCTGATGGGCCCTACCTGAGGAGATTCCAGTGCGTTCTCGAGCAGGAAGTATGGCTTCTGAAAGAAACGCTTTCCATTTTTAGCAGGGATCTTCCCCGCGTTGATCTAACTCAGAAGGAAGGAAGGCGTCTGCTCAGGGATCTTTCCTTGTTAACTTGTTTCCTAATAGCCACCGCCAAGTCTCCAAGATTCATGTTAAGGGATAGCAGGTTCTGCCTGAGTACCAGTTCGTCGGAGGGCGTAGTGGGAAATACCACTGCAAATAAATAAGGAAACATGGTCAGAATTAATCAAAGAAATTCGGCCAAGGGGAATGCCCCTATTCTTCCAAAGCTTCTCCATGCGGCAGAGAAGCTTATGCGTTTGGGGCACCCATGCGGCAAGGACAATCATGCTGCCGAGGTCAACTATGCGGCATAGTCATCCATGCGGCAAAGCCAGTCATGCTGTTGAGGCCAGCCATGCATGCTACAAAGTTGGTCATACGGCCGAGTGGCTTATACGGCTAAGCCACCCATGCGACAGTGAGTAAGTTGGGGCATAGACGAATCCATGCGTCCAAATGTGCATATGTGTCTCTGTGTTCAAGTGAACCCTTTCATCTTCCTTATTTGAAACATACCCTTAATCGGCGGCTGAACATCGGCAGGGAACAGCGAAGGGTCCGCCACGGCAGAAGGGCCTTCCCCTTGCTCTTAGCGGCGGCAGCAGCGACGGGGGAAGCGACTTTGGGGACCATGTCAGTGAGCAGCAGCAAAGAAAAGGAAGAGGAGAAAGTAGAGAGTTTCTTTCTCTCTCCTCAGGACCCCTATATATGTGGGGATATGCGACTGGGGATAAATGCGATGGCGGTTCGAATCCCAACGCCTAGATCCACGAAACGTCAAAAAGATGATGGCAACTTCTCGTTAATTAAGCCGCTTTATCTTCTCTGAACTATCGCCTCGGACTCCATGTCAACTGACATCACATAATCCCAATCGATCTCCTCGGAGATCGAACCAAATCTACCCATTTAATGACTTGACAGCCTGGCAGAACGTGCTATGCGGCAACACAGAGTTATGCGGCATGACTCTGCTATGTAGCCAAAAGTGCTCGATCATGCTTATCATTCAAAGTATTCCAAACTCGTCATTTTGAAAACTTTGAAGGAGATCTTGTAGAAGCATAAAAATACTACAGGCCACATAGAGAACATGCCGCATAAAACATGATAGATACGGCCAGATGGAAGTCGCATAATAGCCTTCATGCGGCCAGACCAACCAAGTAGCAAGAGGCGGCATAAAGGATCCTTGGCACACTCTCCAAACCTGATAAAAAGGCCTGACGGTCTCGAGACTCGCAAGAAGGAGGCATGCAAAAAGATAAAGAGTCACATCCAATAATTAATGACCTCGTCATGAGTTGTGCTACGTGTCCCGCCTATGCGGCTTTAATATTATGCGACCTCGATGATATGCGACCTCAGTCAGATGAAATCTCATATACGGCCAGGACGCATATACGTCCAAAGCACACATGCGGCCTCGACTCTATGCGTCCTCGTCCTCATGAAGCCAAAATATCTATCAGACCAATGGTGGACGAGAGCACATATACGGCCTCGCCAATATATGGCCAGAGTGTCTATTCTATCAAGGCCCAAACGAGAGTACGTATGCGGCTACAAGATCCATGCGCCACACCATTATGCGGCCAAGTTGTTATGCGGCCTCTAGCTCACAAGATTTTTTCGTTACAACTGCAGATATCTTCGCACAGTTGGTGCTAACTACGTATCCAGCTGACCAAGTCACGCCCACAACGGTTTGATAACAACCCCGATATCTCATCAACAACATATATGAACCAAACTCACGTGGCAGCTTTTCCGTGATGTGCGGCCAAAGTTACAACCGCATGTTGTTGAAGTAGCCCTATATGGCCACCAAGCAGAAACATATGCGGCATCCATATCACGTTCACAGGACGGCTATAAATAGCAAGATACCACACCCATACAAAGGGCGGGCTGGTTATATGCGAACCTACACTCAAACGAGAGAGAAAAGCTTCTGCATCGGATCGTCCACGGAGTAAAGAGAGTTGCTACACTCCTAACCCTCCATCATCATCCCCAGAAAATAAATTTGTACTTAGATTATATTCTAGGACTTCTCTGTACTTTTTTTAGTTTGTTAATCAAATCAAGTTCTTTTAGTTCTCCTTTTGATTTAATGGCAAACAATATACAGCTTGAATACGCCAGTGCTAATAGGTCTGTTTCTTCAATGACAGTATGCCAACATGCTATTACATTCTAAAGAATGCCAATAACTCATAGTGAGTGTTTATAATGACGTGTACTTCATACAATAATGCTCGTAAAACGTGCACAGCTAACTACAACCATGACCTGAACCTTCCTCATATAGGGAGCCACATGTCAAGCTAGCAGTGAATTGTGCATCCACTTTACAGAATGTGAGTGGCAAAGCCCTCAAATGTACGCGCACAAGTGAGCAAACACAGTGCATATTGCTCATTTGTACGCACACTCTCTAATAGTTGTTGTAAGGTTGACCTACTATAAATAGTGGGTCAGTGCATCCTAGTAGACAGACAGAGACATATGGAGGATACACAGGCGGACACAGAAAGAGTACACAAAAGCTTGTTACCATTGTTGCTAAAGTCTTCTTCTCCAATTGTTCGTGTATTCTTGCATTTATTCACTTTCAAGTGGTCCAAGGAGTAAAGTGATCAACTGCAGATCAGATCTCTATAGCTATACTTTCCCAGAATTATTGTACTTTAAATTTTTGTATAAGATTTATTGTACTTTTTCTTTTCTTTTTAAGTTTGTAAAATAAAGTTTGTACAACTTTTTGTTTATGGCAAACAGCTGGTGGTAATTATAGTTAGCTCACCTATTAAGACGGATGAAGCTACTACAAAGAGAGCCAGACTGGGATATGCTCGGATCTTTGTTGAGATTGAGGCATGGAGGGTCCTGCCACAGACTGTCGAGTATGAGCTGCCTTCTGGGGAGGTGTTCCAACAGCAGGTTGAGTATGAGTGTGTCCCGTCGGTTTTCCAGTAGTGCAAGTGTTTTGACAATCCGGCTAGAGACTGCAATATCGTAGGGGTGCATTAGCCAGGTGATATAGCAGAGAACATCAACAAAAATGGACAAAAGGGTTTGGTGACAGACATCTCCGGGGCAAGCACCTTTAGCAGCCATGGAAGGAACGTCCAGAGTAGCGATGCGGGAGTAGCAGATAGGACGACGATTACTACGCCGAGCGGGAGGGAGATGGAAATCATGATCGATATTGGGCTCGATAAAGCATTAGATCTGTCCAATGCTCGTCGTAAATCTAATGAGGACAACATGGATGAAGTAGGAGAAGGAGGGTCTGGAGCAGATCAAAGCTTGGTTGTATTCCAGGAACAAAATACTACATCGGGCATGGGTGTAGCGGGTTGGGGCGGAGGGAGGATGGAATCGATGAGGCACTATCCCAGAGGGGCTCAAAAGACCAGAAGTAGCAGCAGTCGATCAAAGGAGGGAGGAGGCAACATCGTTCTGGGTAATGAGAGCAGGAAGAGACACACATGGCCTTTGCTAAAAAATACTGGATGTAGTGCACAGTATTCGCGGGGGGAAGGAGGTATTGTGCATTGACAACCCGCGATGGAACGAAGTGCACCAGACAACTATTGAGGAGGCAGTACAGGAGGATGGTCAGAACAAGGTCGTTAATTACCCAGTTAACGACTCAGATGATATGCATGGGCACGAATTACTGATTTAATGTCACTGATCGCATAGAACGTGAGAGGGGCTTGCGTCATGGGTAGATGGAAAGAGATCTGTGATCTACTGAGAAAGAAAAATTATTGTGTTAGCGCCTTGTTGGAAACTAATATCAAGATGGAGAAAATGATGGCATGGAGGACACCTACCAACTGGAGTCATGTCCATAATTTGCATCTTTGCGACATGGCCCGCATCAGGTGGAATTCTCAGAGTTGGGATGGACAAGTGTTGCACTTGTCTGACCAATTGATTGCAATTTATTTTGCTAATAAGGAAAGCTTCAAGTTTATTCTGGGTGTAGCTTATGGGCACAATGACAGACGCGAGAAGGAGGGCTTATGGCATGATCTCGACTGGCTTAGCAGAATGGTGGATGTCCAATACAGACTTCCTCTGGTCATTATGGGTGATTTTAGCACGTTGCTCTACAGGCATGAGAAGGTGGGTGGTAGAGTGGTTCCAGATTGTATCATCCATAATTTTTAACACAATATCCTTCAATCTAGCCTACATCCTTTGGAGAGGATGGGGCATCTGTGGACGTAGCACAACAAGGCTGTCCGGAAGAGAGTGTCATGTCAAATGGATCAGGCTTTGGGAAACCGAAGTTGGTTTGGCAAGTACCCTGGTCTGAGGGCAGAAGGGTTGATGGCAGGTACTTCGGACCACTCCCCGGTCTGCATACGACTTGTTGACCAACCGAGGTCCAATGCGAGACCTTTTTGGTACAACAAAAAGTGGGTGCTTCTCGAGGGATATAAGGAGGCAGTGCGGCACGGGTTACAGGCAGCTGTTAGATGAAACCCTCAATTCCGGCTAGTCAGCAAGGTGAAGAAAGTGAAGACGAGTTTTAAGGCTTGGAACAGGCTGGTTCCAGCCTGGAAGCTTCAAGAGGAGGAGAAGTGCCTCCTGGAGGTACAACAAAAGCTTCAAGAAGACATTTTGAATGAAAACAGTCGCACAGGAAAGAAAGCTTGTTCAAGACGTCGGCGCAATCAGGTTCCAGGAGCAGATAGAACTGGCGCAAAGGGTGAAGTGTTCGTGGCTGCGGGGAGATAGATGCATGAGGTATTTTTATGACATCGTGAGAGCACGTCAGCACCACAACCATATAAGCAAGCTTATTACTAGTGACGGCAAAGTGGTGGCGGCCCCAAAGGACATCCAAGCGGAGGCAGTGAGGTATTACTCAGACTTGTACAATCAACATAATTATTTAACCATGTTTCCTGAGTTGGTTTGCAAGCGTGTGGTTACGCCACACTATAACGTGTTCTATTGGCTCTGATGACAATGGAAGAGTGAAAGAGATTATCAAGAGGAAGGATCCAAACAAAGCACCGGGCCTGACGGGTTTGGCAGGAGCTTCTATCAGGTCATTGGGAGAATATTAAGTTCAAAGTGCTAGAGGTGATCACGGATTTCTTCGAGAAGGGCAGGCTCCTGCGTGAGTTGAACCATACTTTCCTCACACTTCAGACCCATCGCGTGTTGCAACTACCTTTACAAGATGATTAGGCATTTGATGTGTCGGCAGATGGAGGGCATTATGCGGGAGATGATTTTTTTGTACCAAGAAGCGTTCATCAAAGGGAGGGATATTGCTGACAACAATATTTTAGCTCATGAGATGATACAGGGCTTTAATAAACTAGGAGGGGACAAGACATGCATCAAACTGGATCTTCAGAAGGCATATAACACAGTGAACCGAGAGTTTGTCTGTCAGATCATGCTTGCTATGGGCATTGACAACATGTGGGTGGCCAGGGTTCTGGAGTTTATCACAACCCCGACTTTCTTTGTGCTCATCAGGAGGCAAACACATAGATTCATTGGAAGCAACAGGAGGGTGAGGCAGGGTGACCCACTGTCGCCTTATTTGTTATGCTGGTCAGTCTCATGGAGGCTACGGTGCTCAGGAAACAGATTATTCTACTTCATAGGAGGGTGACGCCACATGTGTCGCATATGATCTATTCAGATGATCTACTAGTTTTCTTGAAACCAAAAATGGGGGTATGACTCAGCTGGCTTTTATTATGGAGATGTTCGATTTATACTCGGGGCTGCACATGAATCGGGACAAGAGCAGGGCTTATTTTAATAAGCACTGCCATAATTAGGAGGAACTTGCATCACTTATGGGTGTGGAGCTGGGTAAGCTTCCGGTTAGATACCTGGGGATCCCTCTATCAGTCAACTATGACAGAGATATTGACTATCAGAACCTAGTTGAGTATACACAGAGAATATTAGAGGGTGGCATGCCCAAAACCTATATTTTGGAGGACAGATTGAGCTGGTTCGCGCAGTCATCACAGCGATTGCCCGCTTTTGGTTACATGCTATATTGCTTCCGATCTTTACGATTAATAGGATCGAAAAAATTTGTGCCAACTTTGTTTGGAGAGTGGGGATACATGCTATAGGGTGGGACACCCTTTATCGACCGCATAAAGAAGGAGGAGTATGTCTGCATCCTTTACGACTACTCCGTTATGTGGCTGGGCTGAAGCTTACTTGGAAGTTTCTTTCGAGAGACTCACTATGGGCAGCTTGGATGGAGAATAGATACTTGAGGGGACAGAATTTTTGGAGTAGATCTTTAAACAATAATGACTCCGGTGTTTTCAATAGTATTACCTTATACCGCTCTCAATTGAAGCAGTTGATCTCGAGGGCCTTCAAAGATAGAGAGACCACAGACTTATGTTTTGACCCATGGATTCCACACCAAAGTTTGGTAGAGCGAGGAGGGTCAATTGCGTGTCGAGGGAATGGAAGGAGGAAACGTGTGAGTGTCATCCTGAGGAATGGAGTCTGGCGACCAGAGTTACATGGTGGCACGCGACAATTCAAGGAGCTTTCCGACGATGCGGGTAGACACATCACTTCAGGCTGATGCATAAATTTGGGATAATACTGGGGCGGATCAGTTCACACATAGAGCCGTAGTTGATGCTATTAGAGTCGTACACCTGGAGATGGAGTTGGCGGATGTGATGTGGGCCAAAGGTGTTGCTCGAAAAATGCAATTGTGTCTATACAAATTGAGCCTGAAAATATTACTCACTTTTGATAGGTTGCGAAGATTTGGACAAAAGTTGGAGGTCTAGGGATGTATATTGTGCCGGTAGGGGGATGAATCAATGACATATCTTTTCTTCCAATGTCAGATGGCGTTGGATATTTGGCAAGCCCAACATTATAGGTTGGGTTTGTCCAGTAGTGGAATCCATGACTAGAGAGCAATCGTCGAGGACATCAAAAGAGAGAAGCGAAAAAACTTTGCTTGGTACAACGAGGCCTACATCAGACTTGCGATAGCGATCTGACATGTTTGGAAGAAACGGAAAAATCGTATCTTTGAGGAGTCGATAATTTCCACCATTTGAATTATCCATAATATTGAACATGATGTCAGTAAAATGAGAGAGAAGACACCCTTGATTGCCTCTTGTATTTTTTTTTAATTAATACAATTACCTTCTTCCAAATGTATATATATATAATTCAAATGTTTTCGAGGATTCCATTTCAAGACCCACAAAATATAAACTTAACTTTTAATTACTTGCCTGACATTTAACAATAACAATAGTTAGGGGTCACATACATTTACAACTTTGAACCAAAATTGAAACAATACCTCTACTTTCATTTTATTTTTTTTCCTTCAAATATCCAGGTGGGCTTGAGCACCCCTGCTCTCCATGTAGAAACCTGCTGGAGTTTAGAAAGATCTCCACTTCCAAGTTCAACATCAAGCATCAGTCACTAACAACCAATAGCTATATAGGTTCAGGAGTATGCGCTTGAATGTTGCAGTGTAGTCACAAATAGAGTTCCAAGCCAGCATGTCCGATCTCTTCTTTGTCAGTGCCCACTATATTTACAGCATGTTGGCAAAAATTCGGCCATATAATCATGGATAGGACAACACCTCATATCTCAATAAAAAAATTACATGCCAAGACTTCCTACTGGGGACATATATAGCTAAGGAACCTAGGAGAGCCTCAGTGCCATTTCCTGCAGGAGAGCCCGCTTCTGTTTTACGGTGATGATATGTCCGCTTTCTGCGTTTTCAAGTACATCGGTGATTATGGCAGCTGCATGACCCAAAGGCTCCTCCGCTGCCCTCTTTAACATGAATGCCTACAAGATTATGAGAAGAAGGAATCATAGAGATGTCAATTGCGGGGAAAAGAAGTCAACTCTATACTGTGATCGGAAGAGGAACATTAAGGGAGTGGAAACCTGGCCGTGATGGGATATTACAAGGGTGCTAGGCTGCTGGAACCAAGGTTCTCCATCTACTTGAACAGGCAAAGGGGCAAAGTGGTGGATCTTGATGGATTGTCCTTGCGCCAGCCTCCTAGCTCGAGAAAGCCCAACCTAGAAGAACAAAGGCACATGCTTGAAATAGTTGATGCTGACGACTATCATGCTATTTTAGCTAGGTCTTTACTAACATTATTGTATATAGAAACATGTGAAACTTTGTTTAGTCAACACTACCTGGAGCTTCCCTAAATGCCATGTTCCACTGATGCTGACGACTTCCAACATTTTGTCATGCATAGATTGAGGATCAAAATTTTCATAGCTCTCGTCCTCGTTCTGCCATAGATCAACCCCTCCCATGTAGCTCCCAATGTTGGCGACGAGCACGCCTTCAGCATCCTAAGAAGGTATTAGAAGTTCAATTAGTGCATAATAGGAATCTAATTATGGTGTTACCAAGTAATTACAACAAGACGTTTTTCCCGTCAAAAAGGATCAAAGTACTCAGTACAGCCGTCCGTCAAGAAGGTTAAACTGGTGGACTAGGCATACTGGTAATAAAAGTTATCCACCTTTGACTGTCAAAGTGTAACCAGTAGCCAAGTGCTTAAATGACATTGAATGAACAAACCGAATCATTAGATGACATTTCAAATAAGATTCCATAATCCAAGCGTTGAGTTAAAAGACGATTGGAGATGAATCATATATTGGTAATTTGGTTTATCCATATCTATATTTCCTTAGATAGCAAATACCAACATGGGAACAGATATTAGTAAGGATATTATTACTCAGAACCATATCTGTTATAAACCAATACAGACACATCGGATATCAGTTATGTACATACTTGCTTGAAATGAATGACTGAAATTGAGTTCTGCTAACCTGCATTAGTTTGGACACTTGTAGGTTACAAAAATAAAAATAAGTATAGTTTCTAATATTTTATGCCAATTAATGAAGTTGGGGGTATTCTTGTTAGAGTACCTATCCTATTTTCAAAAACATCTAATATTTCATGATTGCTGAGAAAAGAATCTTCAAATGCTAACCAAAAATTTGTGAGTAATTAAAATTAAGTAGGCTCTATTTGAATATAGATAACCAGATGTATGCCTGGAACTGTGTTTCCATTTTAATATAACCCATATCTAATTTCCATATATGTCTGTATATATGTATATCCAGATAACTATGGAAAGGGATTTGAAGTTATAGCCCAATCAGTTTCAGCCTCATTGGCTTGAGTTTAATTAGATCAAAATCTTACTGAGGAAGGGAGTAAGAAATAGAGCCAGATTTGAATACAGGAAAAAAGGAGATAAGGTCAACCTGTGAATCATTGATTTGAGTTTGCATTGTTAGGAAAATGATTAGGCACTTATGTATGGACAAGATTCAATGAGGTATTGGATGTGTTGGACGAATACAGGCACAGGTAAGGAAACAATATGGATATTGATACGGGAAATTTTGAAATAGGTACAAAAGAAGTTACCTGTGTTGAAAGATTACGGACATGGACAATGGCAGACGGCACAGATACGGAAAAATAACATTTGGCAGTATCCAAGCACCAGGTAGTATAACATTGGCCTCTGGCCCTCCCTATTAGCTCCAGTGTTGGCAGCTCATCAATATTGGTGCTACATATGGGACAATACAGTCCCCAGTAATTCATGAAAAGAATTTCAAAAATGTTTTTAAAAATTATAGAACTTTTTTGTTTTAAATATATTAAAATATTAGAAAGGCAAGGTTAATGATTAAATATAATTTCATAATTACTTAACAATCTTATGTTGTTTTGGAGGAAATTGCATAGTTGGATGATTTAATCTGCATATTTAATAGGCAAACCATTCAATGTGCTCAAATTTTTTTTTAAACATGAAAATGGTAGTAAATCAAATCAAATACATATTTGGCCAACTTGGTGGTGGTGGGGTGGTGGTGGTGGTGGTTGGGGGGGGGGGGGGGGGAGCAATTTTGACCTTGTTTTAGAAGTCCTCATCAATTTCATTTTGACCGGTTTCCACAAGTTTTTCAGCCAATTTTGAAAGTTTCGAGATTTATGCAGTGAAACTTCTCAATATCATCCAGATATGGTTCGTCCACTGCCAACTTTATAGTGCAGCTTTTGCTCGGTTCAGCTCAAATCCAATACTATACTAGTTAAAGAGAGTTGCTCATCATCATACAAATAAGGGCCCTACAACTAGAAATATATGCATCAGTTTCAACAGCTTTTTAACCTGGGCAAACCAGCCTTACTTCTTTCATCTCATATGAGGACCTGTCTGGGTAGCGGGAATTCTGAAGTGGAGAAGTGTAAATCCAGGTGGAAAATCTTCAACCATCCTTCCTACACCACTTTCTTCTAAGTGCTTGGATAGCAAAAGGTTGTGGAGTAACTCCACTCTTTTATTTATTAAAACTAATTTATTAAGAACATAAATTACTAACTGTTAATTAAGTTAATATGGTAATTAAGTATTAATAATATATACTTAAGTAATTATTTATTTATGAAGTAATTAATATCTTAATTACTTAAAATTAATTAAATATCTGAGTTGCTCATTTATGAATCATCATCATTCAAGCCTTTTCCCATGAAGCATGACAGTTCCATGAAAGAACTGAAGAGTCATGCATTTTTATGACATGTTGTTAACTAGAGTCGACCCTCTGGTGCCAAATTCTTAGCCAAGTTACAAGCAAGAGAGGGCGTGGTCATAAAACCTAAAAGGCAAGTTGGCAGGAAGGTAAACCTACCGTTTTGGTCATTTAGTTTCAGTTCATGCGACAAAGGAGCTCCCTATGACTTCTCATAAGGGACGGTTTGGATGGTTGTAACTCCTCGAAAGTGTGAAAGTGTCACTTTCAACATGTTGTAATGCAGTGCACTTCTAACATGTATCACTTTACAAAATATGTTTTGGTACATATGTTTTTGTATCATGCAAGTGAGAAGTTTCAAAAATTGTGGACTTTCAATGTTTGGATGTCTCCTCCAAAGTGCTCTCCTCCTCCCTCTCCAACACTCGCAAGTCCGTTGTCCTCGGCAACCAGGACACCTGCAGGAATGAGGCTCTCTGCCACGCTTTCCGTCACGATTGGGCACAAATTCGGGCCTGACAAATCTCAAGGAGTATTTGAAATCTCGCATGTCCAGCGATACCCTGCTCGAACCGGCGGTGGCCCGCCGGGTGTTCGTTGAGGAACGTAAGCTGTTGCTGCTTCCGTTGGTGGGCCTTAACCCTGAAATCCTCCTCCAAGGCCTCGTCTCTCGGCCGAGCGCGAGCGTCGGTCGTCGAAAGACTTGGCCTTCCAGTTGTCGGCAGTGCCAACCCAAGGCTCCGACGGGGTAGGGCCCGTGGATGATGTAGTGCCCCGTTCCCCCTATTAGGGGAGCGCGGCTAAGAAATACTTGGTATCTTTTGATCGAGACAGATTTAATCAAGATCATTTCCTCGTTATTGATTGGTTTCTTCGGAATTAAGTCCCACATTCAGCGAATCATGCCTCGAGGAAGGACTCGGCGACAGTCGCGAGAGGCCTTTCCGTTGCGTTGGTTTCTTTGCCCGTTTTCGATGCCGCTTGGTTGCTTTCTTGTTGGTTTTGTGACTTACGTTTTCTTGAACGGTTTCGATGAATTTCATTGTCTTCGTTCCTTGAACTTCGCATTTTGTATCGAAATCTTTGAGACAGAGACAGGAGATATTGATCATCTGTTTGGACGTGCAGGTGATCGTGTAGGCGACGTGCGAGCGGAGTCTTGAAGATCTTCCCTTTCTCTTCTCCGATTCTCAAACTTGTGAGTGGCCTTACTTTCGATTAGCTCTCTTCTTCCAAGTCTTCATTCTTAACAGTCTAACTCGTTTGTGAGTTTCGATCAACGATTCCATAAGAATAATGATAAGTGAGTCATGATATTAAGAAGTAACTTGGAACACTGATGCTTGTCATACAAATTTTCGTACGATCACATTGTATGCGTGCTTGTCCGCTATGCATCTATCTATTTATGCTTCAGTTATAGCTAGAACTTATTATTTATAACTATGCAAATGAGTAGTGCAAAATATTTGAAATGTGATCACTTGAGCAAGTAGACTATGCTAATCGCATTGTGCTAAAATAGTTATGTTCATTCTGATGGCTTGAAATGCTTCATTTATTAACTTAGTGTTGAGACGTCGTTTGGTCGGACTTGTGCACAAGGTTTAGTTCCTGCGAACGGTCTCCGAGACACTGGGGCCGATTCGTTTCGGGCGGAACTTGGATAGCTACGCTAGCAAGACTATCACGGGTAACGCGGGATCTTGTAGCGAGGCTTGCTACCCGCGCTGCAAGGATCACCGTCTTACTGTAGCTATCATCCACGATGGCAATATGTGCCATGACCCAGCATATTACTGCATTATCTGTTCAAGCTAATGATGTCTTCTTGACAGGGAAGAACATGGTAAGTCTTATGCAGGTGGAGGCAACGCCGCAGGTAAAAGTCACCAAACGGTGGCACAGTTATTCAGTCATTTATATAAACATTGCATGCTGTAACTTAAACTAAGGCAAGATAGAAAGTCCACAATAATAATTGGTTTGCCTTACCTGAATATTGTGTCAATTTGGTTAGTTGGGTTAGCTCGTCCTTACCGGTACTTTTCAAAGTACTGACCCTCGTTGCAGCAGGTTTCCCGAGCCAAGGCGACGCGGCGAGAAGCTGAAGCTTCTTCCCCCAACCAGTCCATTACTCGGCGCACTCCGTTCGTGCCTTTTGGAACTTGAACAAAACATCTGGAGCTTGTGCACACATCTTATGCAGCTCCGAGGAAAGGAGATAGCTTCGTCCGAAGGTGTCTATTATATTTTGAAGTTCTAGTAAAGGATGTAATGTATAGAATGGCTATCTCATCTTTGCGTCCATCTTGTAAGCCCGTGCGACACCCCTTACTTTTAAGCCAAGAGTCTGTAACAAAGATGCACATTATCAATAAAAAGAACTTTTCTTCGTGATGGCTTAAAATATTTAGCTTTCGAACTCTGCTATTGTGTTTATATATATATATATATCATTATACTAAGCCTTGTGCGGACGCGTCTTACGCTCGCACGGCATCACGTCCAGGGGACGGTTAGCGATTCTAAGGAATCGAAACGCGACATATTGGTAACGGTTAGCGATTCTACGGAATCGGGATGTGACATATTAGTATCAGAGCACAGCTTCAGATCATTTGGTCTCGTCAGAAAATTTTCATAAGATATCAATGTCCCTCCCAGTTGAACTCTTGAAATCGTTTGGACAAAATGAGATATGTTCCATACAGTGAGTCTGTAATACTCTGTGAGACTGATGTAAGTTCTTTGTTTTTGAAGGAATGGTTCAAACGCAAGGAACAATGCAAGTGCAAGCAAGTACTTCAGGCACTTCGGCAAGCTCCGAGAGCCAACGACCTGCGCCCCCCGTCGATCGAGTTGAGAGGATGATGCAAATGCTAGAGGCGCAACAGCGAAGGGACGAGGCTCGACCGGACAAGTTCAAGAAGAATCTAGAAGTCCGATTTGTGGTCCAACAGAAGCAGGTAGATGCCCTGCAACAGATTGTTCAGACCTTAGCCTCCAACCATTCCGCAACGACAATAGCGACACCGGTGGAGCAACCAATAAATGAAGTCGAGATGCCCCAAACCCCAAAGAAGAATGATGTGACTACCTTCGACTTTGTCGACTTTAAAAAGGTTTGCAACACGTCCTTCCGTGGGATCGAGGACCCCGTCGTGGCTCTAGATTGGTTGGCCGAGCTTGTAGATCACTTCAAACTCCTAGAAGTACCTGATGACAAGCAAGTCGCCTGTGCCCAGCTCCAGCTTCGTATGAACGCGCATGATTGGTGGGATGTACACCAAAGATCTCTCTCCGCAAACGATGAAGGCGAGACGATCTCGTAGGCTACCATCCGTAGCGCGTTCGAAGAGGAGTTTATTCCCCCACCTATTCATCGTCAAAAGAACGAGTTCGTGCGTCTGCAATAGGTGAAGCAGTATGTCGCAGAATTCAACCGGCTGGCCAAGTTTGCTAGCTCTTATCTGCCCAATGCGGCGAGCCGAGCAAGACGATTTGAATGTGACCTACGACCTTCCATTCACGCGCACGTAGTCGCTCCACGGTACGAGACGATGAGAGAAGTCCTTAACCATGCCCTCGTTCTAAAACAGCAATATCCTTCTACTACTGTCGGCACTGTGCAGCATTCTCATCACAAGCGCCTTAGTAATACGGGCGAAAACAACGCTAATAAGCGTCCAAACAATGGCGGTCATCAGGACAATCATACGGGGGGGAATCATGGGCTACATTGTGCCAAATGCAACGGTACAGGACACCAGGCTAGTGAATGTCGAAATCATGGATGCTTCAATTGTGGTCGGCTGGACCATTATGCTCGTGACTGTCCTGATCGCCCAAACCGGATCCCTCCGCGCCGTCCAGAGCAGCAAAATTTCGCTCAAGTACCCCAAGCAAATCGGCCTGCGCAACAACAGGAGCGTCGTCCGAAACCGTGGGCCGGGTTTATGCGTTGACGCGGGACGAGGCGTTCGCCTCGGACACCGTAGTGACAGGTATATTGCTATTCAATAATGTTCATGTACGAGTATATTTGATTCTGGTGCCACACATAGTTTTGTATCGGCAAACTTCGCTAGGGAGCACAAATTTCTTCAGACACCGTTAGGCCTAAGGCTTAGCGTCGGTACTCCGTCGAGCATGGACTTGCCTGCTGACTCAGTTTGTCACGACGACTGCATTTGCATCGGAGGAAAAAAATTGTCACTTGATGCGATAGTTCTAGACATCATGGACTACGATCTTATTCTGGGGATGGATTGGCTCGGCGCTTGCTCGGCGACCATTAATTATACAAAAAAGAAAGTCGTGTTTCGTCTACCAGGCGAGACCGAATTTTGCTATGCGTGCAGTCCATCGTCGAGAGCGTCTAATGCCTGTATGGTGATTTCTGCAATATCTGCTCGATGGATGATACATTCCGGTTGTAAAGGGTACTTGGCGTCCTTCGAGACACTCAGCAAAATTGTGCAAACGTAGAGTCTACTTCCGTTGTGGCGGATTTTTCTGATGTGTTTCCAGAATAGTTGTCCGGCATGCCGTCCGACAGAGAGATAGAGTTCACTATAGATACATTTTCAGATACACGGCCGATTTCCAAAGCTCCGTATCGAATGGCCCCTGCCGAACTGAAGGAGCTGAAGGTCCAACTACAAGAACGGCTCGATCGTGGGTACATTCGTCCGAGTGTATCTCCATGGGACGCACCAGTGCTATTTGTGAAGAAAAATGATGATTCGATGAGGCTCTGCATTGACTACCGAGAGTTGAATAAATCCACCATCCGAAACAAGTACCCCCTTCCCAGAATCGATGATCTCTTCGATCAACTGCAAGGCGCCTCGATATTCTCAAAAATCGATCTTCGTTCGGGCTACCACCAATTAAAGATCAAGCCGGACGACGTGTCGAAGTCAGCCTTTCGCACTCGCTATGGCCACTATAAATTTTTGGTTATGCCGTTTGGATTGACCAATGCCCCTGCCGCCTTCATGGATTTGATGAATCGAGTGTTCTGGTCGTACCTCGATAAGTTTGTAGTAGTGTTCATTGATGATATCTTGGTGTATTCAAAGAACAAGGAGGAACATGAGGAGCACTTGCGGATCGTGCTTCAGACTCTTCGGGACAACAAGCTATACGCAAAACTGAGCAAGTGCAAATTTTGGCTAAGTGTATCTTTTCACGGGCATATCATTTCTGCGGGAGGCATCACAGTCGATCCAAAGAAAGTTGAAGCAATCGTCGAGTGGAAGCAACATGCATCAGTCAGTAAAATTCGAAGCTTTCTCGGGTTAGCGGACTACTACAGACGGTTTGTGAAAGACTTTTCAAAAATTGCTTTGCCCTTGACTCGCCTCACTCAAAAAGGAGTCGCATTTGAGTAGTCTGCCAAATGTGAAGCTTCATTTCTGGAATTAAAGCAGTGTCTCGTCTCTGCTTCTATACTTGCACTACCGAATGAGAATATTGGATTCCAAATATTTAGTGACGCCTCAGGCTAAGGCTTGGGAGCTGTGCTCATGCAACAAAATAAGGTGATAGCTTTGCTTCAAGACAATTGAAGCCATATGAACGCAACTATCCGACACATGATCTAGAACTAGCGGCGATTGTGTTCGCACTGAAATTGTGGCGACACTACCATTATGGTGTGGCTAGCCAAATTTTTACTGATCACCAGAGCCTCAAGTATCTTTTCACCCAGTCGGACCTAAACCTACGGCAAAGGCGTTGGCTAGAACTGATCAAAGACTATGACTGGTCGATTAACTACACTCCGGACAAAGGAAATGTTGTAGCGGACGCGCTGAGTCGAGTATTTGCGGGATCTCTATCCGTCAACTGCAAGTTAAAGAAGGAATTGGAGAGTATGGGCATCGAATTGTGAATTCGATATCGAGGCAGATCGATTGGGGGATCACTAGCTCAGTTACTCCTGGAACCGAACCTGATAGAAAATGTCAAGTCCGCTCAGGTGAACGACCATTTTTTGTTGAAGACGCGCAAACAGATTTCAGCAGGAAGGGTGACTGACTTTGCAGCAGATGAAAGCGGAACGTTGTGGGTAAGAGGAAGACTGTGTGCCCAACGATGCAGAACTCAGAAAGAAGATCCTTACGGAAGCTCACTATGCGGCCTACGTATCACATCCAGGAAGTACAAAGATGTATCAAGACCTCCGCTCGATCTTCTGGTGGCAAAGCATGAAGAAAGATGTGGCGCTCTTCGTGTCATAATGCTTGTCTTGTCAGAGAGTAAAGGCCGAGCATCAGAGGCAGGGCGGAGAGATGCAGAACCTTGCTATCCCGGAGTGAAAATGGGACCATATCACGATGGACTTTATTGTTGGCTTGCCAAAGACGCTACGGAAAAACGACGCTATCTGGGTCATCGTCGACCGATTAACCAAGTCAGCGCACTTCATTGTCATTAAAGTTACTTGGAGCATCTATCGCCTGGCTCAGATATACCTAAATGAGATAGTTCGACTACACGACGTGCCAGTGTCTATTGTTTCAAATCGGAAAGGACGGTTCTTATCACGTTTCTGGGAAAGCCTTCAGTCAGCTATTGGGACCAAGTTGAAGTTCAGTTCAGCGTACTATCCTCAGACAGACGTTCAAACAGAGCAGGTGAACCAGGTCCTTGAAGATATGCTACGCCTTTGTTCGATCGACTCGAAGTCAAGTTGGAACGTCCATCTACCGTTGGCAGAATTTGCATACAATAATAGTTACCAGTCCAGTATTCAGATGGCTCCGTACGAGGCTTTGTATGGGCGGAAGTGCAGATCACCTATCTGTTGGGACGAAGTTGGCGAGCAACAGATCCTCGGCCTGGAGCTAGTAGAGCAGACCGTTCAGAAGGTTCGGCTGATCCGAGAGCGATTAAAGGTGGCACAAAGCAGACAGAAGAGTTATGCGGACATCCATAGACGACCCCTTGAATTAACAGCTAGTGATCATGTGTTTCTCAAGGTTACGCTTATGCGAGGAGTTACGAGATTTGGAGTAAAAGTGAAGCTAAGTCCTCGATTTGTTGGTCCGTTTGAAATTCTCAGACGAGTCGCCCCAGTTGCATATCAAATTGCCCTACCACCGAGCCTATCAGATGTGCATGATGTCTTTCACGTATCACAGCTGCGAAAGTACGTGCGTGATTCGAGTCATGTGGTAGATTTTGGTCAGTTGGGCTTGCAAGCAGACTTGTCCTATAAAGTAAAACCTGTGCAGATCATCGATCGAAAGGATAAGCAGCTACGGAATTGTTCAGTTCCGCTCGTGCGCGTACTCTGGCGGAACCACGTGGTCGAGGAGTCGACCTGGGAACTCGAATCAGACATAAAAGAAAAAATTTCCACATTGTTTTCTTAACGGTAGGTTCCATTCCTAAGTTTCGAGGACGAAACTTTTTATTAGTTGGTTAAGATGTAGTGCCCCGTTCCCCCTATTCGGGGAGCGCGGCTAAGAAATACTTGGTATCGTTCGATCGAGACAGATTGAATCAAGATCATCTCCTCGTTATGGATTGGTTTCTTCGGAATTAAGTCCCACATTCAGCGGATTGTGCCTCGAGGAATGACTCGGCGGCAGTCGCGAGGGCCTTTCCGTTACGTTGGTTTCTTTGTCCGTTTTCGATGGCGCTTGGTTGCTTTCTTGTTGATTTTGTGACTTGCGTTTTCTTGAACGGTTTCGATGAATTTTATTGTCTTCGTTCCTTGAACTTCGCATTTTGTATCGAAATCTGGGAGACCGAGGCAGGAGATATTGATCATCTTTTGGTGCGTGCAGATGATCGTGTAGGCGACGCGCGAGCGGAGTCTTGAAAATCTCTCTTTTCTCTTCTCCGATTCTCAAACTTGTGAGTGGTCTTACTTTCGATTAGCTCCCTTCTTCCAAGTCTTCATTCTTAACAATCTGACTCGTTTGTGCGTTCCGATCAACGATACCATAAGAATAATAATAAGTGAGTCATGATATTAAGAAATAACTTGGAACATTGATGCTTGTCATACAAATTTTCGTACGATCACATTGTATGCGTACTTGTCCGCTATGCATCTATCTATTTATGCTTCAGTTATAGCTAGAACTTATTATTTATAACTGTACAAATGAGTAGTGCAAAATATTTGAAATGTGATCACTTGAGCAAGTAGACTAAGTCAATCGCACTGTGCTAAAGTAGTTATGTTCATTCTGATGGCTTAAAATGCTTCATTTATTAACTTAGTGTTGAGACGTTGTTTGGTCGGACAACTTGTGCACGAGGTTTAGTTCCTACGAACGGTCTCCAGGGCACTAGGACCGATTTGTTCCGGACGAAACTCGGATAGCTACGCTAGCAAGACTAGCACGGATAACACGGGGTCTTGTAGCGGGACTTGCTACCCGCGCTGCAAGGATCACCGTCTTACTGTAGCTATCGTCTACGGTGGCAATGTGTGTCATGATCCAGCATATTACTGCATTATCTGTTCAAGCTAATGATGTCTTCTTGACAGGAAAGAACATAGTAAGTCTTGTGCAGGTGGAGGCAACGTCGTAGTCAAAAAGTCACCGAACGGTGGCACAATTATTCAGTCATTTATATAAATATTGCATGATGTAACTTGAACTAAGGCAAGATAGAAAGTCCACAATAATAATTTGTTTGCCTCATCTGAATATTGTGTCGATTTGGTTAGTTGGGTTAGCTTGCCCTCACCGATACTTTTTAAAATACTAACCCTCGTTGCAGCAGGTTCCCTGAGCCAAGGCGACGCGGCGAGGAGCTGAAGCTTCTTCCCCCAACCAGCCCATTATTCGGTGCACTCCGTTCGTGCCTTTTGGAACTTGTACAAAACATCCAGAGCTTGTGCACACATCTTATGCAGCTCCGAGGAAAGGCAATAGCTTCGTCCGAAGGTGTCTATTATATTTTGAAGTTCTAGTAAATGATGTAATGTATGGAATGGCTATCTCATTTTTGCGTCCATCTTGTAAGCCCGCGCGGCACCCCTTACTTTTGAGTCAAGAGTCTGTAACAAAGATATACATTATCAATAAAGAAAACTTTTCTTCGTGATGGCTTAAAATATTTAGCTTCCGAACTCCGTTGTTGTGTTTCTATATATATATATATATATATATATATATATATATATGCTAGGCCTTGTGTGGACGCGCCTTACGTTCGCACGGCATCACGTCCGGGGGACGGTTAGCGATTCTACGGAATCGGGACGTGACAGATGACGGGCCGAAGCCTAGACCTAGGGGTTGAACTAGGGGTGGAGGAGGTAGAGGCGGGGGTCGTAGTCGGAGTGGTTGTGGTGGTCATCACGGGGGAGGCGGTGCTAACGTGGCGGTGGAGAAGGAAGGGGAGGTAGAGGCGGATGCCGACCAAGCCATCGCTTCCGCGTCAAAAACCCACCACTTTCAACGGACTTCCTCTTCTTTTTTACTACAGGTGAGAAGTGAAAGAAAGGGGGGAAAAGTGTAAGATATTTCCCACTTGTAATGCAGTTGCAAGTGTTAACCAAATACCGAAAGTCTTTTTTTCAACTGACAGATGCAACGAAAGTGGCAGTTTTATGCCACTTTCAATGCACTTACCACTATCCAAATAACCCCTGAACTAGAAAAGAACCTCGATCAAGATGTAAGATGAAAGCATTTTGCTATAGGGACATGCATTCATCTCTACGACACCCCTGAACTTCCCTTAAACTAGAAAAGAGCCTATTTGAAGAGGTAAGAACATAGGACTTTTTAATAGGACATGCATTCATTCCCTGAATTTGCTTATTTATGAATACTGATTAATATTAATTAACTATGTAATTTATGAATATTAAGCAATTATCTTAAATACTTAATAATAAGTGAGTATCTTAATTATTTAACATTAACTAATTATCTTAATTTCTTATAGATTAACATTAAACTAGTTATTTATTTAAGGATGTAATTAATTAGTTAACTAATAAATTATATTAATATTAAGAATAATAATGTAATAATATGTATTACATTATTAATATAAAATTATTATTTAACTAACATATATTATTTATAACTAGTATAATAATTATTTGGTTATGATATTATTCTTCTTACATTAACGTTAATTTCTATTTATTTATATTATATTATTTATTGATATAATTAAGTAATTGTTTAAATTAACTAATTAATGTAAACATTTACTCTCAAGCCACTTTCCTGCTTTTGGAAAGGAAGTGGTTTGGAAAAACGAAAGGAGGGGGACAAGAAAGGGTCATCTCAACACTTTCATCTATCCAAACATGCAGTGGTAGGAAAGAGATCCACTTGCCATTTTTTTCCTCCAATTTCCTTCTATCCAAACACCCTGTATGAACCTTATATTTTCTGAGAACGTTGATGTGTATCAGAGAGAGTCCTCTAGATAAATTAATGATACATGCTTTTGTGACATTTAAAATGAAGAAAATAGCAAGGAACCAGAGCAAGATATAGCTATCCAAAATTGTATGCAAGTGTTTACTACGTAAGAGTCTAATATCAAAACCTCGTACCTCCGGAACTTCTACCTCAACTCCATCCACCTCCAGTCTGATTTGTAATGAAAAATCCGCAAATGTATTATCCATGATATTTTTTGCACCCTCTCTAGCATAGAGCACTTTATTCATAAACTGCACGGGAAATGACACTAGCTCTCAGATACTTGTTAACAATGGCCAAGGGAAATGAAGCATCTGACAGAAAAATAATGGATCGACCTATAATAAGATGATTTTGGATTATGAGACAACGGAAGAGTGACAAAGAATGTACATGAGCTAGGAAGCACAAACACTATGAAATTGGGCCCATGTCCGTGTCAGCCACGTATAGGACACAAGGATACCCCAAAACACTAGGAATAAAATTAGGGATGTGTTCGTTATTACGTATCCTATTGTGTCGTGCCCATATCCACACAACATACTACAAGAGTAACAGTTCAAATACGAAGTTCCAAGATAAACAGAAATCCTTGCCCGGTGGCTATTTTAATTTCAAATTAGCACTATATAAAAATTGAAGGAAAAAGAATTCAACTGTCCTTGTATATGAAATAGTTTGTCAAAACTCAAGCAGCCTTGTGCTAAAAGCTGTTCACTCCCTAAACTTCAATTAAAGCAAAAGGTCTACTGAAATAGGTCTTAATGGCTTCAAATCAAATTCCAGATCTCAGACCATGCAATGTCCTACTAAAATCTTTTTAGAACAAAAGAAATACTACTTTAATATCCTAAGATGCCAAAAAGATATTTATGAGCCTAAGTTCCACTGAAAGATCATTGACAACATAGAGATATGAATGTCATCATCCCTAGGGCTATTTTTCTGACAGCTGAATATATAAGTCCACCTTAGACATTAAGAGAAAAAAAAGGTTTCATATACAGCTATTGGTTTAATTATATGTCGAGGTCTAAGGAATTAATTTAAACCTGGTTGTAGAACTTCTCTGGATTTTCTTCACGCAGATTATGAATGTCAAGAGCAACCTTAGCATCACAACCAATCCCTGCCAGCAAAAAAAATAAGGTGACGCTGACATTTCAAATGTATTGTGGAGGTTTTGCATCATACCAAGATAATTGTTCATGAATTTTGTAGGTTGGACACGCCTGGCTTGTAGATCTTCTATGTTAATCTTCCACCTATCAAGTATGGTGACTGCAGCGTGTTCTATATTGTGCAAAATTGTATACAAGCCTCCTTGTCTCTCAACAGCACCAAGGCCCCCTCCCCAAGACAAAACTCTGGCAAGGTCATTTCCAGTTCCAGCTGGAAGAATTGCAAGTGGGGGAGGAGATTCATAACTTTGCTTGTCTATTGCATCAAGAACCCAACCAACTGTCCCATCTCCACCACAAACAAGAATCCTAAAGTGGGGTACCTTTCTGAATAAATACAACCCTTCCTCCGGACCCTGTGCTGAACTCAACTCACATACCTGAGATATGTATCAATTAGTAAAAAAGATGTTTTCATTTTATTTTTGAATGTTGAAACAACTATGCAGCAAGCAGTCTGAGCAATTTCACAGTCTCATCATGATAAGAAAGCACAATAAACATATAAAATTTAAGTATTATTAAAGATGATGGGTAACTTTGATGAGAACTCACTACACAAAATTATCAAACTGAAACTTCATGGTTAAAAAGGGAAGGTGTCACTCTTTAATACTCCATGGTAAGGCATAAGTGGGAAAAGGAGCAGAAAAGCTACAATAAAGCAAACAAAGACGAGGTATTTTCCGATACTTACAACCATAATAGAGAAAAATAAACACACAGCAACAGCAAAAAAATGAAACTTGGAATGATCCTTTTGTATGGCATACTAAAACAAATTATGGATCTGCTAAAATATTTTGAGCAAGAAAGGCAAAAAAAGTCATGTTTCAATCTAATTCAACAAAAAACGCGTGCTACAAGAGTATAAAGAATCAAGTGGAAAACCTTCTAAGAAAAGACCTCAAAACAAAACAGAACAAAACAAAACATAAACATAAACAAGGCCCAATCATGTTGCAAACAAATGAAACAACAACATGCCTTTATCCCAAACTTATGGGGTCTGCTGTTTGAATGATTGAATCCTTTTCTTCCATTCGGTTATGTTAAGGGTTACGTCATTTGTAACGCTAACAAAATCCATATTCTTCTTTAACACTTCAAACCATGTTCGCAATTAGTATATTATCACTCTTCCTTATGATAGCATTTATTGTTTTGCATTGCAAATGTCCAAATCATCCAAGTCAGTTACAAAATTCATATTCTTCTTTAACAGTTCAAACCATGTTCGTCTAGGCCTACCTCTACTCCTAGCGGCTCCATCAATTACTATATTATCACTCTTCCTTACGATAGCATTTATTATTTTGCGTTGCTAATGTCCAAATCACCCAAGTTGGTTTCTCTCATCTTGTTCTCAATTTGGCACTACCTCTAACTGCCACGGATATACTAATGTCTTATCATATCCTTTAATGTATTGTCACTTATCCATCTTAGCATTCGCATTTCGGCTACATCAACTTTATGGACATGTTGTTTCTTAATTACACAACACTCTCATCCATAAAACATGTCGGTCTTATAGCAATTTTAGAATTTTTCTTTCTAACTTAAAGTTATCTTACGATCACAAAGTACTCCATAAATACTCCTCCATTTCAATTATCCTGTTTTAAAGATATCATTCTCAATCTTTTCATTATGATGAATGACTAATCCCAAATACTAAAAAGTATCGCTTTTAGGTATCTATTGTCTATCTATATGGACTACCTCCTCATTTCTCTTTGACTTCATGTTAAACTATATTTCATATGCTTTGTTTCCCTTGTACTAATTATAAATTCCTTAAATCTAAAGTTTCTCTCCATACTTCCACTTAGCATCTAATCCTTCTCTACTCTCATCAACAAACACAATATCATCAGCAAATAGCATAACCATGTAACCTCCTCCCGGATATACGCACAATAATTTCATCCATAAATATAACAAAAAGGTAAGAGCTTACATTGTTCATTAATGCAAGCCAATGGTAATAGGCAATAATTTACAACTTCAGAGAAACTTTGGAATAGTTAAAAAACAAGAAAAATAAAATAAACTTAGGAAACAACACTAAAATTTTCATTTGGAGAAAAAAACACTAGTTGGTTGAGTTGTTGCAGTCAATGTTTTAAAAAGCTCTAGGCGATCCTAGGCGAGCTGTCTCATCTCATCGCCTATGAGTGCCTAGACACGTCTAGCCTTGTCCGGAGAAGAAAAATACCACTTTGACAGCTCCTCAAATTTTTTTTTACAGAACACTTTTTGTCACTTTTGTTACTCATGCTAGGTTATCCAAATTTGTCATATATCCTTAAAAACTCATCAAACTTGAGTTTTTAGACAATAAACTAAAGAAAGTAGTAAAAAATAATATCAAATTGTCAATAGGAAACAAGAAAGTAACTTAACAAAGATCACAAAATAGTCTATGAAATACAACATTAAGTTTAAAAACAATAACATCACACATAAGTCATTATGATAGAAGATAAATTGTTCAAATGAAAAAACAAACATAAGATAATCAACGAATCAATGTTAGGTTGTCTTTTGTGAGAGTTCTATAGAGCGAAAGAAAAGAAGAAGAAAAATATAATAAGAAAAGAACATTGGAAGAAAATAGCGAATAAACAAACTCTTAACTTTTTGCAGGTGAGTGCAAAGAAGAATAGAATCATCAAAGAATAATAGAAAAAGAAAAAGGAGATGAAACTAACCTTAATTTGGCCAACAATGGTAAAAATCGTCCAAAACTTCGCCCTAAGGAGGAGCCCAACCAAGAGGAATGTCGTTGCTTTCTTCTTTGTCGTCGTCGCACAATATTCTCATTTCTTTCTTTTACTTATGTCTATTTCGTTAGTAACTTAAATTCTTAAAACTTAAAAAAGACTATTTGGACCCTTAAAACAAGCTTGCAACTTTAAAAACAAATAAAATCAAACAATTCAACAAATAACCCAAACAAAACAAAAAAACTGCATAAAACACCCAACACAACCTAGGCGTGCGCCTAGGCTTGCCTAGTTACCCATTCGTCTAATCTCACATTTGGCACATTTCTCGCCTAGGCGTCGCCTAGAGAAGATACTTCGCCAACCTTTGGATTAGGCGGTGAAACATCACCTCTCCCTTTGGGCGCATGGGTGGCGCCTTTAACAACACTAGTTGCAGTCCTCTGAGATGCTACATGTTGTTGGGGATATTGACAATCAACGAAGGACTCTAGAAATAAGATGTGTATCCAAATAATTCATCTAGTTTTAGAGTCACATTGACAGGTTATAAGGATTATTTGCTAAATCAAGATTTAGATTTAGATTGACCCGACAACTTACCCATAAGCAATATATATATATATATATATATATATATATATATAGAGAGAGAGAGAGAGAGAGGGTGATTAATATTGTCTCACTCCGTCAAGATAAATGTATCAACAGATACAGTTTCCCGTTCGTATCGTCCAATGGATCATATTGTTTTGTGCCATACTCTACTAGAGGAAACTCATTTTGTTACGTGCTACGTGTACCATAAGATAAAGGCGTCCAAGTGCCGTGAGACTCCCGCTTACGCAGGATCTGGAGAGGGTCAAGATGTATGCAACCTTACCCCCATGTATATGGAAAGGTTGTTTACATGACTCGAACATGCATCCTCCAGGATTTGTGCTAAGCAACGTCCTCTTATGTGTATTGTAATAACAAAAAATAACAATGTATCTAAATTAGTGAAGACAAAAGCATTGTAGAACAAGGCATTGATTCGCCATATAAAGGCATAAGTAAACAAAAACTCAAAACAATGAACCATTACAACTTTCTTGAGTACAAACAACACTAAATAGCAACAGTTATGTTCTCTAAATAAATAAGGAATTAAAGCAAACCTGTACTGGATTTAAGAGAATATGCAACCTCTGCTTTAGAGAATCTCCACGTTGTGCTCCACTTTTCTTATTAATAAAAACAAGTAATGGTCGAGAATCAGGAGGGAGGTCAATCAATTCATATTTCTGCTTGATTCCTGTACTCTCCGAATAACCCCTTTCGTTAAAAGATGCACTTCTTTTTGGGTTTGCAACCTGCTCTATCTTGCAATCACTTTCACTAGATTGAATTTGATTCCCGGAGTCAATTGGACCATTGCTTTCATGACATCCTTTAGGTGTATGATAAGGATCTCCATTACTCTCAGTAGACGAATCGATGGTACCACTACTATTACCAGAATCGGCAGGAACCTCAATGCCGTGCTTAAACTTTTTACTATGACTCCGAAGACGTCCCCTTACGGAAGATGCCAAATCATTTGCACCTTGAGTGATGGAGCTCAGAATCCCCCCTGTCTCGGCTTTGCTCAAGTCCTTCACAAAGAGAGGTGATATAATAAGCCTCTTGAATGGTCCAAGGTCACATATATCTCCAGTCTCTTTAGCCATGCTAGCATAACAATCGACATGAACTAGCCTTTGACACCACATACAAGACCATATAAGAGAACCACCAAGAAAATATCCACTGCATGGCTCTTCACAAAAACAACAAGAAGGAGTTTCTTCTGATCGGTCTCTAATTTCTGCCCACCGTATAGCCCACTGGTGAATTACATGTTTAGAACCAATCATAGATACACATTTGCAGTCATTATTTGCATTAGGGTAGCAGGTTACATGTGCAGCTACACCACAGACATCACATCGGTGGAAGAAGTAATCTGGAACCATCATCTGTCCAGGTGATTGAAATGATGAGACAGACTCTAAGCACACACAGCAATTCAAACCCTTTGCCCGAGAAGCAGGCTCCTTGTTCCAAACATGATCAGCAATAGGAGTTCGGCGCTTTTTTTTACGATTCTTCTTTGACCTTGCTATTGTTCTCATCCAGCTTAGACTAATATTTCGCTTCCACTGGAACATATAGTAGATGAATGTAGATATTCCAATGAGGACAGTCACAAGACCAACTACAATAAAAAAAGGGGATTCTGTCATGCCAGATGAGTTACTCATCCACTTTGAGAGCAAGATATCCTTGTACCTTTCCATTCTTTAGACTAGCTTGTAGCATACCAAGCATCCCTACACGAGAAAAAGCTAAACTGCTTTATCAATGATTTACAGGTTCCACATTAGAATACCAAAAGATAACATAGAAATATAGGGGAGAGGATTGGCTTCAATATATAAAATAGTACAACCCTAACTAGGTTTTAAACTATATGAACAGGGTCAACACCATATTTCGCCCCAAAAAATTGTTAATCAAGCATGATGTGCTGCAATGTCATAATAAAGATCAAATGAACAGGGATAAGTAACATTGCCGTCTAAGAAGATTTGTCGTAGACATTACCCGTGTTCTAAAAATAAGCCTAGATGGCCGCCTAGGCGCCCGTCCGATGCCCATCTAAGCACCCGCCTAGTACACTTTGACGCCCGACTATGTATGTTTTGGGATTTTTATGAACAATTGTCGCAATTTTCAGCAGGATTTTTGTTTTTTTTCCAACCGCCTAGAAGTAGGCGGTCCGTCCGACTAGCGCCTAGCAACTTTTACAACCATGGACATTACAACTAAAACGATTAGCAGACAATATGACGACATAAGTGTTTCCTCTTTGTTCTTGCATGGGAACAAAATGGCAAATAAATCCCTGACCACAATTTGATTATATCAAAGGATATTCAGTTTCTTCATGAAACCTGAATTTTTCCAATTCTTTAATCCATAAAGGGCTGTTTGGTAAGTGTGATTTGGGCATGGGTACGGGTTTTCACCCAAATTTGGGACTGGGTCCAAACAATCCAGCGTTTGGTAAACATTTATTTGGGTGGGTGAATGTCCATTGGGAGCAGCGCTCAAATCCTTTCCCATATACTTTTCGTCTCTTCCATTTGCTCCTCATTCCAGAGGATTTGGGCGGAAGAGAAATTGGATTTTTCTCATTTTGTCGAGGAGTGCTCCTGCACTGGATTTTGAGGATTTTCCGGATGTGTTTTGTCACTGCCTATCCGCTCCAAGCCAAGCCACTGTATGTATGAAACTTAACTTTTACCCCATTTTTTCCTTCAATTTCTTCTCAAACTAGAATTTAGAACTACATTTTGTTGGTATATTGTGTAGATCTACTATGTACTCACCCTGGATCGAATTTTTTTGGTGTTTTCTTACCAGTTCCCTATAAAGTTATATCAATTATTCTACATGATTTTTCACAATTTTCTTCTAAAATTTCTATTTCTACCATGGTTCTTTTGCTATATCATTCAGATCTAGCACCTATTTGTTCTTCTTTCTGATGAGAGTACGCCATGTTCTAGTAGTTGGGAAGTACAGGCTTTTTATACCTTTAGTTTGAAGTACGCCATGTCCTACTATTACATTGTGATCTCACGAATTTTTACCTTAGCCAGCCTATATTTGATATTTGATTTTGTGAGCTTTTTTAGTTCTAGTGTCCAATGTTCAAGAAGATGTTTTTCTTTTGTGTGGTTACATAACTCTTCTGTGGTAATTTTGTTTTGGCTCAAATATAATCACCGCTACCAAGATAGGACTTTCCTTTGTTGCACATGTTTCGCGTGTCCTAAATTAATTTGTGTTCTTTTGGTGCCTCTCTTAAGCTTCTTGCACTCTGTTCATTTGTTACTTTGTAAAATACCACCTATTGTCTTGCACATTTGACGAGCATCTGTTCTTTTCTTTTGCAGCATAAACTTGATTTGCATTTTTATGGTATGAAAACTTGCTACCACCTACTTCATAGTAAAATTTTAAAAAGTAAGAAATCTCTACAAATTTGGTTTGGGATATAAAAGCTCTATTATTTGGGTGTTATTTGGCTTGGAGAGGAAGTTAAATTATGCAATGCAGCGGTTCTGTAAGTTCTTGGTAATAGATAGACAATAACACGATATCTTTATGCATTAACGCACTAAAACAATAAATTTGGGGGCGGAATTTAATGAATAGGTCCTACCAAATAGCTCATTTTGCTATTAAAAAAAAAACTAATGGTGGCTGTTGGATGGTTTATGAATAATTCGTTGCTTGAGTTATGTTGGGATTTGCTGAATATGTGCTCTAATGTTTTTTTAACTATTTTATTCTTATTTATGTTTAGAACTTATTTTTCTTCTAAATACTGCTTGTGATTTTCTCTGATATAATTGAAGTTGTTCTCACATCAATATCTTCGGGTCTATTCCTATGGTATCTGCTTATATTACAAACTGAAACCTTCATTTTCCCAAGCAAATCATACCTCTCATATACTTCAACTAGTTTATGGATCCTTGGATCATTTTTCTACTAAATATTTCATATGTTGTTGGTTGATATCCTTGGATCATTTTTTATGGATCCTTGGATCCCTGTTGGTGACGTGTTGTTGGCTGATATCCTTGGATCATTTTTCTAGTAAATGTTGGCATTTTTCTCTTTATCTTGTAGCTATTGATTTATTTAGTTTTATGTCATTCAATGTTCAAGAAGATGGTCACCATTAAAACTAAAGTGTCATTGTTTCTGTCAGAACTATGAATTGGTTGGTTTACCAGGTGAATTTCTTATTCTCTACCTAGTGTTGTTTGCTATTTTTGTTCTTGGCGTCTTGTTATTTGAACAAGAGAAACAGGATGTTTGAACCTTCACTAATTCAACCACTTGCTAAAACAGGATGAGAGAAACAACTGGTTTGAGCACTTGGTTAACAATGAATTGTTTATTCTTGGTAGTTTTAAGTCTAAAAGACTGGTGAATAAAGGCTGAAGTATTGTACCCTGGCTTTCATGATTTTCTTGTAATTGAGATTGTTTAGTTATGATACTTCAAAGGCCACTACTTTGGAGAAGGCCTTAAGAATGGGAACACAGTCAGAAGATGGAGAAAGATTTGACAATCACTAACTTTGGGATTTTAAACAGAATGAAATTTCATTCAGAGACGAATAAAGAAAAAGCTAATTCATTATATTGAGTAGCCTTTTTGTAATTGAGATTTTTTTTTCTTGTGGCATTTCTCCAATTTTTTTTATTGAAGTTACAGGAATATAGAAGTTTTATAAGAGGACTTCAAGTTTAGAGTTCTTAATGTATGCCGGATTCTGGAATAATTTAAATTATTGCTTTTGCTTTCTTATTAGATTTATTTTGAAGAATTTAGAATGGGAAAAACTCTGAATAAAATTTCACTCTTTTCTATAAACCATAACATGGAATATACAGAACACACAAAACAGATGGCATGAATATATTGAGATAATTAATATCACTGACCGTGTGGTGCTTGTTTTTTGTAGATTGATTTTTCTGATCCTAATTATCTAAATATTGAGATAATTAATATAACATTGACCGTGCAGTTCTTTTTTTTGTAGATGAATTTTTCTAATCCTAATTATCTAATATATTAGTTGTTGTGTCTAGTACACTTTGCGGTATAAGTGTCATTTTAACTTTGATGGGACATGAGAAAAATGAACATAGAGGCATAGCTATAGAGCCTTCTGAAATTAGACAATAATGGAGTGATGAACATACGTACCGAATCTTGTGGGGAGGACAACACAAATGTGTATATTATCTTAGTAAGAGCTCGTATGCCTTCTACACTTTAGTACGTATGTTGAGGAGCAATAGTCACTTTGAGCTACACGTTGGGTCTGTGTTGAGCAATTGGCAATATTTTTGTTTATGTTAGGACACAGGTGGAAATACAGAGAGTGAACGATTGAATTCGTGCGTTCTGAAAAAACAATATATAGATACTTCAATTTCGTACTTGGTGCTATACTTAGCATACATGATCAAGTGATGAAATGACCTATTGATGAAACAACCAAGTGATGAAACTCCACTTGAGATAAGAGAAAATTGTGAATGGTTTCCTTATATTAAGGTAATTATGACTACTAAGCTAGTAGGTGCTTCTTAATTATATTTTCAAAATAACTAAAAAATGTGTAGAATTGTAGAATTGTATTGGTTTGATCGACGGGACCCACATTCAAGCCATGTCGCCTCTATCAGAAGCCCCTCGATTTAGGGGTAGGAAAAAAGAACTAACCCAAAATGTAGTAGCGGCCTGCACACCGAACAAGAAGTTCACTTATGTGTTAGCTGGTTGGGAAGGGACAGCTAATGACTTTACAGTTTTGAAGGATGCTCTATCTAGGCCACCACCAGGTGGCTTAAAAATAATTCAAGGTAATACTATTGTAATGGGAGAAAAAGTAGAGTTCATGCATCCTACTAGGTTATTTGTAGGTCTAAAAATGTTTGGTAACTTTTTTATGTAGGAAACTTTTTATGTAGGAAAGTACTACCTAGTGGATGCGGGATATACTACAACGCATGGATTCATAGTCCCTTATCGTAGTATTAGGTACCATCAGAGTCCCAAACTAGAGGTTATATCCCTCGGAACGCGAAGGAGCTTTTTAACCAAAGGCATTCAAAACTGCATAGTAAAATTAAATGTGCATTTGGTACACTTAAGAATCAGTTCTACATTCTAGGGGAGAAAATTTCCACTTTTCTCAAAGAAGGTTGACCTTGTCATAGCTTGTTGTATTTCGCACAATTTTATCCTCAAAGTCAACCCTCACGATGGCTTAGTTCTTAAGGAAGTTAACGAAGAGGCAACGACGAATGTCAATAATGACATTATATTTCCATTCGATCAATTCACGGAAAATGCTTCCCAAAATCAACAAAAAACTATGAAAAAGACTTGGGAAGACTACCGTGATAATATGGCGCCACAAATGTGGCATGACTATCATAATGGAATTGGTACCTAATCCAAACCCTCTTGGCACAACAATTTGATGTTGTAATATTTAGGTTGATTAACACTAACCATTTGTAGTAACCTATACTTTTATTAGAAGGTGTGTACACTATGCTTTGATATGTTCAGCCTTAATATTATTATTCATATTTGGGACAATTTATCATTGCATGTACTCTTCTTTAATAAGTGAAATGTCCGACAATTTTTTCGAACTACCACAATTATGGCAAACAAGATACGCGTCCATTTGTCCCTCCAGGCCTAAGGAGGAATTCATTTGGTAAAAAAGCATCAAGCTAAGGGCAATCCTACCAATCTACGCAGTACACACATGACAACTCCTTACCCGAACAAATTGGGGTGGAATTGTGGATCGTAATATGGATTCATATTCCTACATCCAAAGTGAAGGTTTTATGCCCGAAGGAGGTCCTAATGACTTTGTTGCTACTTCTCCCAAGAAGAATGCGAAGATGTTGAAAGGAGTTGGAGCCTTGGAGGGGTGGGACAAAGCAAAAATATTGGCAACAAGCACATACCGCCTCGATGCTTAATGTACTTTGTGAAGAGGCACACAATTATAGGGGTGAGCATTATTCGGTTTTGGACTGGAAACTTAATTGAATAGAATAAGAGATTCGGTTCGGTTTTAAAAAAATCGATTCAGCTTCGGTTTTGAAAATACTAAAATTTATTATTCGGTTTCAATTTTGGGTTTCGGTCTAAAACCAAAAATCGAATAAGATTTATGCAATTATGTAAATACCCTAAATTATTTGTGTATTTTGTGATTAAAAATGTGTATATTTTGAAATCAATAATTATATGTATGTGTTTTAAAATCCAACTTTAATAATTTAACAATTAGTCCAACTTTAGATGCAACTTTAAAATACAATAAATGTGTGTATAAAAATTATAACTTTTAATATAATTTAACCATGATCCCAACTTTGGACCTGACCCATCAAACAAATAGAAATAGTACAACCAAACAAATCAAATAAACCAAATTTATTATTCGATACGGTTCGGTTTCGATTTTTTATTTTTGATTTTTAGAATTTCGGTTTATTCGATTTTGACTATTTCGGTTCGGTTGAAACCGAATAAACCGAATGCTCACCCCTATACAATTGTAGTAAGTAATATAAGAACTTCAAAAAATTATTCTTATTGCGATGAATGAGATGTTTGGCGAAAGTTGCACGTCCGTAAAAGTCCATAATCACCTTAAATGCCAGAAGACTAAAAGGAAGAGTTTTTTTGCCTAAGACTGCGGACGACCTTCCTCCTCACTATCTCTCACTGCATTTGCTGACGATTTTGGTTTGGAGTGGAGGTGACAGTGTAGTCAAAGGCGCGCCTAAGGCGCGCCTTGCTCCTAGGCACAGGGGTAGCGCCTCAAGGCACTCCCGGCGAGGCGCAATTCTTAAGGCGCACCTAAGGCGCGCCTAGGTGCGCCTTTTTCGAGCGCCTTGGAATAGCTAAGGCGCGTCTTGAAAATCTTGTGAAAAAATAGCATGTTTAGACTATTTTTTTAACTGTTGTACTATTTTTAGACTATTTTTTGAACTGATGTACTTTTTTTTTTATTGTTTTCTCTCTCACTCACTCAATTCAAAGTGATTGCAATATAGACATGGGAGAATTTGAAGCACACATGTTTATCAATGTAGAAATCCGATGTGAATATATATATATATATATATATATATATATATATATATATATATAATTTTTGCGCCTCGTGTCGCTCGGGCGCGCGCCTTAAGTGCGCCTTGCGCCTCGGACGATTTGGACTCTTTGCGTCTTGAGTGCGCCTTGCGCCTTTGACTACCTTGGGAGGTGACGAGCTATTTTTGAATGGATGGAAATCTTGAAGGCTAAGGGCCTTTCGGGGGCTGGGTGGGACGAGGAAACCAAAACTGTGGTATTGGATGATGCAACATACAACGATCTTAAAAAGGTACCTTCGTTGAACACATATAAATTTATTGCACTTTATTAGATAGTATATAAAAAGTGTAAATTTTCAATAAGAAATACTAATCTTATATATTTTTTTGGATCATGTAGACTAAATGAAAGTTGTGTCAACACATCAACAAACCAATAAGGAACTATGATTTATTGAGAGTTGTTTGTAGAGAAGATCATGCAACTAGTAGTCAAGCCAGAACAAGTTACGAACAATACTATGGGAATAACAAGGATTTCGTTGATTTGAATGCCTTAAATGAGAATCATTAACCCCAAAATAAACCAACCCCAAACTTCTCGGTCCCTAAGATACCAGCTAGATCGCAAAGCTCCCAATAATCCGGTAGTAAGCGTCGTAGGAGTGGATTGATGAATACATGCCTAATTTGGTTTCCTCTCTGAAAGTAATTGGTAAGGCATTAGAAACGGGGCTTATGGGAACACATAGAGAAAAAAATGGCACTAAATTGTGGGATCTAGGGGACTATTTTGAGGAGGATGTTCTGACTGTTGCTTATGATCATCTTATTGACAACCATCGTGATGGGAAGAGGTTTGTTGGTTTGCTCATGTCACAACATATCAAATGGGTAGAGGATTTCAAGTCCAAGATGTTTCCTCCACCAACAAATGAAGATTAGTGTTGTTTGACAGCATACTAATTAAGAAATGTAGACTATGGTTATGTAATATTCGGGATAAAATTCTACGCACTAGTAGCAACCTACTTAGATTCATTAAGACTATGCATATGTAATATTCAGGGATACATGTATGCACTGTATGTTGGCTTTAAGCTAGGCACAACTTGTTATGTTGCTACTAAACAAGCCCAGGAACCGCATTATTATGGCTTAATTTCTGCTTTTTCATTTCTATGTTGTTATTATCTTAATTTTGCTTATTCTTCCATGCTACAAATTATGATAGAATATTGCATCAATTTGAATGTGCCAAGATAGGGAGGAGGCCTTTGGATACTTCCAAAGGCCAGGATATGCAGAACAACCTATATCTACTTTGAACAAACCGGAATTTATACATGTGGATTGCTTCAATATAAGCATATTATGATTGTCTTCGTCATAATATTTTTCTTCACAATATTGTATATGTTTGCCTAGGATAGGAAAGACTGCACAAGGAACACACTCACAGTGGGTGAAGCCACTGAATGTATCATGTATGAAAGCAATGTTATGTCATCCTAGGGATAAATCTTTTTCTTACAGCAGTTAAAATGATTTTGGGTTGATTTACTTATTATCTTTAGCTAGTGTTTGGTTCCATTTGTTGATGATTTCTAGGTACTTCTTGCAAGTTATTTGTGGAGTGGGATGAGATACATATTATCTTTAGCTAGTGTTTGGTTTCATTCCTTATCAATCATGACAGATGAAGAGGTAACAATCCTTAGTATCACTTATGTAAAGTATGATATTGAGGTTTGATGCATTCCTCGCCATGAGTCGACGAGTGAAGTGGCATCCAAATTAGCTAATGTATATTGTTCAAAAAAAATCCACTGCGTTTTTTCCAAATGGCTATGATGAGGCAAGAATTTTTTAGGCTTTGAGACAATATTAGTGAGTTAGGTAGCCCTCCTTATCAATTATGATGTGTTGAAGTATTAATATTTAGTATCAAGCACATTTGGTTTGATACTGATTATTGATGCATTCCTCATCATGTTTGATGGGTGAAGTGGTAACCAACTATGCTAATGTGTCAATGATAATTAAATATATTATTTTGAGCCAACTTTAACATTTTCCTAATGTATGTTTTTCTGTTTTATTTATTATATTTTCCTTACCTATGTTCTGTTTGCTACTAATGTATTTAATATGGCCTAGCTATATATGTTATGTTTCCTTTTGAATTTTCTGTTTCATGCTTCCTTTGGTTGTTTATTTAATGAAATGGAGGAAGAGGAGGAGAGAACTTTTTTGATAATGGTAATAAGATTATATGTTCTTTAAACCAAGTATCCTCCTTTGGTTGGCCTACTGCTGATTATATGTTCTGTTTTCCTTTCCTATATTCTGTTTTATTTTCCTATTCCAACCATAGATTAGTACAAGAGAGAGGGGGAGGATGATATGTTATGCATTCTTTATCATGTTATGGAAGCTACAGGTTTAGCACTAGGTGGATAGAATGGATTATGAGCAGGTATCTTTCTGAAGTTGTTGGTTAAAGCAGTAACCACTGAAAGGTGTTCTTTTACTTCGGAATCATCTGTCACCTAAATGCCTTGGGTGGTTCATGATGCAGCACCTATCTTTATGTTTAACCGACACAAGGGATGATGCTTGTTTTCTTCTATTTGCCATAAGATGTAACCTTTTTAACCTTGTCTAACTCACTCTGGTTTAATTTCTCCTAAATAATTGACATGTGAAAGATTGAGGTGCACTGTTTTCTTTCCTAGAGGATTTCACTTGATATCACTCTACTGTTTTTCGTACTAAGAAAATTATATCCAGCTCTTACTGGTAGGCTTTTGTGCTTGAAACTCCAAGGTGGTAATGTCATTTAATGAATGTGGAGGCAACATTGGTGATGATGTCTGTATTCCTTTGCCTCATTGGGTAGCAGAAATTGGTAGGGGCAAGCCCTAAATCATTTTTCATAGATAGAGAGGGAAGGCGTAACCCTGAATGCCTTTCATGGGGTAAGGACAAAGAAATAGTATTAAGAGGACAAACAACAATTGAGGTATATATTCTTCTTAATTGAATATATCTATTTTATAGCATGGAGTTGGTTTGATGAAAATCACTTGCGTGTAATTTAACTATGTGAAACCATGTAAGTTTCACATCTTGTTATTCTACATATAGATATCCGTCATCTTCAATTTTCTCTTGAACTTTTAAGTATTTTATTCCATTAAACCCTTACTTTTCTCTTGAACTTTTAAGTATTTTATTCCATTAAACCCTTACTGATAATTTCTAGTAGTTTATTTTTTTAGGGTTTCCATATGGAACACATCAACTGCATAAAGCTCTGGCCGAATTCAAATTTTACCACAGTTAGACTAAAACTTGAAGGAGAAAAGGCTATGTTGTGCGGATAGGACCGTATCCGCATTTGACATGTATCCAACATGACATTCCTCATCACTCATGTCAGATATAACGCGCTCATATATATATATATATATATATATATATATATATATATATATATATATATAACCATGTCGTACATGTATCCTAAATTTTTAAAAGGTGTCGTATTTCGAACACATCATGGATGTGTCTATGCAGCCTAGAGAGGAGCTGAGTTTTAGAAGAAGTGTGGATATTTTTTGTCCAATTCACAATACTTATTTATTGCATTTCTACACTTCATTTGTATATTTGGTGAAATTAGACTAAATATCTTTTGTGCTTGAAATTATACTAAGATTTATTCTTTCAGATAGGAATCATGTGTGGCTTCATTTACCTACTTAGTTGCTTCAGTTTCCAATGTTGTATACACAGCTTATTAGATGAATAATGTTTTCCTATTTCATGTTGAACATCATTCAGGTTTATTACTTTGATTACATGAGAAACTTTCGAATAGAATTTAACAAGTTTTTTGAAGATGGAACCATCTCTGAGATTGAAGTTGGATTAGGGGCATGTGGAGAGCTACGCTGCCCATCCTATCCAGTAAAACATGGTTGGAGATATCCTGGTATTGGGAAATTCCAGGTATGACCCATATGCTAGGAGGTTCAACTTCAATACTTCTTTCATTGCATATCTTTAATGTAGAATTCTAGTATTGGCATGGTAGCATACATGATAATCAGCACTATTTTCATGTAGAAAGAACTCGTTTTTATTGCCTCCATAAGAGGATAATTTATGGATGTGTTTGAAAAAGTTACTAACGTGACTTTACTCAAGGAAATTAATAGGATTAGTACCAGATTGCACTTTCAATTCAAGTTGACATAGGAAGTGGTTTTATGTTAAATCAAACATTTTATTTAGCATCTAAGATGAGAATACTAAGCAATTATGGCGGAAAATAACATGCCCTTCTCTTACCTTGAGCAAAAGATGGCAATAAATAGTCACATTTTGATACCTTGCATTATAAGTATTGTACAATGTTCAGGAAAGAAGACTGTCAGGAAAGGAATGGTAGGTAATTTGCCAACAAAGTTCAAGATGGTGTACAATGTTCAAGATGGCAGTGCATTCATATGGTATGCATGCCGGGAAAGGAATGGTAGGTAATTTGCCAACAAAGTTCAAGATGGTGTACAATGTTCAAGATGGCAATGCATTCATATGGTGCATGCCAGGAACGGAATGGAAGGATGTTTAAAGGTTAGTATAAATCTGTTGAAAGTTTAGTATATAAAATATTAGTTATTCCTTCTTGTCGACATGTAATTTGCCAACAAAGAAGAAGAAGAAGAAGAAGAAGAAGAGGAGGAAGAAACTTAAACTTCCTACAAATGGGAAGATGAGTCTTTAGGTTCCAGAGTGGGTACTCTAGCAGTGTTGGATTGAAAGGGCAAATTTACTGCAGCATGGTTTCATGCATAAAATTGCTTTCTGCCTCCTTTGTGGGTACTCTAGCAGTGTTGGATTGAAAGGGCAAATTTACTGCAGAATGGTTTCATGCATAAAATTGTTTTCTGCCTCCTTTGCAATCTTCTTTAAAATAGTTCCATGGTACTTGTGGTCTTCTAGTATGTGTTTTGCTTTTGGGAACATGTAAAAGACTTTATCTGTGCTTGTCTGCGCCATCTATGATCCAAATGTTGATTCACAGAAGTACCTTATCCTTATTTTTATTTTTTTAATTATTTTCTTTTCAGTGCTATGATTGAAGAAAATTCATCGTTCTGAATACTGATTTCAAATTGGCATGAATTTTCCAATACACCCATACAAATATGAGCATTATATTCTTTTATTATTTTGATATTTAATCTATTTTAGTTTTAATTGATGTAGCACACTTAATTTTATATAGCCTGTGAGAAGCAAATTCATTCTTGGTTGCAAATTACTATGTGCTTCTTGTGTTTGGGTTTTATAAACATAGTGGTAAGCTTACTACATTTAAATGTGGTAATCATATCCATTTCTCCAATGGGTACCCAAACAATGAATGATGGGGGAATGGCACTTTCCTCTTGACTTCATAGTGTACTATCCAAACAAGGAATTTGGATTAAGTCTCAAAACCAGGCCCAAATTTAAACTTGATTTCGGAAAATCTAAATTCTGGATTTGGTCCAAAATCCAGAATCTGGATTTGCCAAAACAAATCCGGATCCACATCAATGTTACCAAACAGCCCCTAACAAGAATCTGATATGTGTGACAGCCTATGTTGCACAAGCAAGGAATACGGACACGGCTACGGATAAGGACACGATACGGGTACATGATACATACATTTTCAAATAGGTACAGTGTAGTAGCCTATGTTGCACAAATACGGACACGGATACGGGTACGGGTACGGACACGATACTGATACTGGCACCATTTTGCCATGTCCGAGTAAGATAGGCGACAACATTCCAATAAAGTTACTTTCCCATTTGCACAAAAAAATATGAACAAACAACTGACTAAATCTGGCGCGTGGACATGCATTCCCCATTTAGTTTCTCCTCACTGAAATGTCAAGCAAATTAGAAAAGTTATTTTATCATCATTTTATCTATTTAGTTTATCAACGCTAAAATGTTGAGCAATTAAAAAAACTAAAAAGATGTATCTTCTTATTATTTCAAAAAAAGAAAAGAAAAGATCAGTTTATTTTCTACAAAATCCACAATGATTCTTTTTGTATTGTTCCTAGAAACTATCACTAAACAAGCCTAGTGAATCGTCTGCAAGAAAACTCAAGATGAAATATATTAATCTATTTTACATAATAATTCCAAGTGCCTGGTCGCACACTAAGATTCTCATGTATCATTTTTCAACTTGAAATCGCAAGTTAAGGTCACTTAACAAAGAAGGAGATACCAAAACCTAAATTGTGCAATACTAAATACTCCAACTAATTAGCAAAAAGATACATTAGCTCCTAACTAACTAGTAAAAAGATAATATCAGCGCCCATTTACATAAATTATTACCCAAGTTCTCTTCATCCCCATATACAAAACCAGACAAGAATCCAACCATTGATATGATAAAATGTATAAAAAAGATTCAACTTAATACCAATTAAAGTCACTTAACCAAGGGAGCACAGAATCAAAATTGAAGGGGTTGTTTGGTTGCTAAATGGAAATGTCATGCAACATTTGTTGCATGTAGCTTTTGTTTTCTAAGTGGTGTTGCAAATACGTTGTTTGGTTGCATACATATGATGTTGCAGGATTTATAAATCCATTGTTTGGAATAATGTGATTAGGATGCTTGGTTGCAAGTTTGTTGAAGTAAATACAAATTCATTGTTTGGTTGTTACTTGAATGCGAAGAAAGAGAGGAAATGATGTAAGCGGTGAAATAAATGTTGTTGTAAGAGGTGTTGCGGCCACTTTGGCCGCAATAAAAGTCGTGGTAGTTGGGGAAGTTGATGCAACATCTACTGCATCAATTCCACCATTTACAATTAATCAAACGATGGAAAAGAAATGATGTATGATGCAAGAAAGGTTGTACCTATTTCCATGTATAGCCAATCAAACCCCCACCCCACAAAGTTTAGGGCATTGATCAATCCAACTAACTCTTGAACAACATATATTAGCTATACTTACATAAATTTGTACACAAACACTCTCCTCATATACAACACAACTAATTGAGAAAGAGCACAAACCCATATCACAAGTCAACTCTTTCTCACATAAAAAGCATCAGAAACTAAAATTAACACGTAACCATGGAGCACGTAATCAAAATCTAAAGTACAGCAACATAGATAAATCTGACTACGACTAAAACAAGATATATAGCGCTACTTACATAAAGTTGCATCATATGTTTTATTAAGCGTGAGGCGAGGCGACGAGTCTGTCGCCTCACTTAATGGCGCTTAGCTGGCATTTTAGTTGGCGCTTAGTTAGCGTTTCAGCCGCCATCACTCATTTTTACTTATCTTTGCTCCTACATGTAAATACTCTATATACACATAAGTTTCAATATTTTTTATACAATCCTACTAGTATATGCATAAATAACAATATAAATTATCAATCAAGCAAAGTAACAATATAAATACTAGAATCAAAATACAAACTACAAGCCACACAATGCATACATATAATCATCAAAATATCATCAAACATAAAAGCTAAGGGCCTGTTTGGATACGTTTTTAAACTTAGCTTTCTGCTTTTAAACGCGAAATCAACCAAAAAGACTGTTTGGTTGTTTGCTACTGGGAGTGTTTCGTCCCAAAAGCTCTTTCCAAAATCAACTTTATAACACTCATTTCATAGAGCAGCCAAAAGCTCTTTTCTAAGTGTGTTTCAAGAGTCTGGTGGCCCCCTCTTCCTCGTTTCTCTCAATCTCTCTAATGCACTCTCTTTCTTTCTCTCTCTCTCTCTCCACACAGATTTCAGAGATTCCTGCAAGTACGTGCTCGGTCACCTCCTCGGCTGCGACACCTTCACCATGGTCTAATTCGCCCGCGCCCTCGCCTCCCCCATCGCTGTCAAGGTCCTCAACAAGCACGCGACGGACAGCTCCGGCGCAGCGCCTACAGTCCTCCATGAGGTCTCCGTCATGCGCCGCCTCTCCCCCCCCCCCCCACCCCAACGTCCTCAAGCTCCATGATATCATGACCACCAAAACAAAGATTTACATGGTCATGGAGCACACCCGTGGCGGGGAGATCTTCGCCAGCCTCGTGCGTCGCGGCCGCCTCTTCGATCCCGCGGCGTGCCCTACTTCCAGCAGCTACTCTCCGCGCTCCGCTTCTGCCACGCTCGTGGCGTCGCCTACCGCGACGTGAAGCCCGAGAACCTCCTCGACCTCGACGGGAACCTCTCAAGCTCTCCTACTTCGGCCTGTCCGCGCTTCCCGACCAGCTGCGAGCCGACGGGCTACTGCACACCAGGTGCGACACACCCGCCTACACTGAGCCAGAGGTGGTGGCACGCCGCAAGGGGGGTACAACGAGGCAAGGTCCGATGCGTGGTCATGTTGTCGGGGACGACGAGCGGCTCGGGCCGGTCGGGGAAGACTTGAGCTCGCGGAGGAGGTCGACAGTGAACTCGGACCGGTTCTCGTTGTTGGGGACGACGAGTAGCTTCGGTCGGTCGGGAACGACTCGAACTGTTCTCGTTGTCGGGGACAACGAGCGGCTTCCGGTTGGCCGAAGATGACTCGAGCTCACGGATGAGAATTATTTACCAGACAAAATTTTAAAACTATTTTTCTTAAAATTATTTTTGAGATGAAATTAACCAAACGCAAACTCAGAATCTCTATTCTCATAAAACAATTTTATAACTTACTTTCAGAAAACTGTTTTCAGAATAAAATTTCAGAAAGACTATCCAAACGGAAGTCTCTAAAGTTCCTACTTAAAGTTTTTTCAACTATCCAACTATGTAAATAACAAAAGCTTCGGTTCGGTTAAAAAAAACGCTTTTCCTGCACCTAAGGCGAGGTGAGGCGCTACTAAGCGACGCCTAAGCGCGCTTAAGCAATGATCGTTTTTCTGGAGCGAAATTTCATTAAGTGAGGCATCCAAACTCTGAAACTTGCTTAAGCGGCGCTTTTCATAACATAGGTCCTCATGACAGCAATATGTGGCCAAAACTTATAAACATGAATCATACTCCAACCATTTTCTCATAAAAGTATAAAAAAAACAGTTGTAACACTTACCTGAGGGGCAGATAATCAGAATCTGAATTTGCAACATTAAACAAGTTAAAATAGCTCAAAAACAACAACAAAGTCTTTGTCTCATATTTGTGCGGTCGGTTGTTAAATCCTTTTCTTCCATTCGGTTTTGTTAAGGGACATGTCCTCTGTAACACTAACAAAGAGCAAATCCTTCTTTAAAACCTCAATCCATGTTCGTTTAGGGCCTTAGGCCCGCCTCTAGTCCTAACAACTCTTTTAACTACTATCTTAAAGAAGCATCTACTGGTCTATGTTGCACATGTTCAAACCACCTAAAACGATTTTATCTCATCTTGTCCTCAATTGGTGCCACTTCTGACTTCCTCGAATACTCTCATTTTTTATCCTAGCTTTCAATGTATTTCCGCTCATCCATCTTACTGTTCTCGTTTCTGCTACACTAATTTTCTAGACATGTTATTTCTTAATTGCTCAACACTCTGATCCATAAAGCATGATTAGTCTTATAGCCAGTCGTCTTATAAATTTTTCCTTTCAACTTCAAAGATATATTGTGATCACAAAGTACTCCAGAAGCACCCCTCCAATCCAACCATCTTGTTTTAATTATATGCATGACATACTTCTCGATCTCTCCGTCATGATGAATGATTGATCCTAAATACCGAAACTATCACTCCTAAGCATCTCTTGTCCATCTATATATTAGCTCTATTTACATAAATTTGTATCAAATAGTCTGTCATGAAAAACACAAATTTTGGCCAAAATGCATAAACCCTAATCACAATCCAACCATTTTTCTCACAAAATGCATGAAAAAGACAACATTCAGACTTAAAACTGGTTGATGTCACTCAACCGTGGAGTAGACAATCAAAAACCAAAATTACATAAATCTGCATCCAGGCTTTCTATATTTTCATATACAACACAATTTGTGGCAAAAATACATAAAACCCAAATGGCAGTCCAACCATTTCTATCATAAAATGCACCCCAAAAAAAAACTAAACTTTCGAACTCAAGCACTAGTTATATTCACTAACGAAGTTGTAGGCAAAAAAAAAAACCTAAACTTTGCAGCATTAAACAATCCAAAACTACAAACTACCAGCAAAAATGCACAGACCCAGAACGCAATTTCAACCATTCCTCTAACAAAAACGCATCAAAACCCTAACTTTTTAGCACGTAAACGAACCAAATAAAGAAAGATCGAATCTTTGAAATACTTACAGAATCTACACTCCAAAATTGAACAAGGGGTTCAGCAGAGGAAGCCCTAATCGAGGAAAAAAAAACCCAAATCGATTTCTCGAACGAAATTCTCAAGATTCCAAAACCCGATGCTCCTCTTCTTCTCCTCTTTCTTTCCTGCCCTCTTTTCTATTTATTTAACGTTTTAATTTGATTTTTGATTATTTAGTAAAATGATAATAAAAGTACGCGTCCGTAGCTTAAACTGTACACGCGGGACGGCAGACAGACGGACGGACGGATGGGGGTGGATTTGGAATGGAACGGCTGGGATTTTGTTGGAAGTGTCTTTTTTTTTCTGAAATCTGACGGTGGGCCCACCACCTGAATCAGATTCCGAATCAGAATCTTTCTTCCACCACTACAAAAATGACGAGCATCAACCATTTCATCGTCTTAACATTTTAAAACTAGTCGGCAGTGGCCAACGTGTACGCATGGGCGGATCTACTGGTTAGTTGGGTGGCTCCAGCCCACCCAGCCGACCTAAATGTCTTTTTCATATATATTCTCAGCTCCCACTCCAGTTCCAACTAAAGTTCGGTCCTTCCCCTTTCTTCCAGCTGTAACTGGAGAATGAGAATAATTTTAGGGCTTGGAAGAATTGATGTAAGTCCGTTCCTCCCTATTTCTAATTTTTCTTTATATATGCTGATACAGTGGAAGTTAAGAAGGTGGAGGAAACTAGTGATGTTGCTGCTTAATTTATATTCAAAGAAGAAAATAAACACATGTTAAATGTTCCAATAATGCTAAGTTTACTACCAAATGCTTACAACCTTCTTACAACTCTCTCTCCCCCCCGCTATGTGGGCCACCCCCGGGCCCATCTCTCCCTCCAATGAACGGCTGCCACGTGGCATTTTTGTCACGTGGCGGCCACCCGAACAGCCAGTGGGTCCCACCTCTTCCTCCTCCTCCAATGGGTAACCTCCACGTGGGCGCCACGTGGCCGCCACGTGGAGGTTGTAAGAGGGTTGTAGGCATTTGGTTGTAGTCATAGCATTTCTGTAAATGTTCAGATGGAGAAGAAAATTGATACATGTAGTCTTTATTTTTTGTCTTTGCTTTTGCAATGCCTTAGGTCTCTCTCTATGTTGCACGGATTACTATAACTTAATGGCAGCATTATCAGCACATGAATCTCGTAGGCGCCTCCTCGGATGCTGCATCCATGGGGAGGAAAAAATGTTGAATTGTGAGTACATGCCTAATAGGAGCTTGGATGTCTTTGTATTTGGTTGGTCCCTCTCTCTCAATATCCATCTTATTCTTACTTTTCCAAAATACAAGTTTAGAAACTATAATCGAATTATCAACAATATGTCTTCCAAAAGCGTATATATTTCTTGAAATTAAAACATCATATAAATCAAAATATAGCTATAACTTATCATTCAAGTGATGTGTCTATGTTGTAGCAAATAACTGATATTTTCGAAAAAAAAATTAGCGGAGATGTCACTCATAACACAAATTGTCAAAAAGGTGAAATATCATAAAAGATTAGCTCAAACTTATCAATCAGGTGATTAACTAATTAATCTTGCAACGGTCGAAAAGTCATGAGAGTAAGCATATGATGACACTTACGGTTTAGATGCAATATTCATGTAGATTTTACTACAACAAGAAGAATGTTTGTGGCTATAGAAAAATTAAAAGTGTTGCAATAGAGGTTTATTTGTTCAATTTATTATAAAAAAAAAATTAACCAAGGGCTGTAGATTTCACACAAACATTTATTTTGTTAAGTTCAACTCAGGGTAAACTAAAATCCTAGCTCCGCCCTTGTAATGCCCAATTCCTAAAATACGTAGGACTAGGAATACATAACATGCCAACTACGCATTCGACCAGACTCTGGTCCGACTCGAATACGTATAAGCTGTAATATAATGTAACTATCTAAGAATACTGAAAATATCTATGTCTCAATTCACATAAAGAACAAAATATCAAGAATGAACTACATATGCTAAAGTCGGCCGCCAGTAACACATAAGCTCGAATAAAGTCGAGAAAGAAATATGAGTCTATAAAACTAGGCTACATCAGCAGATAAATAAATAATATGAATAATAACCATAACTCCGGAAGAACTGATATAAGTACCTGGCACCAATGCCTGCAAGACAAAGCAACACACTTCAGCAACTCCAGGCAGGTTCTACAACAGTCTATGCTGCAAAACTGGCAAGGGACCAGGTCCTCAGAGGGACGTAACAAGGTACAAGAAACAGCATGCCAAAGTAAAATAGTATAATGCCACATACTCAAGGGTAAACTAATATAACCATCTAAGTAAAATGCAAGTTAGAGCATCACTAGTACTCAGGTTGAAACCACTACAAGCTCTATGTCGGAGAGCCCGTAGCAGCAAGAATATCACGTAATGGGTCAAGCCCTGATATAGAGACTAAAGCACCTCAATAATAAAGTATATATATATGTAATCCGCATGTAGTCTGTGTATCTCTCCCCACCCAATGTAATCATACGTCTCATGTCCACAATGTCTCATGTCTATAATACGCAAGATCATGACCTCTAACTAGTACATTGAGTCATAATGATATCTATGTATATGCAAGTCTCTTGTCACGAATCATGTAAGCCTATACAGAATCACCATAAATAACTCAGAAAAGATTCGGTCACATGAATAGTGTCAAGTGTCCTATGGTATGAAGTACTTGGTAAAGCAAGCACGAAAATATATAGGATCGTAGAATCAACTCTCTAAATGACGTTCACTACTAGAATAAGCGGGATTAGCGATATTTTTTAGCGACACCAAGTAAAAACGTCGCTAATTTAGCGACTCCATGTAAAACGTCTGTAGACGTCGCTAATTGGCGACATTTAACGACGTTTAGCGACTTATATTCAGTTTTTATAAGATTAGTCGCTATAAGTTTAATTTTGGTCGCTAAACGTCGCTAATATATCTAAGTTAGCGACGTTTAGCGACGCAAATAGCGACGTTTATATTAGAAATATTTAGCAACGTGTTTAACGACGTCCGTAACGTCGCTATAATTTAATTTAGCGACGTCCTTCTTTGACGTCGCTAAACGTCGCTAAAATTTGGTTAACTAGGGCTCGGTTTCCAATTTTCCCCAACTGTCAAAATTTTGAAACGAAAAAAAATTTCCCCCGCCACCCCCCCCCCCCGCTCCGTCGATCGCCTGCTCCGTCGACCTCCCCCGCGGCTACTCCGGCATCCCCCTCCTCTTCCTCGAGCTCTAGGTAAAGCCTAACTCTCTCTCTCTCTCTCTCTCTCTCTCTCTCTCTCTCTCTCTCTCTCTCTCTCCACATGTGATACTGACACAGACACGACACACACACACAGATGGTGACACGGACACAGACACGACACACACACACACACTGACACAGACACTGATAAGGACCTTAGGGTTAGGATTAGATTTTTTGACATGGACACAGACACTAATATCACATGGACACAGACAGTGACACAGACACTGAGCTCGAGATGTGAGGGATTGTGACAGTTGTAGTAGGGTTATTACCTGCAAGTGATACACTTTAGAAGTGTTAGTATGTGGAGTCATCAGTTAGTATATTATCTGTTGTTAGTATTGGTACATGGAGGAGACCAAATAAAGTTTGGTTACAGACTTGGGGCTCTGGCATGGGGCACTGCAGCAGTGCACCCAAATGGTGCCTGTCAGTTAGGCTTGGGGGCAGTCCCTAGGCACTGCAGAGGCATGCCTTAGTGCATCTCAGTTTCAGTTTGGTATCAGTCATCAGTACTTATACACTGATACGTATCAGGGACTGTGTGAGGTATCAGTACAGGCAATTGTAGGAGTTGATGCAGGCAAGGTATAAAGTCAAGTGTTAATAGGGTATATATAGATATGTAGGTTAGTGATGTTTAGAGATGTTAGATAGGAGTGTACTAAGATGGTATCTAGAATAAGCGGGATGACATGCTCGAGCCTTGTAGTGGGCAGTGAGAAGGAGGTCTGCAACAGTGAGCAGGCAACCGAAGAGGAAAACCATCAGCACTGTGTCATTTCAGCAACCATGTATCAGGAAGTATCAACAAGTCACACTGTATCAGTATCCGTTTTCAGTTGCATTTAGTGAGCTATGTATACTAGTTTTAGTTAGCTTAGTGTCCAGTTATTGGTTAGTTGGTTTAAGATGGGTTAGCATGAGTTATTGGGTAGAAGTTAAGGGTATCAGTTTTGTATTAAATTAGTACATAGTTAGTGTAGTTAAATAGTTACTTACTGATATACTTGATTTTGTTAATAGTTACCTAAGTAACTATATGTCCTAGTAAGCATTGTATACAGTAAAGAACCCAAGCTTTTACCAATAGTATAAAATATTAAAAAACTAAGAGACTTGGCCTCTTTTTAGTTGTTTTGAATATTGCTTATTTTAGACTTTGATAAATGAAAGTATGTATTATATCAGATATGATTTTTATAGTACGGTTAAGTTATGAAGTTAGGTGATAAACCACTGTATGTAATGATTTATATGATACATACTGTCATTTTTGCAGAAGTATCTAGAAATGGATATAAATTACTATCTGCGTCATCGTTCGTGGATGTACAACCGTCATCCTGATGACATGTGCGGTGTACGGGATGAATTCATTGAGGGTGTACAGCAGTTCCTGCAGTTCGCCAAGGCGTTCCCTCAGTACATGGACGGTACCAAAATTAAGTGTCCGTGTGTGAGATGTCGCAACAGAAAATATCATCCAGAAGTGGAAGTTACATATCATTTATACTCGAAGGGCTTTACGCCGAATTACTATCAGTGGACCGCGCACGGAGAACTTGTATCTCTAGCATTGGAGTCGGAGCCCTATGTGGAGCCGTATATGGATGTCCAAGACCACGATGCTTACGACGACGGGTTGGTGAACATGGTTTATGATGCGGCGGAGCCTAGTTTCAATCCTGACAATTATGATACGACGGGACCTAGTTTCAATCCGGATAATTATGATGCAGCTGAGGAGGCACCGAATGCCGATGCTGCAAAGTTTATGGAGTTGCTTGAGAATGCAATGACTCCACTATATCCTGGTTGTGAGGATCATTCACCGTTGGAGGTGGTTACAAGATTATTGAGCATCAAGTCCGATTTTAACATGTCGCAAGAATGCTATAATCGACTGCTCGATTTGATTATAGAGATCTTGCTCGAGGGTACAAAGTTGCCTAAAGACTTCTATCGATCTAAGAGGATGGTGAGATCGCTTTGGATGGGATACGAGAAAATTGATGCATGTCGCAACGGGTGCATGTTGTACTACAAAGACGACAAGGATGAAGATGCGTGCAGATTCTGTGGTGCTGATCGCTACAAGGCCACTGTTAGAGGAAAGTCTGTCGGTGCAAGGAAGCCTACCGATTCGATGCACTACTTGCCTTTGACGCCGCGGTTGCAGCGGTTGTTTATGGTTAAGGAGACTGTAGAAAACATGAGTTGGCACAGGCAAAAACAGATCGAAGGAGTATTGGATCATCCATCCGATGGAGAAGCATGGAAGCACTTTGATCGAGAGTATCCATATTTTGTCGAGGAAGCGCGTAATGTCAGATTGGGGCTCTGCTCTGACGGTTTTACCCCATTCGGACTTTCGGGCTCCCAGTATTCGTGTTGGCCTATGATCGTCACTCCGTACAATCTACCGTCTTGGATGTGCATGAAGACTCCGTATATGTTCCTAACCGTTATTATCCCGGGTCCGAACAATCCGAAGAGGAACATCGATGTGTATTTACAGCCTTTGATAGATGAGTTGAATCAGCTGTGGGAAGTCGGTGCCAACACGTACGATGTTTCTAGAAAGCAGAATTTTCAGATGAGGGCAGCACTTATATGGACCATCAACGACTTTCCGGCCTATGGAATATTATCGGGATGGAGCACCCATGGTCGTCTCTCATGTCCGTATTGCATGGACCATTCTCAGGCTTTCCGTTTGAAATACGGAGGTAAACCGTACTTCTTCGATTGTCATCAACAATTTTTGCCGAATGATCATCCGTACCGGAGGAATCGAAATGCTTTTCGTGCGGGAGTTGTGGAGAAGGCCAATCCACCGCCAAGGTGGCCCGGATGCACGATATGGGAAGAGGTAAAAGATTTACCAAGTGCTATCGAAGAGCCTGCTAAGGGGTACAAGTGTGACGGATTTGGTCGCACCCATAACTGGACGAAGAGGAGTATATTCTGGGATCTGCCATATTGGAGCACCAATCTGATCAGACATAACCTTGATGTCATGCATATCGAGAAGAATGTGTTTGATAACATAATTAATACTGTAATGGATGTAAAAGGGAAGACGAAAGATAATCCGAAGGCCAGGTTGGACTTAGAAGACATATGTAGACGTCCTGTATTGCATTTGATAGAGGAGTGGAATGGAAAGTTAAAGCAACCTAAGTCAGTTTTCTCACTGGATAAAGAGGATAAAGGTAGACTTTGTAGGTGAATTCAGGGTCTAAAGTTTCCAGACGGGTACGTGTCGAACTTGAAAAGATGCGTCGACCTCAAGGAGAACAAACTAGTAGGTATGAAGAGCCACGATTGTCACGTATTCATGGAGAGGTTAATTCCGATTGTATTTCGGGAATTCTTACCGCAGGTCGTTTGGGACCCATTGATAGAGCTGAGCATATTCTTCAGAGATCTTTGTTGTACTAAGTTGCTCGTCGATCGTCTAGAAAAGCAAGAGAGGGACATTGCGGTAATACTATGTAAGCTCGAGAAGGTATTTCCTCCTGGATTCTTCGACTCTATGGAGCATTTGCCAATTCATCTTTCCTATGAGGCACGTGTTGGTGGTCCTGTCGGTTATCGGTGGATGTACCCCTTCGAGCGCCATCTGAATCACCTAAAGAGAAAGGTAAAAAATAAGGCACGGGTTGAAGTCTCTATTTGTGAAGCTTATGTTCTCGAGAAGATTACAAACTTTTGCTCGACGTATTTCAAACCGCATGTTGCTACTAATAGGACGAAAGCTCCCAGAAACGATGACGCATATCAGGAATCTAATGATGCAATACTCAAAGTATTCAATGCATCCGGAAAGCCTTCGGGAAAAATGAAGAAGAGATATTTGAATGACGATGAGCTAAGGGCTGTTCAATTGTATATATTACTCAATTGCGACGAGGATGAAGTGGAGAAGCTAGAGGGGTAAGTAATTAATACGTCCACGTTTATATCATCTCAATGTAATAGTATAAGATACTATTATGCTACTAATCAGCAGTTGCTTCATTGTTTTTCAGCACATATAATGATGAGTTGAGGTCGGTTAGACCCTACATAACAGACGAAGAAGTAGAACAAGATATGAGATGCCATTTTCCTTCTTGGTTGAGCGCATATATAAGATGCTTGGTAATTACTTTTTATTTCTGCACTTGCAAAACAAATAACTTACTATCGCTACTTTGGTATTTAGGTCGATCGTCTAATATCACCCGAGACTGAATCTATTAGGACTCTAGCCAAGGGACCAATTACTGCCGTAAAAATATGGCCAAGTTTCTGTGTAAATGGGTTCAGGTTCAAGTAAACAAATGCTCCTATCAGAGACAGCTTTCTGGATCTTGATTCCACGAAAAACAGTGGTTTGTGTATCAAATCTTCAAACTACAAAGACGTCAATCCGGGCAATAATTTTTTTGGCATCTTACGAGAGATTGTAGAGTTGACATATAATTATGGCACAGAACCTGCTAATATCGTGCTATTCAGGTGTGAATTATTCGATCCGATTCAAGATCAAGGTTGGAAAATTGACAAGCATGGCCTTGTGGATATAAACTACAAGCGTAGATATCAAGGCTACGAACCATTTGTCCTATCAAGTCAGGCTCAGCTCGTGTACTTCACAACTTATCCTAGACGGGGTACGGCGTCGACACCCGAATCTTGTTCGGACGCTAAGCAACGCCTCACGGTCCTAGGTTGAGCAGGCACATCACAAGAATATATAAAATAAAACACAAGTCGATAATATAATAGGATTTACTGCAAGTTGGCAAAGTACACTTGTCTGGAACTCCAAGTTGATAATACAAAGAACTTGCCCTCGAATCCACGCTCGTGCGATCCCAAGAGCCTAAATATATAATATCATAAAATTAGTCACTATGACACGGTTCACTAAGCGTGCACAAGAGTACAACTACTCTATGTTATTAATCATTAGATAATTAGGGTCTAAATTAATCAAGGATACAACTTATACAATGACATCAGTTATTTAGAGTCTAAAATAATTATGGGTTCTAACAAAGTAGGTTGGCTAAGGTTCACTAGTCAAGGACCAAGAAAGTGTGTAAACACCAAGCCTACTAGTAACATAACATCATCAAGCCTCATAAACATGGTTATAACGAAGGTTCATGTAGGTATTAGGTATTCTCACACTAGATTTCCTTGTCTATTAAAACATGCACATGAGCATTAATAATAGGTCAAGTTAGGGTTATCACAAAGAATCACATACTTTATTTATCAAGTATATCAATTCATCCAACTGTATACAACTCTCGTTCTACTACAAAATGTCAAGTATACATAGACAAGTCAAATCTGAATTTATAATAAGATCATGGCATATACCTCATTCCTAACTTGTATTTGTCATGAAATATGTGTGCAAACACTACTACAACTAGTGAACAACCCTAGCATGACATCTTCTACATTCTAACATAGTGTTTATAAATAATAAAACTAGCTATCACAAAACCTAGGCAAAGTGCACTAGTAGTTGCACAACATTTAATCATGTCTCAACCATACATTTATTTATATATAACACCCTAAACAAAATTTATATATTCTGAAATTTAGTGAAAATTAGAGTAAAAATTATGTTTTGTAAGTGGTTGCTTGCATTTTAGATCATGGCAAAGTGAATAGGACAACAAGTGCATAAATAACATTCAAGTCTAGACATGAGAAGTAATACGTGTTCTTGGTATAATATCATAAAAATATGAATAGAAAGTTGGTAAAATTTAATAGGAATGTGAAGTACATGTAGAGATGGTTGATTAGGAGGAGTTGGAGCTCTTACCAAAGTAAAATGGGAAGGCAAAAGAGGGTTGTGCACTGCTTGCACAAATCTGTCCAGATTTGGATACTTCGTCTCGTAGCTGTTGTCCGGGGCTTCAAAATATTTCTCCAAGTACTTTGGGGCTTAGAGAGATTAGGGAAGAGGTAGAGGATGAAGATAGGGTGGTTGTTGAAGGGATTTTGGTGCTGGAAGTGGTGGCAACAAGGTGTTGAAGTGGTGTTATTATTGGCGGATTCAGCAGGTATCTTCGTTTTGTATGGGGTGTTTGGGAGAGCTGTGGGATGATTTAGGTGTTGAGTTATAAATAAAACTTGTTAAGGAGAGGTAGGAGAATGATATTTGGGTAATGTGGTGGTGGTTTGGAGGCTATGGAGGTGGTAGAGTGGCCTGAGAAGAGGATATACTGAATTTGAATTCAGCCTGGACACCTCTGATGGAGGGCTGTTTTGAGGAACTTAGAGTGAATTTTGATAACAAATTTGTGAAGAGAAAGTGATAAGTACTGGGAGAGAAAGAAGGATACAAAATTTGAGAGAAAGATACTTACTGTGGAGGGAGATAGGGCTGGATTGGTGGGGGTATTCTTGAATTCAGATTCAATCTGGGTAGGGTTGGATAGATGGAGGTGTAGAGGGATATAGAGAAGGAATTTGGAGATGGTTTATGAAGAGAAAATGTTAGGAAGAGAGTTAGGAAGAAGTTTTCTTCAGGTGGTTTGAATGGAGAGGTGAAGAGAGGAGGGTTATGGACAGCCTAGTGGGGAGGGAAAAGGTTTGGAGTTACCAATGGGTAAGGAAAGGTAACAAGTTATAACCCCTTCCCTTTCACATTCCACCTTAATGATTTAATAAACCAATGGTTGTCCAAAACTGAAATAATATTTAATATGGATGATCAGACCTAGTGTAAACTCCCTCGACCAGATTTCAGTAAATTAGGATTAGTTTAGACTAATTAGAATTATGACAACTTTTTGAAAAATTTATTTATTATATATTCTGCTGATTGTGCACTTGTTTATTACACAATTAATTAGGGCATCACACTAGCTGTTAATCCTAAACAAATTTTACATACCTGCCCTAGACTTGTTAGACTACTTTTTCTGTATTTTGTGCAACTTCCAGAAACCTCGTTTGATGCTTCGTTTTAGTTGCACAAATATCGTTACAAACGTATGTAATTATTTCCTATTTAATTTTCTGCTCTTTATCCATCTCTGTACCCTTAGAGATTTGAGGACCAGTAGGCACCTGATTGCCCAACCAAAAATACGATAATATTCTACTCTAATTATACTTCAATTATCGTTTTGACACCGTAGAAAAATTATGACCCTAACAGCCTCAAAATAATTAGTGAACACCGTGCGCAGTATTTATTAAATAATAAATACGATGACTGTATCACCTGCAATATCAGACCCTGCCTCTACCCAGACTCACTCCACACTGTCCAAAATATTTTCCCCCAGCTATTTCCCCTCATTTTTATACAATTTAGAATTTCGGGAAATCAGTATTTGAAATTTGGTAAATTGCGACATTACGCAAAATACAAATTTTATGCATTTATGCAATTATTGAAAAGTTAGGGTTTTTATGCAAAATTGCATGCTAGGTGGCCTAATCCTATTGGCTAGACCATAGGTGGGTGGGACCCACCATAAAATCCAAAAAATTCTGCTGGAAATATCCCAAATATCAAATTACCAAAATGCCCCTAAAGTTCTACTTAATTACGAAAATGCCATTAGGCAAAACCCTATATAAACCCTAGTATTCCCTCCATTCAAACCCATCCCACCACCACCACGGCCACCCTCCGCCCACCGGACCGCCGCCGAACCCGTCGCCACTCCCCTCCCCTTCCCTCCGACCACTGCCACCCACCTCCGGCCGGCCGCTCCGCCGTGGCCAGCCTCCACAGCACCATCCCGACCACCACCTTCACAGCACCACCACCACTCCCATTCACTTCCCCCGCCGCCTCCGGCCGTCGCCGACCACCGCCACCCTACCCAAACCCTTCGCCCCGACCTCCTCTACCTACCACCACCACCTCGCCTCCCCACGACGCCACCTCCGGCCGCCCTAGCCCCCGCAGCAGCCACCCTCCCCTAACCTTAGCTGCTGCTACTCCTCTCCCCGACGCCTCTAGCCGCCACCACCACCGCCGTGCACCTCCGCCACCACCACCAACTTCACCGCCACCCTCCCCTCTCCCGAACCCGCCGCCTTCCCGGCCACCTCCGCCGGCCAGCGCCCCCGCAAGTTGCTGCTGCTGCTGTCAGTAGCCACTGCTACTGTTGCTGCTCCTCCGGCCGCCTCCGGCCAGCTCCGCCGTCGTCCTTCCGCTGGCGACACCGCGTGGGACCCCCCTGCCACCTGTAAGGTATATTATACCTATACTATACATAAATATGTAAATAATCTATAATACATGTATGTATATGTATATATATGTATATATATATGTATATATATATATGTATATTACTATGTATTTATATGTATAATTATATATATATATGTATTATATTATCTACAGTATATTATACTGTATGTATATTATATATATGTCTATATATTCTATATATATATATGTATATGTATATATATGTATATGTATATGTATATATATGTATATATATATCTACTATATAATATTATGTAATATTATATATATATATATATATATCTATTGTATATATATATATTATATATATATAATATATATACTATAATAAATATAACATATTTGTATATGTTATATAATTAATAAAATATGTACTTTTCTGTTTTTAAATTATATAAATATATGTGTATACATATATTTATATGATATACTATGCATTTTAGTTTATTTATTTTTCTGCATTTAATTCCTGCACTATCTATATATATTATCTATATATATATATTATATATATATATATTATTATTCAGCTGGATAATACAGCTTATTATAAATATGTAAATTTACATTTCTGCAATGTCTTTATCTATATATTATATATACTATATACCAGCTGGATAATACAGCTTAATTATATATATTATATTTTAATTCTTGAAATGTCATTTATCATATTATATACTATGTTTTATATTACAGCCTATCTATAAATATATAATTAATTATTAACAGTGGTCACATATAGACCCTGATAATATATATGTATTTAATTACTGTCCTGTCAATTCAATTTATTTATATTATATATATCAGAGGATACACCCTGATAAATACTATATTATTTATCGCAGTGGATATACCCTGCTACTATATATTATTGCCTGCATTTATCTGTTCTATATATATATACTATTATATATATTATATATATGCCTACTATATATATATCTATACTATATATTATGTATATAAATATGTTTTGTATTACAGCCTGGATATTCACGAACCCTGTCTATTTTAACAGAAATCAACTTCAGCACTGCCAGTGACCCCCTGTCACCAGCACCTTCACAACTGACTGTAAAATCAGGGTTTCAACACTATCAGGGAGTAGGCAAGTATACCTTGCCAAGTATTGTTTAAATTAAATTGTTGATATCTACTTTGTTCTGAAAATTCATATACCATGATCACCTGAGACTGCCTTGGGTACAGTCAACTGTTATGTTGACATGATATTACAGACTCTCTAACAGCTGAGAGAATATCCTAATATATTCTCCTAGACCCTATCACGAGAACACGCAACATGGTTGCATTTACATATATGGATGTGAGCTGCGTATTTGGTTAGCTACCAGTACGTGTGACCCGCATCACGGATTAGAATAACTCAGGAAATGTACGACTTGACATTTAGTTTCATTGGGATGGGAAAGATAACTAGTTGACGTATGGGACACCCCCTCCACAAATGTTCTATACCTTCGCACCATGCTCCTTGGAGATGGTCGATTGCAGAGTTCCCTGAGTCGGGGGCATACGACACCTATACTAGCCAGTCGCCACGATTGGTGAATTACGTCAGCGTATGTCTAGCCACACATTCCCATGCGTACTACTGGATCTTTACTTGCATTTTCACTTAGTATGGTTAGCACCCTGTATTTATTTTATTTCTTTATTCAGTATTTACATTACATGGCATGTCATTTTTCTGTATCTTGTTACGTCCCACTGAGGACCTGGTTCCTTGCCAGATCTAGATGAGGCTTTCTACCCCACAGTATACGGGCCTGATCAGGAGGCCAGATGTGCTACCGAGGAGGAGCTCGAGGAGATACCCTCAGAGTAGGCTTGACCCTAGATGCTGCTACCTGGAGATGGAGATGTTTTGATCAGATAGACATTGCTTAGTCTATCTGATTTTTCTGCGCTATTATCAGTATTTGTAGTAGGCGTGTATTCTCACCAGTTGTGTACTGTATCAGACTCAGTTATATATATATATTTCAGCACTTGCTTTTCTGACATTTTGTTGTGGATGAGATAGTTTTACCTGTTCTATACTTGTAGTATTTTAGGACAGCGTAGCACGTCCCTTTGGGTCCATCAAAGTGGATTAAGCCCTTAGTGACGTGTCAGCTGGCCAGTGACACGTGGCCTAGTTCCTGACATTTTGGGACTGGGGCGTGACATGGTTTTAGTGGTGGCCCATGCAGGTCAAGTTTTATTTGCTAGTGGTATGATGACATACCCAGCAATGCCTGCAATAGGATAGGAATATTAGGTCTCATCCACACTGACACCATCTCTACAAATTCTATTATTTCATCTTGCTTGATTATCATTATTTATCTCTTTTGTGTTTTCTAATTATCCTATTTTCCTCAAAAATATGGACATACCCGGGAAACTTGCGAATAATGGGGCTGACCAAGCAACAGACCCTTCGCCAAGTGCCCAAGAAACTCCGTCCAATCACCAGAATTCTAGCCAGGAGACGACACCAACTCCACATGCAGAGACACCTTTGTCTCCACCTCCAGCCTTGCCTATCCAGATGCCACAACTTGAGGGTCAACCTCAAATGTTGCAGTTTCTCCAGACTATGTTGCAGAACCAGTGGCAACAAACTGAGGCCCTGAGACAGTCTCAGTGGCAGCAAACTGAAGCTCTGCGACAGACGTTGATGACGGCTTTGGAGAGAACTACTACTCCGACACCAGTACCTGTCCAACCAGCGGGCACAGTTCGAGGCTTCCGTCAAATGAGCCCGAGGGATTTCAAAGGCAACGAGACTCCTGAAGAGATCTCCGATTGGATCTCCAACACCGAAATGCTGCTAGAAGGATCGCAACTCACTCCCGACCTATGGATGACCGCTGTAAGGGGCCAACTTCTTGGCAACGCCCATCACTGGTGGGAATCCATAGAGCGCAGCGTCGGAAAAGACCAAACTTGGCAACAATTCTTGGAGCATTTCAACGCCAAGTACTTTCCAGCGACAGTCCAGAATGCCCTATACTCCTAGTTCCTGCACCTGGAGCAAGGAAACATGACGGTAGATGCCTACGACACGGAGTTTAGCAGACTAAGTCGTTTCGGTGCTGATCTGATCCCAAACGAGCTGAAGAAGGCTAAAAGATTCCACCATGGCCTTAACCACGAGCTCCAGAGGTACACAACAACGCAGTCGAGAATCTCCTACAACAAGGTTCTTACAGAAGCCAGGGAGCAAGAAGCCATTGGCCGAGGAGCCAGACGCTCAAATCCAACCTTCCCGGCCAAGAATCAGCACGGAGCAGGAGGACCTATACGTCGTCCCCAATATCAGACGCAGTAGACGACGGGGCCTTACCAGAAGAGGGAGCTCCCGACTTGTCACTTTTGTGGCAAGAAGGGGCATTTTGCCAATGACTGTAGAAAGAAGCTGGGATTATGCCTGCTATGTGGAGCTAAAAATCATATGGCCAAAGACTGCCCACAACGTAGAGATGCAGCACCTCAACAAGGGCAGAAGCCAGGAGTACAAGCTCAGAAGATGCTTCCCTCCACATCAGGAGGATATCAGAGAGGAGCACCTCTTCCTACTCAGGAAACCCAGTTCAAGGCCAGACAACAAGCCGGAGGACAAAGGCAGGGACAAGCCTTTGCGTTAGCTGCTATTGCAGAAGAACCTGAAGGGGAAACTATAACAGGTACCATTTTAGTTGCATCATTACCTGCAACTGTATTATTCGATTCTGGGGCTACTTTGTCTTTCATATCCAGTAGTTTCGTAGCCATGCACAAGCTATCCACTTCCCCGCTACCCAAGTGTTGGAAAATACTTATTGGAGGAGGTATTGTTCCAGTTACCAACATTATCGAAACATGTCCGGTAGTTGTTTGTAGTAGAGGACTAAGAGCACGATTTTTGGTACTTCCAATGCCAAATTTCGATGTTGTCTTAGGCATGGACTGGCTAAGCCAGAACGATGCTATCCTAGACTGCCGAAAGGGTAGTGTTATCTTTAGACCCCCAGATCACCCAGAGTTCGAATATGTCCGAGGAACCATTGAGCAAGGAGTAGGCCAGACTCCTAGAGCTTACATGGCGATGGAGACAGCACTTCCCTCAATTGTAGTAGAGTTCGAGGACGTATTTCCAGAAAAATTGCCAGGCCTACCGCCTGACAGAGAAGTGGAGTTCATTATTGAGCTGATACCCGGAGCTGCACCAGTATCCTCCAATGTATACCGACTGGCAAAGAAGGAGCTTGACGAGCTGAAGCTTCAACTAGAGGAACTACAGATCAAGGGATTTGTTCGTCCTAGTGCATCACCCTGGGGAGCACCAGTGTTGTTTGTACCAAAGAAGGACGGAACATATCGCATGTGCATTGATTACAGAGCCCTCAACGCTCTGACAATCAAAAACAAGTACCCCTTGCCGAGAATTGACGACCTGTTCGATCAACTAACAGGAGCCGTAGTATTCTCGAAGATAGACTTGAGATCAGGCTATCATCAGGTCAAGGTACGGAGGGAAGATATTCCAAAAACAGCATTCAGGACTCGTTATGGTCATTACGAGTTCCTAGTGATGCCTTTTGGACTAACTAATGCACCTGCCGTATTCATGAACCTGATGAACAGAGTCTTCCACCAATATCTGGACCAGTTCGTGGTAGTCTTCATCGACGACATTCTGGTGTATTCAAAAAGCCACGAGGAGCATGAAAAGCACTTAAGGTTGGTATTAGAGACGCTGAGACGGGAGAGCCTTTATGCTAAGATGAGCAAGTGTGAATTCTTCCTGGACCGTGTCGCATTTCTTGGACACGTTATCACAGGAGAAGGCATCTCGGTAGACCCAGCAAAGATCTCATCTGTTGAGACGTGGCCAACCCCGACCAACGTCTCAGAGGTGAGGAGCTTTCTAGGACTTGCCGGATATTACCGGAGGTTCGTAAAAAACTTTGCAAGAATTGCGGAGCCGATTACCCGTCTTACTCGCAAGGAGCAGGAGTTCATATGGACTGAAGATTGCCAGACAGCTTTTGATGACTTGAAGAAGCATCTGACTACAGCTCCCATTTTGACTATACCATCTGGATCCGGAGGTTTCGTCATATATAGCGATGCATCCGGAAAAGGATTTGGTTGTGTCTTAATGCAACATGGGAAGGTTGTAGCTTATGCCTCAAGACAGTTGAGGACTAATGAGAAGAATTACCCCACTCACGATCTGGAGCTTGCCGCAGTCATTTTCGCCCTGAAGCTATGGAGACACTATCTATATGGCGAAAGAGTGGAGATATTCACCGATCATAAAAGTTTGAAGTACGTCTACACCCAGAAGGACCTAAATCTGAGACAAAGACGATGGCTCGAAGTGATGGCGGATTTCGAAATTGATCTACAGTACCATCCAGGGAAAGCTAATATGGTGGCAGATGCTCTAAGCAGAAGACCCTCGGCATTCTTTATGATCACCCAACCAGGTCTTCTGAGAGATCTAGAAAATTTGGGAATAGAGGTTATTATGCCAGGACTTGATGGCCAATTATCAAACTATCAGCTGCAATCAACCTTGGTAGAAAGAATCAAAACTACTCTACCAACAGATACAAGATTTCAGAGGCTTCGACAAAGAACAGAGGCTGAAATTCAGACAGGATGTCGCATACACGAAGATGGGACTCTAAGATGTGGTGATCGTCTTTATGTTCCAAATGGAGAACTTCGTAATGAGCTTATGTCAGAAGCTCATAGCTCAACCTACTCTATACATCCAGGAGGCACAAAGATGTACAGAGATCTGCGATAATATTACTGGTGGCATAGAATGAAGCGGAAGATAGCACGTTTTGTGGCCAAATGCCTGGTGTGTCAGCAGGTCAAGGCTGAGCATCAGAGATCTGCCGGTCTACTTCAACCCCTCCCAATACCCGAGTGAAAATGGGAACACATTACGATGGACTTTGTTACGGGATTCCCAAGAAGTCCTAGTGGTCGTAATGCTGTATGGGTAATCGTAGATAGACTCACAAAGGCTGCTCATTTCCTACCTTTTAGAGTTGGACAATCTACAGAAGTCTTGGCGGACATGTACATGAAGGAGATAGTGCGTCTGCATGGAGTGCCAGTCAGCATAGTATCTGACAGAGATACGAGATTTATATCTTACTTTTGGCGAAGTATGCAAGAAAGTCTTGGTACCCGCCTCAAGTTCAGCACCTCGTATCACCCACAAACAGATGGCCAATCAGAATGCACCATCCAGATACTTGAAGATATGCTGAGAGCCTGCATGCTTGATTTCAGCGGATCATGGGAAGATCATCTACACCTGATGGAATTTTCCTACAATAACAGCTATCAAGCGAGCATTCAAATGGCCCCCTTTGAAGCTTTGTATGGAAGAAAATGTCGTTCTCCAGTATGCTGGAGCGATGTTGGCGAGAGACAGATCTTGGGACCAGAACTGATTATTCGTACGGTGGAGAAAGTAAAGAAGATCCAGGGACACCTACGAGCTGCACAAGACAGGCAGAAGCACTGGACCAACATTCATCGCCGACCTCTAGAGTTCCAAGTAGGGGAGCATGTGTTCTTAAAGATCTCACCTACTAGAGGAACTATCAGATTTGGAGGAAGAGGGAAGCTAAGTCCAAGGTACATTGGACCCTTCGATGTGCTAGATCGCGTCGGAGAAGTTGCTTACAGACTAGCTCTACCTCAGACTTTGGAGGGAGTACATGACGTCTTCCACGTATCTCAGCTGAGGAGGTACATTCCAGACCCGAGTCATGTGCTAGACTACTCAGAGATCACCATCGGGCCAAGCTTATCTTATCAGGAGGAGCCTGTAGAGATTCTGGACCGTAGCGAGAAAGTGTTGCGAGGCCAGACTATTCCTCTCGTTCGTGTTGCATGGAGACATCATGCACCAGGTGAATCCACCTGGGAACGAGAAGAGGATATTCGTCAGCGTTATCCCCACCTATTTCCAAACCAGGGTATGTCCAATATTTCAAACCAAATCTTTCTTAATCATCTTATGTCCTTAATAATTCTTCATTCTCATTATATGGTTGTTTTTATTTCGAGGACGAAATATTCTAAGGAGGGTAGATTGTAAACTCCCTCGACCAGATTTCAGTAAATTAGGATTAGTTTAGACTAATTAGAATTATGACAACTTTTTGAAAAATTTATTTATTATATATTCTGCTGATTGTGCACTTGTTTATTACACAATTAATTAGGGCATCACACTAGCTGTTAACCCTAAATAAATTTTACATACCTGCCCTAGACTTGTTAGACTACTTTTTCTGTATTTTGTGCAACTTCCAGAAACCTCGTTTGATGCTTCATTTTAGTCGCACAAATATCGTTACAAACGTATGTAATTATTTCCTATTTAATTTTCTGCTCTTTATCCATCTCTGTACCCTTAGAGATTTGAGGACCAGTAGGCACCTGATTGCCCAACCAAAAATACGATAATATTCTACTCTAATTATACTTCAATTATCATTTTGACACCGTAGAAAAATTATGACCCTAACAGCCTCAAAATAATTAGTGAACACCGTGCGCAGTATTTATTAAATAATAAATACGATGACTGTATCACCTGCAATATCAGACCCTGCCTCTACCCAGACTCACTCCACACTGTCCAAAATATTTTCCCCCAGCTATTTTCCCTTATTTTTATACAATTTAGAATTTCGGAAAATCAGTATTTGAAATTTGGTAAATTGCGACATTACGCAAAATACAAATTTTATGCATTTATGCAATTATTGAAAAGTTAGGGTTTTTATGCAAAATTGCATGCTAGGTGGCCTAATCCTATTGGCTAGACCATAGGTGGGTGGGACCCACCATAAAATCCAAAAAATTCTGCTGGAAATATCCCAAATATCAAATTACCAAAATGCCCCTAAAGTTCTACTTAATTACGAAAATGCCATTAGGCAAAACCCTATATAAACCCTAGTATTCCCTCCATTCAAACCCATCCCACCACCACCACGGCCACCCTCCGCCCACCGGACCGCCGCCGAACCCGTCGCCACTCCCCTCCCCTTCCCTCCGACCACTGCCACCCACCTCCGGCCGGCCGCTCCGCCGTGGCCAGCCTCCACAGCACCATCCCGACCACCACCTTCACAGCACCACCACCACTCCCATTCACTTCCCCCGCCGCCTCCGGCCGTCGCCGACCACCGCCACCCTACCCAAACCCTTCGCCCCGACCTCCTCTACCTACCACCACCACCTCGCCTCCCCACGACGCCACCTCCGGCCGCCCTAGCCCCCGCAGCAGCCACCCTCCCCTAACCTTAGCTGCTGCTACTCCTCTCCCCGACGCCTCTAGCCGCCACCACCACCGCCGTGCACCTCCGCCACCACCACCAACTTCACCGCCACCCTCCCCTCTCCCGAACCCGCCGCCTTCCCGGCCACCTCCGCCGGCCAGCGCCCCCGCAAGTTGCTGCTGCTGCTGTCAGTAGCCACTGCTACTGTTGCTGCTCCTCCGGCCGCCTCCGGCCAGCTCCGTCGCCGTCCTTCCGCCGGCGACACCGCGTGGGACCCCCCCTGCCACCTGTAAGGTATATTATACCTATACTATACATAAATATGTAAATAATCTATAATACATGTATGTATATGTATATATATGTATATATATATATGTATATTACTATGTATTTATATGTATAATTATATATATATATGTATTATATTATCTACAGTATATTATACTGTATGTATATTATATATATGTCTATATATTCTATATATATATGTATATGTATATATATGTATATGTATATATATGTATATATATATCTACTATATAATATTATGTAATATTATATATATATATATATATATCTATTGTATATATATATATTATATATATATAATATGTATACTATAATAAATATAACATATTTGTATATGTTATATAATTAATAAAATATGTACTTTTCTGTTTTTAAATTATATAAATATATGTGTATACATATATTTATATGATATACTATGCATTTTAGTTTATTTATTTTTTCTGCATTTAATTCCTGCACTATCTATATATATTATCTATATATATATATTATTTATATATATTATTATTCAGCTGGATAATACAGCTTATTATAAATATGTAAATTTATATTTCTGCAATATCTTTATCTATATATTATATATACTATATACCAGCTGGATAATACAGCTTAATTATATATATTATATTCTTGAAATGTCATTTATCATATTATATACTATGTTTTATATTACAGCCTATCTATAAATATATAATTAATTATTAACAGTGGTCACATATAGACCCTGATAATATATATGTATTTAATTACTGTCCTGTCAATTCAATTTATTTATATTATATATATCAGAGGATACACCCTGATAAATACTATATTATTTATCGCAGTGGATATACCCTGCTACTATATATTATTGCCTGCATTTATCTGTTCTATATATATATACTATTATATATATTATATCTATGCCTACTATATATATATCTATACTATATATTATGTATATAAATATGTTTTGTATTACAGCCTGGATATTCACGAACCCTGTCTATTTTAACAGAAATCAACTTCAGCACTGCCAGTGACCCCCTGTCACCAGCACCTTCACAACTGACTGTAAAATCAGGGTTTCAACACTATCAGGGAGTAGGCAAGTATACCTTGCCAAGTATTGTTTAAATTAAATTGTTGATATCTACTTTGTTCTGAAAATTCATATACCATGATCACCTGAGACTGCCTTGGGTACAGTCAACTGTTATGTTGACATGATATTACAGACTCTCTAACAGCTGAGAGAATATCCTAATATATTCTCCTAGACCCTATCACGAGAATACGCAACATGGTTGCATTTACATATATGGATGTGAGCTGCGTATATGGTTAGCTACCAGTACGTGTGACCCGCATCACGGATTAGAATAACTCAGGAAATGTATGACTTGACATTTAGTTTCATTGGGATGGGAAAGATAACTAGTTAACGTATGGGACACCCCCTCCACAAATGTTCTATACCTTCGCACCATGCTCCTTGGAGATGGTCGATTGCAGAGTTCCCTGAGTCGGGGGCATACGACACCTATACTAGCCAGTCGCCACGATTGGTGAATTACGTCAGCGTATGTCTAGCCACACATTCCCATGCGTACTACTGGATCTTTACTTGCATTTTCACTTAGTATGGTTAGCACCCTGTATTTATTTTATTTCTTTATTTAGTATTTACATTACATGGCATGTCATTTTTCTGTATCTTGTTACGTCCCACTGAAGACCTGGTTCCCTGCCAGATCTAGACGAGGCTTTCTACCCCACTGTGTATGGCCCTGATCAGGAGGCCAGATGTGCTACCGAGGAGGAGCTCGAGGAGACACCCTCAGAGTTTGCTTGACCCCGGAGGCCTGCCACCTGGAGATGGAGATGTTTTGCTCAGATAGACGCTACTTAGTCTATCTGATTTTTCTGCGCTATTATCAGTATTTGTAGTAGGCTTGTATTCTCACCAGTTGTGTACTGTATCAGACTCAGTTATATATATATATATATATATTTTAGCACTTGCTTTTCTGACATTTTATTGTGGATGAGATAGTTTTACCTGTTCTATACTTATAGTATTTTAGGACAGCGTAGCACGTCCCTTTGGGTCCATCAAAGTGGATTAAGCCCTTAGTGACGTGTCAGCTGGCCAGTGACACGTGGCCTAGTTCCTGACATTTTGGGACTGGGGCGTGACAGATGCACTAGGTTAGACGGACCTAGGTAGACGTTGTCGGATGTCTAGAGGGTGAGTGCGTGTCTCCGTTCGGACACGAAAAGTCGTGTCACGAAGAAACGGGCGTTTCGGGCGAAATTGGGGTTTTTTGTCGTCGCCGATTCTAAGTGCGTATGCGTTTCTGCCACGGACCTAAAATCGATGCGGGAGTACTTTTTCTACGATCTAGACATCGTTTAGAACGCGTGAGTAAATTTTGGGCAGATTTCGAGTGCGTTTGGTGTGCGTTTCAGGAGATTTTCCGAACCGCGCACCACGTGTTCGTCGAAATGACCGAACGGCCATTTCGGCGTGGTTTCCTTGTTTCGGACTTGTGCGCGCGTTGGGTTAGTATCGGGGAGTGTGTGCTAGAGTTCTCGAGTTATATTTTATATATTTTAGGGTATTTGTGAGTGTCGGGGTCGTTGGGCGTGAGTGGGGCGTGTTGTTGTGTGTTGTGGTTGAGTGGTGTTGTGCCTCTCTATATATATTAATAAGTGTATATATATATATATATATATATATATATTTATATATATATATAGGTGTGTTTATGTATATATATATATATATATATATATATATATATATATATATGTGTGTGTGTGTGTGTGTGTGTGTGTGTGTGTGTGTGTGTATTTATATCTATGTGCTTGTGTATGTATCTGTCTATGTGTATATATATATGTATATGTGTAAGTGTGCTTGTGTGTGTATATGTATATATATGTATATAGGTGTATGTGTATATATATATATTTGAATGTGTATGTGTATATATATATTGAGTGTGTGTATATATATATAAATAGGTTTCTATATATATATATAGCTATGTTTATTTATGTGTGTGTGTATGTGTGTTGATATGTGTTTAAGTGTGTGTGTGTATTAGTGTTAGTGTGTGTGTTAGAGTATATATAAGTGTGTATATATATATATCTAGTTGTATATATATATAGAGAGAGATATATGTATGTTTATATATATAGAGTGATATATATATATATATATATATATATATATATATATAGGAGTGTGTGTGTGTGTGTGTTTGTGAGATGGAGGGGGGGGGGAGAACAGCCCAGCAGTGGCAGCAGCAGCAGCAGCACAGCAGCAGCAGGAAGAGCAGCAGCAGCAGCACATGTGAAGCAGCAGCAGCAGCAAGGCAGGTACAGCAGCAGCAGCAAGCTAGCAGCTAGCAGCGAGCGCGGCGCGGCCTAGTTTAGTGCGGGTAGCAATGGTATTAGTGAGGGAGATCTATATGAATATAGATAGATAGATTGATAGGTAACTAGATATAGATAACTAGTTAGATAGATAGATAGCTAATAGTTATATAGTTAGTTAGATAGGTAAATAGATAGATAGTTACCTAGATAGGTAGATAGATAGTTAGACGGGTAGATAGATAGCTAGATACTTAGATATATATCTATCGAAGATATAGATATCTATATACCTATAGTAATATATATATATATTTATGTATAGGTTGGGTAAGGTAAAGGGTATATGTATATGTGTGTGGATATATATATATATATATATATATATATGTATATAGATACTTGGATATGTATATATATGATATATATATATATATATTTTTTTTTTCTAGCCTAGATTAATAACTAGGTATATAATTATTAGCTAGATAGCTAGTTAGAGGGGTTTGAGAGCGGTATCTCAATACCTTGAGATATCCAAGGTATTGAGTTTCGAGCGGGGTATTTGAGCAATAGCCTAGGAAATATATTGGAGTGATTTTTATATGTTTATGTATATATATTTACGCGTGCTAGCATAGGTTTTAGCGGATTTAGGCGGGGTGCGTGGCCTAGGGCGAGGTATCGGATACCGAGGGTATCCCGGTATCTCGATTAGGCGAGTTTGAGAGTTTAGTAGCTTAATGAGCTCGGTTTGACCTAGAATTTTAGGGGCACCCTAGTTTGACCTAGCTTTGACCATAATTGTCTCCGTTGACCATAAAAGTCAACGTTTGACCTAGTTTTGACCTAGTTTTGACCTAGAGTTGACTTTTTGGAACCCAGGTTGACTTTTTGACCCGATTTTCACCGGTTTGACCCGTTCGACCTAGACTAGCCCTAGAAGCCTATTTTTAATTATTTTATATCAGTTTAAATCCTTAGAACCCTGTTTAATTCTGCTTTTTGTAATAGGTTCTTGCGACACCGGTCCGGATCTCGATCCTCATCAGTTGCTCAGGACATCAAGCGAGTACCTACCTCTGATAGTTTCCATTTCATGATAGCGTTTATATCACCTGTTCTAGAACTGTAATACTTGATTCTGACACATTGTTACACGAGCTGGTACTAGTGGATCCCGTCATGAGATGCTATCCCCCTTACCGTGTTCAGCGGATACTCTATCACGTGTATTTCATCATGTGCTTCGGGTATTGATTCTCATGTGCTATCATGTGCTTCTTGTGCTCTCGCCTTCATGTGCGCGAGCTATTATCATGTACGTAGCGTGTTGTGGTTGGATCCAAGAGTATTAGTGGGGGAGGGGAGTAGGAGTTGGTTATGTGATCAAAGCCAAACAATATTCATGTGTATGTCGGTTATGCAACTCACGCATAACGGAGTTATCGTAGTATTTTTCATGTGCAACCTAAGCCGATCACATAACGAACTTGTGCTCAAGGCACTTAGCTAGTATTCATGTTTCTCACCTGCAGTTACTTTCCACTACTTGTATTGTTCTCCAGTTTATATTGCAGCTACTTATTGTGCTCCAGCATATATTTATTTCTTGTGCATCTTGTATACTTTTCTATTGCTCGTCATATACACCTTACCATGTATTTGGAGTTGCTTTCAGAGTTATGTACTTCGCTCCAGTCCTGACTGGGCATATTTTTTCCAGAGGATCCTGAGGACTATTGCCCGACGTTCTACGGGCCGGGTGTTGACGACTGTTGTGACCCCGAGATCGAGGAGGAGTGCGCCGAGGAGACGCCGTTAGCGCCCTAGTTAGCTAGGTGGGTTTCCTGGGTTGTTCCCAGTGGTTTATTTTCTGGATGATTGTACTTATTCTTTTGATGTTGTGAGATGTTGTAGCTATTATGGCCTTTGACTGTATATTTTGGATATTGTCTTGCTCTCTTTGGTTCTGGTTTTCTTTTGCTATCATATCGTGCTTTATTTCTTCCCCTAGTTATTGTGATTGAGAGATTATATATATTGCGTGGTTGCCCTCCTTTTGGAGAGGTCATGGCGGATTTTTCTGTGAGATATATAGATAGTTGGTGGACCTAGAACGGACCTTTACAGCGTTCTACCGTCGATTCTGCGGCATAGGCTGGACGTACCCACGGCTCATGCCCAATTTTTGGGTGCGGGTCGTGACACCTAGCTTAGTCAACCTAGGTTTAAGTCCAACTAATTCTAGTTGGGTCAGGTTCGGGTCGTTGCGGTTTAGTTTGACTAGATTGGTCTGATTCACTAAAAAATTGGTCATTTATGACTATTGAGGGTAGGTAGCACATAGAGGTTCAATAGAGTGGGACACAGGTATCATGTGTGTCTTAGACCTAGTTTAGATCATGATCATGCATTAGATCGAAAGAATTGGTCGAAATTAGAATGGTCAACGGTTACACTGTAGGTGCTAGAAATTGAGTTTTTGACCCGAATATTTGAGTGGGATATGATAATCATAAATTAAGGTGGGCTCGTCTAGATCATGCATATAAAATTTGTTTGGAGATAATGGCTAATGTTGTGCTCCTAAAAATTAAAGCTACAGAAAATATTTATAAAGGATACTTTTGTTTACTTAATCCTAATTCATAATAAAAATAATAATTCTAAATATTATATTAAATTAAAATTACTAAATCTCTGGGTGAGGGGGTTTACAATCTATCCACCTTAGAAAAAATTTGTCCTCGAAATTCAAAATCAATATCTCCAACCACAACTCATCATATCTCTAAATATATAAACACATCTTAGTACTTACTCATACCCATTCTAAAAACCTTAAACTTCCATATACATGTAGTTTAATCATCTAAGGCTGTTGGTCCTTAAAACATATACTCACCACCATGCACTATCTCATTATTGTTATCATGCTAATGGTCATCTAGAAAAATTTATCACCTATAGGCATAGGTTACACAAGTATGCCGCAACACAAACTCAGTTTGAATCTTTCAATATCTATAAGGAAAATGATGTCATACCTTAACTCTAAAGGAGTGCATGGGTTAGGCACTAAAATCTTACAAGCACAAAATCTTCAAGGCTACCTATGTAGTATGTAAATTATTTATTCTACAGCTAAGACTGTTATTATTTTTTCATTCTTTCCTTGGTACAACGTCATCAACCTATAATATTCCCAATGAAATCCTCTAACCTAACTTCTTATAATTGCTCTTAGCAGCAATAAGTCTAATCTAGTCAGTCAGTCAGTCATACATAGTCTAGAAGCTCAACTCAACCATTCCTATGAGACATACATATAATGAAATACGACATAAGCCCCTATTCAAATATGTAATACAAATATATATATATATATATATATATATATATATATATATATATATATATATATATATATATATATATATATAAATTATGTAATAAATATCTATTCAATCATTCTAAATACCCTAGATAAAAAATATAATCAAAACAAAAAAAAGAATAAGATTCCTAAAATTCAAAAATCTATCGGCTATGGTAAATTGAAAATAGGTTCTCATCACCTACTACTGATGATAGGTCCAGCAAGCTCATACCCTATTAGTCAAAAATCTAAATCTCTGGCCCTAATAGGTTTATGTGTAAACCCACAATATTCAGCTATTATTCCTATAAGACTTCTATCTTCCATTTACACTTTCCTACCATATGTAAATATAGAATCTAAGGGTCTTGTGACAATCCTCTACAGAATGACCAACAAGTCAGTATGTGATTCTGAACATGTGTTTAATTCCTTTAAATTCCTATCACTTCGAGACTGATCAATAATTTTTACTCGCACTAAATTCTCAAATTTCTAAAAGCATTACAATTCATAAATGTTAAAATTATTATTCCTCAAGTCCATACCATAATCCCTTCTCTTTGGATTATGCGATCATAATATCTTTCTCTTATCATTTGTTTCCTACTCACCTTCATATCCTTTTAGTATGTTAATCTTGTTTTCAATTATAAGCTTCGTCAATCATGATCCACTACTTTTTGCTTCGTAGTATAGATCTTCTAGGCAACTGCCGAGTGATAAATCTTTAGTCATTCCTAGATATTTCTCTTAATTTAAAATGCTCAAGATCATGTACTCTTCGTGACTCTTCATGTTACCATTCTACCTTCTTCACCTTGAACCTAAGATTTTCTCCTTGTTCATTCCATGTATACCCTTCATCCAAACTACATGGTTACCATCTTGTTATAGTTTGTCATCTATTATAGGCAATTCATTATATCTAACTCAAGACTATAACATAAAACTCTCATCATTCAACCTATTTGCTCTATCACAGATACTTGCTTGTCTACGGGTGGTACTCACTTGTTCAATTAACACTGACAACCCAATTAATCAAATACATCTAATTTAATTTTGAAAGCTATACTTTAGTACTTGAGTTATCTAATTACTCAAACATTAGGTTTAGCAATCTACATATCTATTTAGTCCAGACCTATAGTCATCAATAATTTAAGGGGTCATAAGATCTATTTTTTATATTAAAAGTGACAAGACAACTAGAGATTTAACCACTATGGCCAGCTACGTAAGGTTCCAATTTATTAAGGTCATAATATAATTCCATGTATCACCATAATGAGCCACATCTGATCCCTAGCATCTAGCTATGTATTCCATAAAGTATTCCAAACCATTTTTCTAACTTCTAATACTTTCAAATTACGGCTACCTTAAGCAAGGGTAAGGTTTTATTAGTTCTAGGCCTCTAATACTATATTTAATCCTCATGCTAACAATCTATAATAGCTCTAGAATATAGGAATAACCTATCTACCTATCCTACTAAGGGTAACCATCTTCTCAAAAATGTATATCCAGTATGTCTTCTTCCGCCTTAACAATGATCTGCTTCTGGAGGAAACACCACGAACGAACATTCATCTCTCTGAAATGGGGAGAGATGATAAACAATAATAAGGATGTCGAGAAGAATAAAAGAGTACAATTATGAAGTCCAAGGGCGACAATCAAATGCTAAGAAATTTTCAAATCAGTTGTGGATTGAGATACTAATACTGTTAATCCTGATTACAGGCTCGCTCGGTACTGGAAAGTAACCGAAACGATTTAATCAAGACCTGCATGGGCCATCACAAAAATATGTGATACCCCATTCCCAAAATACGTAGGACTAGGAATACGTAATATGCCAGCTACGCATTCAACCAGACTCTGGTCCGGCTCAAATGCGTATAAGCTATAATATAAGGGTATCTATCTAAGAATACTAAAAATATCTATGTCTCAATCCACATAAAGAACAAAATATCAAGAATGAACTACATATGCTAAAGTCGGCCGCTAGTAACACATAAGCTCGAATAGACTCGAGAAAGAAATATGAGTCTATAAAACTAGGCTACATCAGCAGATGAATAAACAATATGAATAATAACCATAACTCCGGAAGAACTGATATAAGTACCTGGCACCAATGCCTGCAAGACAAAGCAACACACTTCAGCAACTCCAGGCAGGCTCCACAATGATCTATGCTACAAAACTGGCAAGGGACCAGGTCCTCAGAGGGACGTAACAAGGTACAAGAAACAGTATGCCAAAGTAAAACAGTATAATGCCACATACACAAGGGTAAACTAATATAACCATCTAAGTGAAATGCAAGTGAGAGCATCACTAGTACTTAGGCTGAAACTACTACAAGCTCTATGTCGGGGAGCCCGTAGCAGCAAGAATATCACGTAATGGGCCAAGCTCTGATATAGAGACTAAAGTACCTCAATAATAAAGTATATATATATATATATATATATATATATATATATATATATATATATATATATATATATATATATATATATATATATATAATCAGTCTAAAGTTTGTGTGTCTTTCCCCACCCAATGTAATCACACGTCTCATGTCCACAACGTCTCATATCCATAACACGCAAGATCATGACCTCTAACTAGTACAACGAGTCATAATAATATCTATGTATATGCAAGTCTCATATCACGAATACTGTAAGCCTATACAGAATCACCATGTAGTTGTCTTTATTCTTTACAACTTTGGAGAAAGAGAAAGGAGATTGATGGCTACATTGAAGCAAAAGTAGTTTCGGGTAATTCTTTTCGTTGCCTTTATTCTTCGGGAGTCTGTGATCAAGTTTTTATCTTCCATGTAGTTGTGTTGATTCGTTTGGATCGGTAAAAAATCTGTAAGAAGTCGGTATTTTTCTTATTCTATTAGTGGAGGTTTTTCGATGATGGACTCCGATTCGTGATTTATTTTGCAAGAATTTTTTACATCAAAATTGTTTGTGTTTGCGTTTATTGTCTCTTTGCGATTTTGGCTATATGGTTTCTGTATTTTACTTCGGTCCTCTCACGGTTTCTTGGTTTGGGGGGAACGGTTTTTATATTTCGTTCTCAACAGAGTGGTATCAGAGCCAAGTTGGTTCAAAGTATCTGGTGTTAGAGTTGACAATCAAGCCAAGGAGAAGATATGGATGTGAAGCTGGTGTGCATGGTAAATATAAATGGTTCCAATAGCCACTATTGGCAGAGCAAGATGAAAGATTTGTTATACGTCAAGAAGCTGCATCTTCCAGTATTTGCTTCCTAGAATCCCAGTGAGAAATTTGATGAGGACTAAAAGTTCGAGCATATACATGTGTATAGATATATTAGGCTATTCGTTGACGAGAATATGTATTATCACATTGCCAATATTGAGCATGCAATAATACTTTGTGAGAAGCTGGAACCTTTGTACTTGAAGAAGACCATGGTAAATAAGTTATCATTATATGAATGATGATTATGTGGTACAAAGATGGTACGTCCATTACGAATCACATGAGTGAGTTCCAGACGTGGTTGACCAGTTATCCTCTATGGAAGTAAAGTTTGACAACAAAGTTCAAGGGTTGTGGTTGCTTTGTATATTGCCAGACTTGCGGGTGTAATGCCCCGCAACCACACGGTGCATTATGCTTAGTAGGATTCAAACGAGACAAAGGTTTGGTTGTATTTTATTGAGTTAGACTTTGGAGTAAGTATTAATTCTCACAACGAGTTGAGACATGGACGACATGAATGGAATCAGTGTGTTCGTACGGAGCAAGTGCAGAGATAGCAGAATTTAGAGCTATAATGTCATCTTCCTTAGTCTGATCGGGTCGGATGATCTGGAGAGCATGACCTGATCGTACGGTCATACTAATTAAGTATATCGTGCTCGCATTGGACCACGAATTCAAAGAATTGGCCGTATCGGCAAGGCAGAGTATCGAGCGGATTAGACTTGGTGAGTGGGCTATGCCCATTCTCCTATACTCCTTCATGCCTAACAATTAAAATATATGTAATATCTTGGACACTTGGACTGGAACATAGGAAATATCGTACTATGGCGTGCATAGAGTGTGCGTCGTTTGGATGAATATAAATTAAGGCTTTGAGTTGAGCTTTATGATTGGAACAACGAGAATACTTCATCGAGCGAGCGAGCGTGCATTGCGTAAGAGAATCAAGTTAGAACACTTCGTCAAGCGAAGCGTGCAGTTGTGATTTAAAACCGGGCAACTGCTGATAGGGTTTTGGTTGAGTTGGAACACGGAGCTTGGAACTTATCTGAGGGTATGGTGCCACGGAATCCGTAATGATGTGGCATTGTGCCTTGTGTGCGGCCTTAGGATTTTGTGTTGGGACCTTGGGTCATCTAGTGGAACATGGAAGAGATGGATAATTTGAGAACGAAGATGGTGAATCAGTTAGAACGGGACGAGTATGGTGGGGCGAGAAGGCTCTGTCATGCTCCAGTCCTAAAATACATAGGACTAGGAGTACGTAATATGCCAGTTGTATGTATATGACAACTCCAATATATGGAAACCATAACACATACGTATGATGTATTATGAATAATAATTCATAAGTGGTATATATATGTCACAAGTCATAGGGCACAACTAAATCTCATCTACAGAAATCATAAAGAAATACTAATAAAAGATCAAATAATAAGGTGCGAAGATAATCCAAGAAATAATAGTCGGGTGGAGACAAATCCACTACCAGGCTAATAAGAATAGAGTAAGACCTCCAACTAAAATAAATGATAAAAAGATTGTATCAACAAAATGGTACAACAACTAAATGGATCAAAAGGCTCCAAGGGAACGAGCTCCTCGGAGGAGAATGAAGTAGCAGGTCCTGGTCTGTACTCCTACGAATAGTCGTGATCATCTGCACCTGGGGGCAAAATCTGAATCCATGTCCTCTGAAGGACGTAACAAGATACAATAAATGCATGTCAAGTATATCAAAAATATAGCATTCTAAAATAGATAGGTGATCAAGCAGGAAAATAAACTAAAGCATTTACCTATACAGTAATCATATACGAAAGAGAATAACTACTTACATATGAACTGCAGATACAACGGACTACAAATAACGTAGCTCGCAAGTAAACCACGGCTAAGAGAATACTCACCCGACCTTATTCGCCATTAAAGTAAGTTTGGGAAACTTTTGTTCAACAACAAACAAAAAAGTACAAAGAAATCCTAGACAGAAAATTCTAAGTACAATATTTTTGATCTGGAGAATGTGACGATGTTGATCGAGTACTGCAGCGACTCCTTTACTCCGTTGACGGTCCGACGAGGGAATGATGATGCTCTCTTCTCTTTTCTCTCTCTTGAGCTTGTGTGCACGAAAGTAGGTCGCCTGGAGGGGTATAGTCTCTGAAGCAGAAAAATCAGCCCTTTGGAACGTCCAAGTTTCTCCTATTTATACTCATCATATTGATGGGCTATAGGTGCTGCATATGCTTCTGTTTGGTGACCACAGGGGAGATCCTTCAACAGAACACGGTTGAAACTGAAGCTGCATACTATGGACGGGCTGCCACGTGGCTTCGATTGAGATCTGTTTTTTGATAAGATCTCGGGGTTGTTTTCAACTCCCTCGTATGTGTGACTCGGTCAACTGGACACGTAATCAACACTAACTGTGTGAAGATCTTTTTGGTTGCAATGGACAGATCTTGTAGGCTGAAAGTCGCATAGCATCTTGGTCGCATAGCATCTTGACCGCATATGTGCTTTCCTTTGGCCTTGGTCTTATGGACACTTTGGCCACATTGCGTTGTGGCTGCATGCAAACTCTCATTTGGCCTTGGTCTAATGGACACTTTGGCCGTATGATGACGAGGCCGCATAGGGCCGTAGCCACATATGAGGGAACACATGGTATGGAACTCTGACAAAGTTATTAATGTAGTGATGTGATTTTTTATCTTTTTATAAGCCGTCGCTTCTCTAACGATTCTAGAAGTGCTATGGGTGATGAGTGGTGTGTCAGAACTCTCTCTGACAAGCATTGAATGTTGTGTTAGGGGATCTCATGCGGCACCTTGCTCAGGCCATATTAGTGCTGCTATGCGGCTTCCTCTTTGGTTTTTCTGGCCGCATGGGTTATTTACGGACCCCTTGGCCACCTGGGCTCTACGCGATTTATCTGTGGCCTGCCTTCATGTTGAGGGTTCATGGGCTCTATGCGTCCTGCATGACTTTAGATTTTTTATGCTTCTACAAAAACCCCTTCAAAGTTTCCAAAATGACAAGTTTGGAACACTTTGAACAAGAAGCATGGTTGAGCACTTTTGCTTTTTCTCTTGGTCAAGAGAACTTTTGTGAATGCGAATATTCTACTAGAGGTAATATGGATGTAGTAGGGCATTGCATTCTTTCGGTCATTCCACTAGAGAATTTTGGTGGACTCATTATCTATAGCGCACTTAAGTACAAATAAATGAGTTAAAATGACAACCACTATCAGAGGTAATATGAACTTGATAGCGAAATACGCTCTTGTGGAGAAAAGATTAATTTTATGTAGACTTATTACCCATGGCGTACCGAAGACTGGGTACGAATAATAAGTTGAAATAACTGACACTATTAGGGGTCTTAGAATAACGTGATAGCAGACAGTATGGACATATGTTTACTCAGAGGTAATACAGACATGGTAAACTTTGATCCGGGTATCCCAATACATGTCTGCTCAGAGGTGATGTGGATATGGTAGAGATAGGACTTTATGGGAAATCAGACTTTTTGTGGAAAAATAATTCAGAGGTAATATGGACATAATTGTTTTGAGATAATTTTGCTAAAGAATTGGTTTGTAGACTTTGGGTATTGTACTAGAGGTAATATGGACATAGTACAACACCACAGTTTGTTAAGGATATTCCACTAGAGGACTTTGGCGGACCTATTACCTTTTGCGCACTTAGGTGCAAGTAATAGATTTGAAGCAAAAACCCTATCAGAGGTGATATAGATGTGATAGGTTGTATGGACTTAATACTGCTGGCGTAATTAGAGTTAAGTATGGGTGATAAGTTTAGATGACGACCGATATCAGAGGTAATATAGACGTGATAATCGATAGTCAAGTAGGAAGGTTTTCTCAGAGGTAAGAAGGACATGGCAAACTCTACTAGGGAGGATATGAGGATGATAGCTCGATAACGTAGACGTGAGCTAATTGATAGTCATACAGAGAGGTTAGGTACGATGATGGTGGGGAAGGAAAAAGAAACGAGCCAGAGGTAATATGTACATGGTTGTTTTCTTTGGATGGGGAACATTGGTAGCTCATAGTTCAGAGGTAATATGGACGTGAACTGTTTGCTTTTGTTGAGTACATCCCATTTGGGGACTTTTTGGTAAACATATTACTTCTTGCGCACTGGAGTGCAAGTAATAAGTTCGAAGCGAAAACCATATCAGAGGTGATATGGACGTGATAGGTTTTGTGGACCCATTAGTTCTTGTGCACTTGAGTGCAAGTAATAGATTTCTAGATAAGCCCAACTAGAGGTGATATGGACGTGGTAGGTTTTATAGACTTAACACCGCTGGCGTACCTAGAGTTAAGTGTGGGTAACAAGTTTATATGACGACCGATATCAGAGTTATTATGGACGTGATAATCGATATTCATACAGAGATGTTTGCTCAGAGGTAATATTGACATGGCAAACCCTGCTGGAGATAATGGTTAGGACAGTAGTTCAGAGGTGATGTGGACGTGAACTAATGTCCAAGGAAACTGATTATGAGTGGTCTACCCAAAAGTGTGGATAAATCTGAAGGTGGCTCCACTGGGGAGCTTTATTAGGATATACTATCTGTTGCGTATTCATATTCGAACAAGGACTCCCGCGGGGTAGAAGGAAGGGCTTCCATAGAGTCTGGCGGAGGAAAATAAGAAGTAGTAAGCTCGACAGAGCGAAGGTTTCGTGCTTTTAACCCAACTCAAGCCGAAGAGACTTATTCAATGGTCACTGCTAACCGCTTTTGGTCCCAAATCTTTGGGGTTACTATTTTCAATAAATATTGGTTACATTTGTTTATGTTATTTGTACCCGTAATTGGTTTATTGATGAGATTCCTAAATATAGATAATGGCTTTCATCAAACTTTTGTGGAAGAGAAGTGCATATTGTGCTTACACATTTACTAGGGATGAACAACAAAGAATGTACACTGTATATTTTGGTTGTCCAGCTGATAGTAAAGGGAGTACAAGTCTAGTTTAGACATAATATATTTTGAGGAACTTGCCATTGATGGACATCATGAGCAGGTCGTCATTAGGTTTTGCGAGCCGGTAGGTGCCATTGGGGAACACAGACTCCACAATGAACAGACCCTCCCATTTATGTTAGAATTTATCGACCGTCTTGTGGGTCATAACCATCGGTCTTCTTACTGTCATGATGAGGTCACCCACTTGGTAAGTCCTCTTCTTGACTCATTTCTTGAAGGCTCCTGAGAGACGCACTTGGTACAGATCAATGCACTATTGAGCTAACAAACGTTTCTCGTCCATTGCTTCTAACTCTTGTAGCCGTCGGCGGTGATTATCGTCAACTGCCAATCTGTTGGACAAAGCCACTCAGATTGACAGAATTGGATCTCGAGTGGGAGGATTTTTTTCCCTTCCGTAAACCAAGGAGAATGGCGTACTGTCAGTGGGTGTCCGGACCATTGTGCGGTAGGCCCAAATATACTCACCCAGCTTCTCATTCCAGTCACGCTTATTGGATGACATGAACTTCCTGAGGAGTTTGGTGATTATTTTGTTGAATTCTTTCGCCAGACCATTTGTTGCTGGGTTGTAGGCAGTCGAGGCTAAATTCTGGATTCGATTTTTGTCATAGAACTGGTAAAAAGTATGACTTACAAACTGTGGATCATTGTCATGGATGATCCTCTATGGCAAGCCGAAGCGATATATGACGTGGTGCTTGAAAAAGCTGATCACGTTTGAGGTCTTGACTTCAGCGAGTGGAACAACTTTTGTCCATTTGGAAAAATAGTCGATGATAACTAAGATAAACCGATGTCCCTTAGAAGAAGGTGGACTAATTGGTCCGATAATATCCATTCTCCATGCTTCAAACGGCCAAGATGCTACCGCTGAGTGTAGGAATTCTGAGGGCTGGTGGATAAAGTCTGCATGAATTTGGCTTGCTTGGAACTTTCTCGTATAGTCAACAGCCTCCGCTACCATTGTCGGCCAATAGTAACCCACTCTCCGGAGATGATATTGTAGCTTGGGTCCGGACTGATGGGCACCGCAAACCCCATCGTGAATCTCGTAGAGAGCATGCTTCGCTTCTGCATTTGATAGGCATCATAGCATAAGACTGTCGTAGGAACGACGATACAGCATTTTGGTTGATGTATCGTAATAGAACTGGAGGGAACGTCTTCTGATGGAAGTTGCTTCCTTTGGGTTCTCGAAAAGAATTCCATAGACTGCGTAGTCGATGAATAGAAGCCTCAAGTCTTGGATGCAGGTGTCTACTTTCGTTGTGTAGCTTAACCGACCACTGTGATCAGCTGATGGGTTTTGATCGGGACTGTCAGGGAGGCCGCGAGGCCGTCTATGGCGTCAGCCTCGATGTTCTGTAGTAGAGGGACATACTCTATGAAAAACTTCTCGAAGGTGGAGATTATTTCGAGCACGGCTTAGTGGTAGGGAATCAAGTCATAGTGCGAGAATTCGTACTCGCCCCGGACCTGACTGACTATCAGCTGGGAATCGCCGTAGGCCTCCAGGTAGTATACTCCAACTTGTTTAGCGAGTTGGAGCCCAATGACGAGAATGTTGTACTCTGCCACATTGTTGGAGCATGGATCTGTGAGGGGAGTATACGTGGTTGATGACCAGATCATATGGGGAAATCAGTACTATCCCGACGCTAGCGACAATATCGTCTTTGAGCCCTATTTTTGAAGCACCGTCGAAGAACATTCGCTAAAAGAATATTAGACTTACTGTAATTTTCTTGAAATTTATTGGACCACAGAACTATTTTTAAAGACCTAAAAATTAATGTTTTAATTAAACCAAAATAAACCGGATTGAACCAACCGGTTTAATCCTGAACCGGACCAACCCAAACCCTATTGAACCGAACCCAGCTGAACCCAATCCTTATTGGGTCGGATCCGGGCCCAAAACAGAAACCCGACCTACTACCCAAAACCCGTCCGCTACAGTAATCCCTAACCCTTCGATTCCCAACGCCCCGGCCGACGCTCCGGCTCCCCTCTCCGCCGCCGGCCGTTACGTCGCCGCTGCTCGCCTCCTCGCTTCCCCGACCGCTCCACCTCCCTCAACGGCCACCGCCTCTCCCTCTCCCCTCCCCTAAACTGTCAGCCATCGCCTTCTCCTATAATACCCCCAGCTACCACCGCCATCCTTATCACACTCCACTGCCACTACCGTCGCAGCTTCCCTCCGACGAACCCCGATCCACCCCGAGCTCTCCTCCGGCCGCCACATCCTCGGCCGACTTCCCCTCCAGTAACCCCGAGCCCTGCCGCCGAGAGCTGCCACGGACACCTCCCCCAGCAGCTGAGCAGCGCCGTCGACCGGCTATCGCGCCTCCCCGCGTATGCGAATTTCAGTAGTTATCGAGCCATCGTTCCGGTGAGTTTTTCTCTCTCCTTGCCGCCTCGTTTTCTATTCCATCGAATGGTGCATGTACCCTGCGTGACCCTCTCAAACCCCGTACCACTCGTTCGGGATATCGTGTCATGTGTTGATCGCAAACTGTGACACAAAATCATAAAAAATGATCCATATTTCTAAAAATTCAAAAATTGTCCCAACTCCCCAGTTCAAGACCGTTTTGCGACCAACCTGTTAAATGTTTTCAAAATTGGCTTAAACAGTAATTTAGACCATATGACCAATTTTTAAACCCTGTTTTTAGTTTATTTTATTGAGCTGTAGTTTATAATATTTTCGAGGGTAAAAATGACCAAAATATTGGTAATTTAAAAACCTTGATTTTTCCGGAACTAGGTGCGCCCCGCTAAACGAGGTAACTTGGTCATGTGTGAACTTCACCGAAAGATGCGCGCCGTCAATACGGACGTGTGGGATTTAGTGGAAGTTGATTTGGATGTACGTGCACACCGGAATCAACGTGTATCCGTCGACAATGCCCCATATCGGCCCTGTTTTGAAACTCGTTGTAACTTCGTGTACGCTCGTCGTTTCGAAATAAAACTTACTCCATCGTACTGGTAGCAATACGCTGGTCCTATGACCCAAGTTTGGTTCGATTCTGAGAACATTGACAAAAATCCCGTATCGTGGGCCCCACGGCTCTACTTGACGGATGATTTTGTGATCGGCTCATCCAAATCCAGTTCTGGACATTCCGTTGGGTTCTTATCATCGTTCTGGACTTGTAGACACTAAGTTTGACAAATTTGGAGAATATTATCTCTGGCACATTTTTCGGTGCGAAGCAGGTCACATTTGGACCCCGCTTTGACCAGAAACTGTCACTTTTGCCCCTGTGTCCAAATTGGACTTATGGACAGGCAATTCTAGCTATTTGATATCTTCTGAACATGATGGTAACGTTTATTTCAACAACCAGATGAGTACCTGCAGATTCCGCTGATACCAGAGCAGCAGTTGGAAACCAAATCCCAGGCAAGTGTACCTTGCCAATCTTGCAGTTCTTGTTATATAATATTCCTTTGATTTATTTATATGATGTATCTGTTCAACCTAGGACCGTATGACATTACTTAACGTTCGAACAATATTCGGGTGTCAACGTCGTACGCGGAGTTGTGTAACGTCACCTAGAGATGGATATCGCGACCCTATATATCTTCGTGCTTGCATTATCAAGTACATCATACCATAGGAAACTTGACACTGTTTATGAAACAAAATCTTCCTGAGATATTCATGGTGATTCTGTATAGGTTACTGGATTCGTGATAAAGACTTTATACATGTGCTTAGCTATCATTATGACTCACTGCATCAGTTAGAGGTCATGATCTTGCGTGTCATGGACATGAGACGTGTGATTACATTGGGTGGGGAGAGACTTTGTCACGCCCCAGTCCCAAAATACGTAGGACTAGGACACGTAAGCATGCCAGCCGCATGGATATGGCAACTTCAATATATGGAAACCAAAATCCACACGTACGCTGTAATATGAATATCAATCCACAAGTGGTATAAAATGTATCATAAGTCACAGGGTACAATCTAAATCTCATCTACAGAAAATCAATATAAATGAATAACCAGCATCTATATAACTAGATCTCAACATAAGTATCTAAGGATGATAGTTGGATGGAAACAAATCCACTACCAACTCGAATATAAGAGCAAATACAATAAAAGTACAACACAACAACACCATATAAGAATACCAGCTAACCATCACGGGCTCGAAGAGAGGACATCCACGAAACATATATAACCATCCAAATCTGCGCTCCTGCAAATACTCAAGAACAGATACACCTGGCAGAGGACCAGGTACTCAGAGGGACGTAACAAGATACAGAAAAGCGAGCCAATTTGAATACAGTAAACATGCATACTATTTAAAAATAAATAAGTACGCTGTACAAGACCATCTATATGAATGCAAATGATGTAACACCCCATTCCGCTCAAGCGGACTGCCGTCTCAAACGGCAATCGTGCAGTTGTCCCGACCCGCTTTGCCTCAATCAAGAAGCAAAGGATATCCAGACTTGTCCCTACAGGAATCCGGCTTGGACTTTCAGAGGCTCGCTCAGACGTATCGCTCTACCGAGGCGAATCATCGCTAAGGTGGGTGGCTACGGTGAACTTGTCTTTGCTTAGCCAACACACATAAAATCTGGAATATTCATGCTAGTCGCTAGGTGAATCACCCCTGCATGCTAATAAATCCAACGCACCTAGCTAAGGGAATAATCCCAACCTGTATTGCTATGCTAGAACATAGAAATAAAATACTGCTTATATTCAGACCCTCGCATGCTAAGTCCCTTAACAGTTTCAACTCTCGGCTTACCTTCGGGTCCGAGCAACGTGCCTGCTTATATTCCTTAGAAACGTATGCTTGTCTGCTTTCGAACGTCTAGCGTTATTGTGTTATGCATGCATTCTTGTTTAGCCAGAAGACTATCAAATAGTCCTTCTGTGCATTTGAACCTGCAAGTATCCGGGACCGTTAGGTCACCCAAGGCAAATCCCCGAACCAGGGGAATGCATTAAGCAAGAATGGATATTTGAATGTGAATCACGCTTGAATGATAATCATGCCATGTTTGGATCTGAACGAGGATTGTGTTTGTACTGTTCGAATCCCAGCTCGTGGAGCAATGTGCTCGTTCAGAATAAGTTTGTGTGTTCCATGATTATCATGTCAAAGCTTTGGATTTGGATAGACCCTGACCTGCATGTCGCGGACAACCTGTGCACAAGGATTTTTGGCTTCCGCGGACGGTCACCGGGGCACTGGGACCGATCCGATCCGGGCGGAAGAGTTTGTATGGTCGTTAGTCACGGACGGAGTGTTATGTAGCGGGGCTCGCCACCTGCGTTGCTATCGCTCTTAGTCCCGAGACCATAACCCGTCCATAATGGCTATGCCAGCGACTTTCGTCATATAGATAAGTCATACTCGCTTAGCGGCTATCCGCGTGCGAGTCATTGCATAGCATCAATGAACTGAACACCTTAAAGATCTGAACATAACGACCCTCATGTTTGCATATGCTATACTTCCTGAATGTTTATACTTACCGTGCTTGAATTAATCATGTTTGCCTTGGACAGGGAAGGAGAAATGATAAGTTGGTAAGTCTCGCCGTGTTTCCTCAAACATCGCACGGCGCACTGCCTGACACGTTAAGCTATTCAATGTTTGCATGAAACTGATCCTAAGGCAACTAGAAAGACAACTTAATAGTTGTGCACGGAACCTGTATTACGTGTTTGGATTTGTCGAGCGGGCGAGTAGCTTCCCCACCAGTGCATTCAATGTACTGATAATCCACCAGTTTGATATGCAGGGTGCGGGAGAACCTCGTTCGGCACGGACGCCTCCTTCGTGCGTGCTAAGGCCAGGAGTTCCCTCTGAAGCCTTGCAACGGTGCGTCCGGGACTGAAGCACATATACAAGACATAAGTTGTGAATATCGCCTGACCATCGCCTGTACAAATCATTCCACAGTTGTAGCCATTTGGCACATTTTTACTGTTTCAGAGAGAGAGGCTTGAGCGACTTGTAATCTCGGCTATACGCCGCCTGTAATACATATTTCATATCAATAAAGAGATTACTTTACTTGTTTCGATGCTTCCGCTATATTGTCGACTCAGTGAACCTGTTACCGATCGCTATGCGTTCCTAAACTCCGCTGCACTCGGACAATCTGTGCGACTCTGTGGCTTAGAACTCTTGCCGCCAGCCAATGAACCATGGTCTTGTACGGGCGTGGATCACGCTCGTGCGGCATCATGCCCGGATAGGTTAAGCGATCGTTCCGCGGGAGCGCTGGCGAGGGTGATTCCCGTCTAGCGGGAACGGCCGATTTGCCTGCGGGAAATCGGGGCGTGACAAATGAGAACAACTTTTTGACGTATGGGCAAGGGTAGGCTACTTGATCTAAGCCTCATAACTCACACACCAGACAATGGACATCAGAAATCGACATACCTCTGGGGTAGCGACGAGCGCGACTCTACAGAAATCGACATACCTCTGGGGTAGCGACCAGCGCGACTCTACAAAAATCGACATACCTCTGGGGAAGCGACCAGCGTGACACACGCTCGTAGTACGATATACTACGGTTTACCAGAGTGGTTAAACTCCCATACGCCTAATGATTGTCCTCTCATGATACTAAGTGTCAAGTGTGTGTCAACATATCTAATATATAGTAATGACTGAAAGGAACTACACATGCAATAAATAACAGAGATGCAATAAATATACAGAAATATACTAAGCATGCAAAATACTGTAAGCAATTTGGCAAGGTATCTTGCCTGGTCTGAAAAGGATGAAGTCCCAACTTAAGGCGTCGTCCGATCTACCCGTCACATAAATTAAACAAGTTAGGTTACAAAAGTGGATAAATAGGTTCCTCCATTTAATCTATTTTAATTCTGAATAAAATAACCTAAAATAGTATTTTTAATCTTATTATAATCTGATTTTAATGTTAAGCTCTAATTTTGGTCCAAAGAAAGTCAACTTTAAGGATTTGTGATCCGTGGCACGCAAATCGAGGCAATTAGTTGACCAAAAAGTCAACCGACTCAAATTCTAGATTTGTGTGTGGAATACTATATATTTCAATGCTACATGAACACTAGAATCAACAATTTTATAAAATCACAAGTCGGTAAAGAGTTATGGCCACAAGGGCGCACAAATGGCAATTTTAGTGGTTTCCTATTTACGTCTACGTTGCACAAATTTTTCAGTAGATTAAATTTACATATTAAATTCTGTAAAAATAATTTTATGAAATTTTATCATGTCAAATTTTCCAAACTTCAAACGGCTCGTAATTCCGAGTTCGGGATCTCCCGTAATCTCAAAAACACCAAAATTTGTCTGATTTCGGACAACTGACACTTTTAGAATTTTCTGAAAAAATAGGTTCATAAATTATTAAAATAATTTTTATAATCAGAAAACTAACCTTGATATAGTTCTAACAAAAAAAAAAATGGAGCGCGTTTGGAGTCCGGAGCTAGGAGATATCGTCTTTTTAATTCGTCATAACTAGTAGAAAATGAGGCTGAATTTATGACGAATTTTGACTATTTTTGGACGAAAAAGAGGGGAATTTGGGAAAGAAAAATATGAAGGATGAGGTATTTATAATGGTGGACACTACTTAATTAAATACGACTAGGATTGGTTAATTTTGATAGGATTATGATAAATTTAAATAAGGATAGGATATGCATGAAGTTACTTTCCTAGTAGGTTCAGGATTTAAATTAATTTAAAATAGAGTTTGAATTTATCTCAATAATTTATAATCTTAAATATAATTAAAGATAATAAAAATAATTTACAAAATCTTATTAATATCTATTAACACTAAATTAGCATCTATCTAATATTAAGACTATATATATCCAAATAAATCCTAAATAATTTTAAAAATCTAAATAAATTTCTTAAAATTCTAAATAAATTACAGAAAAATATAATTAAATATTTTAACCTAAAATAAATATTTGGTAGGAACAACATGCAAGTATGGTTGTATAATAAATCATAGAAGTCCTAGAAATTTACGTTCCTTATGTTTTAATTACCTAAAAATCCTAGAAAAATCTCCAAAAATATAAAATAGCCTAAAAATAATTCTAAATAAATATTTATATAATTAAATATATCAAAAAAATTTATTTTCTAATTAACTAAGAGAATACTCTAAAGAAATTCAACATCTATAATAAATATAATAATATAAAATACACACAAAATATCTATTTTGGGTGAGGGGGTTTATAATTTACCCAACTTGCACAAATTTTGTCCTCGAAATTAAAATAGGACATGGTTTCTCTCTATCCAATCTCACTAGATCACAATCTAAAAGAATTTATCTCAAGTTTAACAATGCAATTTCTACCCAACTTAGAATTTACCCATCTATCAAATAAGGCTATACTTTCAAGAAAACTATTTCTCAAATTATTTAATCATGTTATTCAATCCTCAGAAATTTTAACACCAAACATATAACCTATGGTATGTCCTTAATCAATTATAAAAGAGAGTCACTAAGTCATGTGATTAGCCTTATGGGGTATATCTAGTACTATCAGTGTGTCAACTTATACTAAGCATGAGGTTTCGTCTTTCCGAAATAAGGGAAGACGGAGAGCAATAATAAAGAATTTAAGTTAAATGTGATAGAATACAAGTACGAGGTTCAAAGATATTAAGGAATTCGAAAAGAGAGTTGTCAGGGCAGTTGTGGAGTGAAATCCTATTTTTGGTAATTTTCTATTTACATGCTCGTATCAGTACAGTTACGTAACTGATACGATATGTCAGACATGTCTAGGGCAAGTATATTCGTCTACTACCATATATCTTAATCCACGTAAAGTAATCATGCGAAGAGCGAACCAAGCGTACTAAGCTTAGCTAGACCTTAATACACCGATTCTGATTAGACAATTGTATCATTGTGTGCACCCAATAATACATATGTCATGAGCAAGCTCGATGAAAGAGTAAGCTTGCAAAACTAGGCTATAATAGCAGCATAAGTCAAGGTAGTACAGAAAATATAAGTACGCTAGATTATGATGAGAGAAGTTACAAAATAATCCAAGTTCACAAAGAAGATAAGACTCTTATAATCTCTACAGTTGTCATACTAACTCCTTGTCTAAGTCGATAGTCGACCAAATAGGGTATGGGCTTCTAGGTTCTACAGTTTGATTAAACACTGTCGTCTTATGCTAGCATACAGGTAATGTCATTCAGTTACACTTCAATAATAGGTCAAAAGACTATGTGATACTAGGTTGTGAGGCACACTACCCAACTTAAAACAATAAACTAATACTGTACTGTCTTAAGGATACCGTAGAAACTCCTATTAAGGTCTACGAGAAAGGGTCTTGGTACTTATTAGGGTATCCTCTTATATTACATAGGTCATGGTCGTCTTAAGTTTTAGTCATAGCGCTTATAGAGCAAGTGTCAATAGTAAGAATGGAAAGTTACTGGCCTTCAAGGGAAAAAGGGGATATAACTCATATCGAGGTGTGGTACAAGTTATACAATTAAAACTAAGAGATAATCATTGGGTCGCAATCTACCAGAATAACTTAAAACTATCAAGTTTTAATTACTAAGCACAGGAAATCAAAATTCAAGTTTACAACTATAATCCTAGCAAGCTATATATCCTAACATAGAATAAAATCACTTGGTCTATAATTAGAGAGGTTTAGGTGGCACGAATTGAAAGATAAAGGAAAGAAATTTAGTCATCTCACTAATAGCGAGCGCTAAGGGTTCAGAGGAACAAGTCATAAGACTAAATAGAAAGACTATAGATAATGTCATGGTTTCTCTAAGGGAAATGTGGTATGCTAATCTCCGTATTCGAGGTATGATCAAGAAAATATTCTATGCATTGCTCTTGGCTTTCTAAGGTACTGTCTGCTAATCTCAAGACAAGAATCTAAATTTATAGTTCTCCAATACTATCTAACTATGAAGGTTAGGTTCAGTCCTAATATTCAATTTTGGTTTTCTATTGGTTCCTTAATACTAGGGTCAAACATTATGGTAAAACTTCTAACTAACTCTAGTAATGTCTATACTACTCTCAAGTCCTCATAATACATCAAGGGGTAATGGTAAACCAATCTATAGATAAGAAATTCTAGGGTTCACTAGATATTCTAAACTTAATGGTGTGTCAACACTCTAGTTGTACTCTTAATAGGAAGGTTACCCTACTTATTATCTAGCGACATAGACTTCTATATTCTAGGAGGGGGCTATACTCAAGGAATTATTAGGAAAGTACAGGAATCAAGCAGGATACAATTATTCAAATAGAATGGATTGGAAGGAGAGCGAATCATAGTCAATTGTGGATAAGATCCTATACTCTATTCCTAGGTGCATGCTTGTTCGGTACAATAACGTAACCAAGACAATATACTCTCGACCTGCATGGGCCACCACAAAAATATGTCATGCCCCAGTCCCAAAATACGTAGGACTAGGACACGTAAGCATGCCAGCCGCATGGATATGGCAACTCCAATATATGGAAACCAAAACCCACACGTACGCTGTAATATGAATATCAATCCACAAGTGGTATAAAATGTATCACAAGTCACAGGGTACAATCTAAATCTCATTCATAGAAAATCAATATAAATAAATAACCAGCATCTATATAACTAGATCTCAACATAAGTATCTAAGGATGATAGTTGGATGGAAACAAATCTACTACAAACTCGAATATAAGAGCAAATACAATAAAAGTACAACACAACAACACCATATAAGAATACCAGCTAACCATCACGGGCTCGAAGAGAGGAAATCCACGAAACATATATAATCATCCAAATCTGCGCTCCTGCAAATACTTAAGAACAGATACACCTGACAGAGGACCAGATACTCAGAGGGACGTAACAAGATACAGAAAAGCGAGCCAATTTGAATACAGTAAACATGCATACTATTTGAAAATAAATAAGTACGCTATACAAGACCATTTATGTGAATGCAAATGAGGATAACTTTTTGACATATGGGCAAGGGTAGGCTACTCGATCTAAGCCTCACAACTCACACCCGTCAATGGACATCAGAAATCGACATACCTCTGGGGTAGCGACCAGCGCGACTCTACAGAAATCGACATACCTCTTGGGTAGCGACCAGCGCGACACACGCCCGTTGTGCGAACTATATACTACGGTTTACCAGAGTGGTTAAAAGCCCATACGCCTGATGATTGTCCTCTCATGATACTAAGTGTCAAGTGTGTATCAACATATCTAATATATAGTAATGACTGAAAGGAACTACACATGCAATAAATAACAGAGATGCAATAAATATACAGAAATATACTAAACATGCAAAATATTATAAGTAATTTGGCAAGGTATCTTGCTTGGTCTGAAAAGGATGAAGTCTCAACTCAAGGCGTCGTCCGATCTACCCGTCACATAAATTAAACAAGTTAGGTTACAAAAGTGGATAAATAGGTTCCTCTATTTAATTTATTTTAATTCTGAAGAAAATAACCTAAAATAGTATTTTTAATCTTATTATAATCTGATTTTAATGTTAAGCTCTAATTTTGGTCCAAAGAAAGTCAACTTTAAGGATTTGTGATCCGTGGCACACAAATCGAGGCAATCCATTGACCAAAAAGTCAACCGACTCAAATTCTAGATTTGTGTATGGAATCCTATATATTTCAATGCTACATGAACACTTGAATCAATAATTTCAAAAAATCACAAGTCGGTAAAGAGTTATGGCCACAAGGGCGCACAGATGACAATTTTAGTTGTTTCCTATTTACGTCTACGTTGCACAAATTTTTCAGTAGATTAAATTTACATATTAAATTCTATAAAAATAATTTTATGAAATTTTATCATGTCAGATTTTCAAAACTTCAAACGGCTCGTAATTCCGAGTTCGGGATCTCCCGTAATCTCAAAAACACCAAAATTTGTCTGATTTCGGACAACTGACACTTTTGAATTTTCTGAAAAAATAGGTTCATAAATTATTAAAATAATTTATATAATCAGAAAACTAACCTTGATATAGTTCTAACAAAAAAAACTGGAGCGCGTTTGGAGTCCGGAGCTAGGAGATATCGTCTTTTTAATTTGCCATAACTAGTAGAAAATGAGGCTGAATTTATGACGAATTTTGATTATTTTTGGACGAAAAAGAAGGGAATTTGGGGAAGAAAAATATGAAGGATAAGGTATTTATAATGGTGGACACTACTTAATTAAATACGACTAGGATTGATTAATTTGGATATGATTATGATGAATTTAAATAAGGATAGGATATGCATGAAGTTGCTTTCCTAGTAGGTTCAGAATTTGAATTAATTTAAAATAGAGTTTGAATTTATCTCAATAATTTATAATCTTATATACTTAAAGATAATAAAAATAATTTATAAAATCTTATTAATATCTATTAACACTAAATTAGCATCTATCTAATATTAAGACTATATATATCCAAATAAATCCTAAATAATTTTAAAAATCTAAATAAATTTCTTAAAATTCTAAATAAATTACAGAAAAATATAATTAAATATTTTAACCTAAAATAAATATTTGATAGGAACAACATGCAAGTATGGTCGTATAGTAAATCATAGAAGTCCTAGAAATTTACGTTCCCTATGTTTTAATTACCTAAAAATCCTAAAAAAATCTCCAAAAATCTAAAATAGCCTAAAAATAATTCTAAATAAATATTTATATAATTAAATATATCAAAAAAATTTATTTTCTAATTAACTAAGAGAATCCTCTAAAGAAATTCAACATCTATAATAAATATAATAATATAAAATACACACAAAATACCTATTTTGGGTGAAGGGGTTTACAGACTTACCATACTAAAGGCTGATTATATTATATATATATATATATATATATATATATATATATATATATATATATATATATATATATATATATATATATATATATATATAGTTATCTGGAGGTGACTTAGACTCTGACACAGAGCTTTGGCACATGTACTAGCCCTTTGAGAGAATGTTGCTATGGGTTTCCCCGACACAGAGCCTATACTAGTCTCAGCCTTAGTATGATTAATGCTCTCACTTGCATATCACATAGCTGGTTATATAGTTTACCCTATTCATTTATTTTTGCACTGCATTTATTTGGCTTGAGTTACTCTTGTACCTTGCTATGTCCCCTGAGGACCTGGAATCCGGATTATGTC